>CM053033.1:38293366-38944486 GCA_028564925.1 Lithobates sylvaticus | reverse complement strand
GTAAGGGGTACATTGTACCCGTACTATTTCACAAAAAGAAAGTGTCAAAATGTAAAAAAAGAGATGGCTTGGGACAAGTCCTTTATTAAAAATAAAAGAATTAAAAATAAAAAAGAGATTTTAGCAATGTAATCCAATAAATCCATGCTCCTATTCCAGCAATGTAATCCAATTCTCGATCTCCAGCGATGGATTTTCTCCAGCGACTCCAGCGAGGAACGCGCACAGGATCCTGCCTCCACCGGAGGCACCCAACCAATGACGCGGCACTAGCTTGACAGGTCTTATGTAGCTGAGGGCGGGGCCACCCGTCACATGACCCTGCCCCCCTCTGACAAGGGGAAACGCTGGGGTTTCCCAGTGACGTGTATAGGTGACACTGACCCCCTCTGATGCAATGCAGGATTCCCTCTTTTCCCTCTTTTCCTACCAATTTAATAATTTTGCTCTTGGACTGTTGTAAACACGGGAAACATGCACCACTTTACAGATATACTATAGACACCCCCCAGGTATGAAATTTAAAGGAATATTTCACTTTAATTGTTTCACTTTAAGCATTATTAAAATCACTGTTCGTGAAAAAACTGAAATTTTTAAAACTTTTTTTTGCATTGATACATGTCCCCTGGGGCAGGACCGGGTCCCCAAACACTTTTTATGACAATAACTTGCATATTAACCTTTAAAATTAGCACTTTTGATTTTTCACGTTTGTGTCCCATAGACTTTAACGGTGTTCACGTGTTCGAACAAATTTTTTGCCTGTTCGCATGTTCTGGATGCAAACCGAATAGGGGGGTGTTCAGCTCATCCCTAGTCCTCAGGAAGGATGTGCTGGAAATGGAGTGAGTACAAAGAAGGGCAACAAAGCTAATAAAGGGCCTGGAAGACATTAGTTATGAAGAAAGGTTGCGAGCACTGAACTTATTTTCTCTGGAGAAGAGACGCTTGAGAGGGGATATGATTTCAATTTACAAATTCCATACTATTAACCCCACAATGGGGATAAAACTTTTTTGCGGAAGGGAGTTTAACAAGACAAGTGCCCACTCATTAAAATTAGAAGAAAATAGGTTTAACCTTAAACTACCTAGAGGGTTCTTTACTGTAAGAGCGGCAAGGATGTAAAATACCCTTCCACAGGTGGTGGTCTCAGCAGGGGCCATGGATAGTTTAAAAAAAAATGAGATGAGCACCATAACGACCGCAACATACAGGGATATACAATGTAATACTGAGCTATAATCACACACATAGGTTGGACTTGATTGACTTGTGTCTTTTTTCAACCTCACCTACTACGTAACTATGTAACTATGTATTAATACTGACAGCAGCAGCCTTGCCATTTAGGTTGTTCATTTGGTGAATTGTGAACAGCTTGAGTTTAGGTTGAACTCATGGTTTACCCAAACCTGTAGCTCAGTATATAAGAAAAATTACTGTATATGATAATTCATTGCCTGGCAAAAAGCTACGAAGCACCAGGTACATTTTAGGTCTGTGTTATCTGGTAAAGTGCAGAGCACCACTACAGTTAAGTGGAATGCATCTAATCAAACAACAGCAAACTGAAATGGTTGCTGGGGGTTATTGAACTATTATAGATCATCCTTGCCCTTTAGGCCCCTTTCACACTGAGGCGCTCTGCAGGCGCTAAAGTGCTAAAAATAGCGCCTGCAAAGAGCCCTCAAACAGCCGCTTCTGTCTCTCCAGTGTGAAAGCCTGAGGGCTTTCACACTGGAGTGGTGCGCTTGCAGGACGCTGAAAAATGTTCTGCAAGCCGCATCTTTGAAAACAATGGGGCAGCGCTCCAAACCCGCCTGCAAATCGCTGCAGCAGCAGTGCTTTGCGGGCGGTATTAACCCTTTTTCGGCCGCTAGCAGGGGGTTAAAACTGCCCCGCTAGCAGCCGAAAAGTGCCCGCTAAAACGACGGTAAAATGCCACTAAATATAGCGCCGCTTTACCGCCCAGCGCCTCAGTGTGAAAGTAGCCTTACACTTTGGGGAAATTGAATAAAACTCGTGTACACAGAATCAAATGCAGTTTCACACAGAGCCATCAGCTTCTAAGTTTTATTTTCAAAGCTTAATTGAACAAGCTAAAGTTAGAGGTTGATTGGTTACTATACAGAGTTGCACCAGATTCTCTGTGCACCAGTTTTAAGTCAAAAATCTTAACACTGCAATTCAATTGTTCATATTGCTTGTGATATTATGGTATATGTATATACAGTAGGGACAACACTTTTGTTAATCATCAGGAAATTGCATTGCTCTACTATTCTAACTGGTGTAAAACGGCTAATACTTTATGTGAGAGGAGAACTGTGTATTACATCTAGAGACACTGTATTCATTATGATGTGACCTTGACTCTCTAAAGTCAACTAAATGAAAAAATGGATGTACTGTACTCTAGGATTATGGATATATAGAAACATTATGTATTCAGAGTTAGAATTGTCAATAGACATTGACATTTCATTTCTACAGTTATTGTACTATACATAATTAAATGATTTCCATTAACAAACATTACTTGCTTATTCAGCCCATGAAAGTCATTTAAGCTACACACACACACACACACACACACACTTAAAATGATGTCAAAGCAATATTGCTGTTTTGTACAGTGACATAATCTAGTGATGGATGAATGTTTAAGACAAGAACTATGTATAATGTGCCTATATTAAGAATGTGGCAAAAAAAGCTGCAATAAAACTGGTGTTTTTAAAGAATAATTCCAGGCATTGGTACATCATACATAGTTACATTGGTCCAAGTTAGAATTATGTTACCATGAATAACATACCAATGGATGGAATTGTTAATTAAAGGATAACTATACTTTTACAGAAAGTAGCCATTTTGCCTAGACAGTGGTCACACGATTTAAACCTACTCTAATCTACTCCTCCCCAAATGCATACTTACCTGAATTCAATGGTGCAGCCAACAGCAATCATCACAGGCTCCTCCCAAAAATCTCCTGCCAATGGCTATGCCTGTACAGTTTATCCCCATGTGCAATGCCTTGCAAAAGTATTCACCCCCCCCCCCCCCTATTTTGTTGCATTACAGCCTTTAGTTAATTTTTTTTTTATCTGAATTATATGTAAAAGATCAAAACACAATAGTCTAAGTTGGTGAAGTAAAATTAGAAAAATATATAAATAAAACAATTTTTCAGAAATAAAAAAATGATAATTGGCATGTGCGTATGTATTCACCCCCTTTGTTATGAAGCCAATAAAAAGCTCTGGTGCAACCAATTACCGTCAGAAGTCACATAATTAGTGAAATGATGTCCACCTTGTGATAGCTAAGTGTCACATGATCTGTCATTACATATACATACCTTTTTGAAAGGCCCCATAGGTTGCAATACCTAAGCAAGAGGCACCACTAACCAAACACTGCTATGAAGACCAAGGAACTCTCCAAACAAGTAAGGGACATTGTTGTTAAGAAGTACAAGTCAGGGTTGGTTATAAAAAAAATACAAATCTTTGATGAATTGTAGGCACAGCATCAAATTTATTATAACCAAATGGAAAGAACATGGCACAACAGCAAACCTGCCAAGAAACGTCCGCACACCAAAATTCACGGAGCGGGCAAAGAGGGCATTAATCAGAGAGGCACCACAGAGGCCTAAGGTAACACTGGAGACTGGAGACTGGAGTAACTGTACATAGGACAACAATAAGCCGTACGCTCCATAGAGTTGGGCTTTATGGCAGAGTAGCCAGAAGAAAGCCATTCATTTCAGCAAAAAAACAAAATGGCACGTTTTGAGTTTGCGAAAAGGCATGTGGTAGACTCCCAAAATGTATGGAGGAAGGTGCTCTGGTCTGATGGAGACTAAAATTTAACTTTTTGGCCATCAAAGAAAACTCTATGTCTGGCACAAACCCAACACATCACATCAACCAAAGAACACCATCCACAGTGAAACATGGTGGCAGCATCATGCTGTGGGGATGTTTTTCAGTAGTCAGGGCTGGAAAACTGGTCAGACTTGAGGGAAAGATGGATGGTGCTAAATACAGGGATATTCTTGAGCATAACCTGTACCACTCTGTATGTGATTTGAGGCTAGGATGGAGGTTCACCTTCCAGCAGGACAATGACCCCAAACACACTGCTAAAGCAACACTAGAGTGGTTTAAGGGGAAACATATAAATGCGTTGGAATGGCCTACTCAAAGCCCAGACCTCAATCCAATATAAAATATGTTGTCAGACTTAAAGATTGCTGTTCTCGAGCACAAACCATCCAACTTGAAGGAGCTGGAGCAGTTTTGCAAGGAGGAATGGGCAACAATCCCAGTGGTAAGATGTGGCAAGCTCATAGAGACTTATTCAAAGCGACTTGGAGCTGTGATAGTCGCAAAAGGTGGCTCTACAAAGTATTGACTTTGGGGGGTGAATAGTTATGCACATTGACTTTTTGTTGTTTGCTTCACAATAAAAAATAAAAAAAAACATCTACCAAGTTGTGGGCATGTTCTGTAAATCAAATAATGCAAATCATCAAACAATCCATATTAATTCCAGGTCGTGAGGCAACAAAACGCGAAAAATGCCATCAAGAACGCGGTGACATACAACACTACAACGAGCCGAGTTCAATGCTTCCGAGCATGCGCCGAATTGTTTCCGAGCATGCGTAGGAATTTTGCGCGTCAGAATTGCTACAGACGATCGGAATTTCCGATATAAACCTTTTCCGACTGAAAAATTGAGAACATGCTTTCAATTCTTTGCTGTCGTAAATTCGGCCAGAAAAATTCAGATGGAGCCTACACACGGTCACATTTTCCGATGAAAAGCTCTCATCAGTCTTTTTCTGGCCGGAATTACGATCGTGTGTATGCGGCATTAGACAGGTTAATTTGGTTGGTCGCAGGCTGGTTGGTAAGTTGAGCTTGAAAACTCTTTGTTTTTGTTTTTTTTTGTTTTTTTAATCTTTATTTATTTCATTTCAAAAAAATGTTTACAAGCAGAGAAAGGGAAACAACTATATCATAAATATATTAAATAGCCATTGGGAGTGGGGGGATTCTTTCTCTCCCCTACCCCTCCCACAACAACATAAAAACCAACCATCCTCTTTCTTTACATTCTGTTGATCTGTTTTTTTTTTTTCCCCCTCTAACCTCTCCTACCCCTCCCGGCCCTCCCATCCACTGCCTAATATGAGTGGATGGGAGGGAAGGGAGCCATCCCCCGATCGAATTCCTGCAGAGCATAAGATAGGCCCTGCTTTAAAAAATATTCAGGTATGTGAAACTGAAAAACAGCTGTTAAAAAAATAAAAATTGTGGGTGTCACATTAAAATCTGTGTTGCAAACAACAGCAGCAATTGCCCCATTTTTTGACTGTAATGGTAGCAGGCCTACAGAAATGTCAGGTAGTGGGATGTACTAATAGTGGCTGGGTGTGCGCATAGAGACCAGACATAGCAATCATGGCATCATAGACTCTTACCACTTCAAACAGAGTCACCCAGTAGGCCATAAACAATATATACTGCCTCTGCCCATACATGCTGGACCACCTGTCTGTGGTCATGTGGACATTGCTGTGACTACATGGTGCAGCAATATAGAAACAAGCCATCCTTCATTAACCCCTGGAGTGGGTAAAAAACGCATCTGCCAAACACGAGAGTGTGAGGCCTAGTGAGCTGGTGAGTGGGCCTTTCAGAGGGAGTGTGATCACGTGGTGTGGTGGTAGATTCAAGTCAGTCAGAAGACTCCACTTTGAAACTGTGACTGAAGACACTTGGAAAATCACTTACCTATTTATTTATTCACAATCTGGACTTTATATATTTATGAACTTTTTCACTTGTCACTAAGAGAAATAGACACACCGCTGCTATTAAGTTATACGTTGAGTCAATTATACACTACTATTTTTGTACTTTGATATTTATATAGCACTGTTTATATATTTGCACAGTATTTATTTGCATAGTATTTACTCAGCATTTTATATTATATTTTTCATTGTTTATATTAGCGCTACTGATTCACCTTATCTATGTTGCATTTTTAAGTTGAATTGCAGATTCCACATGTTTATATGTTTTAAGTAGCTGCTGTTTGATATATATATACTTTTTACACTTGCACTTTTAATCCTTCACTAATTCTATAGCCTACACACCTGCGGCGCGGTGGGGGTAGATGATACAGAGGGCGGTCTTCCACAGCTATACATCATTTACCAACAGCACATACCATTTTAACCCTTTTACCTACTGCAGCCATGGAAGCTATAAATTTCCTGTCAAACAGACAGATGATTCCTGAAAACATCTTTACAAACAACCATGATATGGTTGATTGTGAGGAAGATATTACCGGCACTTTAAGATCTTTAGAAAATCTTTTAGAAAAACAAGTTAAGACTTGGTGGGACATTTTTACATTTGAGCACTATGAGAGGGAAAATTTGACTTTTAGAAGCCTGAGATGGGAGGTTTCCCCACAGGATGGTCTCACTGACCAAAAATATATGGATGAGTGGTTGGAATTTTTCAACAGAAGAGGTAGAGAACTACAAGCTCTGGTTCTAAAAAGAAAACACATTAAATTAAGTATTGTAAATCAAAAAATAAAAGATATACAAGCCTTATTAGAACCTTTGAAGGATTCCAACCAAGTTTTAGAATTTAACACCAACATGAAGAGAAAATTGGAAAAAATTGACCGTGAAACACAAAAGAAAAAAGTCAAAAAATATACCAGAGATGCAAATGACTTCCAGACAAATAATATATATGTCTGGCAGTCCCTCATTGCTGAGAAAGAAGAATGCTCTCAGACATGCGAACAGACATCATCTGCAATGGAGAAAGAAGAAAAGAGCGCAAATAACCCTAAGAAAATGACACACAAAAAGGCTCCCTATGAGAAGGAGAAAACCAATAATGGCACGGGGCGGAAAACCCAGTCCGCAACGAATAGGACTGAACCTCCTTTACAACCCCCGTACCAGACGAGAACCTACACACAAGATAGAGGCGGTGGACATTTCCCCCACTATCCAGAACCCCGCACTCCTCGAGGGGATTCCCCATACCAGTACCAGTCGCCAAGAATGAATAGAGGGAATGGACAATATGGAAACAACCACTATCCCCTATATGAACACACACATTGGCACCGCCACCCTCCACCACCCCCAAACCAATATTGGGACCAAAGAGGAGAAATACCCATGCACAACAGATACCAAGCACTGGCGGAAGACCACTACTACGGTAACCCATATCATCAACAACCACCCCCCCCTTTTTTAGGTCAACGGGGGAGGGGTGGGAGAGGAGGAGGGACACCGAGGAAGAATGCCCAGCCGAACAAGGGTGGAGAGAGAAATCAACCCCCATATTATCAGAACAAAGACAAAACGGCGCCCCAAAGAGAAGAAGGGGGTGCCGATCGGGACGCAGGGCACAATCCAAAAAAGCGAATGCGGGACAACTGAACAGTGGAATATACAACCTAAGTAAAATTGAGCTAAACCAAAAGGAACTAAATATACTAAATCTTGGACTAAAATGTGCCCCCAAAAAGAAGTTTAACAAGTTCGATGTGTTCATTGACACACATAAATTTATTAGAACACTTAATTTAAAGAAATATTTTTTAAGTGCTCCCACAAATTTTAAGCCAGCAGTCTCTTACACGGTGGAGAAGGTCGACAGTGGTCTAAGAAACAAGTCAATCTTCAACCCCCAAATCCCAAGCAATCACTTCATTGAGGTGTTTAAGAATTTGGTTTTAAAGGATCTGGAAGAATTAACTCCAAAAAAACATATTAACCCAGATTACATTAGAGAAGGCATTCGTTCATTAGAGGAACAAAAAGAGATCATCATACGCCCAGCGGATAAGGGTGGGGGTGTTGTGATAATGGATAAAACCTTCTACACTAACCAACTCAATGAACTTTTAGCAGATGCCCATACATATAAAAAAGCTTCAAGTAAACCCGACTGAACCGTATAGGAACCAGTTGGATCTACTGATTGAATGGGGATACCATACCAAGGCACTAAACCTTAAGGAGAAACGATACTTGGTCCCCAGTGCGTGCAGAATACCAATTATCTATACGCTTCCGAAAGTCCACAAAAATGCCGAAATCCCCCCCGCCCGACCCATCGTTAATGGTATTGGGTCGGTCACTGCGAGACTCGGCGAATACTTAGACAAGTTTTTACAAGCCAGCGTCACTAACACAAGAGCATACTTGAAAGATACATCGGATTTGTTGATGCTACTTGATTCGATCCAAATTAGCACCACAAATCACACCTTTTTAGTTACAGCCGATGTTTGTTCTTTATATACCATAATCCAACATGAAGACGCGGCCTTGTCATTGAACTGGGCACTCAGCAAAAGAGACGACATATCGGACTCCCAGAAGAGATTCATAGGACAAGCTTTGGAATATTGTATGACGCACAACTACTTCTGGTGGGACGATCAATTCTTCTCCCAGAAGGTTGGCGTGGCTATGGGAGCAAAATATGCTCCCAGCCTCGCCAACTTATTCATGGCAGAGTGGGAGGATAGGTTCATTTTTAGCAAAAATCTCCCGCAACTGAAATTTTATAGGAGATTTATTGATGACCTCCTACTGATCTGGGAGGGCTCCAGGGAATCGGTTATAGAGTTCCTCGAGGTACTGAATGTGAATAATAACAACATCAAACTTGAGTATCAAGTAAGTGATACATCCATTAACTTTTTAGATGTAACCATAGAGAAGGAAGGGGCTAAATTATGCACTAAAGCATATTTTAAACCGACCGATCGGAACAGCTATTTGCCTATCCATAGCGGACACCACCCAGCCTGGATTAAAAACATCCCCAAGGGACAAATGTTGAGGATTCGACGGAACTGCACCAAAACGGAAGACTACTATGAGCAATCACTGATTTTAAAGAATAAGTTCACCCAAAAGGGCTATACTGAAAAATCTTTAGATAAAATCATTGATGATGTCGCTCTAATTCCAAGAGAGATGTGCTTGAGGAAGAAAGACAAACAAGAAAAGGAACAACAACAAGTGAATTTTATTTCAGATTTCCATTGTCAGTACAAAGAAGTACAAAACATCTATGAGAGACACTGGCACATTTTATGTAGGGACAGACATTTGGGAGCCATTTTAAATCATCGACCAAGATTCATCTATAGAAGAGCTCCAAACTTTGGAGATAGAATAGTCAAAAAACTTATAGATCCACCAAACCGCCAGGTCCTGAGGATAAATTTAAAAGGATTTTACGCTTGCAGGAAATGCATTTGCTGCAGGACTACGAGTGTCAATAATAGGGGTAAAACAGAAATCGCAAACAGAGATGGTGAGGTTTTCCAAATAGAAGAATTTATCACCTGCAACACAACTCATGTTGTGTATCTTATGTGGTGCCCATGCGGGTTACTCTACGTAGGCAGAACAAAAAGACTACTGAGAATCCGGATTTCGGAGCACTTGGCCAATATAAGGAAAGGTTTCCAGTATCATAGCGTTTCATTACACTTTAAAGAAAAACATGATCGGGATCCAACACTTCTACAGTTCTGCGGAATAGACACCATTCACCCCTCTTGGAGAGGTTCAAACAGGGTCAGAGACCTCAGTCAAAGGGAAACCCGCTGGATCTTTTTATTAAAAAGTTTAACGCCACAGGGACTGAACGTAGAATTGGACCTAAACTGCTTCATTAATAATTTTTAATTTTTAATCCATGCACTACAGTAGAAACCGCAGAGTGATGAAAACACTCATCAACTAAATCTGTATTGAATAGTCAGCCTTCTCCGAACTCCAATCTTAATTATTTTGGATTATATAAAAAAGTGTTTAGAAAACACCTCTCAGGTAATATACACACCCGATAGCTTAAAGGGGTTTGTGACAACCACACAATGTGTTGAACACGGACAATTTTCCATAATAAATATCACTCACCCACTTTTTCATTGAAAAACGCATGTGCATGCATGCAGCTTTTAATGAGAATAGTTTTAATATTTTAAGATTTTCATTATTCTTACATGTATATTTATACACATATATATAGGTTTGTTTTTAAAGATATTTTAAATATTCTTATAATATGCTCAACACTACTTATTTTATTTTAATAGTGTGATCAAATATCAAATTTCTCAGATTCTTTTGTGCAATTTTCTCACCAATTCCCATTGGATGCAGTCCCTGTCATTCACTCATGATACAGCTCTCTGCACCTCTAAACTTAGGGAATTAGTGCTCAAATTGCGATGGTTTAATACATTTATATTTTTGTGTAGTCATGGAGTCAAGATCACACACCTTTTTTAATATGCACTAATGTTACAGCTTTGCCTAAGATGTGCCTTCCATGTAATGTGTCATCCCATCTCAACCGCAGGGACCCATTTCCGGTACTTCTATATAGGCTGAGGGGACACCTAGAGCGCGCCGCTGAACCGCCGCTCTAACCCTATTGCGCAGGTGCGGGCCGCATCTCATCATAGGGTGAAGGCTCGCCTGGGTAGTGTGCTGTTGGATGCGCGCGCACCTCCTGATACAACGCGCACGGAGCCAGTGCGCACGCGCGCGGCGGTCTGCATTCTCAGCTGATGGATGAATATCCACGGCTGGAGAAGCCCAGTGCGCGCGCAGTGACCAGGACATTACGCGCGCGCACATACAGTACACTAATGTCCATCCCTCACTGAGCTATAACTACTGCGCAACCGCAGATGCAGCGGCCCTCACAGCCATAAGAAGAGATACTCATCCACAGCTGTTGTGTGATGCGCGCGCAATGTTTGTGATGACAGGCGCGCGCACACAATAAATCAGCCAATACAGAGCCAATGGATGCACAGCGACACAATGTGCTGAACACGGACAATTTTCCATAATAAATATCACTCACCCATTTTTTCATTGAAAAACGCATGTGCATGCATGCAGCTTTTAATGAGAATAGTTTTAATATTTTAAGATATATATAGGCAGCGATCGAAATGGAACACATATACAGCATAATAGCGAGTCTCCATAGCACTATACCGTTGTGAAGCCAGGACTCCCAGTAAACATCCACCCTGACATCTTTAAGGTAATATAGTGACAATCATCCCTAATATCTACACATACACTCTCTGCACATCAAGGAACACCAGTGTGCATATTAGAGTAGGCATTTGAGATGGATTTTAGGAAAAAACTACCCGTACAAATATAGCATGAAGTTGTCAGTATTATTATTATTTTCATATTATGACACTATTGCCAGTCACACCACCAATGATCTTTCTCGCAAGCCGGGATAGGGGAATGTATACGGTCATGTGTATCAGCCCACATCTGATTGCACACAACATGTCACATGATTTGTCACATGATTGGGTCACCACCCATGTGACTAGCTCCCCTATCACTATAAATTAGTTTGAGATGGGCTGTGTAGCCATACCCATGAATAAGTCCAAGCGACGAAACATGTCGGGAATGAGGCTACAGAGCAAAAAGTAAAGATTGTATTTATTTATTTATATATTACGCCACTGTGGACTATAACTATACCACCACCAGGGTCTTCCTCTTGGTCCGCCGAGACCGCAGTATATATATATATACTTTATATTTTTATACATCAGCGTTGTTTGGCTTGCCGTGGTTTTGGATTTGAGGCTTGATTTTAACCTTTGAAATGTGAGTTTGACCATTGGAGTGTTTTTACGTGAATAAATTTTATCATACGTTTTTACACTATGTGGAGTGTTTTACTCATTGTTTTACATATGGAATCGCATTGAGAGTTAAACGGATCAAACAAGCCATCCTTCATTAACCCCTGGAGTGGGTAAAAAACGCATCTGCCAAACACGAGAGTGTGAGGCCTAGTGAGCTGGTGAGTGGGCCTTTCAGAGGGAGTGTGATCACGTGGTGTGGTGGTAGATTCAAGTCAGTCAGAAGACTCCACTTTGAAACTGTGACTGAAGACACTTGGAAAATCACTTACCTATTTATTTATTCACAATCTGGACTTTATATATTTATGAACTTTTTCACTTGTCACTAAGAGAAATAGACACACCGCTGCTATTAAGTTATACGTTGAGTCAATTATACACTACTATTTTTGTACTTTGATATTTATATAGCACTGTTTATATATTTGCACAGTATTTATTTGCATAGTATTTACTCAGCATTTTATATTATATTTTTCATTGTTTATATTAGCGCTACTGATTCACCTTATCTATGTTGCATTTTTAAGTTGAATTGCAGATTCCACATGTTTATATGTTTTAAGTAGCTGCTGTTTGATATATATATACTTTTTACACTTGCACTTTTAATCCTTCACTAATTCTATAGCCTACACACCTGCGGCGCGGTGGGGGTAGATGATACAGAGGGCGGTCTTCCACAGCTATACATCATTTACCAACAGCACATACAATATAGAAACATTGCCTTTCACTAGATGGTGAGGGGCAGAGATGGCCTTAAGGGCAAAGAAATGGCTACTGGTAACTTGCCACTGTGGTACAGCCCAGGTCACACATTCCAAAATGGAAGCAGAAGCTACCAAGAGGTAGAAGTTGTAAAGCCAGCAGGCAGCTGGTATTTAGACATTGAACATGTGGATGACTGGGGTTTTATTTTATTTTTTAGCAGCTGGGGGAGTGAAAATTGTCTGCTCAATGCTACAGTGGTGGGGTGGATTTGGCAGAATCAGAGCAAGGTTGCAGCTTACACGTGCCCCTACTCTGAATGGCCCCATGCAGATTCCCTTCTCTGCTGCAGGAGCAATAGGTTCGATCTCTGACACCCCTTGATATGCTGTCATCCCTCTTATTGGAAGCTGCTGAAATTTAATTGTATATTCTGGGTTAGAGGGAAGGGAGGGGATGGAAGGAGGAGGAGGATCACAGCCCCTTTTCTGATGAAAGAGCATTCTGGTGCTGTTCACACTGAGCTGCATGGTGAAAGGTATTTTCATACAGGTTATACCCAAATGGCCAATGGTATTGACACTCCTGGTAGCCTAGAGATAGAGACTGCAAATAACAATAGTGCAGTCTGCTGCATAAATGTTAAAAAAAGGCCAACACAGGTGAGCTCTGGAGAGCATACTAGGAGATGACCAGTGCACCAGTGAAGCTTTGTCATCCAGTGGAACATGGTGGCTTCTCTATCCACTTCTCTTCAAGTTGCCCCTGGATGACATTCTGCATTGTTGCAGTAGTACTAATGCCTCTCTTTCCTTCTTTGTTCTTTTGTGCACCTAGGTACTGTCAGAGACCTCCTCATCATCCCCCCTCTTCATCATTGAGTCAATTTGGCAGTATGCTGTGGCTACAGGAACATTACTGCCAATTGGTTCTCCCTGCCTGGTGTCCTACCTCCTGGTGTATTCTCCTCCTCAACCTCAGAGACCATTAATTGATGCACATCTTTTTGCAGCAAGTGGCTCATGCTGTGCACACATAATTCAGCTAGCTCCTCCAAGCCAGTTGTGGATGGCAAAAGTGGGGGTAGCTATGGATGTGAATACAATTTATAATATGATGTTTTGACAACTGCAGTAGAGTGCAAGCTAGTTTGAACCTGGGTGACAGAAAAGAATGACAATGAAGGCATGGTTAGCCACTCCACCACTTCCTCTGCGTGTTCTGTCTGTATAGCACACCCAGCACTTGAAAGAGATGGCAAACGTACTCAGCCTGCAGATGATACACTATGACCATGACAACATTTTGCTCTGGTTATCATGATACTAGCAATCAGAGGAATCAGTGCCTTAAATCTCAAACTGTAGATACACCTGTGAGTGCCTAAGCACACATACATGCCAGAAAATGCACTGCTATTTTTTAGGAAGAATTCAAGAGTGAATAGATCATAGTTACTTAACCCCTTCTTTACCAGCTCACTATTACAGCAGACAAATGGCATTACTGAAGAAGGCCACACATGTTACAGTGTCATTTTACAATCTTATTTAGCTTTACCAATAACCAACAATCAATATGAACGAACTAATCTAAATGAATATGCATGTAACAGATTGTTTAGGTAAGCCCTTAGACTGCAATGTTAACCACCCTGTTCTGCTACTGTATTCTACAGGAAGCACTTCTCTGCTGTCAGAATGCACCGATCAGTACTGCAGCCAAAAATGTTCCAGCAGTCCTGTTCGAGAGGAGTCAATCATTAGATCGAAACCTTTTGAAGAAAATGGCGATAAATGGATCAACATTCACCCAGACTCTCTTTCAAACCCTCTATGGCCAACTTAAATTTAAAAAGATTTACAGAGGTTTTACAGTCAGATGGTAACATGTGGGGCCAGCTTTAGATTCTAAAGCTAGCTGGTCATGATTTATTGTAAATGTTATTAGCAGTCTATTAGCTCCTTTAGCTACACAGCATGTTGTATGTAAAGTTTTTTTTAAATGTTCTGATTCCCTATAAAAAGGTGTCAAGTCACTGTATTGTTATTAAGTTTTTTTTCTTCAGTTGCAACATACTTTTTTTTTGCAGTTTAAAGATAGGTAAATCATCTGAAGTCTAGACACAGTATTAGAAAACACATTTCTACACCAGACACCCTCTGGGACAGGCTTCACTTTGTTTGTTTCTTTATTCCATTTTTTTACTCACCTTATGTCATTCTAAAACAGAATGTGTTGTACTGAAGGTTTATTGTATTTCTGTAATGTGCTAAAGGAAATATCTATATAGAATATTTTTAAAGCCTAACTTCAGGTTTCAGTGAATAGTTCATTTGGAAAAAGCTATTCCAGATGAACTATTTCCTTTACTAATCAATACAGCAGCTGTGTATACAGTACTGTGTTCTCGCTCATGTGTGATTAGGCAAGCTGAGTTCTTGTAGCCAAGTTTTTTGTACATGAGGTGTTGGGGCTGCACATCCAACGGTTGGTCCATCCTGCAATCTATAAAGGTTAGAGAAGGGGAGCCCACAACTAGGGATGCGCCCGGTGTTCGATTCAAACCCATGTTCGAATTGAACATCAGCCATTCGTCCGTTCGTTGAAACCAGAACTTTGTGGGCCGTTCGCATCAAATTTGTGTTATACGAACGGCCCACAATGCACTGCGCCAGTCGTAGTGCATTGCTGGCTGATGATTGGCCAAGAATGCACTGTGACAGCGAGGAGAGCCATAATTGGCCACAGGCAGGATGCCATGCCATTTTTCTCAAAGATTTTTTTCCATATTGCCAGGACTAGATATTACATTAAAGCCGCAAGCAGTTTTAAATGGCTTTTTTTCCTTTACAAATGTCATTTTGTGCAGAGACAGTTCTAAACATGGGAAACACATGCCACTTCACAGGCATACTTTAGACACCCCCAGGTATGATATTTAAAGTAAAAATATTTCACTTTTTTTTCACTTTATGCATCATGAAAATGACTGCTCCAGAAAAAACGGTTGTTTTTGAAACTTCTTTTTGCATTGATGCATATCCCCTGGGGCAGGACCCGGGTCCCCAAACCCTTTTTAGGACAATAATATGCATATTGACCATTATAATTAGCACTTTAGATTTCGAACGTTCGCATCCATTGTAATTAATAGGGTTCTAACGTTCGTGCAAACTTTCGGTCCGTTCGCAGGTTCTGGTGCGAACCGAACCGGGGGGTGTTCGGCTCATTCCTACCCACAACCAGCATCAAAAATAAATATCTTTAAAAATGGAGGACAGCATTTTAATGTATAGACAAAGCTGCAGTGCATATGAAATGAAAAACAAACATCATTAAAGGTTAACTAGCAAAGTTCAGCTAGCCCAAACAAATATCTGAATTGTAATTTAAAAAATTCCAGTATTTGGTTGTGTGTGTATGTTTTGCATCCACCAGATTACAAGATTGTCATTTTCCTGGGCTTCCATGAAAACAATCTGGCCAATAGGGACAAGCAAACATTTTAGTCTGAACTTATGTCTGACATTACATGGCCTACAGCCAAATCTAGCAAGGGGTAGAAATCCTTGTGACATCGTTAAACTGAGGACATTATCAATAATCATTAACGACATTAACCTACTGACATTGTCATAATATGTGCTACAGTGGCCACCTTTCATAAGCATCTCTGCCCCTTTGCTATGTGCAGCTGTGGAATGCTCTAGTTGTGGCCGAATGGGTGCTGCTTCCAGGTTTGGTCCTAACTTATGTTTGGACCAAACCCATGCTCTTCCCTACTGGTAACCATCAGCATTCGACTCGCGTCACATACCCAGCTGTTATTGTTTTTTGGAATCCTCATATTAGCTTGATGGGTCAGTTTTAAGATCCTGGGGATCAATTCAATCTATATCAATAATCTCCATCTATAAATATTTAGGAAATGTAATGTAGCTCATGTCATAAAAAGAGTATAAAAAGACTGAATTTAAATAGAACTTACACCAAGTCTGCTTATTAAAGATAAAATTCAAAGCAGCTATTCTGTGTGGAAAATATATGCTAAGTATGACAATATCTATTTTATTACACATATAGTTTTGATTTTTATTTTATTTTTTATCACTATAGCAGTTTTAGGTATACTGTGCTGAAAATGTCCTAAAAATAACAAATGAAACGTTGTATTACACAAAAGAATTGAGTTACATTGCAGTGCTATTGTTTTTATATTATGCTTCCTAAAATATGTCCTTTCATGCAAGTTGGTAAAATGGTCTCAGTGGATGCTATGTAATGATAATATGTTGCCATTTTCTTGTTTATATTATATTCATTATATATTTTCTTTCCTGTCTATGGCATATCTCAATTTAACACCTGCTGTTAAATTACCCTCCTGAGTTTGCACTAAATTGTTTTTAGCTGAGGAGGTCCTTGAGTTAAATATAAAGTGGTACTCGCCTTTTCAATGCTAAGCTACTTTAAAACGGAATGCACTTATGCATTTATCGTCAAATACTTCATTTTGTAAAAGTATGAATTTTGATTTGATGATGGTTCAAAAATACATTTAAAAGTAAAAAAAAAAAAAAAAATGCAAAGAATAAGAATGCAAAGAGCAGTTATCTGAGCTGTAGACTTATTACTTAAATGTTATGATGTCAAGTTGGAAATAGAAAGATATCACATTTGACAAAATATATATATGTTTATTTTTTTTATATCAAATTGCATTGATTGCAATGCATTTTGATAAACACTTTTGACACACAGGATCACTCAGAATGGCATGGAAAGTCCTGCACAGCTAAGAGGGACCTTTACTATAAAAAAGTACAATGAGGGGCTTCATATGGTTTTAAAGACCACATAGGAAACACACAAATCCTTCAAATTACAGCCTTATGTTCAGACTAGTTCTACTGATGAGATATTTGCCTCCAGACGAGGGTTTATTATTGTAAATATAGCTTCCCAGTGCCTCCCCATAACAAAGAGAACAAGGTAGAGTTTTTCATTGCTAGAAGTTCCAAAAAACAGTATCATATATATTTGTTAAAAACAAAGTATGCTTAATGAATGGGGGCATGTTTTAAATGTGAAGTAGGTATTATGCCAATTGGATAGCAAAGGTGGAAATACCTTTTAAAGCTACAAGCGGTGTTACAGAACCATTATTGTTTTCAAGGATATGGTCAGTGGCTGTGCATACTTTACAGTTATTTTTGTCTTACAGATAGTATGAGCACCTCAAACTACTTTTCATGAGTTAAAGTGATACTAAAGTATTTTTTTTTTACATTTAAAACATCAAACACATTTTTGTGGGTTTGCACAGAATAGCACAGATCCTCCTCTTCTCGGGTCCCTCACTGGTGCTCCTGGCCCCCTATCCTGCCAATTGCCCCTACAGCAAGCAGCTTGCTATGGAGGCACACAAGCCAAAACTGGCTTTGATTGGCAGCAGTTGGAGCCAATGATCCCCCGCTGCTGTCTCAGTCAATGAGGAGCGAGACTCTCATGCAGCATAGCTGGATAAAGATGGACTCAGGAAAGTATTACAGGGGCTGCTGCACACTGAATGTTTTTTTATCCTAATGCATTGAATGCAGTAAGATAAAAACCTTTTGACTTTTGAACCACTGGGTAGAACTATAGGCAAAACATTTTCTTTTCATTTAGGAGCATTATAACCCCTGTCAGATTTTTTTTTCACCATCTGTGTCCCTTTGTAGAGATTTCCCTTCACTTCCTGTCCCAATGTTAAACAGGAAGTGAAAGATATCCCTACAATTTAAGGGAAAACTTTGGGGACCACCAGGTTACCAAAACTAGTGTCCCCATTGGAAGATTTCCCCTCTATTACTTTTCTGGGGACAACCCAAAATGTGGGATTTTCTTTAACTTTCACTTTTAATAATAATGATAAACAGGAAAAATAGTGAGGGTTAAGTGAGTTATACTTTACTATACGTTTAGGTAAAACAATTAAATAAAAAAAAAAAAAAAGCTTTTTTGCAGTGATGTTTATGTTTCAATAATCAGTAGAGGTAGTAGCCCCAAAATACTTTTTTTAATTTAAGAAAAAACACTTTCACAAGGAAAATATTTTTTTTTAGAAATACACCTCCTGTGGCTTTTGTCTTTGCATTTAGAAATGTTGGATCTGCTATCAAACTTTGGAGCCCATCTCCAGTCAAATTAAAAAAAAATTCTGACATTTAAAAAAAAAAAGTATGTTTGGGCTACTGCTCCGTTTGATCACTGTCACTGCTAAAAATGCCAGAACAAAATATTTTATTTTTTTACTGAAATCAACCATTAACCCTTTTGCTGCCAGGCCCTGTGTTCCAGTTTGTACACTAAGGTGGCCAGACCCCATTTTTGCAATTTTTCCTTATTTTTTTTTTTTTCACTAGCTTTTAGAGTTTGTAAAATACCCCCCCAAACCATATATTTTCTGAAAGCACATGATCAGTAGAACCCCATGGTATTTGCGCAAATGTTTATCAAACCAATATATTTGAAAAAATACACTAAAACCATTATTAACAGATAAAAACAGTAAATTTTACAAAATTCTTACTAAATATAAAAGCTTAACCTATATTGAGTTAATAAATAACAAATATTTATAACTTTTAAATTCCCCATTTTTGCAAAATGGTGAAAATTGAACAGACGGTTCTGAAGGTTTTCATTTTTCCCTTACAGCTTTCATAACTTGTGAAAGATCCCAAAACCATATATTTTCTGAAAGCATATGACCTCTAGAATAAAAATAAGGTGCTACAGATTTTTTAGACTGTATTTGTGTGAATGTTTATCAAACCAATATATTTGCAAAAAATACACTAAAACCATTATTAGCAGATAAAAACACAGCAAATTTTACAAAATTCCTGCTAAATCCCTACTAAATATAAAATATTAACTTGTATGAAGTTAATAAATAACAAAAAAAATTATTTTTTACATTGCGCCTTTTTGCAAAATGGTGAAAATCTAACATGCGCAAAAATGTAAATATTCAAATTTCTTAAGGTTTTCATTTTTCCCTTACAGCTTCCAGAAATTGTGAAAGACCCCCAAAACCATATATTTTCTGAAAGCATATGATCTCTAGAATAAAAAGAAAGTGCTACTGCTTTTTTAGACCCCACGGTATTTGCGCAAATGTTTATTAAACCAATATATTTGCAAACAATACACTAAAACCATTATTAGCAGATAAAAACACAGCTAATTTTATAATACATCCCTGCTAAATCCCTACTAAATATTAAAGCTTAACCTGTATGGAGTTAATAAATAACAAATATTTGCAAATTTTAAATTGTGCCTTTTTGCAAAATGGTTAAAATTGAACGTATGCAAAAATGTAAATATGTACAAATTTGTCAATAAATTAGAAGATTTTCATTTTTCCCTTACACTATTCAGAATTTGTGAAAGACCCCCCTCCCCAAACCTTTTTTTTTTAATGAAAGCATAGCACCAGTAGAATAAAAATAAGGTGTTATTGTTATTTAAGGCCCCACGATATTTGCAGTAAATAAAGCAGTATTTTTGCTAATAATACACTAAAATCATTATTAGCAGATACAAACACAACAAATTTTACAAAATTCCTGCTAAATTTCTACTAAATATAAAAGTGTAAGCTGTATTGGAGTTAATAAATAAAAAATATTTGTAAATTTTAAATTGCACCTTTTTGAGAAATAGTGAAAATCGGAGGTACGCAAAAGTTTTAGAAAGTCTGGAGGTTTTCCTTTTTCACTTACAGCTTTCAGAATTTGTAAAAGACCCCCTAAACCATACATTTTCTGAAAGAACATGACCAGTAGAATAAAAATAAGGTGATACTGATTTTTAAGGCAGCACGATATTTGCACAAATGTTTATTAAAACAATATTTTCGCAAAAAATACACTAAGATCAATAATAGCGCACATAAACACAACATAACATAAAATTCCTGCTAAATTGCTACTAAAACCTCATTCACATATGGCATACTAAAGTGTACTTCCACAGAGGGCCATGTTTACTGGCAGAGGAATGCACAGGTGTTCCATGCATCCTCATACAGGCATTTTCATTTATGTAAATTTGGATGCAACGGCTGCACAGGCATAGCTGCTGTCCCCAATCTGACATCTGTGTGGGTGTGGGTACATGACCCCGAACACAGACAGTGTGAGCTCAGGGACATGCATGCAAATTGATCCGGGACTTCCGCCCCTCTCTGCCAATCCCTTCACTGGCTTCCCCTACCCAACCGTGTAAAATTTTAAATGCTAACCATAACATCTACATCACCAACCTCATCTGCAGATATCTCCCAAATTGTCCCCTCCGCTCCTCCCAGGACCTCCTGCTCTCTAGCTCCCTTGTTACCTCCTCCCATGCTCACCTTCAGGACTTTTCCAGAGCCTCTCCCATCCTTTGGAACACCCTGCCCCATTATGTCCGATCAGCCCCTACCCTGTCCACCTTTAAGAGATCCCTGAAAACGAATTTATTCAGAGAAGCCTATCCCACACCCACCTAACAACAACTGTCCCCGAGCCACCCCATCAAATAATTCTCTGCAGCTATTACCTTTTGTACCACCACCCCATCCCTTTAGAATGTAAGTTCTATGAGCAGGGCCCTCCTGTACCTTTTGTATTGAACTGTACTGTAATTGTGTTGTCCCCCCTATACATTGTAAAGTGCTGCGTAAACTGTTGGCGCTATATAAATCATGTATAATAATAATAATAATAATAATAATAATAATTGGGCCCAATTTCCCTTAGGGGTGCACTCACTTTTCTTGCCAGCAGTTTAGACATTAATGGCTGTGTGTTGAGTTATTTTGAGGGGAGAGGAAATTTACACTGTTAAACAAGCTGTACACTCACTACTTTACATTGTAGCAAAGTGTAATTTCTTCAGTGCTGTGTTCAATTTTTATCAGCACTGTGAAATTGCAGCGGACAAATCTGATCCCAAATTACACTTTTTGGGGACCAGTGACATTATTACATTGATCAGTGCTATAAAAATGCACTGATCATTGTAAAAATTACACTGGCAGGGAAGGGGTTAACACTAGGGGGGCGATTAAGGGGTTAAGTGTGTTCCCTAGGTGTGTTCTAACTGTAGAGGGATGGGATCGCTGGGACATGACAGAGATCGCTGTTTCTGATCACTGGGAACAGAAGATCTCTGACATGTCTCCTGTCAGAACAGGGATCCACCTTGTTTACTCTGGCAGATCCACATTCTGCCTCTGTACTAGGCAGAACCCGCGGACATCCGACCCAAGGGCACGCTCCCACAGCGTGCATCGGGAGCGATAGTGCACTGCCGGTGGCCGAACCGCTGTACAGGTACGGCAATTTGCGCAGCACTGCCAACCTGCAACAGTATATCTGGGTGAGTTGGTATGTAAGTTGTTAAAGAATTTGGATACTTTTATTGTTGTCCTTAACCGCTTCCCGACCGCCTCAGGCCGATATACGTCGGCAGAATGGCACGGCTAGGCAAAACCACGTACCTGTACGTGGTCCTTTAAGAGCCCAGCCGTGGGTCGCGCGCGTGCCGCCGGTGGCGCACTTACGACCCAGTCGGTAGCTCCATGACCACGGCCGCAGGACCGTTACATTTTACTAATGTTACATTTTAGCAAAAGTTTCAAATTAGCTTTGAACAAGGCCCATAAAAAAAGCAAGATTTAGCAATCATAAACATTCATAGAGCTCAGCATTGTATTTGAGGTTCAAGAGCTTCCTGCTGGGTTCACAGAACCTCCTGTGAACGGAAATGTGCTAGTTTCTCTCATCTCTATTACACAACTTGGTGGTTTAGTAGTGAATACTGTTGACTTAGAATAAGGTTAATTTCCTATTAGGTACCTAAACTGCAGTCAATCTATATGTTTTTTTGTCTGACTGAGGGTAGACACCAAATTAAACGCACCTCATCCCAAAAATGTATTGATTCAAAAAAAGGGGAGAGAAAAAGGGATTATATATATAAAAGTGATAGCATAACAATGGATGACTCAAACACAGTAAATTAAAAATTACCAAAATATTTATTTATTATTATACAAAAGTTTATAAAAGTTGAAAAAGAGTGATCAAACAATTAAAGATCATTCTGAAAAATTCCAGGTAGTGGTTGCATAGACCACTGTAGGTTGAGTGTCATACGTTATTCCAACATGTTTCGCCTGCCAGGCTTCATCAGGGGATGTATGCGTCAACCAAGAACAAGGGAAAACAACTATATCAACATAAAGAAAATTAATAAATACAATTTAAAAAAAATGAATAAAAATGCAGTCAATCTATATTCTCCAGATTTCAGAAGTTATCACCATCAGGCAATAATATATTTTAAAATTTCTCTTTTATTTATTGGCTTTTCTAAAAGCATCTTCCAATTCTTTTTTTTCCATAAAACTCCAATTCTAATGGAATTGTGGGCCAATATCATTATGGCAGATGACTGCATACTCATTAGCCCCTTACCATAAGGATTTCAGTCTGTAAAAAAAAAAGACTTCCACAATTGGCAGGAATAAACAAAATATACACTTAAAAAAACACTCCCAGTAATTTTAAACAATAGGAATGAGCTCAGGGTTCTGAACCTAAGTGTAGGATATTCAGCATGGACGAGCATGACAGCATGGTTGTCTATGAGAAAATTGTTGCTAAGGAAGCAGCAGGCGCTTGCTCCCATTGCATCCTTCCTAACCAGTGAGATAACCTGGTCCTTTCACTTACATGGCTGGGTAAGCAAAAGGGCGATGAATGGAGCAGGTTACATCATTGCCCTTTATTTGGCCACATGGCCATAATTAGACAATAATGTCACCTCTATCTCTGCAGCTTCCTCTATAAAGCTGATCATAGCTCCTCGAGCTGTCATTCAGATTTGTTTAACATTGGGATTGGTCATGTGTTTGGGTGCCTTTATTTCTAGGTGACATTTTTTTACCATGTAGCGAAAACTCATTCATGTGAGGGGATTGTACCACCATATTATTAAGGAGGGGCTTCAAGATTAAGATGAGTCCCCATTCGCAGATCCCAAGGGCCACCAGGCCAGGGTAGTGGGGAAGAGGCCCTTGCCCTCATGATCATGGGCACAAGATGCTTTGCCTGGCTTGGTGTGCTCCATGTAATTATTTTTTTCACTTGTAGGATGTAGCTGTTAGTGACATTTACAAAGATACATTTGTAATTTTTTCCCCTAAAAAAGAAGCAATTTAAAAATAATTTTTCCATTGTAAATATCAGTGCTTAAAAAAAAAAAATCACTGCTCCTGGCCACATGGATTTTTTTAAAACATTTTTTGCTTTGGAACATGATCCCCTGGGGCAGTGCCCACTCCCTCACACCTATTTTTTTTACAACCCCTCAGCTTTTAACCCTAAAAATGGGCATTTTTATATTTGACAGATTCAACTTCCTTTGATTTCAAAGGGGTAGAGGCTTAACATCCGAAATTCTTTAACCACTTACCGACCGCCCACCGCAGTTTTATGTCGGCTGTTTGAAGGATAATATTGTTGTTATGGCAGCAGCTCTTCTTCAGCGGGTGGTCTGCTACAAGATAAAAGTGGTCTCTGCAGTGGATTCGCCACAAGATCACTTTTATCGGTGGCGCCCATAGCTCTTAAAGGGCCATTTTTTTTAAATAATTTTTTTTTAAATTACAGTTTTTTTTTTCTTTTTTTATTATTGCATTTTAGTGTAAATATGAGATCTGAGGTCTTTTTGACCCCAGATCCCATATTTAAGAGGTCCTGTCATGCTTTTCTCTATTACAAGGAATGTTTACATTCCTTGTAATAGGAATAAAAGTGACAATCATAATTTTTTTTTAAACAGTGTAAAAATAAAAAGTAAAAGGTAAAATAAATAAGAAAAAATACGTAAAAGTTTGTCGCCATTCCACGAGCGGGCGCAATTTTGAAGCATGACATTTTGGGTATCAATTTATTCAGCGTAACATTACCTTTACAATATAAATACAATTGGGCTAACTTTACTGTTGTCCTATTTTTTAATTTAAAAAAGTGTATTTTTTCCAAAAAGAGTGCGATTGTAAGACCGCTGTGCAAATACGGCGTGACAGAAAGTATTGCAACGACCACAATTTTATTCTCTAGGGGAAAACAAATGTGTAATGTTTGGGGGTTCTATGTAATTTTCTAGCAAAAAAAAATGTTTTTAACTTGTAAACAACAAATCTCAGAAAGAGGCTCTGTCCTTAGGTGATTAAAGTTACTCAAACCTTCTAAAAGGAAGCATCAAGGCCAAATATGTTTTACATGTGTTAAAATCACGACTAATGGTACAGAAATTACATTTAAAAGTACATTTATAAATTCAGTAAAGCAAAAAGAAACCCCAATTCTCTATGTTTTTTTTTTTTTTTATGTGAAATGTCTTCTTTGTAATTAGCATTTTTAGATTTATGTTTTACTTTTCAGAAAGTTTGATTCATTTTATTAGTAAAAGTGAAAACAAAATTCTGGAAAGCTGTGAGAATGGGTAGTGGTATATCGATAAGAGTCCCTTGTGTTTGCAATGTTATCTTATAATTAAAGAATATAGACGCTATATGACCCGTGTTATTTGATGTGTTCACAGCTCTGTAAACAGAAATCACCAGAGTCCAAAGCAATGCAATTTTCTCTGTGTTGTCATGAGGAAATGTTGCTTTGCCTTCTGTAAATTGTATCGACTTAACGTCACACACCAAGTTCTGGTTATCTAAATTTAGCTATTAATAACAGAATGCCTGAGTTATTTAAAAGGTAATATAATTTCTATGTCAAGCAACAGACAGACCAGTGATGCTTGGTTTGGTAAATATTGCACATTTCTTCTCTGAATTCCAATTTCATCGTACCTAATTGTTACCATTGACAAGTATTTAAAATAGTATAGATCAACTGACTCCCCACCTGCCAATGAAAGAAGAAAGATGACCTTTGGACATCGATTGATGCTTTTTTTCAATTCATTATCTGTTACTTTAGACTATTTTAGTGTGTTTACTAGATAAGCATTATGAGTCTTAATTTCTCACGAAACTTCGAAGTGAGCACAGAAACAGCAAGCAGATGACTTGAGATCAGGTCATTCATGTAAATAAATACATTTTAAAAGCACATTTTTGTGTGCATAAACAGTTTGCAATAGGGTAATATAAAAAGTATTAGATTGAGTGATACTAACAAGAACTTATGTTCACATAAAAATTGTAAGGAAATTATAGGTCTATAGGGTCTTTTCGTTTTCCCTCAACATGATATTTGAAACATTTATTCAGGAAGTGTCCTGGAAAATTTCACAGGAAGCCCTGCAGGCACACTCCATTGCAGAGGCAAAGCTTCAGGCACATTTCACAGCAGAAACCTTAGACTGTATAAAAACATTGTGCCACTATTGTTTTTTTTTTTTTATTATTTAAAGTGAATATGCACTCCATTATAAACTTGTAAACGCCTCTGTCCAAGAGCAAATACCACAAAATGTCTGCTGTTGTAAGTCAACATGCCTCTTATGTGCCCCTTAGTATTTAATTTATTTTTTATTATTTTATGACTTTCCCAGATTCCTTGTCTAAGCTCAACTTATTGTCATTTGTCTTAAATGAATTTGTCCTTATTAGTAGCCTCTTAGGCAGTCTCATTCCACAAAAGGCAGTTAACAAGGCCCTGTCATATTGGCAGGAACCATTAGTAGGAAATTGAAACTAAACTGGAGAAGGATACAGATGAAGCATTAATGGGGAATAATGATAACAGTTGGCACCTTGTGGTGTCTGTTCTTTAGTAGGTCTTCTACTTTAGTTTATTGCCTTAAAGAGTAACTCAATTTTTTTTTTTGAGAAAAAAAAAGCATTCTCCTCTAGGTGATCTATGTACATTGCAAAAATATTAACAAATCTTGTTGCAGATTCCTACCTTTTTAGTCTGAAGAAATGTTTATTTGTAGGTGTTAAGGTGCAAAGTTAATGTGAATAGGAGTGGCTTTATAATTGTCATTCAGCTGTTGCACTTGCAGGGTTCTATAGAGGAAATTTGCATGATTTGAATCTCTTTAGACATAATTTTTCTTTGGGAGTATATCACCAAAAATGAAATATTTGTTGCAGAGGATGCTCAAAATCGAACTTGTATCTAAGACCCCTTTCACACTGCCAGCGGGCCGTGTTAGCGGTAAAGTGCCACTAATTTTAGCGGTGCTTTACCGTCTTTTTAGGGGAACTTTTTGGCCGCTAGCGGGGTGCGTTTAACCCCCGGTAGTGGCTGAAGAAAAGGTTAAATGCAATCAAAAAGCGCCGCTGCTGAAGCGCTTTGCAGCTGCTTAGGCAGCAGTGCCCATTTGTTTAAATGGGCAGGGGCGGTGGAGGAGCCGTGTATATACAGCACTTGGGCTTTCACACTGGGGCTGCAGGGGAGGCATTTTTTAGGTGCTTTACAGGCGCTATTTTTAGCCCTTTAGCACCTGAAAAACGCCTCAGTGTGAAAGGGGTCTTAGTGCAGATTTCTGGGAAGATCAGTAAGCCAATCACACAAGCAGGAAGTTACATTTCTGGGGGCATTCTATACATGATCTGTGTACAGAATATCTCCAGGTTGCAATATTGCATTGCATTTTACAGAAAATACAGTGCTGCAGATTAAAAAGGAAAGGTAATTTTGATATTTCAATTGTTTTTAAGTTTTAACAAATACAGAAAAGAAGGACAATGCTTCAATGAGGTTATACAGAACATACGGTTGGTCCGTCTTAAAGAGATAATAATTAGTACATTAAGGTTCGGAAATCT
The DNA here is from genome assembly GCA_028564925.1 of Lithobates sylvaticus. Lineage (NCBI taxonomy): Eukaryota > Metazoa > Chordata > Amphibia > Anura > Ranidae > Lithobates > Lithobates sylvaticus. The sequence continues at coordinate 38,917,131 of CM053033.1, read as the reverse complement.
TAGGCAAATTAACGTAAAGATGTATCACAAGGCTAGTCAATATTGTTTTAGACAATTCCAAACTTAGAGAGAGCGTTTTGGAGGAATCCTCAATGTACTCTATCAAACGCCTTCTCTGCGTCTAAAGAGAGTAGCAGAGAAGGCGTTTTTTGTGTGGGTGGTGTGGTAAATGAGATCAACGACTCTTCTAGTGGCATTTTTTTTTGCATAGCTATTCATCACTAGGATTGTTTACATATATTTATTTGCATATATGCTTGCACAGTTCTACTTTTTGTATAGGAATATAGTAGTCAGCACCGTTTGCACAGCATTTGTTTACTATATGCACATTTGCACTTTATTATTTTGAAATATTTTGATTGCACAATTACTATATAGGTACTTGTTCACTGTAGTACTATAGTGTATATAAGTTGCGCTGACCATTATTTTTTAATTATTTCCATTTGAGTGCATTGTATACACTGTAGGTCAAGCAGCAATTTATTTAATATCCCACACACAGACACTTTTCACTTTGATAGCGCGAGGGAACCACACTTTTTTATCCTGATGTGTGACATAAGCTTCTAATGTTGTGCATAAAATGCCAGGACAGTTCAAAACCTTCCCAAATGACCCCTTTTTGGAAAGTAGACACCCTAAGCTATTTGCTGAGAGACATGTTGAGTCCATGGAATATTTTATATTTTGCCACAAGTTTCAGGAAAATTACAAACTTTTTATTTATTTTTTGCACAAAGTTGTCACTAAATGATATATGGGCATATGTGCAAATACACCCCAAAATACATTCTGTTGCTTCTCCTGAGTACAGGGATACCACATGTGAGACTTTTTGGGAGCCTAGCCATGTACAGGACCCAAAAAACAATCACTGCCTTCAGGCTTTCTAAGGGCGTAAAATGGTGATTTCACTTCCTCACTACCTATCACAGTTACGGAGGCCCTGAAATTTCAAGATAGCACAAAACCCCTACAAATGACCCCATTTTGGAAAGTTGACACCCCAGGGTATTTGCTAAGAGGCATGGTAAGTATTTTGGAGCTCTCAATAGTTTTTTTTAAATAAAGAAAGTAAATATAATTCTTTTATTTTTTCAATTTTCAAAACTTTGTGACAAAAAGCGAGATCTGCAAAATTCTCATGCCTCTCAGCAAATAGCTTGGGGTGTCTACTTTTCCTGTATGTTTGTAATTTTCCTGCAACTTGTGGCAAAATATAAAATATTCCATGGACTCAACATGCCTCTCGGAAAACAGCTTGGGGTGTCTATTGTCAAAAATGGGGTCAGGAGAAACAGCAGAATGTAATTTGGGGTTTAATTTCACATATAACCATGGCATGTTTGAGCAATATATAATTTAGTGACAACGTTGTGTAATTTTTTTTTTCATTTTTCAATCACTTGTGACAAAAAAATTAAATATTCAACGTGCCTCTCAGCAATTTCCTTGGGGTGTCTACTACCCAAAATGGGGTCATTTGGGGGGGTTTGTACTGTCCTGCCATTTTAGCACTTCAAGAAATGAGATAGAAAACTAAAACTAAACTAAAAGCTGCGTAAATTCCAGAAAATGTACACTAGTTTGTACACAATATAACTTTTGTGCGAACCAATAAATATACGCTTATTGACTTTTTTTACCAAAAACATGTGGCTGGATACATTTTGGCCTAAATTTATTGTTTATTTTTTTTTTTTGTTTCAATAGATTTTTATTGTGTTCAACAAAGTGACATAGCAAAATAAGTAATGCAAATAAACAGTACTTGTATCAAATACATTAAAACACAACATAATGAGGCATACATTTAACATGTATCAGCGAACCTTGAAATGTTATTCTGCTTTTACTCGTACAATCCTGCACGTAAATGATTTTTCACATATATAATTTTTTCACGCGGGTGTCCCTTTTAGTTAGTGGGGACGTTGCTAGGAGCGGTTAGTCTCCCCCCTGGCACCCCTCTCGGGATCTTGCTGTGTCCTGGGGGAGGTCACCGCCCCTGTGAGAAAGTAAAAGGGACCCCCTATGTTGCTATTCAGAAGGTACTCACCAATGGTGTTCAAATATGTCCGCTTTGGGCGGTGTAAACTTTGTTTTACCTCTAGCATTTTTAAGTAAAGCGCTAGGAGAAGTAGCTAAGTTGTGAAAAGTAACATACAAAGTAAAAGAATAAGAGAAGAAAGAAAAAGAAGGATAAATAATAAAAAATAAACCATAAATAACGTCGGAGTTACTCATGTCCTCTATACATACTGCTCTTTAATATCAGCATTAATCAAGTAGTTTGGTTGTAGAGTACCAGTCAGCCCACGGTTTCCACATGTCTTGTGCAGTGAGAAGTTTACCCTGAGTTGAGGCGAACATGGTTTCGTATGTGGCATGTGTATCAATTGTCATTAGGATTTCTCTCAATGGGGGGGTTGTGTGGTTCTTCCAGTGTCTTGTTATAACTAGTCTAGTGCCCAGTAAGATATGGGAGATAATTGTCCTGGTATCTCTAGGGACTAATTCTATGCCCAGTGAAAGGATCGCTAGTTCTGGCGTGGCAGCTATGTGCATATTGGTAATTTGCGAGATTAAGCGAAATATTTGTTCCCAAAGTGTACGTAGTTTCGGGCAATCCCAAAGTATATGGAACAAGGTGCCTGAGTTGTTGCATCCCCTCCAGCATAGTGGAGAGGTGTTAGGGTCAAATTTAGAGATCCTATGTGGGGTAAGATACCATCTTAGTATGATTTTTTGTGTTAGTTCCCACAGGTTTATGCACTTGGTGGAAGTGTACGTTATCCGGAGTGCTCTGCTCCATTGATCTGGGGAAAAGTTTTTCCCCAAGTCCCTTTCCCAGGCTTCAATATTTGAATTTTTAATAAATTTTGTTTTTTCATTTAGGGAGGTGTAAAACAGGGCGATGCCCTTTATGTTTGTGGAGGGTTTAGTGAGGTATAGAATGATCCTCCAGGGGAGCTGAATGGGCTGGGGGGGATCAGAGTGAAGAAGATGTACGATTTGGAGGTACCTGTAACGATCAGGCTCCCCCAAGCCGTATTCGATTTGTAGTGCTCGAAATGATTTAATTGCTGGTCCTATCATTATGTCGTCCAGGGTTTTGATACCTTTTGCTATCCAGTGTGATAATTGTAAGTTTGGAATGAGTTCACATAGACATGTGATTGGAAGCGGCAAAGGGGAAGATGGTGTTGTGGCCGTTTGATTTATCAGTATTTTCCAGGCCTGTAGGGAAGCTTCTATGGAAGGTGCTAAGATCGCTTTTCGAGCGGAGTTGGAGGTGCTGGTTAGTAGGTAGTTGTATAGATTGTGGCTAGGGATCTGACTCTCCTCCAATTCCTGCCATCTAGTTGTGGGTGACCCGGGGAACCATGTTTTCAGTTGTGCTAATACAGAGGCGATGTAATAGTCTCTGATTTGGATGTTACCTACCCCTCCCGCTGACCTAGTTGCTATCGAGTTTTTAAAGGCCCACCTGGCTTTTTTCCCTCTCCACAAGAAGTTGTTCAGTATGGATTGGACTTTGGAAAAATAATTTTTGGGGACTGGAATGGGGAGTGATCTAAAAAGATAGATCAGTTGAGGGAGTATCATCATTTTAACTGCTGCCAGTCGGCCTGGCCAGAGCAGTTCAACCTTGTTTATTTCCTGGAGTTTCGCGGGTAGAGAAGATAGGAAGGAGATGTAATTGCTTGAGTACAGGTTTTTGGTCGAAGCTGTCAATGTGATACCTAAATATTTTATGCCATCATCACTCCACTTATATGGAAACCGTGAGCTGAGATCGTTTTTCAATAGAGCGTCCACTCCCATTCCTAGTATATAGGATTTCCCCGCATTCACTTTGTAGTAAGACAATTTATTAAACATTAACAGGGTGTCGTGTACCGAAGCCAGGGAACTCGCTGGGTTTGTAAGCATTAATATAATGTCGTCAGCAAATAGACTGATCACATGTTCAGAGTTGTGGGTTTTGAAGCCTTGTATGTTAGGGTGGGATCTAATATAGACTGCCAAAGGTTCTAGAATTAGATTAAAAATTAGAGGGGACAGAGGGCACCCTTGACGGGTTCCATTAGTTATGTTAAAGGGGCTGGAAAGTACTCCGGAAGTGTAGACCCTAGCCGAGGGTTTTGAGTATAGTGCCATTATGGCCTGTAGAATTTTTCCGGAGAATCCAAATTTGCCTAGTACTGAGCTCAGATAACCCCAATGGACCCTATCGAAGGCCTTCTCCGCGTCCAAAGCCAGGAGCAGAGAAGGCCCCCGACTGGCACCAGCAAGGTGGATAATATTTGTCAATCTTCTTGTAGCGTCAGAGGTTTGGCGCCCTTTTGTAAAACCTGCTTGATCTGGATGGATTAAATAGGGAAGGATGTCAATTAGGCGATTTGCTAATGTTTTGGCGTATATTTTTAGATCTGTATTCAACAGTGATATGGGTCGGAAGTTGGCTGGGGCGTCTGGGCTTTTTCCTGGCTTCGGCAACGTCACTATTATTGCATTTAGCATTTCTGGTGGGAAGGAGGAGGAGGCTGCGGCTGTGTTAAATACTTCAGTCAGATAGGGTAGCAATGTTAGTTTAAATGTTTGATAGTATTCTCCTGAGAAACCGTCCGGTCCGGGAGATTTAGAGTTGGGTAAGGAATTAATTGTCTTGAGTATTTCGTCATCTGTAAAGGGTGCACAGAGATTGTCAATGTGTTTTTGGGAGAGTGTAGGCAGGGACACACGTTGTAGGAAGTCGTTTATTAGTGTGGGGGAGGGCTGAGTAGTGTCGGCGTCATCTTTCAAGTCATAAAGGGTGCTGTAGTAATCGCTAAAAGCGTTTGCAATGTCCTGGGGGTGTTGCATTTTGACTTTACTTGTGGGGTGTAGTATATAGGGGATTTTCGTCTTGCTCCTATGTCCTTTAAGTTGGTGTGCTAATAGCTTCCCAGCCCTATTACCCTGTGCGTAATACGTCATTTTGAGTCTCTTAGTCTGTTTTTCAAATGAGTCGAGTAGGAGGACCCTGAGCTCATGTCGTAGTTTATGTAGTCTGGAGGTCAGTGTTGGGGATGTCGTTTGTTTGTTTTTGGATTCTAAGTCATATATTTCGTTTGTGATTTTGCGTATTTTTTTCTGTCGCTGCCTCCTCGCCCTTGCCCCGATTTTAATAAAAATTCCTCTGATAAATGCTTTGTGAGCATTCCAGAGCGTGAACCGATTGTGCACTGAGGGACTGTTAATGGAGAAAAATTCCTCCATTTGTTCCTCTATGAGTTTCCTGTTTTCGGGTTGCTGCATGAGGTATGTGTTGACTCTCCAAAGAGGGATTGATTGAACAACAGATGTGTCCTTCAAGGAGAGGGTGATCGAAGCATGGTCTGACCACGTTATCGTGTTGATGGAGGATGATACAGATTTGGATAGAGTTTGTTGGTCAACCAAAAATAAGTCAATCCTCGTATATGTATGGTGTGGATTGGAGAAAAAGGTAAAGTCTCTTTCCCCTGCATGCAAGCATCTCCATACGTCAAAAAGGCCTTTGTGGTGCAGGGTGTTGCAGAGGGGGGTAGATAGTCGAGTTGCTTTAGAGGTGGTGTCAATGGACGGGTCGGGTGCTATATTGAAGTCCCCGCATAGCACTAGTGATCCCTTTTTGTGTGCATTTATTTTTTTCAGGAGCTTGTGGAGGAAACGGATCTGGTGTTTGTTAGGTGCATAAACATTCACTATTGTATAAGTGACTTGATTGATGTCGCAGATTAGAATTAAGTAGCGTCCCTGGGGGTCAGCAATTTCCAAGTGTAGGGTAAATGCTACCGTGTCTTTAATAGCTGTCATGACACCTCTTGATTTTGAGCTTGCATTGGCAAAAAAGACGTGAGGAAAGTTTTTGTGTTTACATACCGGTGCTGCTGCTTGGCAGAAGTGGGTTTCTTGGGCGCACAGGATATCAGATCCGTTTGTGAGTGCTTCTTTCCATAGCGATTTTCTTTTAACGGGGTGGTTAAGCCCTTTAGTGTTAATTGACAAAAAGTGTATCGCCATGGAAAAATGGAAAGTTGGTGATGTTTTTACATGTGACACATATGTAATGTATGAGATGGTTTAGTCTCATGGAGATCAAAAGGAATGGTGTGATTGATGCATAGAATGCGTACTCACTGTTACCGTTGGGTAAGGTGAATCGGTTGGGTGACCCTTCTTGTAGAGTGTCATGAGGATGAGAGTTCGATGATGCCTCGTATTTCGGACGTAGACGATAAGCTTGAGACTCCGAGAACAAAAACAAAAGTAGAAAAAGAAAAGAAAGCCAAAAGTCAGAACCCAGCCTGAGATAGATCAGCGTAGAACTGTAGGTGCTGATATTGGGGTGGGATGTGCTCCTGTTTCCTCATTTTGCATGAGCTGCTCTTTTGCGTGGTAGAAATGCATACGGAGAATCACATCTCTGGGGATTTTTTCTGGCAGGCGTGGGTTTGGGCAGACGGTGTATCTTGTCAATGGTGATTTCCATGGCGGAGAGATCAGGCAGGAGGGATGTAAAAAGGTCAGTCGTGTATGAACGCAGGTCTTGTGGCAGGATTGACTCGGGGATCCCCCTAATTTTGATATTCCTCAATGTCTGCCAGCTTGTTCCTCACCCAGGCTGACTCCTCATCTTTCTCTTTGAGTCTTTTTTTCTTGGTAAATATACGCTTATTGACTTTTTTTACCAAAAACATGTGGCTGGATACATTTTGGCCTAAATGTATGACTAAAATTGAGTTTATTGGATTTTTTAAATAACAAAAAGTAGAAAATATCATTTTTTTTTAAATAAATTTCCGTTTATATTGCGAACAATAAAAATCACAGAGGCAATCAAATATCATCAAAAGAAATCTCTATTTGTGGGAAAAAAGGACGCAAATGTTGTTTGGATACAACATTGCATGACCGCGCAGTGCCAAATTGTAAAAAGTGCTCTGAACATTGAGCAGCCAAATTTTCCAGGGCTGAAGTGGTTAAGGTGTCCACTTTCTTTAGAAGGGGTTTACAGTAGCAAATTTGCTTGGTATTGGTAACATAGACATTCACGAGTGTGTAGGTGGTCTGGTTGATGTCAAACACCAGGATGATATAGCGACCTTGCGGGCCTATATGTGTTTGGTGGATTTGGAATGGAAGAGAGTCTCGAAATTGCTATCAATACCCCATTCTTTTTTGTGGGTGCTAAGGGAAGGTAGTAGCACAACTTAAGGGAGAGAAAAATAAAATAAAAATAACTGAGATAATGAGAGCCAACAATAAAAATGGGCTCAATGGGCAGAAAAAAATGCTAACAAGCAATGGGGGGAAAAGGTCATTGCAGATGATATCTTCAATAACCTGTAGGAAGCTTAACGTTTGAGACACTGTCAAGGTAGGCAGCTGAAAACTAGCTCAGTAGCTATCGTAGGGCACATGTAGGTCTTTTAAGTATTTTTGTTGTCCCACTCAGTTTCCATATGCGAAGAAGGAGGAATGGTGGGCGGCTGGGTTTTCCTTAGGGATCAAACATTACTCTTTCAGTAGTTGAAGGCCTCCAGACAGGGTTCATACGGTGTGCATTTGGCCTTGATGCGCTATCAAAAGTTTGGTGGGGAATGCCCATTTGTAGGTGATATGATGGTTTTGCAAAGCCTTGGTGATGGTGGATAGTTGTCTCCTATTCTCTATCATCGTTTTAGAGAGGTCTGTATAAAGTCTGATGTTGGGGAAGGGTTCATCAGCCCTGTTTGCTGCATGCATCACGTTTTCTTTAGTGGCGATTGGTGAAATAGTGAATGCAAGCTAGTATGTCTCTGGCTTTGGGAGCCTGTGAGCTCTAACAATTTCCATCTCATTTTTTAAAGGTTTGGTATTAGTGAGCGCATCATATTCTGTAAGTATTGCACCAGCTCTGTGTCAGAAACCATGAAATCAGACCGAGACAGAAGTACAGTTAAATCACACTTGTTTAATAGTAAAAGTTAAAAGAACAAACGTAGAGTTCAGTAACCAGAATGGATCGTCAGCCAAGCCAGGAGTCAGGGATCAAAGTAGTGGAATAGCAAGCAGGATCTGTAGCCTGAAGGGATGTCAACAAAGCCAGTCTTTAAACAGGAACGCTCCGGTTTCTTGTGATGTGACCAAGACGAAGGCAGAGCTCCTGGATGGCTTAAGTAGGCAGGACTGACAAGCAGGATCAACAACAGCTGGGTAACTGTGGAGAGAGATGGGAGCTGGCAATTGAGTGGCCAGCTCAGAGAAGGAAGGGCTGAGCCCAGCCCTGTCAGAAACACTGTGTAGCATTTACCCCTGAAGGAGCTGCTGGTAATCAATTGGGCCTGTACTCTGCTTCTCCACCCCCCAAAGAATTTGCTCAACCCATTTGACACAGCTGTGTAATAGTGTTGGTGTGAAACCCAATAACAAAGGACAACCCAGAAATAGTATTAGATATTGTACCTTTACCGTTACCTGGGTATCCGTCACTTCACCTGCTATCGAAATAGACAACGCCTCACTCACACATTTGTACTTTAACCACACAGTAAGTTTACTAGAAACTGGTTGAGGATAGCAAATACAAAAATGATTCTGGTACACAGGGTTAAAACAATTGTAATCAAGGTGCCGGTAAATATTCAGACTCAAAGATCACATAAGTAACTCATGCAACAGCCCTCTCACCACATATGGTCTGAACAATTGTGCTGCTCCGCTTCCGTGATCTCAGTCCCACTCCAAGTTGGTTCCGTACGCCGAACCTCTATGTCGGATGACTGGTGACTGGTTTCTGGATCCTCCGGCCCGATCACGTGCTGATCCAGCACACTGCGTTCAAGACCTCTCCGGAGGCTTCAACTCCGCTCCGCGCCAAGCAGGCCACAGCTCTTCCGATCACACTCACACAGTTGCCTGCAGGCAGGTCTTAAATCCCCGGCAGAAGAGAGCAAACTTGGCCTTGTGGGTAGGTAAGTGAGCATTGTGGGTAGGTATTTCCTTGATTGGTAGCTTCCATATGAGTCACCTCCTCATTCACTACATACCCCACAATGCACTGGAGCTGGCTATTGTAAAAGCCAAACAAAAGTCATAACAACAATAATGCAAATAAAAACACTAGAGGGAGCCATTCTCTAACTTATAAATACCACGCTATTCATGTGGTAAATTAGGTAGCAAAAACATCTGCGCTACAACTGTAAATGGGTAGAGAGTCGATTTATGTGGGTATTTGACCTTTTCAATGGTATCACTCTCAGAGATATATCAATACTAAAACAAGAATATGACGAATTTACATTCATTCTCATGGGGAAATTTTTATCTAAAACACTCTCTTCCCATAGTTTCAACTCACCAGTCTTCTCCTTGGTCCACACGGACACTAGGGGAATCCCCTTAGCCTACTCCAACAGAAGCTGGTCTTTGTGAAAACAAGTCCAATTCTTAAGTGTGAAGCACATTTTAAGTGCTCCTATACTTCCTCCCAATGGCTCCTGGCCATTTAGCTTATCTACACATCATCCTATTGTGTAAATCACTGGTAATTGAAACACACATTAATAACAAGATGGTACCTCACTCCATAGCAATTTTCCAAATTCTCTCCACACAATTCCACTTTTTTGTTGGAGGGGATGTGGCCAGATAGGTACTCTCTACCATATCTTTTGGTCCTGCAACATTGTTTTCCACTTATTGGAGAGAGATATTTAAACTACTTTCGGACATCACTGGTATGTCCAAAAGTGATTTTGCAAAGAAGAGTGGGCAAATATTGCCAAGTCAAGATGTGCCATGCTGATAGACTCATACCCAAAAAGACTGAGTGCTGTAATAAAATCAAAAGGTGCTTCAACAAAGTATTAGTGTAAGGGTGTGCACACTTAAGCAACCATTTTATTTTAGGTTTTTATTTTTCCTTCCCTCCACCTAAAATATTTCAGTTTGTTGTTCAACCGAGTTGTACAGTTTATAGGTCATATTAAAGGTGGGAAAAAAATCAGAAATTATTTATCTTTGTCTCATTTTTTTTACATCACAGAAACCTGACATTTTATCAGGGGTGTGTAGACTTTTTATATCCATTGTAGGTTATCCTAAAATTTGACACAACTAGTGCTCCACCATCAGTGATGCTACAAATGCACTCACCAGAGCCCTATGGCTCTGGGCCAATCAAGCCTTATTTGGTCAAAAAGACCATATGTAAGATTCACTCCCTCTTATACAGTAAGCATTTCTCCCTCCAATAGACATATTCTCCCATCAATGGATGAACGCCAACCACCAAAAAGGAAAGTAAAAGAATGATCGTGCAACACAGTTTTATTAAAATTTCCCATTTAAAAACATATCCCACAATCAATGCGCTTGCATGTTAAGGGGCCCAGACAGCCACCAGCTCAATCAGTATATCTGTATTCCATTTGAAGGAGGAGAAGAGGAGAGTGCCTGGTTTATGGGTTTCAGTTAGTAAATAGGAAAGAAATGAAAGTGGGTGTTTATTAGGAGCGTAGTAAGAGACAATTGTGACTTCGCTATTGAGAAGGTGGCCAGTCAGAATGAGGTAATGGTCTTCTGGTTCTCTGATCTCTGCCAGGAGTGTAAAGGACATTGTTCGATAGAAGGTGATAAGTATGCCCCTCTTTTTAGAGGAGGCAGAGGCTGTATATGCTTGTGGGTATTGGCAGCTGAAAAATTTAGAAGTGGACTGAGCTGTAAAATGCATCTCCTGTAAACAAACCACATGTGCTTTGGCCGAGCACCAAAGAGGAAAAGATGCTGCCTAGGATTATTAACCCCTTGGGGGAAAAGCGCATTTTGACCATACTAGTCATGGTCATCTGGTGAGTATAAAAGTGTGGTGGTGATGCACGGTGAAGAATAAGAAACACAGAAAAGAATATATGTATAAAAAAAAATTGTACTTTGAACACATAGCACTTTGTAAATCAATCGGTTATGTCTATTTTCAGAGGGACAGCATTGGAAAGCAATTGGACACTTTGTATATGGACTATTATGTTAGAGTTCACTAATGACATAGGAAAGGAGATTTTTGTATTTTCTTGTTTGAATTTTTTCATGTACAGAAGCACTTTATGTGAAAGATGAATTTATATGTTGCACATGGTTAACCCCTTCAGCTCCGGGCAATTTTACCCCCTTCCTTACCAGAGCACTTTTTGCGATTCGGCACTGCGTCCCTTTAACTGACAATTGCGTGGTCATGCGCTGTTGCACCCAAACAAAATTTACGTCCTTTTTTTCCCACAAATAGAGCTTTCTTTTGGTGGTATTTGATCACCTCTGTGGTTTAAATTTTTTGCGCCATAAACAAAAGAAGAGTGACAATTTCGAAAAAAACACAATATTTTTTACTTTTTGCTATAATAAATATCCAATTTAAAAAAAAAAAATAAATACATTTTTTACTCAGTTTAGGCCGATACGTATTCTTCTACATTTTTTTGTTAAAAAAATCGCAATAAGCATTTATTGATTGGTTTGCGCAAAAGTTATAGCGTTTACAAAATAGGGGATAGATTTATTGCATTTTTTTTTACTAGTAATGGCGGCAATCTGCGATTTTTTTTGCGACTTTGCGGTGGACACTGCGGACACTTTTGACACATTTTTGGGACCATTCACATTTACACAGCGATCGTTGCTATAAAATTGCACTGATTACTGTGTAAATGTGACTGGCAGGGAAGGGGTTAACACTAGGGGGCAATGCAGGGGTTAATATGTTCCCTATGTGAGTGATTCTAACTGTGTGGGGAGGGAACTCACAAGGGGAGGAGACCGATCAGTGTTCCTCTGTACTTGGAACACATGATCGGTCTCCTCTCCAGTGACTGGACGTGGAGCTGTGTGTTTACACACACAGCTCCACGGTCCCGCTGTTTTCCCGGGCAATCGCGGGTGCCCGGCGGACATCGCGGCCCGCTGGACACACACACCGGGTCCCGAGCGACACCGCGCGCGCCCCCTAGACGGCCGGGAATAGGAGGACGTCATATGACGTCCACCCAGGATGGGAGATCCACCTTGTGGACGTCATATGACGGTGGTCGGTATTGAAGTGGTTAATTAATAGTAGATAGTAGCACCAGGATAACACAATTTAGCACTGTGTACTGAGGTTTAATAAACAAAATGGAATACCATACAATTATTTGATGTATAGCATTGATCAATAATCAGTTATCTATGCAACCCTATGGCTGGAATCCGTTAATTTATCTGTACAACTCACACTTAGCTGTTCTTTGACTTTGAAATAAGAACAACTTTTTTTTAAAGAAGGAAAGAAAAGTACAAGAAGGATGACAGCCCAGTCATATTACCTATCAAAGTCCAACCTCTTGTGACCAGCCTCTTATCCTCACCTTATCATAAAGTACCATGCAGCGTTATGCAGAGAACATTCCAAGAGACACCACAAGCTCTAACTTACAGCCTATATTTTATGAATGGCATGCACAGTGTGCCATAAACACTATTTGCCCTATATGTTTTTAGCATTGCAAAGCCCAAATTTACAGATATGCGTGTTAAAGCTCATTTGCAAAAAGCTGTCTAGTTATTCAGTGTGTCTAGGTCAGTTTGCAAACTAGAGACATTGTCTATGGATAGCTCCATATTTTATATAAACAAGAAAATAGTTCAGCATTGAACCTTGGGGAATACCATTTATAGCCTTGGAGCATTCCAACAAGTAAGAAACATTGATCACAGCTCTCCAGATGCAAGCTTTAAGCCAGTTTTAATATATTTACATATTGGATTTTATAATTCAATAAACCTTCCTTTACACATTAGGTGTCTGTGAGGAACTGTGTCAAATGCTTTTCCAAAGTCTAAATAGACTAGATCCACAACCACCTATCTCCACATGATTTTATTCCATTCTTTATGAAAATAAAGGAAAGAAGTTCATTACACCTGCCTTTAATAAATGCATGATGGTTATCATGTATGTTTCTTTTTCTTTTTTTTTTTGTCAAAAATGTTTGCTTTTTTTGTTTAACAGACCCTCAAGCATCTTTCCAACAATTGAAGCTAAATTTATTGAAGTGATTGTAGACATTTGCATTTCTGTTCTATGTTATTTATTATAAATAGTTGTTACCTTCCAGAAAATAACATAAATAAACAAATTACACCATCAAGAGATACCTTCGGATGATTTACTATATGAAAATTGTCTACATGAAACATTTGGTCTACATGATAGCAGTCATTTACTATGCTATAGCTATAGTTTGTATGATAACCACAACAAGTACTAACAGTACGACCCATGCCATTTCAGTGAACAGATGTAATAGTCAATAGGGCTACCACTGTACCACCAATAAATCTGAGTGTATGCAGGTTTGAGACCTATAGTAATGGGAAAGAGGCTCATTGAACCATTCATTCAAACAACCATTTATATACAGGAGAACTTTTCAACAAACTAGGGCTTCTCCTTAGCAGGCATGGATGTTTGAAGTTGGTATAGTTGAACTTATTTTCACTTTTCTAGGCATTTAAGTAAGTTAAGCTTATAGACTTAGACTATAGGGTAAAACAGTCACATTACATTGGTGACAGTGATGGATTTAAGGACTGGCTGAACAATAAAATGAGAACTTGCGTTATAACTGCCAGAAAATAGATTTTATTTTTTGACAGAAATATTTCCTTAAGGCAAATGTGTTTAACCTGTATCTGCTAGAAATTGTTTTGAATGCAAAACATAACATTAAGAGCAATCCTATTAATAAGAATATGATTCACATGGTCATATATTAAATGTAATCATAGAAGCTTGAGAAAAGTAGAAAGGTGTTAGCATGCAAATACTAATTAATATAGTATTATAAGCTCTTGTTAATTATAAAATTTGAATTGAATTGTCACAGAAGTAAATAAAACAGAAAATAATATAAGAGTTACAAGGAAGGAAAGTGCAGGTAACCCCACTGCAGAAGTGGTGAAGATAGTTAAGTTTTGCTTATTATATAGAGTATACCTCATAAACAATTAAAATGCACAGAAGTTAATCATCATCATATTATTTGTGATCATAAAAAATGCTATAATATTAAGCGTTAGTACATATAATAAACTTATTATAATAGAATCACATGCATTTAAACTAAATAAGAAATTGTATGTTATCATAAATAAAATGCATTGCTTATTTTATTTTTTTCACTTTTCAATCATAATACTACTGCCATTTTTTCCAGTACATAGTTTTATCAAAACCAAGAGGCATTGATAAAAATTCTGCAAGGATACCAATGAAGCATTAGATTCTCACAGGGGCATGATTTTGGCATAACCTTTCAACCATTTAAACAGTTCAGTTTGGATCAATACACATTTTCAATCTGAATTTTTAGAATGATCTATTGTCACTAAGAATTGTTATAAAACAGAATTTTTTTTAGCCGCTTCACTAATTAGAACTGTCCAAGGTCTTAAACCTTCTGTCATCTAAGAACTCTGTCATTTGGCTTAAAACATAATTGCTTAATTTTCAATATAAAACATTTTGCATTACATAGGCTATAACAGAACAGAGACAGAACAGTTACAGATCAGCGATTCTGAAATAACCTTGCTCTACAATATGCTAAATATATAACAATTATATATCAATTATATCTAAATATATATTGTGTGTGTGTGTGTGTGTGTGTCCAAAATACTCCAACAAAGAATACTGGTGTTAAGCCATCACTGTAGCTCACAGGAGTCTCAAACTACTGTAGGGAGTCTGTATTAAAAGGATAGCACATATTACCCCTGTGCAAAGCTCTGGTGATACTATGTAATTATTATTATTTTAAATTGCAGTCACCAGAGCAATGTCACTATAATGACATTGTACTGCTGTGTTGATGATCATGTACAATGGCTGGCTGCTTTGATAGCACTGTATATCAGTGCCACCAGCCATTGTCTCTGATCACTACCACAGCAGTATAATGTCACCAGACAAGTGCAGCCAGTCAGTGTCCCCAATCACCACGTTGCCAGTCCCAATGTCACTATAAGGCCTCCTTTACATGTTTGGTTTTGAAGAGTGATTCCTTTTAGAGACCACACAAATGCCACACAAATGCCACCTTCACTTGAATGCGTCTCAAACTAGTGGGTGTTATGCCCTCCAAAATTGACAGGGTATAATTTCTGCCATGGCTGTGAAGCAAATTATTGTAGCGGCTGCATGTGTACACCCCTGGCTGCTGCATTTGCATCTAAATGAGGTAGCATCTGAGGAATGGTGAAACTGCGACTAAACATTGACGTTTTACTCATGAGTAATTGTCTTTCAAAATGTAACAGTACTGAAAACTGTAAAATGGCCTGGACTGTAAAGGGGTGTGACAGTCTAGTCTTCAAGTGGTTAATCTGTTGAAATTACCTAGATAGTATATCTATTACTCTAAACAACAGACATGCTGTGGAAGTGTGAGATAATAAGTTATTTTCATGGACATCGATAACATGCCATCTCCCCTGATATTGCACAGACTAAAGCTTGGTACACACTACAGTTTTTTTTTTTTTTTTGTGTGCAACCCCACAGGTCTATCTGATTTTCATAAAGCAAAGGGGGTCACCATTGGCTTTCACAAAGGAGTTACTTTTCGTTAGTGGACAATCACTATATCTATTTTCAAAGGTTCTCTAGGCAATAGTCCCTGTACTTTGCTAATATATATGCACCAAACCAGGATCAGACTGAATTTTTATCCTTATGCATGAATTTTACCTAAGACCCCTTTCACACTGCAGGTGTTTTTCAGGCGCTACAGCGCTAAAAATAGCACCTTCATAGCACCTGAAAAAAGCGGCTCCATTCACTGGAGCGGTGCGCTGGCAGGGCATCAGAAAGAGTCCTGCCAGCAGCTTCTTTGAAGCCGTAAGGTAGCGGTGAACTCACCGCTGCTCCATCGCTGCTCCCCATTGAAATCAATGGGGCAGCGCTGCGATACCACTGGCGTTTTGCGGGCGGATTTAACCCCTTTTCGGACACTAAAACGACGGTAAAGCGGCGCTAAAAATAGCACCGCTTTACCACTGACGCCCGGGCACCGGCAGTGTGAAAGGGGTCTAAAGGTAATCCTATAATAAGGCTTACGTATAGGTACTGTAACTATCTCCCAAACATGCACCATTTAGGTGATATTTACTGTAGATGCAGCTGGTGATGTCACCGGCACATGCACACGGAAAGAATGACATACCTGTGCCATTTCTTCAGAGTCATGTGTCGTAAATGGCAGCTCTTGTGCGCATGCACAGGAGTAACGTCATGACATCATGTCCTTGAACCCAGAAGGAAGACCGGGTGATGATGGAAGCACCTTCAGCGGTGACAGCGTGCCGCTGGAGGGTTTGTTCTAAGGTAAGTTTCACATAATGTGCTAGTATAGGATGCATACTAGTACATTATGACTAGTGTTAGATGAATGGTTCGGTCCAAGCATGAGTTCAGCACAACTGCCACCCTACACAAACTAGAGCTGAGGGAAACCTCCAATATACCAGCGCCTGTGGAGATGGACAGTTTAACGCCCCCTGCAACCGCTGACACACCGATCTCTGCAAACAGAGGTAAGAGGCTGGCAACTTCACCTGCTAACTCCCCCTGCAAAGAATCACAAGCTAAAAAGCAGCTCTGGGCAGCCACCACGAACGGCTCTCCCAGCACAGACACCACACCATCCCTGGCATCCATTCCTGCTACTGACAACCCAGTCTCTGAGGCTACGTTAAAGTCTATGCTGATCACTTTACAAAAGGAATTGCATATCTCTTTGTCCCAAATCCATAACAGGGTGGTTTGTTTAGAGGAGAGCACAGATGCTATAGAGGAGAATATGAGTGAATATACCAAAGCACATAATGAGCTCTTGGATGCTCACAACCATCACTCAGTAGAAATTCACTGTATTAAAGTTAAATTGGCTGATTTAGAGGATCGCTCTAGACGCAACAACATCAAATTCAGGGGATACCTGAATCAGTGAAGCCTGCGGACCTCACCAACTATTTACAACAGCTTTTTAACACTCTGCTGCCATGTCTAACTTCCAAAGATGTCATTATAAACTGGATACATATAGGTTCTCTAAACCTCCTCGTCTCTCTGCAGATATCCCCAGAGATGTCCTAGCATTTCACATTAGGGAGCAGATACTCTGTGCCACAAAAAATATGAAACCTCTTCCAGCGCCTTACTCCAACATCCATGATGGAAATGCGCAGAGCATTTGCCCCAATCATGTTGATCCTTCAAGAGAGTAAAATCATCTACAGATGGGGCTTCCCAGCTAAATTGTTAGTCACCTACCAACTTCAGTCTGTACCCATCCTCACGTTTAAAGATGGCTACAAGCGCCTAACAAACTGGTGCCTGCTCCCTGATGCACGCCATACCATGGATCAAAGGTGAGCCTTGACATCGACACCACGGCCCAAAATTCGACCTTCATGTCGGACAATGGATAAATCATCTACATCAGTATGTTGTCCCATATCAACCATGATCCAGCCTGGGCGACGTTTATGCTTTACCTCCCGCCCTCCGAGATTACAGTGTGCTAAGAACACTCCACTGTTTTTTTTTCATTATTGTTACAGTATTAATTTTAGTTTTTATCTTACGTAAGCATTGACAAACTAGTTCTAAGTAGTTCTTAATGCTCTTAGCTTAAATTGTACTCAGTATCGGGTTGATCTTTCTATTCTCACAACTGCCTTGTGGTCTGGTTTGGAGCACTTACTACATTGATTGATACTCATCGAGGCATAGTCTCGCTCTCTTTGCACATTTCTATAGTCAGCTCCTACCGCCATGGCCACTCAATCAATGCCAAAGGCTTAAATTCCCCCTTTAAACGTAACCTTTTATGCAAAGAAGTGCATGCTCAGCATGCCAACGTGTTATGTGTGTTATGCGTGCAAGAAACCCATTTTCACAAAGCCAAACCTCGTTTGTACACACACAAGCGTTACCCCCACTATTTTTATGCAAATGTGCCTAAAACATGACATGATAGCAATTACTGTGTCAGTTTCTTTTACTCGACATCATCTTAAACAGGATGAGGATGGCAGAAATTTGTTATTATCCGCTACAATTGAAAATCGCCCTCTCACTAATGTAAATATATATGCACCAATACGGCCCAGAGGAAATTTTTGAAATCTTTGCTATTTAAACTTGCCCCATATAGAAACACCCCACTGGTATTGTGTGGAGACTTCAATGACATCATTGATCTGACACTTGACACCACTAACACATCGAGACATAGGCCTTCTGCTCTTTCCTTCTTCTTTAAGGATCTTTATGACCCATGGTGGTGTCTGCATGATACAGAGCGAGACTATACCTTTTATTCCCATTCCGAACATTCTTATTCTCGGATTGATCTGTTCCTCACCGATAAACACTTGCTACAAACAATCAATGACTCACAAATTGGCCCAATAACTTGGTCAGACCATGCACCAATTTCAATTACGCTGTCTGCCCATAACCACTTACCTCGCCACTCAGTTTGGAGAATGAATACCTCCCTTCTAACTATTCATCTCTATGAAACTCTTATCAAGTCCGAGATTGAGAACTTCTTTACTGTTAATTCACAATCCGTTGCCGATCATGCAGTGATTTGGAATGCACACAAAGCTTTTCTGCAAGGTCTATTCATAAAAATTGGGTCACATGAACAAAAAAATTACTCATCTGCTACTGACTCCTTGCTATCCCAAATCTGCTCTTAAGAGAAAACTAATAAGGTTAACCCCACATGGTCTAGTGTTAGCTAACTGGGTGAAATCTGAGGTATGGGATCCATCACCCCCATTGCCCCCATCCCTCAAACAAGTGATATAGGAAACCATGGACAATGTGCTCCAGAGATAAATAATTAGGCCCCAAAAACAGCTTATTTACTATGTATACTGGAAGTGGAGAAGTGAAAGGGAGAGGTCCCTGGAAGGTAAACTATCAGATATAACTGTTCAATTAGCTCAGAAGTATATACTCTAGTCCTGGTAATAATACATAAACATAGTGTCTCAAAAACATTATGCCTAATTCCAAGTGTCATTTTAGCTTTCCACGCTGTAAGTAGGAATAGAACACATTTTAAACCAGTTATCATCTGTCTAGGACCAGGGGTTCTCCAACAACAATATAAAGGCAAATATTTGTCTGAGTCCGTTCAGAGTAGGTTTCAGTCACTTTGCTTATCCAGCTTCCAAGTTTAAAAAGATAATGTGGAAGGTAGGAAAAAACAGGGTGTAATCTTGCAATCATCCCTCTTCAGGGGCCCTGAAGAATGAAGATCTGGAGTTAGGAGTGCCAGCATTTGAGCCACCATTGTGATTGAGCTTATTTTTTTTTAACCACTTGACCACTGGGCCTTAATAACCAGACCAATTTTCAGCTTTTGGTGCTCTCACATTTTGAATGACCGTTACTCAGTCATGCAACACTGTACCCATATGAAAGCTTTTTTTTATTTTGGTGGTTTTAAATTTTTTGCATGAAAAAAGGCGGAAAATTTTGAAAGAAAATGCATTTTTCTTAGTTTATGTGATAAAATTTTGCAAATTATTAATTTTTCTCATAAATTTTGGCCACAATTTATATTGCTACATATCTTTGGTAAAAATACCCAAATTAGTGGATATTATTTGGTCTTTGTGAAAGTTATAGAGTCTACAATCTGTGGTGCGAATCATAAAAAATTTAGCACACCTGATGTACTGAGGCTTATCTCATTTATTGCGACCCAAACAAGCCAGGAAAGTACAAATACCCCCCAAATGACCCCTTTTTTGAAAGTAGACATTCCAAGGTATTTAGTAAGAGGCATGGTGAGGTTTTTGATGTTGTCATTTTTTTCCCACAATTCTTTGCAAAATGACGATTTTTTTTTTTTCACAAAATTTTCATTATAATAGGTTATTTCTCTCACATGGCATGTTTATACCACAAATGATGCCCCAAAATACATTCTGCTACTCCTCCCGAGTATTACGATACCACATGTGTGAGACTTTTACACAGCCTGGCCACATACAGAGGCCCAATATTGAAATAGCACCATCAGGCGTTCTAGGAGCGTAAATGACACATCTCATTTCTCAACCACCTATTACACTGTTGAAGGCCCTGGAGCACCAGGACAATGGAAACGCCCACAAAGTGACCCCATTTTGGAAAGCTAACACCCCAGCGTATAATCTAGGAGGCATAATGAGTCTTTTGAACGGTTCATTTATTTCCAGAAGTTTTGGGAAAATGTTGAAAAAAAATGAAAACGCATTTTTTTTTACACAAAGTTGTGAATTTACAAGATATTTCCAACACATAGCATGTATATAGCGAAAATGACACCCCAAAATATATTCTGCTACTCCTCCTGAGTACGGCGATACCACATGTGTGAGACTTTTACACAGCCTGGCCACATACACAGGCCCAACATTGAAGTAGCAACTTCAGGCGTTTTAGGAGCATAAATTACACATCTAATCTCTCAACCACCTATTACACTTTTGAAGGCCCTGGAGCACCAGGACAATGGAAACGCCCACAAAGTGACCCCATTTTGGAAAGCTAACACCCCAGCGTATAATCTAGGAGGCATAATGAGTCTTTTTAACGGTTCTTTTTTTTCCAGAAGTTTTGGGAAAATGTGGAAAAAAAATGAAAACGCATTTTTTTTACACAAAGTTGTGCATTTACAAGATATTTCCAACACATAGCATGTACATAGCAAAAATGACACCCCAAAATATATTCTGCTACTCCTCCTGAGTACGGTGATACCACATGTGTGAGACTTTTACACAGCCTGGCCACATACACAGGCCCAACATTGAAGTAGCAACTTCAGGCGTTTTAGGAGCATAAATTACACATCTAATCTCTCAACCACCTATTACACTTTTAAAGGCCCTGGAGCACCAGGACAATGGAAACGCCCACAAAGTGACCCCATTTTGGAAAGCTAACACCCCAGCGTATAATCTAGGAGGCATAATGAGTCTTTTGAACGGTTCTTTTTTTTCCAGAAGTTTTGGGAAAATGTGGAAAAAAAATGAAAACGCATTTTTTTTACACAAAGTTGTGCATTTACAAGATATTTCCAACACATAGCATGTACATAGCAAAAATGACACCCCAAAATATATTCTGCTACTCCTCCTGAGTACGGTGATACCACATGTGTGAGACTTTTACACAGCCTGGCCACATACACAGGCCCAACATTGAAGTAGCAACTTCAGGCGTTTTAGGAGCATAAATTACACATCTAATCTCTCAACCACCTATTACACTTTTGAAGGCCCTGGAGCACCAGGACAATGGAAACGCCCACAAAGTGACCCCATTTTGGAAAGCTAACACCCCAGCGTATAATCTAGGAGGCATAATGAGTCTTTTGAACGGTTCATTTATTTCCAGAAGTTTTGGGAAAATGTGGAAAAAAAAAATGAAAACGCATTTTTTTTTTTTTTACACAAAGTTGTGCATTTACAAGATATTTCCAACACATAGCATGTACATAGCAAAAATGACACCAAAATATATTCTGCTACTCCTCCTGAGTACGGCAATACCACATGTGTGAGACTTTTACACAGCCTGGCCACATAGAGCAATCATCTGATCGTTAAAGTCCACTCCCCCCATAAACAAGTTGTAATCATATATGACGCTGGTTTTCTGGGTTGGGCCACTTCTTCTGGAGACTTCCACGTAGGTATCATTATGGATGGTAGTAAGCATGTGGACGTTTCGTTTGTCCCTCCACTTTACAGCCAATAGCTCCTGGTTCCGCAAAGATGCCGCCTCCCCTCGTCGTAGCCTTTCATTAACGAGTTTTTGCGGGAAGCCCTTTCTATTCGCTCTGACTGTACCACATGCTGGGGTGTCTCTCCGGTGAAGATTGCGGAAGAGGGGCAAGCTAGTGTAGAAATTATCCACATAAAGATGGTACCCCTTTCCAAGCAGTGGATAGACAAGCTCCCAGACCACTCTTCCGCTGGCTCCGATATACTCTGGGCATTCAGGGGGATTCAGTTGGGAGTCCTTCCCTTCGTACACCCGGAAAGAGTACATGTACCCCGTGGCTCTGTCACACAGTTTGTACAGTTTTACCCCATATCGGGCCCTTTTGCTGGGATAAACTGTTTGATGCCAAGCCTGCCTGAGAATTTCACAAGGGACTCATCCACGCAAATATTCTGTTCGGGGGTATATAATTGGGGAAATATTTCAGAGAAATAATTTAGGAGTGGCCGAATTTTAAAAAGTTTGTCATAAGCTGGGTCGTTTCGGGGAGGGCACTGGGTGTTATCATTGTAGTGGAGGAACCGCATAATTATTAGATATCTGGTTCTTGGCATAAGGGATGAGAAGACTGGCATGTGGTGGTAGGGTTTGGTAGACCAATAGGAGTACAATTGGTTTTTTTTTGAGAGTCCCATTGTAAAAGTTAGGCCTAAGAAAATTCGGAATTCCTCTACAGTTAGTTCTCTCCACTGAAAGGGACGGGCGTAACTAGAGCCAGGGTTACTTGCTATGTGCTGCTGTGCGTAGAGGTTGCACTGGGCCACAATGGAATTCATCGGTGAAAACTAAGTGAAAAAAATCAATCATTTCAAAATCATCGGTGTTCACCTGGACACCTGGCTGGGCGGTGAAAGGGGGGATATTTGCTGCTCCGGAATTGGGGGGAAGCCACAGGGGGTTTTGAAGGGCATAGGGAAGGCTGGCATGGCCCCTATCCCTTTGGGGCTGAGATGGTACCCTACTGGTGACTGACCTTTGTTGTGGCTGTGCTCTCGAGGTGGACGGCTGTGCTCTCGAGGTGGACGGCTGTGCTCTCGAGGTGGACGGCTGTGCTCTCGAGGTGGACGGCTGTGCTCTCGAGGTGGACGGCTGTGCTCTTGAGGTAGTAGGCTGCTGCTCCCCGCCACAACGCCTTCTTTTCACGGGCACACATTCCTCTTCTGATTCGGTATCGGACCCGCTACTTGTAACGGGTTCATAGGCCGACTCCGTTTCGGACTGAGACTCAGAGAGCTCCCCGCTGCTCTCATCGGTCATACAAAGAAGCTGGTAGGCCTCCTCACTAGTAAATTTTTTTGCCATACTGGTGGCTGGTGAGGCTACACTGGTGGGCACTGGTGGGCACAGGTGGCACTGGTGGGCACAGGCGGCACTGGTAGGCACAGGCGGCACTGGTAGGCA
Source organism: Lithobates sylvaticus (assembly GCA_028564925.1). NCBI lineage: Eukaryota > Metazoa > Chordata > Amphibia > Anura > Ranidae > Lithobates > Lithobates sylvaticus. The sequence goes on along the minus strand of CM053033.1, from coordinate 38,893,814 downwards.
CAGGCGGCACTGATGCTGTTTGGTGGGCACAGCCCATTTTTTTTTGGTGGTGGCACAGAGGTGGCACTGGTGTGGCAGGTGGCACAGGTGGCACAGAGGTGGCACAAAGGTGTCACTGGTGTGGCAGAGGTGACACAGGTGGCACAGGTGGCACGGATGACAGATGGCACTGTTGTGACACTGATTTTGGGCAACAACCGCCCTGTAGCCGTTTTTCGGCTATGGGCCGGTTATTAAGTGGTTAAATTGCCTCTTCTCGGGAATGGTGAAGCTGTTTGCCCATTTTTTAGGTGGAACAAGCATTGTATCAGGCTTAGGGCTGTGTGTTCTCCGGAACTCTGTTAGTGTACAGCCATCTCAGCCACGTGCCAAGCCACGCCCCAAATGCACGCATTTTCAATCCAGGTTGCACATTCAGAAACATGCAGATGTGACGCAAGCATGATGCGCGTTTGCAGTGGATTTCAAAAATGCGCGGCAAAGCATGCGCTTTCTGTGTGATTTGTCCCATGTTCAGAAATGTGCAGTTGTGATTGTAACCTAAATGTTAATAACACCAAAATTGCAGTTAGCATGCATTGTGGCGATGCAAGCACAATGTACATTTGCAGTTTGTTTCCAAAACGCACAGCAACATGTGCCTTTTCTGTGGGGGTTGCCACATATTTGAAAACATGCATATATGAATGCAACCTAATTGTTACTGACACCCCAATATCGGTTACCATGCCACTATGGTGATGCAAGCGCGATGCACGTTTACAGCATGTTTCTGAAGTGTGCAGCAAATTGTGTGCTTTCTGTACAGTTTGTTTGGTAACGCGCAGTGAATACAGCCTATTTGTTAATGACACCCCAATCATGGTTATCAGTTATGTGTTTGACATGCAATCATGGTAAAGCTTGTACTGAGTAGACATGTGCACACTGAAATATTTCGTTTTGGAATTTCGTTTTCGTCCGAAAAATAAATTTATTTAGTTACTCCCGAAATTCGTTTTTATTTATTTAGTTTTTCGTTAAAAATTGCATTCGTCCAAAAATTCTAATGAATTAAGGTCGAATCTGTCATTAAAGGCTTATGGTGTCTGTCGAATGTTCAAAGAAGATTCGACGGAGCAGCTAAACTGTATGACTCTGTATAGTTTAGCTGCAATTCCACCCAATTCCAGCAGCAATCTTTCCTCTCTACGTCGAATCTTTCCTTTCTACGTCGAATCTTTCCTTTCTACGTCGAATCTTTTCTCTCTATGTAGAATAATCTTGGACTAATAGAGTTAAGTTTAGGCACATTCGACCACAGGTTCAATGGACACAGATTGTTATTGTCAGCGTCGAATCTCCTATCTATATCGAACTGTTGTTACAACGAAAATAAAGCATTTGTTTATGTCGGATCTTTCATTTTTCGGATTCTGCACTTTCGTTATGGTTTGTTAAAACGATAACGAAAATACCTGAAATTCGGACGAAAATGCATTCGGACAAAAAACGAATGCACATGTCTAGTACTAAGAAAACATGCACTGCTCCATGACTGAAAAGTAATGTGTGTTTCGGCTATGCTTGGGTGTGAATATAATTTGCATGCAGAGATGCATCCGGAATGCATCTGAAGTGAGTTTTTTGTGGTGTGATCCAGCTCTAATACTAACAAAGACTCTGAGATGTTGTGTAAGCAAAGAGGTGTTGTGAGGAATTTTCATCAGATTAGGATTATCGCGCCATGGATACTGTATATGAGTCTGAATATTTGATATCCCAAGACAGTAAAATAAACTGTAGCATTAGCTGACCATATATTGTCAATAATAGTGGAGAAAGTGTTTTTTTGTAGAAGCCATGTACTGTATCTACTGCAAATAAATTAGTCCTTGAGTATGAATTATGTCTTAAGGAAAATAAGGTGAAGTTTCTCTCATTTGCATGTTGGTATCATCTTTATGGAAGAGGAATTGTAGCGTAGGTGTTGATAATCTAATAGGGGTTGTAGAGTCTAATTGGCTATCCAATTAGACTCCAATTAGACTCCAATTATAATAAGATTAAAGTTCCCACAAACAATGAATGAACCTTGTGAACCTTGTTGTTTGCGTGGTGTTTTATTAAAAAGTCTATAGAGAAAACAAAGCTTGTGTGAATTTTGGGAATATATATTTATAAGCATACATGGTTTATTATCAATTTGACACAGTAGAATTATGTATCTACCTCCAGGGTCCGAGATGCCTTCTTTTAATGTAAAGACTATATTTTTGATAGCCAGTAGTACTTCTCTTTTGTTGGTCAGTTTACATGAGTTTCCTGGACACATAAAATGTTGCATCTTAAATTGTGTGCCTCTTTCCACATCATAGATCACTTGGTCGGGTGGTTCAGGCTGTTAACATTGAGAGAGTCAATTATCATATCCTACAGCAAAATGAAAAAAAAAAGAAGAACATTGTCTGGTATGGTTTTTAAGGAAGAACCTCATGCAAAAAAAAAAAAAAAGTTCTAGCTCCACACAAAAAAAATGTGCAATGACCCCATAAAAGGCCATGCCAAAACCTTTATTCTGAGCATGCAGCCTGGCTGGTAAGGAGGGGTTGTGTATGCCCCCTCCTGAACCATACCAGATCAAATGCCCTCAACAAGGCGGGTGTGCCTTCCCAGGGACATCATCAATCACGATACCCGCTTACCCACCTACTTGTCAAAAAAAAAAACGAGCACACACAACCAATCCTGTCAATTTCACTAGCTGAATGACATCTCTCACCAGGTATATAAAGGAAAGGACATGCTTATTGATGTCATAATTGCCCAAATATGGCTAGTTACCATATTTGAGAGGTGATGTTGCTGCTGTCCCCAACCCTTTGCTTATGTAGTGGAGATTCCAGGTGATGTCAATGGTTCCTAGGGACATGGCAGGTGCAAGCACCAGCTACCAGGAACCAGTTACAGAGGGGAACTGTCATACAGTATACAAAAGTATATCGGGACGCTACTAGATCTACAAAAACTAATATATCTAATATAATTGTATATTAATAAATTCTGGTTAAATCGACCTCTCATATGAGTAGTGCGTGCCTCTATTTGGTGTAGGTGTCCCCACTCAGGAAACCATGAGAATAAAATCAATAATTAATTGACCATCTAATGTGCCATGAAAAAAATTAATAAATAATAAATTAAATATAGTTCCTAAGATAGTGTCAAATACCAGTGAACCTAACAGATTATGTTACATTCCACATGTGCAAAGATAATAATACTATAAATTTAAAGATTATGTATCACAAATGTTGGCCCTTTGGCCTAATTGAGTGCCAACATATGCGTTTACATAAAACCAACAAACATATATTAAACGGTGATATGTGCTCCCGCAAAGGATATCAATCCTTCAATATAATTGACATCAGTCAACACCAGTGTATATATTATATATTTTTTTTGGTGACACACACATTGGACTCTACTAAGGAGGAGTTTTTTTGAATTTTTTGAATTATTACGTGATTTTTATCATTGCAGCAGTGGCACACTGGTGTTGACTGATGTCAATTATATTGAAGGATTGATATCCTTTGCGGGAGCACATATCACCGTTTAATATATGTTTGTTGGTTTTATGTAAACGCATATGTTGGCACTCAATTAGGCCAAAGGGCCAACATTTGTGATACATAATCTTTAAATTTATGGTATTATTATCTTTGCACATGTGGAATGTAACATAATCTGTTAGGTTCACTGGTATTTGACACTATCTTAGGAACTATATTTAATTTATTATTTATAATTTTTTTTCATGGAACATTAGATGGTCAATTAATTATTGATTTTATTCTCATGGTTTCCTGAGTGGGGACACCTACACCAAATAGAGGCACGCACTACTCATATGAGAGGTCGATTTAACCAGAATTTATTAATATACAATTATATTAGATACATTAGTTTTTGTAGATCTAGTAGCGCCCCGATATACCAAACCACACCATCCATTAAATCTAAGGATTTCAAAGGGAGCAGCTTCAGTACCCAATTAATTTAATTGGTCATTTTTTGATTAATTAGTGTTAAATTGTAGCACATTATTAACATTACAATATCAAATATAATTTTTGAATTGTAGGGTTTTTCCCCAAGCGCGGGGTTGAGACAACCTATTTGCGGTTGCCTACACCTATATAGTATACAAAAGTAGTAGAAGTATAATTTCTCTATATGATGTTTGGTTCCTGTCAAGCAAGAGGTCAAATGAGCAAAAGTTTGGTCTGAACACCTAAACAGCCAAAGTTCAGTCTGGGTCTCCTCATCTCTCGTGCTGTGTGTTACGTCTGCACTCTGTAAGCTGCTGGTTATTATATAGTCCTCATAGTGTTTATTGGGGGTTATTTACGAAAGGCAAATCCACTTTACACTACAAATGCACAGCCTGAGGAGAGGAGAGTCGGTAACCAGCAAGTCTGACTGAGGACATCTACACTGATAATCAGGGAACTAATTATCAGTGTCCTGATTATCAGAGCAGCTCTAACAGTGCCCATCAGTGCTGCTATTTTGTTTTAAAAAATGTTTGTCTTTTTTAGTTTGTTTAGCAAAAAATAAAAAGCCCAGTGTTGATTAAATGCCACCCAAAGAAAGCTCTATTTGTGTGAAAAAAATATACAAATTTCATATGAGTACAGCGCTGCATGACCGAGCAATTGTCATTCAAAGTGTGACAGTGCTGAAAGCTGGAAATTTGCCTGGGCAAGAAGGGGGTGAAAGTGCCCAGCAGGCAAATGGTTAATACTTTACTTACAGAATTAAATTGTCCTTGTTGTTGTGTTTGCATAGAAGGGCGCTTAATCAGATTTCTTGGTGGATAAGTGCGGAGAATGTGCTAAACAAATTTCAGAACAAGTCATCTGTAAAAGGAATTGTATTTCAAATTACAGTACAGTATATGAACCATGGTCACAAATTTTTAGGAAATTTCTAGAGTAAGCCACCCAAACACTTAATATGAAGTTTGAGGATGATTTAGAACAATCACTGGGTCTGCTTCTAAAGGAGGAATATGCTGTTTACATTTAATAAGAACGTCTTTTTGGGTATATTGGAGGAACCGTATGCAAACACAGGAAGAACATATAAATTCCATGCAGACAGTGTCCTGTTCAAATCTGGATTCAGTGCTGCAGGGCAGTCCTAAGCACTGAGCTACTGTGCCTTAAGTGCAAATTATAGCTGTATAAATTGTAAATAAAGCATTATCATAATATAAATGCATATTGGCATTGTTTACATTTCTGAAATATGGTTACCGTATATACTCGAGTATAGGCCGACCCGAATATAAGCCGAGGCACCTAATTTTACCACAAAAAACGTATTGACTCGAGTATAAGCCTAGAGAAATGCACAGCTACTGTAAGTGGAAAAGAGGGTCAACAATGCCCATTTGCAGCCTCACTGTGCCCATTTGCGTGCCTCACTGTGCCCATTTGCAGCCATAGGTCCCCTGAACTTCAAACTTGGTAGTTAAGGGTTCCTAGATGCCCCCTAGCTGCAGCCAAAATTCGGGGTCTCTGGACCCAAAGGGTCCCGAAATGACATTGCTGCACAGTTGACCGACTTTGGGGCCCTGTATCTCTGGGGCACTTGGTGCTAGGAACCCCTGAGATACAGGGCCCCAAATTTGGGTCGGAAAATGTCATTCTCTGCTGCAGAAAAGTGCTTGATTCCAAAAGCAAAAAAATGTGCTGAAAAACTTGGCTTATACTCGAGTATATATGGTATATTACTTTTTATGGTGGCAACTTTTCTATGCTGACCTACAAAGACATTTGCTGTCATTTTGTCAAACCCTTCACTGTCTAACTTTCCAGTATGACAGCATCCATCACTGTATTGCAAACATGTTTCTAAAACCCCATAATGTTACTAGTATAGCCTCTTCTAAAGTAACCACAAATGTAAAATATGTACCAAAAGGGCAGCTTACAAAAGTGACATTCATAGTATATGCAATAAATGCATTATGCTTTACCACAGCCTCAGCTTCAATGTATTCTCTTTTAGTCCTGATCTTAATATAAGTACAAAGTGTTTGTCTTCTGTGAATTATTACCGTGTAGTTTATCTTGTTGGACTTCAGAGAAAAACCTGTATGGTAGATAGATCAATAGTACTTCAAACAACATTTAAAAGATGCCATGCCATATGTCATAAAGAAATATAAGTGGGTTTTCTAAACAAAGCCTACACTCTAGGGAATAGTGTACATTATAGTCTACTCTTTGTGTGCATTTTTTATTGTGTTTGTTGTTTAAGGAACTTTACGTGTACCTAAAATAAATCTTATTGCAAAAAAATAAAAATTAGAGCAGTTTGTCGTTACATTATTCCAAACCTGGTGAGTTTTTGGAAAAAAATTATGTAACTTCAGGGGAATTAAGAGAAGCAACTTTTTTCAGACCAACCAGCCCAACAAAACAGGTTTTCCAAATGCGTACCTTCTTTCTTCTCACTGAATATGTTTTTTTTTTGATAGAAGAAGCTTTGTCTTATTTATTTGAAAGACAATTTCATTTCTGGTACTTATTACATAATTACATCAAGACATGGGTGAGTCAGATGGGGAAAGAAGGAACTTGACTGGCCTGCACAGAGTTCTGAATTCAACCTGATAGAACACCTTTGGGATAAATTCAAGTGGAGACTGCAAGCCAAGACTGCTCATCCACTTCAGTGCCTGACCTCACAAATGCGCTTCTGGTGGAATGGTCAATAATTCCCATAGACACACTCCTAAACCTTGTGGTCAGCCTTCCCAGAAGAGCTGAAAAAAGCTGTTATAGCTGCAAAAGGTGGGCCAACTCAATGAGCAAATAAGATCCGGATAGCCGCACTCCAAGAAAATTCCTTTATTGAAGATTCAGTCCATACCAAAACAGGATAGATGCAAACTCCTAACGCGTTTCACACCGCTCTCACTGGTGCTTAATCATAGCTGATTAACAGACGCCTGGAGCAGGTTTCCTTCTTATCTTTTCCGAATTGTATGGGCCGTGTAAAGACAGGCGTCCCAATTCTTTTGATAATTTAGTGTATTTGTGAAGGGGCCTTCAAACCACTATAAACATGGGCATATGAATGCAGAAAGGCACCTCCAGCTAATTAGCTTAATGCCTTTTCAAATCTTGGTTAAGGCCCCTTTTACACTTATACGACTTGGGACTGCAAAGTAGCATGACAAGTCGTTCCCTATGATTTCCAATGACAGCCATTCATATTAGTACGACTTCAAGTCGTTCCGACTTCAAAGTAGTCCCCGCACTACTTTGGTCCGATTTTGATGGCACTTACACAGGCATTCCAAATGGCGGCGAAATCGCGGAAAAATCACGGGAAAAAATGCGGCCGCGAATCGCGGAAAAATCGCGGTAAAATCGTGAAAGGGGCCTAAGGTAAATCGATTCACCCATTACTTTGAATAGCAATTCTGTTTATAACAATTCTTTCCAATAGAAAATATAGCTTTGCCAAATTAATTATGTTGTTTTTTTTGTGCAACAGTAATAAAGAATATTAAAATTGTAGTTTATTGTGACAAACAGCAAACTAAGGGGCCAATTTGTAATAAAATTGCTAAACAAATGTCTTAACATTCATGCAAGGGTAATAAACTGTTCAAATAATTCACAACATTTTTATAATACGCATGTAGTCGTTTTCTTGTTGCATTTCCCTAGGCAAATGCAACAAACTCTTAAGAACATTCAACCATGAGCATTAATAAGCTAAAAACATTTGAACAGCAGGAAAAACACTATGAGGGAGATTTCTGCACTGTGTACAATCTATGGAGAATCTTATGAGAACAGCTGAACGAATGGGTGTTGGGACAAATGAACCTCCAGCGGCAGAGTAAGGCAAAACATTTAGCAGTGGTATTATTACCACTGCTAAATGTAACATTTTCCTCCCGGCTAGGGAAGTGGCACCCACTAGTGTATTAACAACCACTGACTCATTCCCGCCTGGCACTCTCAGCTGTTAGCCAGGATTCCAAATTGAGTATAGGTTCACACTGACTACGGGTTAAAAATCGTGCAAGTTCAGCTGAACTCGCACAATTTCAAACCGGCAATGCAGTCCGACTTCTGTGTGATTTGATAGACATCTGTCAGGGTTGCTGCACAGATCTCTATTCAAATTGCCCCTGAAGTCGCCAAAAGTAGTACAGAAAACTATTTGGACAGTGCTATTGCCGGCAAATCGGCCTGATGTGAACATGGGCTGACAGGTGAATGCAAACAAAAAGCAGGGAATATGTAAAAAAGAACAGCACAAGGCCCCCAAAATTCATACCAGGCCCTTGAGGTGTGGATTTTAATTGGGACTCCTTGAAAAAAAAAAGGCATGAGCCTTCAGATTCTATAATGGGACCCCATGCTATTTTTTTTTTTTAATGTGGGGTCCTCCTTAAAATCCATACCAGACTAAAAGTGCCTAAAAGTAATACTATAGCCTCATACACACAAATGGACTTTGTACAAACTTTTCCGTGGATTTTTGTACAAAGGGCATTGGCCGCAAGTTTGTATTGCATACACACGATCTGACTTTTTAGGCAACAAACACGAACGCAGTTTCAACGTACTGACGACACTTCAAAAGAGGACGTTCAAATACTCCAGCGCCACCTTTGGTCAACTTCTGTATTGTTGTCTGATCTTTTGCATTGGTTCTGAGCATGCGTGTTTGTACTTTGTACAAAAGTCCGAAGGTTTTGTGTACACACAGTCAGACTTTGCTCCATCGGACTTTTGTTGGCAGAAAGTTTGTCCGTTCGCACAGCCAACAAAAGTCAGATGAAAACTGAAAAAGTTTGTCCGATGGAGCGTACACACGGTCGGATGTTGCTCCAGAACAGCTAATTTGCATGTTTGTTGTCAAAAAGTCAGATTGTGTGTACGGCCTTATCACTGCTAAATGTTTGGATTCACTTTGCAACTAGAGGTTCCTTTAGCCAAATACCCATTTGTTCATCTGTTCACACAAGAGTCTCTGTAGACTGCAGAAGTCTTCCTCATAGGGTGTCACCTGCTGGTTGAATGTTCATAACCTATTAATGCTCATGGTTGAAGGTTCTTGAGCTATTTTTCTGTTAGGATCAAATGTTAGGGTTGTTACATTCACCTGGTGATAGGCAAAAAGAAAACTATTATGCATATTACAAACATTAGAGGAATTATTCATCATACTTGCACATATGTTGAGACATTCACAAAGCATTTTTTTTAATATAAATTGGCCCTTTAAGTGTGTAGGTATAAAATCATATAAATTGGAAGAAAATAAGGCTCACTTTTTTCATATACAATACAATTGCAGAGCAAGTAAAATGCTTACCCCTGCCTTGCAGATTATGCCAAAAACTCACATTTTATTTGGTATACATCTATATTAATATGCAACAGTAACAACATTTAAATACTGTATGGTCAGAAGAAATACTGACCTGCCCTCAAACTACTTTTTAAAATAGAAGAAAAACATATGATCATTATCATTGTAGCGGCCATAACCCTCGATGGGGCAGCCTTAACTTTTGGGCTTACCGGTTACCTCCGCTTGGCTTGTCCTTCCAGGTCTAAGGGTTCCCAGGGTTAGTACCCAACGACTTTGGACGCTGACACCATAAAAGTCCTTTAGAAAGGTTTTTATTTGCAGCGGTAACATCCAACAGACACAGTCTCATATGGGAACAGAGGGCAAGGGTGAAGAAACTCAGGCACTTTGAACTGCGGACTATTAGGAAGTCTATAGTGCAAACCCAGAGAGTAGCCACCCTCAGCTGGGTGCTTCAAAGCTGAACAAATCTCTAGCCAGAGATTATGTCAGTCAGCAAATACAGAACTTGCAAAGTCTCTGACCTTGAATAAAAGTTGCAATCAAAGTGAACAGGAACCTTTCCTCAGTACCTGGAATGTTCTCTGTCTCCTTGGCAGTACTGAGAAAGCGTGGATTTGTCAGTGTCCTTGACAACCCAGCAACCAGGCACTTCTTGGGATGCCAGCATGTTGGCCCTCCTCCGAAGAGTCTCCCCCAAGCTGCTTTCACAAGCTGCCATGCCCCTCCAAGTTGAGAGCGCACCCGGACGCCTTGAATCCTCCCTCAGTTACTGCGCCTCGGACCAGCTGGCTCTGAGACTCGGGAACAGATGGATCCCTGCCCCAGACCAAGCAGGTCTGTGGGGCTAGTCAAGCTGACCATGTTGCGGGGCGGCCTTCGCTCTGTGACCGGGACCCCTCGCGGGGCTACTCTGGTCCAGATCCAGGAACAGGCAGCTCCGGCCGAACGAACCCCGAACACGTGACTCCAGCATCTTAAGTACCCTTCCCCAGACTCCTCAGCGGGGCCAGACGCACCCGCTGATTGGCTCCGGGGAATGTTGATACCCAAAACATCCAACTAGGCCTGGTTCTGGGCCTGTCATGTGCACCTAAAAGTACACATGACCAGGCAGAACCCCTACACAGCCCAGCCAGACCGATGCCAAAGTTAAACCTACACAATTAACCCCCAAAACACCTTTACTGTTCTGAGAGAAAAATACTAAATTTACACATAGCAGACACCTTGCAAAAGTGTTGCCGTACATCATTATTTGTTGCTGTTAGTCTATCATAAATACATTTTTGAAAGTTTAATATGCATTGATTTCTCCATGATTTATGTACGTTTTCTCATTTTATTATTTCATATCTTATATTTCTTATTTTTGCAATGTTTTATTTTAACCTGGCTTTAAATTTAAACACATTAGATACCTTTAAAATAAATAATAAATAACATGTGTGGATGTATAGATGAGATTACCTTTTCCAGTGGTGTGTGTTGATAATGAACTACAGTGTGAAACAGACACCAGTTGATCACAACTAATTAAAACCATGCAATCAATATGTTTTTGTCACAGAATAGTAGAGGTGAGACCAAGGTCTGATTCATTTATTGAATCTTTTTATCTGTTGGCAGTGTCTGGACTTGAGTAATTCTTTCGAAGCCCATTGTCAGTTTTAATGCACTTCCTAGCTGCAGTGAACCGCTAAATAGATTACATGCCTGATCCATAAATAGGATTTTTTAAATACCATTTCTGTCCTTGGAAAAATAAAACATATATTACATACAAGTGGTTTATACAGAATTATTTAATTATAAGCTTACAAGTTAGACATTTTAAAAAGGATATTGCACTCAAAGCATAACAGGTTTGTATAGGGATAGGCGAACGGTTCAGCCTGAGCATAAGTTTGGGCCGAACTTTGGTTGTTTGGGTGTTCTGCAGAACCAAGAGCATAATGCGGTGTTCGGGGCAAATTCGAAAGCCGCCGGACCACCGTTAAAATCTATGGGACATTTACATGAAAAATCCAAAATTTTTAATTTTAAAGGCTTATATGCAAGTTATTGTCATAAAAAGTGTTTGGGGACCCGGGTCCTGCCCCAGGGGACATGTATTAATGCCCCCCTCTGACGCCCTGGGAAAGCCACGGGGAAGTCCCAGTGCGTCAGAGGGTCACCCGGGAATGTCACTGTGTGGCCCCGCCCTCAGTTATAAAAGAACTGTCACCTGCGAGAAAGCGTTATACTATGGGTGCCTCCCATGGAGGCGGGTCCGAATGGCTTTGTTTTGTTTTTTCTTTTTTGGTCCGTCGGTGGAGTGAGTTTTAAAGAGCAAGGGGTGATAGGGTCAAGAGTACAGTTGCTGCTACCGTATCTCAGAGACTATCTCGGTACTGATCAAGTTAAGACAACGTCATTTAGAAAAAAATACAAAGAATTTAATAATAATTTTTTGACATACAACACAAGGAGTATGTACATATAAACAATTTATGAATTGTTGAGAAATCTAGTTAACCGCTCCACAACAAATGTAACAACACCGTTTGTGTTGGGTTTTGCCCATACGGTTGGTTTGAACAAACGTTGGGGGTGGGTCCTCAACCAGTTTTGCGGTCAAAGTCGCTTGGTCAGGAGTAAAATCTGAAAAATATCATAACTTATATGAATATATTATACAGACAGCAGATAAGGTAGTATAACGTTTATACAGTTAACAACATCATAAGGAATAAAGAAACTGGCTGTCGGTGGAGTGAGATAAGAAGATGAATGGACTTTAATGGGACATTTAAATTTTTTGTTTTTTTAATAAAGGACTTGTCCCAAGTTGTGTCTTGTCTTTTTTACCATTTTGACACTTTTTTTGTGAAATGGTAGGGGTACATTTGTACCTCGTTACCATTTCACACAGGGGGGAGGCTGGGATCTGGGGGTCCCCTTGTTAAAGGGGGCTTCCAGATTTCAATAAGCCCTCCACCCGCAGACCCCCACAACCACCGGGCAAGGGTTGTGGGGATGAGGCCCTTGTCCCCATCAACATGGGGACAAGGTGCTTTGGGGGCTACCCCAAAGCACCCTCCCCATGTTGAGGGCATGTGGCCTGGTATGGTTCAGGAGGGGGGCGCTCTCTTGTCCCCCCTCTTTTCCTGCAGCCTGCCAGGTTGCATGCTCGGATAAGGGTCTGGTATGGATTTTTGGGGTGACCCCCATGCCATTGTTTTTTTTAATTTTGGTGCAGTGTTCCCCCTAGATCTGAAGGGCCTGGTATGGAATTTGGGGGGACCACCACGCAATTTTTTTTTGGGGGTTCTGGGTTCCCCTTAATACTCATACCAGACCCAAAGGGCTTGGTAATGGACTGGGGGAATCCCATGCCGTTTTTAAATTAAGTTTTTTCCTTTAGAAATGTCATTTTGTGCACACGGGAAAAATGTGCCACTTTGCAGGCATACTATAGACTCCCCAGATACAAAATTTAAAGGAATATTTCATTTTTATTGTTTCACTTTAGGCATTAATAAAATCACTGCTCCCGAAAAACTGCCGTTTTTAAAACTTTTTTTTGCATTGATACATGTCCCCTGGGGCAGGACCCGGGTCCCCAAACACTTTTTTATGATAATAACTTGCATATAAGCCTTTAAAATGAACACTTTAGATTTTTCCTGTTCGAGTCCCATAGACTTTAACGGTGTTCGGATGTTCGAACAAATTTATTGCCTGTTCGCATGTTCTAATGTAAACTGAACTGGGGGGTGTTCGGCTCATCCCTACTCCTCAGCAACCAGAGGTATCACACAGGATGGGGTGCTTATTGTAGCCAGAATGTCTTAAAACGGGGCCTCATTGTTGGCCTTCATTTCCTTTGCTGCAGGTTCCCAGCTGCTTTCCATGCTGAAAATAAAAATATGCATTATTAAATTATTAGAATATCAATATCTCATTAAACTATACTTGCAAAAACATAAATGATCATAGCCAATCTTATTTGTGAGTGCTACGTTTTGCCCAGTTGTGTGGAGCAAATGATTGGGAAATACATATGAGTCATCAGGCTAAAAACGAGTAGCAGCAAGTACTTGATTTTGTATTCTTGGCAGTAGCTGATGCAAATTATTGTTCCTGTTGGAAACAATATCATTGTGTGATGTCTATAAAATTAAACGTTACAATAAATGATAATTTTGTGAAAGGAGGGGTATAAAAAAAACGTTGCTAAGTTGCGACTACTGTGCATGTGTTTTGGGGATATGCGTTAGGAAATTGAATGCCAGCCAAAACTTAATTTATTATATCCAACAAATTGTATTGGTGTCACTGAAACAAGGTATATCTCTGCCTTTGGGATGAATTGCCTTCACATAATGTCATTCACATGACAGGAAATAAGAATATATGCCCTCAAAAGGCACCATGGGAGAAAATATGTCAGCAGAAAAGAGAAGTAGGAAGGGCAGCGGAAGGAAAGGGAGGAGCAAGGGCTGATCATAATTAAATGCTTCTTAGAAGGCTGGAAATATTAATTCTGAATCATTTGGACTGGGGTTTAATGCATGAAAGTAGCTTAAACATAGGACATTAATAATTCGAGATGATGATATCAGGAGAATCAACTTTTACTTTTTGTTGGTTTTAAATATTATATCAAAAAATGTGTCCAAATATAAATATTTAAAACACTAATAGCGCTTATAAAATCCAAGAGTCTTTGGACTTGATGCACAGTCCACTTTTGATAAAATAGGAAGCAAAAATGTAAAAAAGAAAGATTAAAGGTGATCCACTGCAGAAGAAAAGAATTAGAGGTAAGTTTTTTCAAAATGTTTATTTTTTATTTTTTTTAGGAACATTCATGACATTTTTTTTTTTTTGGATGCAACTTCACTTTAAGTTGTTTTTCACCTGTGGGGATTAAAAAGGGGGTTTAAAATTATTATATGGCATGGTCTTTGCATAAGTGTCCATACTTGCAAGTAAATGACAAATCACAATTCAGTTTATCCTAGGTTGGAAAATGTATTTGATGATGGAGGTTTGAAAAATTTAACTCTATCTGAAATGCATTTAAAGCACATGGGAATCTGCTGATCATTTTCAGTTCAAATGTGCAAAATCTAGCAAGGAAATTTGAGACACGAGTCACCATGACACACACACATAATATCTTCTCTTTGATGTTTCTATACTTTTCCCTTTGCCTACTTATTATGTACTCAACAGATCATCTACTTACAAGGGAAAAAAGTTATAACTGTGAAAGATAACACATAATTTGATGCTAAATGAGTCTGATGTTCAAATTATCTAAAAATAAAATACATTCTCTTTACATAGATCATCTTAGTCATTTTCAATATTTCTGAAATGAAAACAACACATACTGGACTCATTTAGCACAGACCATGCCAGGTACAGCGCCTTGAAACAATATTCATACCCCTTGAAATCTTACAACCAAAAACTTAAATGTATTTTATTGGGATTTTATGTGATAGACCAACACAAAGTGGCAACATAATTGTGAAGTGGAAGGAAAATGATAAATGGTTTTCAATTTTTTTTTACAAATAAATATGTGAAAAGTGTGGGGTGCATTTTTATTCAGCCCCCCTGAGTAAATACTTTGTAGAACCACCTTTCACTGCAATTACAGCTGCAAGTCTTTTTGGGTATGTCTCTACCAGCTTTGCATATCTAGAGAGTGACATTTTTGCCAATTCTTCTTTGCAAAATAGCTCAAGCTCTGTCAGATTGGACAGAGAGCATCTGTGAACAGCAATTTTCATGTCTTGCCACAGATTCTCCATTGAATTTAGGTCTGGACTGTGGCTGGGCCATTCTAACACATGAATATGCTTTGATCTGAACTATTCCATTGCAGCTTTGGCTGTGTGTTTAGGGTCTTTGCCCTGCTGGAAGGTGAACCTCCACCCCAGTCTCAAGTCTTTTGCAGACTCTAACAGGTTTTCTTCTAAGATTGCCCTGTATTTGGCCCATCCATCTTCCCATCAACTCTGACCACCTTCCCTGTCCCTGGTGAAGAAAAGCATCCCCCACAACATGATGCTGCCACCACCATGTTTCATGGAGGGGATGGTGAGTTCAGAGTGATGCACAGTGTTAGTTTTCTGCCACACAGAGCGTTTTGCTTTTAGGACAAAAAGTTACATTTTGGTCTCATCTAAGCAGAGCACCTTCTTCCACGTGTTTGCTGTGTCCCCCTCATGGTTTCTTGCAAACTGCAAACAGGCTTTCTTATGGCTTTCTTTCAACAATGGCTTTCTTCTTACCACTCTTTTATAAAGGCCAGATTTGTGGAGTGCACGACTAATAGTTGTCCTGTGAAGAGATTCTCCCACCTGAGCTGTGGATCTCTGCAGCTCCTCCACAGTTATCATGGGCTTCTTGGCGGCTTCTCTAAATGTTCTCCTTGCCTGGCCTGTCAGTTTAGGTGGACGGCCATGTCTAAATAGGTTTGCAGTTGTGCCATACTCTTTCCTTTTTCGGATGATTGACTGAACATTGCTCCATGAAATGTTCAAAGCTTGGGATACTTTTTTATAACCTAACCCTGCTGTAACCACTTCAGCCCCGGAACAATTTACCCCCATCCTGACCAAGCCATTTTTTGCGATACGGCACTTTGCCACTTTAACTGACAATTGTGCGGTCGTGCGACGCTGTACTCAAACATATTTGGTGTCCTTTTTTTCCCACAAAAAGAGCTTTCTTTTGGTGGTATTTGATCACCTCTGCGGTTTTTATTTTTTGCGCTATAAGCAAAAAGAGAGTGACAATTTAAAAAAAAAAAAACACAATATTTTTAACTTTTTGCTATAATAAATATCCCATTTAAAAAAACAAACACAAAAAAAAACATATTTTGTCTTCAGTTTAGGCCGATATTTAATGTTCTACATATTTTTGGTAAGAAAAAAAATAGCAATATTGAAAGTTATAGCGCCTAAAAAATAGGTTATTGATTTATGACATTTTTATTATTTTTTTTATTTTTTTTACTAGTAATGGTGACGAGCTGCAATTTTTATCAGGACTGCAACATTGCGGCGGACAGATCGGACACTTTTGACACTTTTTTTAAACCATTGACATTTATACAGTGATCAGTGCTATAAATAGCCACTAATTACTGTATAAATGTCACTCGCAGGGAAGAGGTTAACACTAGGGGGCAATCAAGGGGTTAAATGTGTTCCCTCACTGTGTGTTCTAACTGTGGGGGATGGGACTGACTGGAGAGGAGACCGATTAGTGTTCCTATATACTAGGAACACACAATCTGTCTCCTCTCCCCTGACATGGCATGGATTTGTGTGTTTACACACACAGATCCATGTTCCTGCTCTGTCACGAGTGATTATGGGTGCCCAGAGGACATTGCGGGCGTCAGGCATGAGCATCGAATCTGCAGTGAAGCGGCAGGCACGCGTCCCCTATACCCCTTTAAAGCAGCCTCCGTACAGCTACGTCGATCAGGGTAGCCATTCTGCCGAAATCAAACGACGGCAGTCGGTCGGCATGTGGTTCAACTTCTCCACAACTATATTCCTGATTTATCTGGTGTGTTCCTTGGCCTTCGTGATCCTGTTTGTTCACTAAGGTTCTCTAGCATACCTCTGAGGGCTTTACAGAACAGCTGTATTTATACTGTGATTAAATTAAACACAGGGGCACTTTATTTACTAATTAGGTAACTTCTGAAGCCAATTGGTTTCACTATATTTTAGTTATTGGTATCAGAGTAAAGGGAGCTGAATACAAATGCAGGCCACACTTGTCCCATATTTATTTGTAAAAAATGTGTTGAAACCCATTTATCACTTTCCTCCCACTTCACAATAATGTGCCACTTTGTGTTGGTCTATCATATAAAATCCCAATAAAATACATTTAGGTTTTTGATTGTAACATGACAAAATGTAAAACATATTAAGGGGTAGGAAAACTTTTTCAAGGCACTGTATCATGCAGAAATCTTAACAATCCACATTCACATATTTGCACACCTTTTTGTCAATGATATTTTAAAACAGAACTCCATCTTGACTAGCACAAAAATGAATAGCCCATTAAAAGAAAAAAAATGCTTTTATTTCAATATATTTACTTTTAATTCAAAGCTCCTTTCCTGCCACAATATTCCCTCAATTTGGGAAATGTAAAGTGGATACTCCCGCGCTAATAGGAAATATAAAAAAAATGTGTGTAAGGTGCTGCAGACACAGTGAGGGTAAAACACTACCCAATGTAAAGAGAATGGAATGGTAATTGGTGTTGCACTCCTACGTGAAATGTGTTTAAATTTATTTTTAATGGTAGATAAATTATAGAAAACTCATAGTGAATGAGCATAAAAAGAACAATAATGTGTCATATGATGAAAAACATATATCACAACATAAAGTGCTTATGTGCAAATAAATAAACACATGCAAATGTGTATGAGCGGAAAAAAACTCAAACAAAAAAAGCACAAAAGGAAACAATCGCGAATGAAGGCTTGAAACAGCCATGGGGGGAAAAGGTAAGGTAAACAGCATTTAGAAGAGGAAGAGGGAACAGATCCCTCAAGGTGGATGGGTTCCTTTGCGTTCATCCAATTTATCCCAGTGTATGCAGAGCTTTACCAGAAGGGGTCACTTATTTTCCTTCCAGTGGGTGGGTGTCAGGGGCTGCTTGAAAGCTCAGTTAACCGGGTAAAGAGAGGGATATAGAGCCTTACAGAAGAACTTCGTTAAAATCAGTAAGGTTTCCAGAAGATTCTGCAGACAGGAAGAAGTGACGCAGCGGAGATGAGGAATAACACATGGCTCCCACTGGGCCTCATACTTTGGGGCCTGGGATTTGTAGTTCTACAGCAGATGACTGAATATCAGAACATTAGAAATGTAGGTAATGTTCTGATATTACAAGTTGTTCTTAAACATGAGAAAATATAATTTGATGTTAATTTAAAAAATATATTTTACTTAGTGTATTTCTACACTATCTGTTGCTTAAAGTGTCCCCAGGGTCACTTTTACAAAAAAGTCCAACCGGAAAAGAAGCATTTTGTTTTTTACCTTTCCATTGGTCCTTGTGAAGAACTGCAGCAATTTCTCCAACCCCCAACGGCTGCCAGCAATTGACCTTTGGATGAGTAAAATTATGCTTTCATCATTGTGGTTCCTTCCACTGGGTCATATATCCTGTAGTGAGGTAAAAGCCAGCAGGAGGATCCACAGTGGATGGAAAAGGGGAGCAAGCATTCATTTCATCCAGCAATCAAATGCTTGCAGTGGCTGATGGGCAAATAATGGACACAATATACTTACACTGGCCGCAAGAAAGGTAAATAAATAAATGCTTCTTTTGCAGATAAGCTTGTTTTTATCTGCTTCAGAATGTAATAATGAAAAGTGAAACATTTTCCCCTGTATACATTGGCTTGAAAAATGTAGATGCAAGAGGAGGCTATCCCTTTGCCGCAATGAAAACTTCCACCTAGGGCAGGGGTCTCAAACTAGCGGCCCTCCAGCTGTTGCGAAACTACAAGTCCCATCATGCCTCTGCCTGTGGGAGTCATGCCTGTAACTGTCAGCCTTACATTGCCTCATGGGACTTGTAGTTTTGCAACAGCTGAAAGGCTGCCAGTTTGAGACCCCTGATCTAGGGAGCTCAGCCTGGCATTGGAATGAGAAGACGCTAGGCTGTACATTTTGTATACTGAGCTTAATCCTGTCAGTTATACTCCTCTATCCAGATTAGCACTTCAACTCTCAACCACCCCACCTCGCTAGTACCTCGGCAAAACTGCAATGATAAAAAGTTGGCCAACGCCGTTTACAGTAAAATGCACAATATGGCAATAACAGCCATGCAGCTAAGCTTCCACAACCCCCTCTGCAAGCCAGTATGACAGTGAAACAGTCACCTCTACTGCTTTTCCCTCCTCCTTTTTTATAGAAAGATCTCATTGTTCTCCTCCAGCAGATTTTTAACTTTAGGGATAAAGTTGAAATTTTGTGTTCAGCCTGAAAAATACCATTCGGTTCATTGCATCTTAAATAAAATTGCAAATGTTAAAGGGGTTGTAAACCCTCGCCGTTTTTCACCCTAATGCATTCTATGCATTAAGGTGAAAAACATTTTTTAATGCAGCAGCACCCCAGAGGCCCCCCTTATACTTACCTGAGCCCCAAAATTTGCGTGACGGGAACGAGCACACCAGCTCTGACCGGTGTCTTGTGTCCTGATTGGATAGATTGATAGCAGTGCAGCCATTGGCTCCCGCTGCTGTCAATCAAATCCAATGATGCGGGCACCAGGGGGTGGGGCTGAGTCATTAATTCAGCAGCTGTGGACGCTGAATTCTGGACTTGGGAGCGCACTCGCAAGGTAACCCCCTCAGGAGAGCACTTCTCCAAGGGGGTTATCTGATGTGTGGAGGAGCCGCGAGAGCCGCCGGGAGACCAGATAAGATGAGGTTCAGGGCCACTCTGTTCAAAACGAGCTGCAGGGTGGAGGTAAGTATGATATGTTTGTTATTTAAACAAAATAAAAACAAACCCTTACAATCACTTTAACAGAGAATTAAAACAGTACTATTGACTGAATTGGGTGGTTAATCTGAACATTCTGGGCACACACTGCAACAGAAAGTCAACATTTAAAAACCAGAGGGTTTTCAAAAATAGATTTTTGTGTACAGCTGTGTAACCCAAATGTAACTGCTGTTGTGTTTTTTTTCCCAGAATGTAAATGAGCTAAAGGAATTTTCTAATTAGGTTTATTAGTTTATACTGTGAGTTGGAGTCATGGTGCCTACACTTGATTTAGTTGTGAGATATCATGATTCATTTCAATTCATTATTCAATTACAAGTTTTGCTTGCCAAACCATTTGAGGTTCTCAACCTACAAAAATTTTCTTAATAAAGAACTGGTGTTGTTTTACCTAACATACTGATATATAAATGTTGTTAAACAGTGTTACATTTGACATTTGGGGAAATCAGACTGATATGCTTGTCAATTTGACACTGAGAATATATTATGCAAATATTATCCAGAAATAACAACTATTTTTCCAACATTAATCAAATAATGGTTTCCAGGCTATGTTATTTTAAAAATTACATTAACATATCCAACGCTTCACTGTTGTTTACTGGATACATTTCTACATTTAGTCTCTGGAAGAGTTCCATCGGAAGGAGCAGGCACTTCGATAGCTACTCGAGAGAGGATTTTTCTCTCTCCTACCTCCAATAGCAACCTACTGTGAGCAGGAGAGAGAGGGCGCCTGCTGAGAACACACCTCAATCTCAGTGTTGTGCTACTGGGGAGTGAGGGCACACTGCCCTTCTTCCTGTCTCCATTTGTCATGTTACATATAACATAGGGGAAGTAGAAGGTGCCGTCATTCCCGTTGGGTGTCATTCTGGGACTGAGGTGTGAACTGTGAGTACACACAGGGGGGCTACAGTTTGCCATCCTTGCCCTGGGCATTTGTTGCTGGACACTTGAGAAAAATCTGCAAACCCCATACATTGCACCAAAAAGATAATGAAGTATATGGAAACCTGTTGTTGATTTTTTTTCTGGCCTTTTTTGAGGCCATTTTGCAGATTTTTCTGTAAGGTGTATTTAGCTGATTACTGACATAGGGGACATGTACCATTGTAAAAAGACATTTTTAAAAATACCATTTAACAGGTAGTGGGTCTTTTAATATGGCTTTAAGGAAGACATTAAACACACACAAATGCTTTAAATACAATCTTTGGTTTATGCCTTAAACCTGCATGGTGCACCTGTAGGATGTGCTCATTTACCTCAGCAAAGGTAACAATTAAAAAACAAGCATATTGCCACCAAATGTCAGATCCAATTCTCAGCCTGCTTCTATTAGCAAACAAAAAAAACATTGGTGACTGGGGAGCTGTCATTTGTGGTAAGATTCTGGGGGGAGAGCATAGTCAGCACAGGTTGTCATGTTTGTGACATTGTTTGTTTTTGTTTTTTCTTTAGTAAAATACTTTTTTCAACAGTGTGTTTGTGTGCTTTATTCTTATTAACTTTTTTGTGAGTGAGTAACAAGTATTTTACTAAAGAAAAAAATAAAGTAAACAAAAAACAATGTCACATGACAAACTGTGCTCAATATGCTCTCCCCCCAGAAGCTTACCACAAATGACAGCTCCCCAGCCTCCAATGTCACTTTGTTTGCTAATAGAAGCAGGCTGAGAATTGGATCTGCCATTTGGTGGCAATATGCTTTTTTTTTAAATTGTTACTTTTGCTGAGTTATATGAGCACATCCAGCACCATGCAGGTTTAAGGCATAAACCAAAGATTGTATTTAAAGCATTTGTGTGTGTTTAATGTCTTCCTTTAAGCCCTATTAAAAGACCCACTGCCTGTTAAATGGTATTTTTAAAAATGTCTTTTTACAATGGTACATGTCCCCTATGGTTTCCATATACTTCATTGTCTTTTTGGTGCTATGTATGGGGTTTGCAAATTTTTTTCAAGTGCTCAGCAACGAATGCCCAGGGCAAGGATGGCAAACTGTAGCCCCCCCTGTGTGTACTCACAGTTCACACCTCAGTCCCAGAGTGACACCCACCAGGAATGAAGGCACCTTCTACTTCCCCTATGTTATATAAATGGTGTTGTACTAATTTATATCAGGGGCAGTCATCTGGTGGCTCTTTATTTTAATTAAAGTGACTTAGACCAGGCATCGAGTCCCACATCCCCTGGGGCAGGGTATAGATTATGGGGGGAACCCTTCACATTTTTTTTTATGGGGATCCCCTTTGAAATCCATAGCATATCCTCTAGTAAGCAAAAGAATCTGGTATAGATTTTTGGGGGAAAACCCTGCCACTGTTTTATTTGTTTGCATTGGGTCTCCCTTAAAAATGAATTCTAGACCTCAATTTATAATAATGATCTGGTATAGATTTAAGGAGGTGTGGGTGTGATTTGTGGTGCGGTCCCCTAAAAATCCATACCATATTCTCATCTTATTATTATTATTATTATTATTATACAGGATTTATATAGCGCCAACAGTTTGCGCAGCGCTTTACAACATGAAGGCAGACAGTACACCTACAATACAAATCAATACAGGAGGGATCAGAGGGCCCTGCTCGTTAGAGCTTACAATCTAGAAGGGAGGGTCAAGT
The DNA here is from genome assembly GCA_028564925.1 of Lithobates sylvaticus. Taxonomy (NCBI): domain Eukaryota; kingdom Metazoa; phylum Chordata; class Amphibia; order Anura; family Ranidae; genus Lithobates; species Lithobates sylvaticus. Next base: position 38,871,214 of record CM053033.1, on the reverse strand, counting down.
TGAAACAAAAGGTAATACTGTGGGGGATGAGCAGATGGAGAAAATGAAAATACAGTTGTTGTTAGGTGTGGGTAGGGTAGGCTTCTCTGAAGAGAAGGGTTTTCAGGGATCGTCTAAAAGCTAATAAAGTAGGAGATAGGCGGACAGATTGGGGTAAGGCATTCCATAGGATTGGAGAGGCTCTTGAAAAGTCCTGGAGGCAAGCATGGGAGGAGGTGACGAGGGAGCTAGAGCGCAGGAGGTCTTGAGAGGAATGAAGAGAACCAGTAGGTAGGTGTTTAGAGACTAAGCTAGTGATGTAGCTGGAGGCTAAATTGTTGCTTAACCACCTTAGACCCGCGCTATAGCCAAATGACGGCTACAGCGCGGATCTGATGTGCCGGGACGACGTCTATTGACGTCGTCCCGGCAACGAGCTGCCTGTGCGCCCCCTGAAGGGCGCGTGCGGCGCGCTCTGTCATCCGCGAGTCTGTGAGACTCGCTGGATCACAGATCCGAGTAAGGGGTCGATCCCGACCCCTTACCACGTGATCAGCTGTCAGCCAATGACAGCTGATCATGTGAAAATAACAGAGCCGGTAATCAGCTTTTTTTCCTGCTCGCGCTGATAGCTCGAGGAGAAAAAAAAAAAAACGATCACCGGCGGCAGTGAGAGGGACATCAGTCCCTCTCACTGCAATATGCCCAGGGTCCATGGTGCCCTCCTGTGGATAATAAAAGTGCCCACTAGCTCCACCTTTCAGTGCCACCTGTCAGTGCCCACAGTGCCATCTGTCAGTGCCCACAGTGCCATCTGTCAGTGCCCACAGTGCCAGTGCTGCACATCAGTGTCACCTACCAGTGCTCATCAGTGTCCCCTACCAGTGCTCATCAGTGCCACCTATCAGTGCCCATCAGTGCCACCTATCTGTGCCCATCAGTGCCATCTATCAGTGCCATCTATCAGTGCCCATCAGTGCCATCTATCAGTGCCATGCATCAGTGCCCATCGGTGCCACCCATCCGTGCCACCCATCCGTGCCACCCATCCGTGCCACCCATCAGTGCCATCTTTGCTGTGCCCATCAGTACCGACTTATCTGTCCCCACCAGTGCAACCTATCAGTGCCCACCAGTGCAGCCTATCAGTGCCCACCAGACACCGAGAGCGTTTCTTATCAGGAATCCATACATTCCACGTTCGCTCATAATTCTACATGGATGTAAATAACATGTCCCCATCTCCCTCAAAAAAAAAAAAACAACATTATATATACATTCACCATGCAATATGCTAACCTTCTCAGTGCAAAGTTAAATAATATACATAACAGTAAACCTAATATACTTCCAAATTGTGTTATCAGACAGATGTTTTCACCCTTAGATTAATCCTTTAATTTACAAGTTAATAACCTAAACTTCCAATATGTCACATATTTCAATCACACCACTGCAATGTGGAATTTATAAGTCACACATGAGGAAAAACCAGGGAAACTGCCTATTGATGGACCACTCTCTTTTTGATGAATCCCTCTCCCTTAATCATATCCAATTCATATGCCAATCAATATTGTCATATTTACAGCCTGAACTGCAGCTTTGTTTAGACTGCCTTACACATGATATATTGCACTTCCTTCCACAATCCAATGTCATACATATTTCCATGTAGATCAAAACTTAAAAGCTAGCTTAATTATTTATCCCTACTTGACATTTAAATGGAAAGCCATTAAAGATAAAATATTGTCCTAAATGTGGATTTTGTAAAACAAACCTTCCAATTAAGAGTGCTTTATTTGTAGCATCAAATGTTCAATTTTTAGTATAAATGTTCATGCAGGATAAAAAGTGGATGTACTTAAAAAGAGACTTAATAGGGTGGTGAAAAGTTAAAGCAGAATATTATGCAGGTATGGATGACAAATATGAATACAGCTTTGTAATCATCTCTACATTATTAAATCTATACATTATGTTAAATGCAAGCAGAGTAAATACCTGAATTAGGAAAGTACAGGTGTGCATCACCGGTGTACCCGCAAATCATTTCGGAGCATGCACCCTTGGGAGATGAAGATAATGCGTGTTCCTTTCTCAAGATTGAGCTTGAGAAAAGAGCATACATCCTCTTCATTTCCCAAGTGTGCATGCTCCAAAATGCATCGCAAGCACGACATAAAAAATTTAAACAACCACCATTTTATTCTCCAGTGGAGGTAAATTGGGTATCTGGCATTCCAGAAGGCAATGCCCTTAGTTTGTAATGATGTACATTTGATTAGTCAGTCTTTAGGTTAAAAACAAAGTTGAACCACGGTAAGGGATGATTTAAAAAGAGGTAGCCATCCTCAGAGTGCGTCCAGCAACTCTGCAAAACATATAATTATGTACAAGCTGTACACTCACTACTTTACATTGTAGCAAAGTGTGATTTCTTCAGTGTTGACACATGAAAAGTTATAATAAAATATTTACAAAAATGTGAGGGGGTGTACTGTACTGTATATACTGTAATATATATAAATATATATATATATATATATATATATATATATATATATATATATATATATATATATATATATATATATATATTTATCAACAGAGGCCCTGGAGAATAAAATAAAATAAACAAGGGGGGCGCCTCTAAGTGTAGTATTAAAACAATATTATTTATTGCACAAGATTAAAAACACTTACAAGATATAAGTGGGAGTAATGCTCATCATAAGTATGTACTGTACTATCTACTGCATCCCGCAGGATCCGGGTGGCTGGGAAAGGTTCTGGTGTGATGTTGTGCTGAATAGCTGTACATTCAGGAAAACCAGGAAGTAGTCAGCTCCATGCTGTCCAGTTTGAACCGGAAGAGGGAATGATGTCACCAGCAGGGGGCAGGAGGAAGGGGTCAGGACTGTCTCTGTGGAATGAAAGGCTACGCGCTCAGAGCTCACAGCTCCTTCTACAGGCCTGTTGTACTCTGGAGGAGAGCATCATTAAATACACCCTCCTGGGCATGACGTCTGCGGCCGTAGCACTACATACGGTCAGCAGACCAAAGACAATGGGATGAAGGAATTTCAGAAAAATAGTAGATCATTAATAGTTGGGCTTACAAAGGTTGACATCTGATGCAAAACAGAGCACATATTGAGATTTTTGGCCTTTTTATACAGCAATCAGTGCTATTTAAATGCACTGATTCCTGTGTAAATGACACTGGCAGTGAAAGTTTTTGTAGGGGCGTGTTACTAACTGTGGGAGGCGTGGCTGTGTGTTAGTGAACACTGATCTCTGTTCCAATCACAGGGAGCAGAGATCAGTGTCACTTGTTGCTAGGCAGAATGGGGAGATGCTGTTTACTTCCACATCTCCCCGTTTAGCCTTCCAATGAGACAATCGTGGGTATCCCAGCGGCGATCGTGTCCGTGGGACCCGCGACCGGACTCACGGGGGTCCCGAGTGGCGCGTTACGCCGGTGGCATGCATACGATGGCACGGCGGCATTTTAAAAGGGACGTACCTGTACGCCCTTATGCCTGTCCGTGCCATTATGCTGACGTACATCATCGTGCGCCGGTCGGGAACCGGTTAAAGCTATTTTTTCTCAGTTTAGGCCTATATATAGTCTTCTACATATTTTTGGTAAAAGAAGTTGCAGCATCTACAAAATAGGGGATAGATTTATAGCATTTTTATTATTATTTTTTTACCAGTAATGGCCGCAATCTGTGATTTTTATCGGGACTGCGTCATTATGGCGGACACATCGGACACTTTTGACACATTTTTGGGACCATTGGCACTTATACAGCGATCAGTGCTATAAAATAGCACTGATTACTGTAAAAATGTCACTGGCAGGGAAGGGGTTAACACTAGGGGGCGATAAAGGGGTTAACTGCGTTCCCTATGTGTGTTTCTAACTGTATGGGGAGGGGACTGACCTAGAGGAAGTGACGGATAGGGGTTCCTAGCTAATAGGAACTCACAATCTGTCACGCCTCACAGAACAGAACAGGGATGTGTGTGTTTAAACACACACGTCCCTGTTCTGCCTCTCGTGCCCGTGATCACTCGTGGCTGGAGGTCATCGTGACCTTCGGCCATGAGCATCAGCACCCCCGCTGTGCAGCACGCTTGCTATCCTGGTCCCGCAACCTGACGTATAGCTGCGGCGGCTCGTGGGATCGTGCCGACCTTCCGCAGTAAAATGACGGCAGCTGGTTTGCAAGCGGGTTAACCTTTTTTCGAACTGATCACCTATTGGTCAACAAATAACTGGTCCAGATATCTTGACATATCCTCTGTGGTGTACTTATTAGATTCAGAGTGATATTTTTTTTTCTTGTACATCTTTTGTACTCTGCCTTTTGATAAATAAAGAGTTGAAAAAAAACTATTAGGCATTACCTCATATGCAAGAGTAATGCCGCGTACACACAATTGGAAATTCCGCCAGCAAAAGTCTGATGAGAGCTTTTGGTCATAAAATGCGACCGTGTGCATGCTCCATCAGACATTTGCTGGCGGAATTCCAGACAGCAAATGATTGAGAGCAGGTTCTCAATTTTTCGGTCGGAAAAAGTTTTGATCGGAAATTCCGTGCCAGTTCCAGCGAGCAAAATTCCTATGCATGCTCGGAAACAATTTGACGCATGCTCGGAAGCATTGAACTTAATTTTCATAGTATCATAGTGTTGTACGTCACCGCGTTCTTGACGGTCGAAAGTTCAGCAAACTTTTGTGTGACCGTGTGTATGCAAGCCAAGCTTGAGCGGAATACCGTCGGAAAAAACATCCAAGATTTTTCCGACGGAAAAGCCGCTCGTGTGTATGCAACATTAGAGGAATATTTCTAGGCCATTAATAATGGTCAACTCTAAACTGATAATCTTTAAAGGTTTTAAAGTGTCGTCTATGGAAAGTTTGGTGCATATTAGTGTGCCCACATTATGCGGCTGCAAGCATTTGTATGTCTAGATATCTTTGGTATCTGTTTACTAAACCAGCCTTTTCAACCAGGGTGCCTTGAGATTTCTTCAAGGGTGCCTTGGCAAAATGCCTAAAAATTGCCCAAAATTGTTTACAAGCCAGTAGGTGAATCAAGCCTGTCTTTTAGTTCCACAAAGCCACTGGTTGTTATTGTGCACCTTTTTAACCACTTCAGCCCCGGACCAATTGGCAGCCAAAGGACCAGGCCCCTTTTTGCGATTCGGCACTGCGTCGCTTTAACTGACAATTGCGCGGTCGTGCGACGTGGCTCCAAAACAAAATTGGCGTCTTTTTTTCCCACAAATAGAGCTTTCTTTTGGTGGCATTTGATCGCCCGTGTGGTTTTTATTTTTTGCGCTATAAACAAAAATAGAGCGACAATTTTGAAAACAATGCAATATTTTTTGCTTTTTGCTATAATAAATATCCCCAAAAATATATAAAAAAATATTTTTTTTCCTCAGTTTAGGCCGATACGTATTCTTCTACATATTTTTGGTAAAAAAAATCGCAATTAGCGATTATTGATTGGTTTGCGCAAAAGTTATAGCGTTTACAAAATAGGGGATAGTTTTATAGCATTTTTATTATTATTATTTTTTTTTTTACTAGTAATGGCGGCGATCAGCGATTTTTATTGTGACTGCGACATTATGGCGGACACATCGGACATTTTTGACACATTTTTGGGACCATTGTCATTTATACAGCAATCAATGCTATTTAAATGCATTGGTTCCTGTATAAATGACAGTTGTAGTGAAGGGGTTAACCACTAGGGGGAGGGGAGGGGTTATGGGCTGTGACGTGTGTGTTTTTTTTTACATTAGGGGGCGGGGCTGACGTCTGACGTCATTGATCGGCTTTCCCGATGACAGGGAACAGCCGATCAATGACAGTCAGTGTAGGAAGCGCGGGGAGAGGTTTGTTTACACATACCTCTCCCCGTTCTTCAGCTCCGTAACCCGATCGCGGGACACCAGCGGCGATCGGGTCCGCTGGTCCCGCGGCCGGGGTCACGGAGCTCCCGACCGGGTCGCGAGCGCGCCGCTGGCGGCGCGCACGCGACCCACAGGCAGGCACATGCACGATCACGTACAGGTACGTGATTTTGCCTGCCCGTGCCATTTTGCCGACATACAGTGGTGTGAAAAAGTGTTTGCCCCCTTCCTCATTTCCTGTTCCTTTGCATGTTTGGCACACTTAAGTGTTTCGGAACATCAAACCAATTTAAACAATAGTCAAGGACAACACAAGTAAACACAAAATGCAATTTGTAAATGAAGGTGTTTATTATTAAAGGTGAAAAAAAATCCAAACCATCATGGCCCTGTGTGAAAAAGTGATTGCCCCCCTTGTTAAAACATACTATAACTGTGGTTGTCCACACCTGAGTTCAATTTCTCTAGCCACACCCAGGCCTGATTATTGCCACACCTGTTCACAATCAAGGCATCACTTAAATAGGAGCTGCTTGACACAGTAAGGTCCACCAGAAGATCCTTAAAAGCTACACATCATGCCGAGACCCAAAGAAATTCAGGAACAATTGAGAAAGAAAGTAATTGAGATCTATCAGTCTGGAAAGGGTTATAAAGCCATTTCCAAAGCTTTGGGAATCCAGCAAACCACAGTGAGAGCCATTATCCACAAATGGCGAAGACATGGAACAGTGGTGAACCTTCCCAGGAGTGGCCGGCCGCCCAAAATTACCCCAAGAGCGCAGCGACGACTCATCCAAGAGGTCACAAAAGACCCCACAACAACGTCCAAGGAACTGCAGGCCTCACTTGCCTCAGTTAAGGTCAGCGTTCATGCCTCCACCATCAGGAAAAGACTGGGCAAAAATGGCCTGCATGGCAGAGTTCCAAGGAGAAAACCACTGCTGAGCAAAAAGAACATCAAAGCTCGTCTCAATTTCTCCACAACACATCTTGATGATCCCCAAGACTTTTGGGACAACATTCTGTGGACCGATGAGACAAAAGTGGAACTCTTTGGAAGGTGTGTGTCCAAGTATATCTGGCGTAGAAGGAACACTGCATTTCAGAAAAAGAACATTATACCAACAGTAAAATATGGTGGTGGTAGTGTGATGGTCTGGGGCTGTTTTGCTGCTTCAGGACCTGGAAGACTTGCCGTGATAAAAGGAACTATGAATTCTGCTGTCTACCAAGAGATCCTGAAGGAGAATGTCCGACCATCTGTTTGTGTACTCAAGCTGAAACGAACTTGGGTTCTGCAGCAGGACAATGATCCTAAACACACCAGCAAGTCCACCACCGAATGGCTGAAGAAAAACAAAATGAAGACTTTGGAGTGGCCTAGCCAAAGTCCTGACCTGAATCCTATTGAGATGTTGTGGTATGACCTTAAAAAGGCCGTTCATGCTCGAAAACCCTCTAATGTAACTGAATTAGGACAATTCTGCAAAGATGAGTGGGCCAAAATTCCTCCAGGACGCTGTAAAAGCCTCATTGCACGTTATCGCAAATGCTTGGTTGCAGTTGTTGCTGCTAAGGGTGGCCCAACCAGTTATTAGGTTTTTTTCACACAGGGCCATGATGGTTTGGATTTTTTTTCACCTTTAATAATAAACACCTTCATTTACAAATTGCATTTTGTGATTACTTGTGTTATCCTTGACTATTGTTTAAATTGGTTTGATGTTCCGAAACACTTAAGTGTGACAAACATGCAAAGGAACAGGAAATGAGGAAGGGGCAAACACTTTTTCACACCACTGTATATCGGCGTTAGGCGGTCAGGAAGCGGTTAACCTTCCAGCAACCGGAATCCTAACAACCAGTGATGTCATCAGTGTTGATAAGAAGGATGTTGATTTCCTGCACAGCATCCTTTTTGACCCTCCCTTGCCCCTCTCCATCAACACAAGTGATGGAGAGAAACTGAGGATGAGGAGAAACACTGGAACACTACTTGGTGCAGTGTGCAAAAGTGTATTTGCTTTGCCTCTAGACATGTGCATTTGTTTTTGTCCGAATGCATTTTTGTTGAATTTTGGGGATTTTCATGTTTGTTTTAACAAAACAATAATGAATGCGCAGAATCCAAAATCCGAAAGATCCAACATAAAAAAATGCTTTATTTTCATGTCCATTATATTTCCGTATCGTTGCGACAACAGTACGATATAGATGATAGATAGAAGATTTGACATGATGGGGACAAACAATAGCAATCTGTGTCTATCGAACCTGCGGTCGAATGTGCCTAACTAACTATTAGTCCAAGATTATTCTACATAGAGAGAAAAGATTTGACATTATAGAGACAAAAGTAAAAAGTAAAAAAAAAGTTAAATGTTATTGGCTGATTGTAACCAAAGAGAAGGAGCAGTAAAATAGCTAGAACTAAGTACACACGTACAGCCTACTTACTTTCACTTACGATTGCTAGCAGAGAGAGACACTGAATAATTTCAGACAGTGAATCTTAGCTGGTCTGTTTGTTTGTTAACAAAGAACCTGAATTATTAAGCAATTAAGCATAAGCACAGCAGCAGAACAGATAGTGAAGCAAGCTATAGTTCAACATAGCTTTTTTCATTTCATCTGCTATTAATCTGCTATTGTGTTAGTGTTGTGTTGAATTTGATACTGATACTAGTGTTGTTAGTGTTGTGATAGCCTCAGAGGTTGTCCGTGTCGTGGGGGGGGATTTATTATTTATTATAGATTCTATATACCCTAAGGCTTGGTTCACACAGGGGCAACCCGACTTACAGCCAACTTTGCAAGGCGATTTGGAGGTGACTTCAGAGCGACTTCAACGCGACTTACAACGTGACTTAAAGTTTCCTCCAGGACAGGCGACTTTGGCTGTGGCCAATCACAGAATAATCTGCTTTGTGGGAAGGAGGGGGTTGCCTGGGTAAACATGGGAAGTACCTGGGTAAATTATTATTTTTTTTCCTCTAAAGTCGCTTCAATATAGATATTTATCCGACTTGGAGGCAACTTCCATTGAAATCTATGGGTACAAGTTGCCTAGAAGTCGCCTTGAAGTAGTACAGGAATCTTTTCTGAAGTCGGAGCAACTTCAGTAGTGTACATTAATACAGCTCTCATTCACTTCAATGGAATTTCTTATGTCCAATGACTTGGGGCAACTTGAGGTCTGACAAGTCGGATCCCAAGTTGCTGTAGTGGGAACCGGCACTAATTTGTTACCTGCGTGCAGGTAGTTTTGCCAACTCTGGCATATTTGTTGTTTTTGTTCTATTTCTTGTATCTATTTTTCATTTGATTTTACATTGTTACCTGCTTGCAGGTTTGATCACTATCACCAGTCCATTTTCTGTTATAACTAAATATACAGCAACGTTTGGAAATACTTTCACAGATTGGAAGGTGGGTTCTTTGGAAGGTGCAAATTGTGTGGGAAGTAAGTGAGTAGGGGTAAAAAGTTGGGACGTTTAACCAATACTGCTATGAACCTACACCTTAAAAATTACCACCACTCTACTTTACTGTGGGCAAAGGCAGAAAAAGAAGGTGGTAGTGTAGGAGGCAGCATTACCGACTCTGACTGTACTGGTGGTACTTCCTCAACCACACCACTTACTCAGAGCACAGCCAATAGAGAGGGTTCAAGTAAGGCATACCGTCCATGTGCACTAGTTCCACTGCAGTGCAGACCCAATCAGGCTCCTCATCCTCCCAAGGACATCATCAGCCTACCCTAGATAGCTGTTGGCTTTAGTTTCAAGGGCATGTCAAAACAGCAGGCCAACAAGATCGCCTGCCTCATTGGCCAATTCATTGCTGTTGGAGCCATTTAAACAGCTCATGCAAGCCCTTGCTCCACAATTTGTTGTTCCTGCATGAATAACTTTCAGCAGAAAGATTGTTCCAGCACTATACCATTCGTGTGTTGCAATATTGAAGGAAAAAATGGCCAAAGCCAAGAGTCAGATAATCAATTTTACCACTGATTTGGACAGCTCCCAGTGGTCAACATGCTTTCCTGTCTTTGACTGCACACTGGTGGCAGGCCACTGTGCCTGTTGGTGTTGGCACTAGTGTACGAGGTCAAACTTTATCAGGAAGCAGGTCTGCAGTGCAAGATCAGCAGGGTTATCAAGCTTTCCTGCTCCACACAGAAGTCTGTGATGATAAACACAGCTCTGCCAACATATTGCGGGCAATTAGATCAATGTTGGCCAATTGGTTTGGAGAGCGGGCAGTCACCAATGTTTTTGTCGTGTGCGCTATTCTGCACACATATTGCATTTAGTGGTCAAGGGTGCCATCCCAGTGGAGAAAAACAACAAGATTGCTCACATTTTGGACCTTTGGAGGAAGATTGCAGGGCATTTCCACCACAGTGTAGGGGGCTAGACAACTGTTGAGGGAGGAACAAGAACAATCAGGGCTCCCCACACATCACCTGAAACAAGATGTCAGCACCCGGTTGAACTATACCCTGGAAATGCTAGAATGCATTTTGGAGCAAAAGACGGCCATCCACAATCTATCATCCCGTCACAGCATTGGGATTGATTCCACACTGGGACGTGACGACTGGTATATAATTGTGCAGCTCGTTTCTGTCTTAAAACACTTCCGGGATGTGACGGAAAACTTGAGTCAGAGCAACGCCAGCCTAGGACAGGTCATACCCTTGTGCACCTTTCTCATGGAGAAGATGGGATAGTTCCTAGAAAACAGAGAGCTTATTTATGGCAGCCCACTTCATGCCGATGTAGCCTCTTTCATCAGAAAGGTACAAGACAACTTAAAAGATTGGCTAAATGACTGTGTCTGTAAAAGCCCTGAGCTCATGCTGGCTTCCCTGTGTGATCCCATGATCAAAGGTAAACTGGCACTCAGAGACAACAGCCTCTCCTACTGGAAAGAAAAACTGATTGAAAGGGTCTGTAAATTGCCGCAACAGAGACATATGCCGGATGATGCCAGATTGGAAGATTCACCTGCCATGTCTGCTATTCCAAGGCCTGTCACCCTCACTCAAAAACAACTGAGTGCAGCATGTTGGGTAGAGGCACTTGACAATCTGGGGGGTGCAAGTCAAGCAGCAGGTAATCAAAAGGACAGCAGTGCCTCTGATATGGTCATGGCCTACCTACATGAAGCACCTTTGCTTCCTAGAGTGGACCCTTTGACCTATTGGGTTGGTAAAAAAAGTGTGTGGCCTGCTCTTTGCCTGGTTGCCCAGCAGCTACTATGCTTTCCTCCAACCACCGTTCAAAGTGAGAGAGTCTTCTCTATTACTGGGAACATCCTAAATCCACACCGTTAGCAACTGACACCCCATTTGATGGAACAAATAACTTTCCTCAAATATAATCTCCCTAAGCTGGGTTACCCTACCCTTAACTTGTGAGACCTGAATTGTTATCACCATGTGAAGATAGATGGGACTTGGAGGAACTAAATGTTGAGGAAAATCACATTTTTTAGTTTGCTTACCACTTGACAATTGCAGTTGTCTTTGGAGTGACCCCTGAAATTTAAATTGAAATATATTGTTTTAAGCAGTCCAAAATGTTCCCTTTATTACTTTCATCACCCTTTGTTGGAAAATACAATGATGAGTGTTGTGTAGACTAGAGTGTGCATGATTGCATGAATTAACCACATGCCGACCGCGCTATAGTCAAAAGACGGCTACAGCGCGGTCGGCTTATCCTGGGAAAACTTGGAGAAACTTGCTCCCGCGCGCCCCCTGGGGCGCGCACTCGGGAACATCCGTGACCGCCGGGTCCCGAGGACCCGGCGCATCACGGATCACGGTAAACGGCCGCTGCTAGCAGCCGTTTACCACGTGATCGCTCCGTCAAATGACGGAGCGATCACATGTACACAAACCGGCGGTTCCTCCCTCCCCTCTCTGTACCGATCGGTACAGAGAGGAGAGAAGCGGAGAGGGGGAGAGACGGGACCAGCGCTGTGGGCTGGATGTGTAGTGCCCACAGCGCTGGTCAATACACTGCCACCACTGTGCAATACTCTGCCACCACTGTGCAATGCTCTGCCACCAACCACTGTGCAATGCTCTGCCACCACTGTGCAATACTCTGCAACTACTGTGCAAAGCTCTGCAACCACGTGCAATACTCTGCCCCCACTGTGCAACGCTCTGCAACCACTGTACAATGCTCTGCCCCCACTGTGCAACGCTCTGCAACCACTGTGCAACGCTCTGCAACCACTGTGCAACGCTCTGCCACCACTGCAATGCTCTGCAACCACTGTGCAATGCTCTGCCACCACTGTGCAACACTGCAACACTGCAATACTCTGCCAATACTCGCCAATACTCGCCAATACTCTGCCAATACTCTGCCAATACTCGCCAATACTCTGCCAATACTCGCCAATACTCTGCCAATACTCTGCAATAAATTTTAATAGAAACAAAGAATTTTTATTTATTTTTTTACCGAATTTTCAGTATATTTTGATTTATAGCGCAAAAATTAAAAAACCCAGTGGTGATTAAATACCACCAAAAGAAAGCTCTATTTGTGTGAAAAAAAGGACACAAAATTAATTTGGGTACAGTGTTGCATGACTGAGTAATTGTCATTCAAAGTGTGAGAGCACCGAAAGCTGAAAATTGGTCTGGTTAGGAAGGGGGTTTAAGTGCCCAGTGGGTAAGTGGTTAATTTTGTGTGAATGGACAGTAGTAAGGGTTGAAGCCTTGATGTGTCCCTACTTCTTACGTGTTGCTGTCTTTGTATATATATATATATATAGCAGCTCATGCTAATTTAACCATTTTTGTATGATGGTCTGGGATTAAGAGACAATGATTAAAGATGTTTGGGGAATCTAACCTCAACATCATGACAGTTCCTCTTGATGGAGAGACTGTCAACTTAAGGATCAGAATATGTTACCAACATGGCACATACAGCTGGAAATGTGATTCTATGCAAGATAGATTAGTTGGTCACTGCTGAGATGCATCCAGATGCCCAGGACCTATCCCATTTGACTCCTCTGACCCTGGGGACACCAGTGCCCTATCTGAACCTCCGCCTGTTTCATGACCATCTGCAATTATCTAAAGTCACCAGTGTGAGTAATCTACCCTGCTGCCATGTTACTCAAACACTGGAAATGATGACTGCCCTATGAACTGTTATCTATGGGCCTGCCAGCCTTTGAACTGTTGCCCCTTGTGATTGCGCTAGCCTGTGAACCTCTGTCCAGTTAACCATTGCCCTCATGATTGAAAGCCTGCAACCTAAGCCCTGTGAAATGTTGAGGACTGTATCATTAACCCCTGCTGTAACTAACTATCTGATGTGTATTCTGGTGGGGGCAAGCTGAACGGTGTAACTAGACAAAATATACAGTTGGATTACCCTTTACACATTGAAATAGTGTAAAGAGAAATCTCTTACATTTTCTTAGTTCAGCCTGATGGTTAAATGTAAAAAATCTACAATTGTAATGCCTCTAGAAAGTTAGTGACAATAAATGGACTAGTACATTTAGATAAACATCACATAATGAACCTAACAACGAAAAGCAAAACTCAAGAAAACAATTAGTTCTGAACAAAAACATTTTTATTTTGAACATAAAAAAAAAAATTAAAAAAAAATAGGAAAGCTGATTCTCCCCCATCCTGGTGAGCAATAGCTGTAGGGACCTATTGATCCCAGCCATCTGGTCACCAAGGTAGGACCTACAAGCCTCCAGTTCCCTCCCAAGGCTACGTTGGGACCTCTCCAAAGCCACATTGTGAGGATGCTGACGGCTTTTGTGGAGAGCCACAGAGTGAAATAGCCTCCTGGTTACAGAATATTGTCGCTCTTGGACCTCCACAATGCGCCGCAGATACACATTCACATGTGGCTCTGGAGGGGATGTGCACTGGAGCGTGTGGAGAATCCTCACCAGGACGCACTGGGGAGAAGGCACCAATGGGTGGGAACAGGTGGGGGGATAGTGGAGGCTGGAGGAAAACCTGTGATGGAGAAACTGTTGGGGAGGAAAGATAGTGAGCTGAACCAGACCTGGAAAGGTCCAGGGCTTTGTCCAACGGGTGGAGGTGAAGGATGAAGACTTCACCTGTGAAGAAAATAAAATACATTAAATAATACAATATACATAGCTGCTTCACGCTAACATTATATAAAGGCAATTATCTCCCAGCCCTTGTAGACAATCATGTAACATCTTGAGATGTTTTAACTTCTACATTTTTCATATTAAGTGGGGTACACCTAATCAATTTGTGTGTAGGAGATAGTGGTGTCTGTGTCAATTCTCTGCATCATCCCAAGTTTGCAGAGCTGCGCAGGAAGATGTAGTACTTTACTGTACTCTGACTGAGGTGGAGCTGAGTGTCCACCCCAGCCAGAGTGCAAAGGGATTCCCCTCTACACATTGAGCAGTGTAAAGTGGAATCTCCCAAAGATTTTTTTTCGCTTGGTCGCACGGCCGGCTGGAGAAAATCTTAAGGTGTAATGGACGCCTAAGTGCTTACCACTAACTAATCTTCCTCATCCAGACTGACTGACTGATGCAAATCTGGAAGATCAGTTGCACTTGCAAGTAGAAACATATCAGCTATACCAGCTATTAACGTTACACTCACCAAAGAGAAGCCATTCAAGCCATCACATTAGGGGTGACTTAATAAAAAGTTGTTTACTAAAATATAGCAGGCTACTTTTTGATAATTGTGTATGGCCACTGAATAAGCCCCACTCCTCTTCTAGGCTAGGTAGGTTACCCATTCCTGGTTTAGGCTAGGTGGTATAACAGAGAATTTACAATTACTGATCCTCCGATCTCTCGGCAGCCTGTGCTCCATCTGTTCCCCTCTGCTACTGCAGTGGTCTCTCCCTGAGCCTTTAAGACCTATGCAGGTCTTAATAACTTCAGAAGCCTAGACCATTTAAGTGGAGGAGTGAGAGGGTGCAGGGAAATGTGTCTGATGTTCTAATTTTCCCAGCAGTGTATATAGTTACTCTGGAGGAATTTCTTTTTATTTTTTACACATTTTTTTGCATCATTTTAAAATGAACAGCCATTTTAAGTTTAAAAAAAAATGTGCTTTCAAAGATTAGGCCCTACAAGGAGCCTTGGGTACATCTGTTTATCACTTAGAACCTGGTTTTAAGGTTGGATCTCACTTTCCCTACATTCTTACACACCCGTTGCACTATGATCCAATGTCAGTGCCTTGTAGTAGCTCTCACTGTACAAGGCAGTAGTGGATGGTTGGGTTTCATTTCCAAAGTCAGAAATTTTTGGTCTTAGTACAACAACTTCTGTAACTGTATTTAATGCTGGATATATACTGCATAAATCTAGCATGTTTTATGAATTTCCAGCATCACCTGCAAAACTAAAGCATTGCTGTGTTTGTTTTTAAGGTTGGATAACCTTCTGAAATAAAAAAAAAAATGGCATAATTGATCTGAAAACAATTATCATGCTCAATATTTTTCTATGGTTGTTTTCTGAAAACCTATGTTATAGGAAGACTTATTGATTGATTGATTTATTCTTTAAACTGATGGATGATCTGATAGTGGATAGTCATGGTAATGCAGGCTTATGAGCTCACAGGCTGTAGGTGGAATTCATAACATCTATCACCTATTAAAAAATGTATTTTTATATTATCTTTACATTTAATAAGACGTGTCTTCATGATTAAAAAGTATGCAAAATGAAGCTTACATTTCTATCTATTACATTTCAATCCCCACTTTATGCATTTAAGTGGGCAGACAGCTTAAGCACAGCATTATCTTTTCTGTCTTCATTAAAAAAGTAGAAAATGATCATGCAATGTTTGACTCAGCAGCAATAAATCAGAAAGACATACAGAGAGGCAACATGAACTAATGTGTTCCTGGTGTGCAATCCATCTTTTATTCCCTTACCACGTCATACTGTATGTTTAATAATTTATTCATATACAGTATCTCACAAAAGTGAGTACACCCCTCAAATTTTTGTAAATATTTTATTATATCTTTTCATGTGACAACACTGAAGAAATTACACTTTGCTACAATGTAAAGTAGTGAGTGCACAGCTTGTATAACAGTGTAAATTTGCTGTCCCCTCAAAAAACTCAACACACAGTCATTAATGTCTAAACCGCTGGCAACAAAAATGAGTACACCCCTAAGTGAAAATGTCCAAATTGGGCCCCAAGTGTCAATATTTTGTGTGGCCACCATTATTTTTCCAGCACTGCCTTAACCCTCTTGGGCATGGAGTCACCAGAGCATCACAGGTTGCCACTTGAGTCCTCTTCCACTCATCCATGACGACATCACAGAGCTGGTGGATGTTAGAGACCATGCACTCCTCCACCTTCCATTTGAGGATGCCCCACAGTGTCTTCAGCGTTGTCATATGAAAAGATATAATAAAATATTTACAAAAATGTGAGGGGTATACTCATTTTGTGAGATACTGTACATTACGATATTGCAATACACTATTATATTATGATAGTTACATCAAGTTACATTCCAGCTACTATTTTAAAAGCAAAGCGTAAGAAAAAAAGTGTTAAATGTAGCAACATTGATCTCATGATCAGAGTGCATTTGCTATTTTCTAAATTAAGACACCTGAGTTCCCCCCAATGCCCGCCCCCAGACTCAGGTCCATACAGAGGTACATACCTGGTATGAAATACCTAGTGCAACTGAAATACTTTCGGTATATATTCTTCATCTGCAAGGCATTGCTACATTCAAATAACAGCAGAATGCTGTACTCTAGAGGCACATCATGATTCCGATAAGGTGGGGGGGCTGTTTCAGATGTTTTGGATATTGTATGTGGTCATACTTCATGTTATACTCTAAATATGGGTTTAACATAAAACATAGTCCACACAGTAAATTAAGCCCTTAAAGTCTAATGAAGTTATGTACGAGTTGTGGCAGTTGTGTATGGCATTCATGTCCTTTCAAATTAATGAATGACTTGTATAGCGCTGCATATGCAAACTGAATCGCCTCAGTGCGCTTTTTGATGTCCATCTGCGGTATAGCGCGGTCCTTTACCCCATGGGGTCCTGACACACTTGCAAACACATACAACATACAACATATTGGGTGCTTACTACTGATTAGGAATGAGCCGAACACCCCCCGGTTCCGTTCGCACCAGAACTTGCGAACGGGCAAAAAATTTGTACAAACACGCAAACACCGTTAAAGTCTATGGGACATGAACATGTAAAATCAAAAGTGCTAATTTTAAAGGCTTAGTTGCAAGTTATTGCCATAAAAGTTGTTTAGGGACCCAGGTCCTGCCCCAGGGGACATGTATCAAGGCGAAAAAAAGTTTTAAAAACTGACGTTTTTTCGGGAGTAGTGATTTTAATAATGAAAGTGAAACAATAAAAATTAAATATTCTTTTAAATATGGTGCCTGGGGGTGTCCTTAGTATGCCTGTTAAGTAGCGCATTATTCCCGTGTTTAGAACAATACCACAGCAAAATGAAATTTCTAATGGAAAAAATTTATTTGAAAAATACTGGCGGCTTTAATGTATTGTCGGGTCCCGGCAATATAGATAAACATCATTGAAAAAAATGGCATGGGCCCCCCCCCAGTCCATTACTAGGCGCTCTCTCGTCCCCCCTTTTCCTACAGCCTGCCAGGTTGTGTTCTCAGATAAGGGTCTGGTATGGATATTAAGGGGAACCCTGTGCCAAAATGTAAAAAGAAATGGTGTAGGGGTCCCCCCAAAATCCATACCAGACCCTTATCTGAGAACACAACCGGGCAGGCTGTAGGAAAAAGGGGGACGAGAGAGCGCCCCCCTCCCGACCCATACCAAGCCACATTCTCTTTACATGGGGAGGATGCTTTGGGGTCATGTTTATGGGGACAAGGGCCTCATCCCCGCAACCCTTATCGGAATTTGGACCCCCCTTTAACAAGGGGACACCCAGATCCCCAGTGTCAAAATTTTAAATGTTAATGTTAAAATTTGGGACAAAATTGGGAAAAAAACTGTCCCATGATGTTCATTCATCTTGGATCACAGTGTCTGAAGACCCGATAAAAAAAAATGGAGGCATAGTTTTTTCCATTTTTTCTTGTTTTTTTTTTTTCAGGTTGTCAGTAGCTGTGATTGAAGATGAATGAACATCGCGGGACATTTTATTTTATTTTTTAAATAAAGGATTTTTTTGGTGAAGGGGTAGGGGTATAATGTAGACGATACCCATTCACATGGGGTGGATATGGGGGTCCCCTTGTTAAAGGGGGCTTCCAGATTCCCCATAAGCCCCCCTCCTGCAGACCCCCACAACCACCGGGCAAGGGTTGTGGGGGTGAGGCCCTTGTCCCCATCAACGTGGGGACAAGGTGTTTTGGGGGGACCCTAAAGCATCCTTCCCATGTTGAGGGCATGTGGCCTGGTCCGGTTCAGGAGGGGGGAGCTCTCTCGTTCCCCCCTTTTTCCTGGTAATGGACTGGGGGGACCCATGCCATTTTTTTCAATGATTTTTATCTTTATTGATGTGACAGGACAATACATTACAGCCGCAAGTAGTTTTAAATTACATTTTTTCCTTTAGAAATGTCATTTTGCTGTGGTATTGCTCGTTTTTACTTTCGTTTTTAAAAAAAAAATTTGCATTGATACATGTCCCCTGGGGCAGGACCTGGCTCCCCAAACACTTTTTATGGCAATAACTTGTATATAATTGTGGAAAAAAGGACAAGGATTCCCCATGGGGTTTTTAGGCAGCAGAAAACACACTTATGCCCCATACAGACGGTCGGAAATTCCGACCACAAAATCCGTCGGATTTTTTTCAGACGGATTTTGTCTGACACTGGTGTTGCATACACACGGTCGGACAAAGTTGTCAGAAAATCCGATCATTCTGAACGTGGTGACGTTCATTGCGTACGACAGAACTACGTAGAGGCTAGTAGCCAATAGCTTTGGTCTCGTAGTTTGATCTGAGTATGCGTGGCACTTTGTCCGTTGGAATTCGCTACACACGATTGGAAAAAGTCCGATCGGACTTTGTTGTGGGAAAATTTGAAAGCAGGATCTCAAATTTTTTCTGATGGAAATTCCGACGGAAAAAGTCCGATGGCGCCCACACACGGTCGGATTTTCCGACAACACGGTCCGATAGGACATTTTCTGTCGTAAATTCCGACCGTGTGTACAGGGCATTAGTTGGTGAAAAACCAAATAGTTTTTATTTTATCAAAAAAGAAGAAATTATAATTACAAATAATTATTTAAAATTCGAGCTCTGGTTTACAATGTGCGAATGACTTTTAACAAATCGGGGTGCATATAATATTAACATAGAATTGGTTTGGAAAGAAATCATTCTAAAACAGTATTACAATATATTTACAACAATTGTTCATTCAATGAGAAACACCCCACTACCCCAGTGCATTTCGACCATTTTAAACGTAGATGTCTTCTTCAGGGGATGAAAGAAAAAAGGGGGGGCAACTTGTTAAGTTTCTGCAAAAGGTAAAAAGCGTTTTTAGACATTCAATATTTTTAGTCAATTATTATGTATTGTTTATTTATTTTCATATTATATGTACCCTTCAGCCGAATGATAGCGTTCATAATCAGAGATTTTTTGCTAAAAAACCGAAGAATCATTCACCTAGAATATTCATAGGCCTCATTGCTGTGATATTGCTCCCCAATCTCCCCACAAAGTAATTTCAAGAATCAACCATTGTGATACTGTCTTTGAATATCAATAGAAGTTATATTTGAATTGTATCATTGTTATTTAATGCATTATTATTGTTCTTTTTGGATATCACATTTTGTAGTGTTTACCACATGCTACAAAACATTTTATACTGCAAGATGCTCCTTGTAACGGATCCCTGTCGCACGGGAGTCACACTCCTTAAACACACTTTCAGAGTTTGCCTAATGTTCTAGAGCAGCAGATGTTATTAAACTAAGACAGACTCATTTTCCTAGATACATGTGAAATGTAAGTGCCCGCTTAGCCAAACCCCCACCCCCTCACTCCCCAATAGTGCAAAGATCTCTGCCAAGCACACTTTCCCAACTGAACTTGCAATGCCTTAAACCAGCTAACCTGTGGTTGGTTAGGACTTATGCCCTGTACACATGATCAGACTTTCTGGCAGACATTCCGATCGTGTGTGGGCTCCAGTGGACTTTTTCTTCCCAAAAGTCAGACGGACCTAGAAGTAAAACATGTTTTAAATCTTCCCGCCAAAAGTCCGCCAGACCCAGTTCCTATCGGGAAGTCCACTTGTCTGTATGCTGGTCCGACGGACAAACAACAACGGCAGCTACAGCACCTGCCCATGAGAATGTTTCCAGCGCGATCCTATCGTGCTGGTTCTCGGCTGCAGGATACTGTACATCTCACGCTTGATGCAATAGGAAAAATACATTTTCCTATTGCAGCGAGCGATAGGCGCCAATGTCCCTTAGGTCTGGTAAAAAAATGGCGTGGGGGTCCCCCCAAAGTCCATACCAGACCCTTATCCGAGCACGCAGCCTGGCTGGTCGGGAAAGGGGGTGGAGACGAGTGAGCGCCCCCCTCCTGAACTGTACCAGGCCGCATGCCCTCAACATGGGGGGTGGGTGCTTTGGGGAAGGGGGGCGCCCACCCCAAAGCACCGTGTCCCCATGTTGATGAGGACAAGGGCCTCTTCCCAACAACCCTGGCCGTTGGTTGTCGGGGTCTGCGGGCGGGGGACTTATCGGAATCCGGGAGTGCCCTTTAATAATGTGAATGAGTACATCATACCCCTACCCATTCACCTGAGGGAAAAAAAAGTGTCATTACTCTAAGTGCTTCTCCCTGCTGGTGCAAATTGTACCATGCTTCATAGGGGGGTGAGTATAGGATTGTGGTATTGGTTGAACTAGATGTGTAATTTTTCAATATGACTAACTATGTAACTATGTAAAAATATTCAAGAGATAATGACAGTTCCGTTTTTTTTAAACCTTTACAGGTCATAGCATGTGTCCAAATGCGTAAGTTAGATTGTAGGATCTTTTGGCTGAACTTGGTCTTAATCGCAGAATATGTTTTTAGTACTGCTGTTATCTAGATTAATAACATCCTAGTTCTATAAAATAATAATGTATTTTAATGCATAATACATACACTATATTAAAGAGTATGTCAAGTCAAATACTTCTGTCTTGGTGAGTGATGGTGTGAGGAAAGATAAGAACCCCTAATGAGACTGCTATAGTACAGTTCTGTAATTTTACTACACTATATGTTACAGTAAAGTTGCATTATGGGTAATGACTCAACCAATGTGATATTTTCCGGGGTTAAGCATTTATAATTTATTATGGTTTTGACCTTGATTCTGCAGGAAAAAAACAGACTCTGTAAATAGGTGTGATATTTAAATTATGCATATTATTAATGAATACAAAGCCTGCTTGGATTGGCAGAGGCTGTAACGTCATCAGCCCGCACCTCTCTGACAACCTCTGCCAATCCGAGCAGGCTACTCTGTAGCCTGCTCGGATTGGCAGAGGTTGTTACTCAAATCCGAGCAGGCTCTGTATTCACCAGGATTGGCTCCGCGGTATATACTGTATGTAGCCGAAGCTACATACAGTATTACCGAACACCCAGCAGGCATCGGAGGGGCTGACCCGGCGTATAAGACGACTTCTGCTTTTTGGTCAGAAAATATGGTATGCTTACTGCGATTTTTTTAACCAAAAATATGTAGAAGAATACATATCAGCCTAAACTGAGAAAAATATGTGCGTTTTTTAAAAAAAATTGGGGATATTTATTATAGCAAAAAGTTAAAAATATTGCTTTTTTTTCCAAATTTTCACTCTTTTTTTGTTTAAAGTGCAAAAAATAAAAACCACAGGAGGTGATCAAATACCACCAAAACAAAAAACAAAAAAAACAATCACACAAGCAGGAAATTTGATTAATTAGTACATTCTGTACACCAAAGAAATGTTTAAATTTTATGAAAGCAGCGTCCTCCTTTTAGAAGAAGTTCTATAATGCTTTTGAGTCTTGACAATATTTTTTGTATGTTACAGCTTTGAACATATGTATCATAAAATAAAAAGATCACATTGTATCTTCATATGTAAATGCTCCATGTTCTTGTTTTAAATTAATACTAATACACCTATTACCATGTGTTTCAATTAAGATTGTTACTTGACCTTTAAAATACATTGTAGCATATAATATATTTCAATTACCGTATTTGCCGGCGTATAAGACGACTGGGTGTATACGACGACCCCCTATTTTTCCAGTGAAAACTTAGGTTTGGGGCTATACTCACCATATAAGACTACCCCCCTTCCGAGGCAACACCATTTACAAAAAAACATCAAAAAAAAAAAACATTAGATATCAAATGAATCCTCTCCTCCAAAGCACCATAAATCATACCTGTATTTTAGGGGAGATCTGGAGCTGGATGTGCAGTACAGGATGCTTTGTTAATATGTAGAGCCCCAAGTACACACAGTATATGATGCTGTGTTAGTACAGTAGCGCCAGGTACACTTCAGAATACAGTGTGCAGACAGTGTGCACTGCTGAGCCAATCATGGCAGGCATTGTATTTTACTAATCTGTTGATGGATACAAAGCCTGCTTGGATTGGCAGAGGCTGTGACATCAGCCCGCGCCGCTCTGACTCATGTAGCCTGCTCGGATTGGCAGAGGTTGTTACCCAATCCAAGCAGGCTTAGCAGGCTCTGTATTCATCAGAGTGCATCGCCCGCCGGGATTGGCTAAGTGGCGCATACTGTATATATATTACAGACTGATATCCATCTGGCGGCTTCTTCACCCGGCGTATAAGACGACCCCCGCTTTTTAGCTGTGTAATTTCGGTGTAAAAGGTAGTCTTATACGCCAGAAAATACAGTATAATACCTTTTTAAAATAAAGACTCTTTTCAAGCTATAGGGTTTCATAGTGTAATAAATATGATTTACAGCTTATATATTTAGAAATTTCTTGCAGTCTTTTTCTCTCATTGATCTCCATGGAGACACACAAACTGAACAATTAAAGCAAGGCTTTTATAAAACAAGAAATATTACAGCAAGCATAATTACATATATAAATAAAATCTAACATTTGCAAAACATGCAGCAGTATCCTCTTCAAAACTGACTTGAACACCACTATGGCATTTGTCCACACACTACAGTAGATGGCAGTTTCTGCAAACAATATATTAAAGGTTGAGGCGCTAGTGACGTTCAGTAAAACATATAAAATTAATTGCAAATATAAATATACATAGAATAGCAATCTAGAAAGTCCATGTGTGATGAATCCCAACACCAAAGTGTGATGCTCAAAAAATAAACTTCTAGTTCTTCACCACGAGTGCTCAATAGATGGGTGGCCACTCACCAGAAAATGATGACCCCTTTTTACAGGAAGGTCAAACAGCGCTTCTGGAATACAAATTGATTCCACTGACAGCACAGCTTCACTCCACTGGCCCCTCGGCAAGAGACATAGAGGAAGGTCTCATGGTGTAGTCATTTTATTAAGGTAAAAAGTGACAACAGCAAATGGCGATTACACTCACATGTTACAGTGCCGATCCAGGCACCAGGTGTAATCAACGTGTGCAAGTCGGCTAGTCCACGAAGGATGGCGTTTATTCCACGTCTCTCCTAAGGGCAAATCCTGAATGGTATGTAGGATCAGGACCTGGAATGGCGGGTCCTCTACTCCAAAATATGTTTTGCCATTCTGGCGTCTTCAGGAAGTGATGTTTCTGATGTTATCCAAATTAAGTTGGTGAAATTATAATGGGACTAGGATTTGGCAGGTGTTGGCTCAAAACTGTACAAGTCTCCATCCTGCTTCATCATGGATCAGACAGCTACCCACCTATAGCTGGATTATCTTCTGCTATATTGTGTCCTATCCCTGGCCACAGGCCCACTCACAACATCCCCGAGCCTTAATATTTGAGAATAAAGGAATATCCACACGTAAAATGCATTTTTTTCATTTTCAATGCAGAAAGCCCCACATAGATGTAGACATTCTGTAGCGGTCATTTCTGAAAAAAAAACAAGCACATTTTTTAAGCTATCTTCCCTCTACACCTCCATTGCTCTCCTTGTGAGCATCACAAAGTTGGCACCACTTCCCCATATATAATAAGTCTGGAGCATCAGCTTTTATCATCTCATCACAGGACCCACAGCTGAGGGTCATGGAAACTCAGGATACCCTCTTTAATAGACTCTATCCAGGCCTTCAAGGCTTTATGCTCCCTGCTGCAGGACCTGCAGAAGAAGGTCACAGGATAAGTTGACTACAGCTGTTCCTCCCATGTTCTGTACCACCTTGCTTGGGACTTCAGTCCTGCAAAGGGCCCTTTAGATCAATACTGACAGAGACTACATCTTGACAGTTGTGGGGTGTTTGTCTCTCATTCACTGTATCTCTTGGGCTCTGCCCATCACTGGCTTTATATGGGCACTACGCCACCCATTACAGCATTAAAGAGGGCATTAGCTAAAATCTAACTACAACTTTCCCTTTACCATACTATCTGGGAACAGAGCCATCCTGTGTCAGACAAGATAACTGCACCTGCCAATAAGCTGAAATTATGTGAGATGTAAAGATATTTTTAGACATATTAAAATACTGCATATGAGGTTTCGTTAGCATCTGTTTGATTCAGGATGGTATGGAAAATGAGAAAAGTGGTGGGTTACAAATTAAATTTGGCTATCCCATATGTTGTGATATGTTTTATTAATACACATAATTAAAGTATCTTTTTATGATGTTTTCCTACTAGCCATATGATGTGCTGGGTTCACTTCTGGTTTTGTCCAATGGTGGATGATCTTTGGAGATACAGAGAGTAGAGCTGACATTATAGCACCAGCATCAATGCACAGTGAATGCAGGGCACCTTGGGTACACCACCTCAGAAAGCGAACCCATAACACCTGCATTTGGAGAATGTCGCTAGGCATCTAGGTTGAGCAAAACTGTTGGGTTTAGATAGGTACTTGCAGTATCTGCATTTCCCACAAGGGAATGTGCCTTTTGTTTGTTTTTGTAAATAGCTAACAGGGGTATATTCACTTCTGCCATCTGTGTAATAGATGAATGTTGTTCGCAAAAATTGGTAATGATTCGCAATGGGGTTTGTTTATCTTGTGATTTGGAGGGGAAGAGTAAGGAGTTACGTGTTTTTGATTTCGCTTTTTTATATGCGATTTTCAAAATTTTGGTGGGTATCCTCGTTCAAGCAACCTATTTCGTAAAACCGAGGCCTCGTTTTCAAAGGAGGCATCTAGGTTGAGCAAAACTAGGTGTCATTCAACTTTTTTTTAATACTGTTGGGAGATCTTTATATGTTTAAGCTAAAGTCTAACGCTGGGCTATTTTTTAGAGAAAAATAACACTCAATATTAACTCAAATTGTGTCTTACAACTTTTGATTTCCATAGCTTTCTTTGTAAACCCTTTACATAAGATGTATAAATCATATTATATCTTGATGCATCTGTTTAACATTTGTACTATGTCTGCTCTACTGTATGTTTCTAGACTGATAACATTTCATGCATAAAAAAAGTTTATGAAAGAAAACCAATTGTGAGAGGCATCTGTTACCAAACTCTCCTTAAATGTACTAAATTGCTAGAGGCATTCCTTGCTATCATGCTGATTATACTTCATCACTTTTCTGAGTTACTGACGCCAATAAGAATATCATCCAAGCAATTAGCATTTTCAAAGATTCATTGATGAAAGACCCTATATTTTTTTGCATGACAATGATACTTTAAGAAATTTATTTCCTCACAATAATTATTTTTGTATACCTTTATTAACTTCCCTAGCGGTATGATTATTTAAGATTTTTGATGCTCAAAGCGGTACAATGTTTTGCATGGAAATGTGGCGTTTTATATTGTAGGCCTGTAATTCTTAGGAATAACTCACTTAAATCTGTCCAAACAAGAGTCTAGTAGACATCCCGGGTATGATAAAGTTTGAAACACAAAATCATAAATTATAATATAATAAATAACTATAAATAATAATACTAATAATAATAATGATACTACAAATAATAATATACTAATAATAATTATTCAATAATGTAATCAAATCAAAAACAATAAAATTTGCTCAGTTGCAGAATTGCTCAATTCTGCAAGTGATTCTAATTTATTTTCGCTGTTTTCTAGCTTGTCTAAAACCGCTTTTGGTGTAAAGGGACACTTTTTGGTTGCTATGGACAATCTCCAGTTTCCAGGCAGAAAAAAACAGTATTTATAATATAAAACTGCATGCAGGGCACTGGACAAAGCTATAGGGACAAAAGGGATGTGAAATAATGTGATACAGTAACGCAATCTGTAAGATTATAGTGTACTGTATGTGTATTGTGTTTTTCACTTTTTGAATTTGGCGCCGTGCTCCGTCCCCGTGCGTCGCAGCGCACGAATGGGACGGAGCTCGGCACTGTGACAGATCCGGCGGAGGACACGGCTCGCAGACTTGGGATTACCACTAAGGAGATTAAATGGAAAAGCAACCAAATTAATATGAGGATTAACCCTTTCATGCCTAAGCCTATTTATGACATTTAAAAAAGAATAAAATGCAGCACTTGTGAGAAAGTTTGTTTGTGAAAATCCCAGGAGCAACCCCCAAGGATAGGTATTAAACTAGTGACTGCTAAATAATTAAAAACCAGCGACATACAAAATACACAACAAATGATATCAATGTGCAACAAATATGCAAGTGCTTCTGTAGGAAGTCCCTGGAGCAACCCCCAGGGATGACTGTTGCGCAGGTGCCTGCTAATTAGTAAAAAACAGCAGTGTGCAAAAGTACAACAAAATAAATCAATGTACAACGGATACTTCTATAGTGTGACCAAGTAGGGTAGTTCTTGTGAAAGATCAAACCAAAACAGTCCATAAAGAACAAACAATATAAATGAAAGCTCCTCTCTTAGATATGATATAGTCATATTTAAAGAGAAAAATAGAAGTGATGCCTCTTCAAAGTGGTGGTAGACCAGGATGGATGGATTACTCCATGTACTATTTGCAACTGTGTATATGTAACAGCAAGAAGATTGGGTACGCTTACCACAGATGGTGGACACACACGATGTATGGCAGTGGGTCAAACGCACACTTAGACCATCCAATCCAGCGGGTCTTTACTGGGAGACGATGAAGGTATAATGGTGTACCTCAACCACATCACAGGCAGTAAACGGTGGATGACTGGCACCAAGAACTCTGACAGGTATATGTACCTAGATGGGAAGTCGATCACCAGCTGGAAAGGTACTCCTAATGGCATCCAATCAGGGTTTCAAATCATAGGGAAAAAAATGGAAGAAAAGGGCCTCTACATGCATGAATCCAAGTAAAAAAAATGTTGTTTTATTTAAAAAATGTATAAAAATGTACAATCACCAATCATGATCACATAAAAAATATGGCGTGGTATAGAAAGCACAATAGGCTAGCTATTTCTGACATTTGATGCTTACAAGTTAAAATCAGTATCTTTTGCTAGAAAATTACTTAGAACCCCCAAACATTATATACATTTTTTTTAAAAGACACCCTAGAGAATAAAATTGTGATCGTTGCAATATTTTATATCACACGGTATTTGTGCAACGGTCTTTCAAACACATTTTTTGTGAGAAAAGACACTTTCATAAATTAAAAATAAACTAAATGGTAAAGTTAGCCAAATTTTTTGGCATAATTTGAAAGATGATGATACACCGAGTAAATATATACCTAACATGTCATGCTTTGAAATTTGACAGTTATGAAATTGCGACAAACTACGGTACCTAAAAATCTCCATAGGCAATGCTTTAAAAAAATTAACAGTTACCAGGTTCCTCCTTTGCACTTAAAAGTATTCAGATCTACCCTTACCTATTCCCCTCCCCCTGCCTTCTCACACGTTTTTCTCTTCTCCTTTTCTACTACGCCTCTCTTGGCGAGACTGGTAAGGGCACACGTTGATAGCCTACTTAACTCTTCACTCATGCAGATTCCTCTCTTGGTTTATTAAAAAAATTTCCTCACTGGTTCCAATTTACTGGTACATTGGGCCTTGGGCTGACCCTGTTAGGCATTTCTAGAGGTTCCCTCTCGTGGGTGTCAGCAAGATTCCTAACGGAGCACTCAGGAACTTGGGAACTTTTGGACTTATACTGATTTTGAAGCTAGTTGTTATTAGACGGGACCATGTACTATCTTGCAACTTAGCTTGCCCTCCCACATCTTTGTCTAATATCTGGAACTTTTCTAATGCATTACATAATGCTATGCTCTGTTACTTTCACTGTTTGGCCTTGTAAGTACCTGCGTGTATTTACGCGCCTGTCTCTACTTTGTTATTGCAAAAAATTTTCAATAAAAATGTTTTGAAATTTAAAAAAAAAAAAAAAAGTATTCAGATCGCCAAAATCGGTGATTCTGAATACTGTCATTTTTTAAAAATCTGCCATTGGCAGCCAAGTTAACCAGAAGGGCGTTGTGACGTCATTTCCTGGATTTTACATCAGAGACCCGATCAGAGCTGAATCCGGTGTTCTGTCAAAATTGCCAACCCATCAGAAACATTTTAACTTCTGGTTTCTTTAAACCATCAGTAATTGGAGATTTTGACCAATTTCTCTTTGGACACATCACTGGCAACTGTATAGAATCCGATGCACAATATTATGACAAGAGATTCTTACTCCACTCTCATACTAGCCAACAAAATGGCTGCCTCCAAGGCAGCAACAACTTTGTCTTCGTTAGCCGCAGTGCTCTAAAAACAGCTAACTCTTCCTGTAAAGAAAATGATATTCGTTTGCTGGTGTTGTGTCCAAGCAGCTTTTCTTCAAAAATCTTCAATTACTGATGGTTTAAATACGCCGGAAGTGACGTGGTTGGAGTTCCTGACGAGTTGGCTAATTTGACAGAACATCGGCTTTGTTCGGGTCTCAGCCTAGCTGACGGGAGGTCCAGGAAGAGCGGCGGAAGGTGGCAGGAGGGGGACATCTCCTCCCGCTCCTTTAGGATAACAGCCGAGTGGCTTTCAGCCACATCGGTTGTTATAACTAAAGAGCCAACCACCCGCTCTAAAAACAGTATGCAGCTGCAGGCATCATGCGGGTATAACCCCTTCAAGCCATGAATGCAAATTTGCGTACGGTCAGCGTGAAGGGGTTAAAGAAGTCTTACACCAAATGTGAATATAACAAAAATTCATATCAAACACAAGACCTCCCTCTGTTTATTATTGCAGAAGAAGCACACTTATGTTTCAATCCATGACTTCTGTATAACTTCTGGACAAAGTGATGTTCAGCATTATCCATCCCTTCCTTGGTGACTGGGCGATAACAGACGTTGGGATTAACAGAAAGTTGGTGTTGTGACTATGGTATCATCATTACCATGGTGGCATCACAACAGGGTATTCATTTTTAATGCCTGCCCAATAAAATACAGTACCATAGAATGACACCTGCATCTTAGCGGGATGCATATTCAGTGAAACTAGCACTGTTAGGAAAATTGTTTTGTAAGCTATAATTTCTATTTGCAGCAATAGTAAGGTGGTTCTGTGCTCCGGTGCCACCATCCAACCAGACACTGTCAGTCCCACCTACACGCCTGCCCACACTTTATCTATAAAGTGCCAAGGTTATGAGGCCTCTATGGAGTGTAAGTATGATGAGCCTCACATATAACTGTACACATAAGGCATTGTGCTGACACCTCCAACCAGCAGCTAATCAGACCGTATGATGATGTAACAGGTTTTGAGAAGTGCAGGAAGAGAAAAGGAAAGGAAATGGAAGACAATACGACGAGGAAAAGTAAGGAGAAAGAAAGGAAAAGGAAAAGAAGGTGTAAAGGCCATGTTACTACTGAGCAAAGTAACTCCTTGTCTACCAAGGCACATTTATAAACATTCTGGTAGTCAAAGAGTGAAAGCAAGATCACAGCTGCTGCTGCTGCTCCTCTAGAGCCACTCTTTTAAGATACAATAAATGGCCTTCACCAATTTCAGCACTTCCTGGTTCAGAACAGTATTCTCCCCACTACTGTATCTGGTGAAGCAGCTAGCCAAGCACAGTTAGCTGACATAGAGGGAATGGGAGACATAGGGAGTTTAATAGACCCCTGATGTCTACATAAAGAGGACCTGTCACCTGTGAAAGCAACAAAAGTTAAAGGGTAACTCCACTTTTGTAAAGTAGTATACCATATTCAATTGTGACTCAAGTCATATTGTAATTGAATGTGTTTTAAAAATTACCTTTCCTTTTCAATCTTCAGCTCTGTAATTTTCTGTAAAATGCAATGCAATATGGCAATATGGCTACCTGGAGGTAGCCATATTGGCTACCTGGAATGTGTACAGAACGTCCCCCAGAAACATCATTGGCAATCCTGTTGTCAGATCCGGCAACTGCTGTGCTAACACATAAGATCTGCCAAATGGATGGATGATCCACCATTGTCTGTGGCTGTAACCCATGCAATCACCAAAGAACCGAGCTAAGTTGCTTGAATGGGCAGGTTGCAATGCATTTCAGAGGCTCCGTCTCCATTGTCAAGCTAGCCTGGTGAAAGAACGATCGGCTTTTACATTTGTACATGCTGACAATTGCAGTCCACTTTTATCCCATCTTCAGCAGCTGTGTAAACTTGCTGCCCACTCTCCCTCCTCCCCCACTCAAGTCTGGAGTAATTAAAGCTGATAGTTCTTTCCCATAGCCATAGATAGACATCGCTGGCCATCCATTTATTTGGCGAGTCTAATGGATTAGCAAAACAGCTGCTGAATCTGGCAACAGGATTACTGTTGCTCTTCTGCTAATATGCCTCATCATCACCCACAGTACCCACACTGGACCTTAGCTTCTCACATGTAAGTGTGTTTAATTAATATAATGTTTTTCATTCAATCTACTCACTCCTTTGCTCTACTGATGTCGTTTTCTTTATCAGCAAAAAGGACACGTGGAAGTGGGCACCGCCATTGGGGACATATACCAAAGCAAAAAGAAATGTAAAAAGATAACAGACAGCAAAGATAGGCTCATCCTACAAAAACACTTCACAGTCACAACCACACATTTTCCTAGCCCCTCCCATTCTCGTACCCTCAATTATACCCCAAATATTTAAATTATAGGCTTTAGGTATGTGTTTGGCAGAAATTAGCTTGTGTCAGGACAATATGTGTGCACTAGAATACGCAATAAATGAAAAGAAACAAAGGAGGTTTTATCTTGAAATAACCATTGAAGTGTATTATTTCAGACACGATAGCCACAAATCATAGTAAAGTGGCTGGATAAGATGTAAGCAGCTTAGTAGGGTCACAGGGATTGAGTAAGAGACAATGAATGTTTTATATTGAAATAAACATTAGAGTGGATAGAGACAATAGCCACAAACATTGTATAGGTAAGCAGCTTCTAGGACCATAATATAAGTGGGAGAGACAAGGCAGATTCTATCTTAAAATAAACAATAGGGTGTATTGTCAGTATTTCTCTGATAATTAATTATGACATATGATTTCTGGATAAGAAGTGCTTAGGCCGGCCATAGATGTTGGCCATAGATCTCGGCCGGTTCAGCAGGAACCGGCCGAGAATCACACGGTGTGTGGGCAGGCTAAATATACCAATATACCCAGCTACAGCCACTAACAATAATAACTGTCTTGTCCCGGTGAAGAGGGCTTCTCTGTGGGAGGGATACTACATCAGCAGTCTATGTTGATGAGGAAATTATGTAAATTATTTCCTATAACCCATGGTTGCAGGAAAAAAATAACATTGTCTATGGCCGGCCTTGGTTCTCAGATGGACCTAATCTTACACAATCACATTATACCAGTATCATTATGAGTTACATAACAGGGAAACTGGTTTAGCAACCTAGAGAGTCTATTCTACAAGTAAAGTTGTGTTCAAGTCAATTCAGTTAATGGACACTTGGAACTGAGTGCAATAAGGAAATGTTCTACCCAAATAAGAAACAATTAGTGCATTACTGATTGTACACAAAGTCTGCGGTTCAGGTGTCCTTGCACTGTTTTGGGCAATGAGAAATACCAACAAGCTGAGAAGAAGAACTCTATTACTTTATTTGACTAAGTGAGTAAAAAAACATACTCTCTGAATACACAGCTGGCCATTGCCTTTCTGTAAATACATCGAAGAATATGTTTCTGGAAACTTTTCTATAAGGAAAAATGATTTCAAATATCATGAACATGTTTAGAAATACTTTGACTTTAAAGTAGTAAAACCCTGTTCAATTTATGTATCCAAGATAGCATACTATCTAAAAGAACTCCTTCCTGATAAGAATACTATTACCATGTTTATGTTTGATTGTAATCCTTTTCATAAGAAATATATATGGTTCATAATATATATGTTTTCAGGGGCTAAGCTTACAGTGGCTAGAGCATTGAAACAACCGACAGTATCATTTTCTGCAGCTAAAAAGAAGATATCTTGGATAATATCGCAAGAAAAGCTCTCAAGTATACTGCTAAACACAATGGAAAACTTTGAAATGGTATGGGAACCCTGGGCCCAACAGGCGGGAGTTCCCTTGGGACCCCCCTCAAGGCAAGAATAGATTACTCTAATGCCTCGTACACACGGTCGGAAATTCCGACCACAAAATCCGTAGGATTTTTTCCGACGGATTTTGTCCGACACTGGTGTTGCATACACACGGTCGGACAAAGTTTTCGGAAAATCCGATCATTCTGAACGTGGTGACGTTCGTTGCGTATGACGGAACTACGTAGAGGCTAGTAGCCAATAGCTTTGGTCTCGTAATTTGATCTGAGCATGCATGGCACTTTGTCCGTCGGAATTCTCTACACACGATCGGAAAAAGTCAGATCGGATTTTGTTGTCGGAAAATTTGAGAGCATTTTGGAGCCCACACCCGGGAGGATTTTCCGACAACATGGTCCGATCGGACATTTTCCGTCGGAATTTCCGACCGTGTGTACGGGGCATAAGAGTATTAGGCACTGCTCCTCTTTCTTTCTCCTTCCTGCTCGCTCTGAGCTTTCATGCTTTTCCTCCTCCTATTCTTGGCTCTAATCACATGTATATTAGGCTAGAGGTCAATAATTTAAGATCCCTGGTAGAGTTTGAGTTTCTTGTTTCCTGTTTTTATCTTTACTTCTCAAGTTGATTACAGTATGTTGTTCATGACCCGGTATACGCCTTTGCCCAGAAGAAGGACTCTAGAATGTAGGTAGGGTTGGAGTCTTCCCGTCTGGCACAGCTTGTTCCCATTAGGGGTGCCGGTGGGAGCGGGCCTCAACCCTGGTCTTTTTCAAAGCTATAATGGAAATACCGACAGTTGGTCTTCCACAAAGTCCCGGACTTGACTGGTAATCCTGTATCTACCGGCCATTACCTTTGTTAAATACGAGGCCTCTACTCAAACACTAATGTTTACTTTTTATGACTTATGCTTTATGTATAACTAATTCATTTTGAAATAAAAAAAATTCTAAATAAAAAGTATATATGTTTTCAGGAGTGTAAGCTGGGAAATGGTGCAAAATGTATCCAAGCTTTTTTAAGGAGTTTAATTAACATTTAGCATGGATCCTTGGAGAAAATTATACCTTTTTATCCAGGATTTCAAGTTTAAGATATATACTGTACATTAGAATTGGGGTATACAGTGCAATAAGTGTTGTGTTTACTTAAATATCTATGCATAACAGCAAAAAGCTCATAGAGTCCAATTGGAGGGTAACTTCCCTCTGATCTCATGCACCAGATGCAGCACCTCTGAAGAGACTGAAGTATTTCTAGGCAAACAGATAAGAAGAACAGCAGGGCACAATCTTAGTGTAGTAAATTAACATATTTATTGTGGTGAAAAGACAAATGGCAACTCACATTGTGGCAGTAAAAATCAGGCTCATTGTACACTAAATGTTTCCAGTGAACAGTCTCACAACAACAGGAAACTTAAGACCAGGATAGTGGATGGATACACCTGTATGACCAAGAGAAGACTCTGGGGTGGACCAAACTAAGTGTAGGATTAAATATACAGAGAAACGCTAGTAATTTGGCAACTTATGTAGATAGAAGAAATGGAAGTTTTTGTATATAATCCATGAGCAGTCGGATCAAGCATCTGGGATAGGAAGTCTCTTCCTAAAATTTGCAGCTTGGAAAGTCTGGATGTCAGGCTGGATGACAGCTTAGATGAGGAAGTGGAAACCAAGAAGATGGCAGAGGACATCTGTGGGATGCAACGCAGACTACAAGTGATGTCATTGGTGTGTCAGGGGGCAGTATGTAAGCAGCTTGGTAAGACTGTGTCATGGTTAAGCAATAGAGTTGTCTGCTTACCTGTCTTCATGTGTTCATCCCTGTTTGCTTGTGACCCTGTACCTTGGCGTGTACCTTGTTGTCCGTTTCTGCTCGTCCCGCTGTATATAGTGATCTCTGGGATGTGTCCTGCAACAGTCGGACTGATGCGATTGAGATGGTCACTACACCTGACAATACTATTCAGTCGGCCTCTGCACTAGTTATGCCAGCCCAGCCCATGCCCAGTGAGCTTTCTGCTTCTTGTTCAGGACCTTCTGTAACCTGGCCTCACCCTACTGCTACTATGCCCTTAACCATTCCTAAAAAGCCTTTAGTCCTCTACAAGTCCTCTCGTCCAATCCCTACCTCGGTTCCGGTCTCCGAGGATAATCTAAAATGCGAGGTTAGTCAAGTTTTGGATTCCCGACTCCGTAAAGGCATTCTTCAATACCTCGTACATTGGAAAGGGTTTGGTCCTGAGGAGAGGTCTTGGATCACTGCATCTGAGGTCCTTGCTCCTCATCTCTTGAGGAGGTTCCATCTGGAGTTTCCCTTTAAGCCTGGACCCAGGTGGGGGAGGGGGAGGCCTCATAAGAGGGGGGGTACTGTCATGGTTAAGCAATAGAGTTGTCTGCTTACCTGTCTTCATGTGTTCATCTCTAGAGACCAGCCGACCATCACCTGACTGCTTTTATATCCCTCCTCTGGCAGGGCTCCACCCTAGCTCCTATCACAGGACTCTATATTAACCTGTGCACTGCAGGCAACCCTGCTGATCAACCTTTGTGTGTTTGGCTGTTACCAGCCGTGTGCTATTCAGTGTCCTGTTACCGACTTTGGCGTGTCCCTGACTATCCCTGTTTGCCTGTGACCCTGACCCTCTGGCGTGTCCCTGACTATCCCTGTTTGCTTGTGACCCTGTACCTTGGCGTGTACCTTGTTGTCCGTTTCTGCTTGTGGCCCCGACCTTGGCTTATCCCTCACTATCCCTGTCCTCCTGCTGCCTACTGTGGGTGTGAGCTGGGGGACCCTGGGGGTCGCGACCTGGAGCCGGTTGCAGCCCAGTCCATCCTCACCACTCGAGGCTCTGGTGAACACCAGCTGGCTCTTAGACTCCGCGCCCCAGGGAATCTTACGCTCTAACCCCGGTGGGATCCGTCTTGGTGTCGAGCGGCCCCGTGTTCCGGATCACCTGGACTCCCGTCCACTGCAGTCAGCCATAGGGTCCACTACCTTGCGGTGCACTCCTGATCCCAACGGTGTGCATCTGTCACCTAGCCTCTGGGTGACCTGACAGTCTGTAATGTAGGGGGAGGGAAAAAGGCAGGTTTTATCTTGAAATAAGTATTAAAGTTTGAGAGACAAAAGTGACAAATATTATGCAGCGCTTGGACAGCATGTAAGTAGCATGGTTAGGGCACAAAAAAGAAGGAACAATAAGGCAGGTTTTATCTCAAATTAACATTACACAAACTTTGAGACACAGAGAAGAATTTACCCTGCAGCAAATATTAGAAATTTGACAGCTGTCAATGTTTCTGCCATTGGATGGAAGTCCATCTACAGAAACATTGTGCGGCACCTGCACATTGCAAAAGCACCTGAAAATGTTGCAAACTGTGTTATGGGTTCGATGGGAGGATAAGATAGAGGGTAATTTTAGGTATTGCGGGGGTTCATAATTTGGATATATTCGGAAGTGGTCTTGAAGTGGGAGCAACAGGCCCAGAGGGTGTTGTGTTTGGAGATGTTTTCATGGGAGATGGCTATGAGATCCTCCAATTCAGCAATTTTATTAAGCCTCAGGAACCATTCTTTAGTTGGGGGGGGGCATTGAATTTGCCCTATAGGACCGGGGTACATAGCTTAGCTGCATTCAGCATGTGCATCACTAAGGATTTGAAATAAGAACGTCTGGGTAGTGTGGTATGGTGCAGCAAGAGTTGTGCGGGGGGCGGGGGAGTCTAAGGCAAGGGTGGTTACCTTTGATGTTATGTTGTGGACTTCATTACAACATTTTTGGATAATGGGACAGGACCACCAGATGTGAATAAGAGAACCAGGTTCAGAGTTGCATCTCCAGCATAAGTTTGATGTTGATGGTGCAAATTTGTTAATGAGGGTTGGGACTCTGTACCATTGATTGAGGACCTTGTAGCCATTTTCTTGGACTGACACATTTAGCGAGCCCATGAGAGTATTTTCAAATATTTGTCCCTACTGGTCATCCGTAAGATCTAAGGAGAGTTCTTTCTCTCAAAGGTGGCATGTTTTGTGTTTCATAGGGTGGTTAGCAAAAAGTAGGGAGTAAATGGTGAAGACTAGATGCCTTTGCGGAGTGGCTTCAGAGCATAATGATCTTATGGGAGTAAGTTGTCTGGTGCAGTGTAACCTGCGTTTCGAGAAAATGTTTTCATTGTAGGTATGTCCATAGTGAAAATTTCCGGTCTTTCACTTGTGAGGCTAGATCTTCATGGGTTAGGAAAGTATCTCCTTGGAAGAAATGTTTAGATAGGATATGTTTGTGTGACCAGAAGGATGATAAAAATTGCATGGACATCCCAGGGGGAAATCAAGATTGGAGCAGAGCGGGGTCAGGGGGCCTGGTATAGTTGAAAGAAGTTGTTTGTTGTTTGTTTTGACCAAATTTTTCATGTCTTTTGTATGTATGTTTTATACTGTTAATTTATTTTCAATACTTTTTTGATACTAATAAACACAATATATTTAATACTATTATGCCTGACCTTTGCACATTCCTTGAGCCTAAAAAGTCCCAATTTTTCTAAGGGGAGATTTCTTTCTCTATCCAAATCCATGTATATTATCCACTTGTCTACTGGGCACTTTCACCTGCTTCCTGCCCATGCCAAATTTTCAGCTTTTATTGCTTTGAATGATAATTGAGACAGATAGAGCTTTATTTTTAGTGGTATTTAATCAGCACTGGGTTTTTCATTTTTGCTGAACAATCAAAAAAGACCAAACATTTTGAAAAAAAAGTTTGCCTAGTTTCTTTTAAAACATTTTTTGTAAATAAATCATTTTTCTCCTTCACTGATATGCGCTGATGAGGCTGCACTGATGGGCACTGACAGGCTGCACTGATGGGCACTGAGGAGCTTGCACTGATGTGCACTGATAGGCGGCACTGATGAGGAGGCACTGATAGGAACTGTAAGGTGGCACTGATAGGTGGCACTGATTGGCACTGATAGGTGGTACTGATGGGCACTGATAGGCTACATTGATGAGGAGGCACTGATGGGAACTGTTAGGTGGCACTGATAAGTGCCACTCATGGGGACTTATAGGCATCACTGATAGGCACTGACAGGCGTCAATGATGGACACTGAAAGGCATCACTGGTGGACACTGTTGGAGCTGCGCTGATAATCAGGACACTGATAATCAGTGCTCTGCTTATCAGTGTAGATATCCCCTGTGTGGATTCCCACTTGGCTCTTCTCTCCATGCGCTGTCAGCGTGAAGAGAGGATTGCTGATAACTGGCAAATCCTGTTTACACTGTTATCAGCTGTTGTTGGACACAGCTGGTCACAGAGCCGCTGTAATTGTCTCTCTACCCCGATCACAGATCACTGCCAATGCGCGCCACAGGGGGCGCACAGGAAGCAAGATCCTGGGAGGATGTCATATGATTCCCTCCTGGAAATTTGTGACCACGCTTTAGCCGTCATTTGGCTATAGCGTGGTCGTGGAGAGGTTATTTAGTCTGTATATATATGAAAATTTCTCAAACCTGATGTACTGATGGACTCTCTCTCTCATTTCAAGAAGGTCCTAAAATGCCAGGACAGCACAAATACCATCCAAATTACTTATTTTTGGAAAGTTAACAGTCCAAGGTATTTAGTATGAGGCATGGCAGTTTTTTGAACTGGAAAATTAAGAAATTAAAAAAACATTCTGCCACCAGTGCAGTACATCGTCATCATGTAAATGGTGTGGCTGTGATCAGGGATTTTTTTTTTTTTATTACTTTTTTTTTTTTTTTTACAATTTGTTTTTAACACACTGTGACCAGGGCAATATAATGTTACTATAGTAACATTGTCCTACTCTAGGAAGTGATCAGGCTTTTTTTTTTTGTTACACATCACCATTGCTTATAGCAGTAAATGACATTGCATTTTACTGAATTAAAAAGATTCATTCAGTTTGTCTTGTTATGATTAGCTGTGATAAGTCCAATCTAATCACATAATACAGATGGATTGTGATTGGCCCTGTCTATTCCATGTGATCACATTGACCAATCACAGCTAGCAACACAATTATACACAATTGGTGGCATGAAAGGAAGCCATCCATTGTTCACAACAGTCATATGACCTACTGTGATTGGTCACAGCAGTCATATGGTACCAGCAGTTAGTTGGTACACTGATCACCCATCTGATATGTCCACCGGACATAGCCAGTGACAGGTCATACCATTACGCGACTCTTTGTAAGAGGACGTTATATGTTATTCTGCTCTAGGCTGGACGGAAAGGTTTTAAAATAAAAGCTGGGATTTGTTGTGAAAAACACAGCAGCTCCAGAAGCTGCTGCTGCCAAAGAAAGGATTGTCTCACACATCGTTTATTAACCACTTGCAGACCACAGTATGTACATATACGTTGGCAAAATTGCACAGCTGCGCAAATGGGTATACAGTGGTGTGAAAAAGTGTTTGCCCCCTTCCTCATTTCCTGTTCCTTTGCATGTTTGTCACACTTAAGTGTTTCGGAACATCAAACCAATTTAAACAATAGTCAAGGACAACACAAGTAAACACAAAATGCAATTTGTAAATGAAGGTGTTTATTATTAAAGGTGAAAAAAAAATCAAAACCATCATGGCCCTGTGTGAAAAAGTGATTGCCCCCTAAACCTAATAACTGGTTGGGCCACCCTTAGCAGCAACAACTGCAACCAAGCGTTTGCGATATGGTGCAATGAGGCTTTTACAGCGTCCTGGAGGAATTTTGGCCCACTCATCTTTGCAGAATTGTCCTAATTCAGTTACATTAGAGGGTTTTCGAGCATGAACGGCCTTTTTAAGGTCATACCACAACATCTCAATAGGATTCAGGTCAGGACTTTGGCTAGGCCACTCCAAAGTCTTCATTTTGTTTTTCTTCAGCCATTCGGTGGTGGACTTGCTGGTGTGTTTAGGATCATTGTCCTGCTGCAGAACCCAAGTTCGTTTCAGCTTGAGTACACAAACAGATGGTCGGACATTCTCCTTCAGGATCTCTTGGTAGACAGCAGAATTCATAGTTCCTTTTATCACGGCAAGTCTTCCAGGTCCTGAAGCAGCAAAACAGCCCCAGACCATCACACTACCACCACCATATTTTACTGTTGGTATAATGTTCTTTTTCTGAAATGCAGTGTTCCTTCTACGCCAGATATACTTGGACACACACCTTCCAAAGAGTTCCACTTTTGTCTCATCGGTCCACAGAATGTTGTCCCAAAAGTCTTGGGGATCATCAAGATGTGTTGTGGAGAAATTGAGACGAGCTTTAATGTTCTTTTTGCTCAGCAGTGGTTTTCTCCTTGGAACTCTGCCATGCAGGCCATTTTTGCCCAGTCTTTTCCTGATGGTGGAGGCATGAACGCTGACCTTAACTGAGGCAAGTGAGGCCTGCAGTTCCTTGGACGTTGTTGTGGGGTCTTTTGTGACCTCTTGGATGAGTCGTCGCTGCGCTCTTGGGGTAATTTTGGGCGGCCGGCCACTCCTGGGAAGGTTCACCACTGTTCCATGTCTTCGCCATTTGTGGATAGTGGCTCTCACTGTGGTTCGCTGGATTCCCAAAGCTTTGGAAATGGCTTTATAACCCTTTCCAGACTGATAGATCTCAATTACTTTCTTTCTCAATTGTTCCTGAATTTCTTTGGGTCTCGGCATGATGTATAGCTTTTAAGGATCTTCTGGTGGACCTTACTGTGTCAAGCAGCTCCTATTTAAGTGATGCCTTGATTGTGAACAGGTGTGGCAATAATCAGGCCTGGGTGTGGCTAGAGAAATTGAACTCAGGTGTGGACAACCACAGTTATAGTATGTTTTAACAAGGGGGGCAATCACTTTTTCACACAGGGCCATGATGGTTTGGATTTTTTTTCACCTTTAATAATAAACACCTTCATTTACAAATTGCATTTTGTGTTTACTTGTGTTGTCCTTGACTATTGTTTAAATTGGTTTGATGTTCCGAAACACTTAAGTGTGACAAACATGCAAAGGAACAGGAAATGAGGAAGGGGGCAAACACTTTTTCACACCACTGTACCTGTACGTCCCTTTGAATTTGCCGCCGTGCCCTGCCGTGAGCTCCGTGAGTAGGATCGCGGGTCCCATGGACTCCATGTCCGTGGGGATACCCGCGATCCTCTCACGGAAAGGAAGAACGGGGAGATGCTAATGTAAACAAGCATCTCCCCATTCTGCCTAGTGACACTGTCCCTGATCATAGCTCCCTGTGATCGGGAGCTGTGATCAGTGACATGTCCCTCGTAGCCATGCCCCCTAACAGTTAGAATCACTCCCTAGGACACACTTAACCCCTTCCCAGCCAGCTAGTGGTTAACCTCTTCACTGCCAGTGTCATTTTACAGTAATCAATGCAATTTTATAGCACTGATCGCTGTAAAAATTACAATGGTCAAAAAAATGTCTCACAATTGTCCGATGTGTCCCTAATAATGTCACATTCATTAATTTTTGACAAGAAGTCAGGTTTATAGCAGAAATGTTAAAATTTCTCTGGTCCATAGGGGTGTACAGATGTGAGAGTTGAAGTAGTTAAAATGTATGTAATCCTAACAATAAACTTATCTTATTTGCTCCCATTGGTATAGAAGCATTTTTCATATGGATCTAATAGGTGGGAAAAAAAGGTTGTCTCTTTAAAAACTCAGATCTGCCCTGTGTCTTCTGTTCTGCACACTTCCTAAGCTATATCAAAGATCCTAGTTCACATCTTGGACTACAGAATAATTAACCAATCAAACAATTAATCATGTTGTAGATCAAGACTGTGAATAGTTGAGTAGTTTGGGAAAAGACAACTCCACTCCGTTCCCAAAATGCAATATAATTATTCAATAACAGGACTAAAAAGCAGAGTGCATATCTGGAAGATCAATATGGAATTTTTGACTACTTGCAGGATCCTAGAGTAATAAAACATAATTAAATGTGCATATATTAAAGAGTTTTACTCATTTGCCTTGATATACTTATGCTGCGTACACACGACCGTTTTTTCCGTCTGAATAAACTCTGATGGTTTTTCCGACAGAGTTCCGCTGAAACTGTCTTGCCTACACACGATCACACCGACCAAGTCCGACCGTCTAGAACGCAGTTACGTACAACACATACAACGGGACTAGAAAAAGGAAGTTCAATAGCCAGTAACTGCCACCCCGTACTTGCTTCAGAGCATGTGTTGTTTTTGGTCCGTCGGAACAGAATACAGACGAGCGGTTTTCTCAACAGGAATTGATTCCGTCGGAAATATTTAAAACATGTTCTATTTCTAGGTCCATCAGAATTTTCGAAAAAAAAGTCAGATGAGGCCCACACACGAATATCCGATGAAAAGATTCCGTCTGACTTTTTCTGCCGGAAAATCTGACCGTGTACGCGGCATTAGATTACAAATGTTTTATGGTGTCAATTTTGTTTGATGAAAGGGAATCCACAAGACCATGTAACACTGTGTTATCATTTTATGGTGACTTCAATGTGAAAAATTATTGAATATCAACATATGTTATGGACATAGTTACACCAACTGCATTTTGAGATCCTTGGGAGTAACCTTTAGTTCAGAATTACATCAAAATGTATTCCATACTGAACTAGGCCCCTTTCCAGGGCTTTCACAAGAAATAGAAGGAAAAGCATATGACTTGCT
Organism: Lithobates sylvaticus; assembly: GCA_028564925.1. NCBI lineage: Eukaryota > Metazoa > Chordata > Amphibia > Anura > Ranidae > Lithobates > Lithobates sylvaticus. Next base: position 38,828,877 of record CM053033.1, on the reverse strand, counting down.
ATCATTTTTGTCAGTCTGTGCTATATGTTCTAATGGAATGTCCCCTTTAAAATTTTCAGTCGAAGAGAGTAAAGAAAATTGTCACGATTAAGCCAGTTTATATTTAGAAATGATGAAAAAATAGTAAACACTGGAATTTTCATATACAGATCTATTGAACCGTTGCATTTGTCCTTGTAGCAATTGTGTCATGTCCCATTTCTTCTTTTGTAAATGTAAGCAATGTAGCCATAATATCTGCTTTTCTGAAAGTATGAAACATTCTTTACTTTTAGCAGCAAACTAAGGATGACAGTTATGGACATAAAAAATCTTAATATTTTTTGCTCACAGGCTTGCTAAGTATTTTTTTCCCACAGCTATCTCTGTTTATTTGCCTAATGCATTATTTAAATGCTAATCCCTTATAGCACAACCACAGTTTTTTTTATGTGTGCTTTTTTCTGAGCAAAATACTACCTGCATAGTTGCTCGGTTTTTCACAGCAGCTACAAACATGTCTAAATTGATTCAGTGTTAAGTAAAGTTCAATGTTTAAATTGAATACAAAATACTCACAGTTAAATGCTCCTCATTTGATCCACTGCTATTTTAAAGGTTCTCTTCACACATCTGTTCATATCATGTGCAAATAGAATTCAGAAGTTGTCACTCGACATATAACATTATAAAAAATAATGCAAACTAAATGGTATATATTATGGAGAATGTGTTTTTAGAAATCCTCACCAGAAATTACCATGCTGAATGATTGTGCACATCTTGACCAAGGCAAAACCACTTTTTATCTGATTGTTGGTTATGAACAGAGCCTATTAATGTGAATATAATATTAAGGGAAGAAAGCAGATTGGTACGAAGTGGGACATTATCAGCAAAAAATAAATAAATAATAAGTCATTACAGGAGTATTGCTAATACTTTTTTTTTTTTTTTTAGCAATTTGGACCACTCAACTTCCCATAAGTATAATGCAAGTTAGCCACCTACGAGAACATGTTTGAGTCTATAGTTCAACCACACAATAACCAGCAATTAATTCAACATCAGGCTCCTACAGAAATAAAGTAACACCATTCCTGAATAAAAACAACTAAACTAGAGCTATCCCGTATAAGATGAAAAATAATGCTTACTTTTAGTGATTCCATTTTTTCTCTCACGAAGAGGAGATTCTGACACTTCAGAGGGTGTCCAATGCTTGTTCTCCTGCTGTGGTGTCACCTATTGGCTGCTATGTCACTTTAGGGATGGTCAGGGATGTTATAGGAAATTATCGACACAGAGTTTTTATGTGCATATAAAACTTTGCTAGTAGCAGGAACTCCCTTAGTGCTCATATAGAAGATTTAGTGTTTAAGGTGATGGATCTGTTCTACTACATTCAGTGGTGGAAAAAATGCCAGGGACACCTTTAAATTCTACAAGAAGCTGGTTTTATTAAAGTATTTTAAAACATGTATTTTGTCCTTCTCAAACAAACACATGACTGCTCATATGGTAAACTGGTTAGCAGTCAAAGGGTGGATGAGCAACCTCCTTGCCAATCATTTTGTTTTCTTTTTACAAAAAAATCTTCTTTCTCTTATCTTTTTGTACCTCGATGTGATAGGCCATAATATATTAATTGCAGCTTAGTAATTCTTGTTACTACTTATCAACATATTTGTCATTAAAGCGGAAGTAAACCCATTGATTTAACAGTCTAAAAAAAAAAAGGCATGCCGTGAATGCTAACTGCACATTGCCTGTGCTCTCAACCAAACAGTCAAACCATCCAATGGCTGTTGACATAACGGATCACATGTGCAGCACTGTGGCAGTTGAAGATTAAACAGAGGCAAAGATGGCAGCTTCCTTGGCTGAAAACGATAGGGGGGTTTACTTCCACTTTAATAGTGGTCAAGGAGACATTAGCACATCATCATATTTTGCATTGTAAAAGAAGTAGTCACCAGACCTGGTACAGAGAGACAATTTTCCCATAGCCTATTAAATGTATATAATTTAATAGGCTATCCCTCTGTTGGTATATCAAATGCTCCTTAAGAAAGGTCAAATTGACAATGGCTCGCCAGTCCTCTAAAGTAGGTGGATATGGAAATGCACACTTCAATTAAATGATTTTTCAAGTAAGAAACAAAATCATGGATATTGGCACCCTTATTTCATTAGGATACAATTCCTCATCTACTTTCCATAGAATAAACACCTGGGGTCTAGAACAACTTCTGTTAGATAAGCTCTATTATTAGTACCTATAAAATCTGCCAGGACCCTTTGACATCTCATGCAAACATTCCAACCCCATTTAAATAATTTAAGTGAAGTATAATTTGTTCTACAGATAATAAAAAGCTTCCAGGCTGTTTGTTCGGATAAGGGTTCTGGTATGGACTGGGGGGGGGGGGGGCCCATGCCATTTTTTTTCTTTAATAGACAGATGCCAGCAATTGCAATCACAAGTTATTTTAACCATTTACGGACCACCACATGCCAATATACTCCCTAATTTTGAAGAGGAATATCGTTGTTATAGCAGCAGCTGGCTGCCATAACCCCAGTATCCTCTTCTTCGGCTGGCGGTCCGCTTTCTGATAAGGGTGGTCTCTGCCCCCCCACTCCAGCCACTCTCTGGTGCCGGATCCGTCGGCAGTGGCGGAGGCGATCGGATGTTGCCCCTTGCTGGGTATGGAGACGAGTGAGGGGAAGATGGCCCCCACCCGTCTCCATAACATTGCAGGGGGGAAGTGACGTCAAAATGTCACTTCCACCCATAGCTCTTAAAGGGTAATTTTATTTGTTTTTTTTTTTAAAGACAATTTTTCTTTTTTTTTGTGTGTAAATATGAGATTTGAGGCATTTTTTTTTTTTTTTAAAAAGATTTTATTGAGATATATCAAAATAACATACAGGTGATGAGCAGTGTTAGTAAAGAAATTACTGAAGTACAATAACATTCAAAGTAATGAATACATGTCTATTCAGGAATACAGTCATACTGTGAAAACTTAGTGGAGGAAAATGCATATACCATTGCTTGTAACCGTGGGTCACGTGACAAAAAGCTCAGGGCCCTTGATAGCATCTCGATCCCCCCAGACACCCCAGAGGGAGCAGACTGTGTCTTGGGGGAGGCGAGACACCAGTTCCCTCCCCTCCCCATAAAACTCTTGGTAATATGGTAGCACGACAGGCGTTATGGGATGTCAATACCGGTATGATCGTCTCCGGTCAGATTAAAGGTCATATTAGTTCACTCTGGGGAGGGGGGAGGGCTGCAGTCATAGTAGAGAGAGGAGAATTGGGGGGATGACTGTACTCAGTATCAATATGTGGTACAAGGCCAATATTATACATCTAGGTATATCTTATAGGTTAGCGGAAAAGTAAACAGAGAGGAGAAAGGGAGAGGAAGCTATTAGCCAAGGTGACCAGTGTTTTCTGAATCTATGTTCTGTCAGATTTGTTTTGGAAAAGAGATATTCCATATGACAGTGGTCATTGAGCGTGGTTATGAGAGAGCCAATGGTTGGAGGAAGTGGGTTTTTCCAGGCGCGAGCAATAACTAGGCGTGCTGCAATTAAAATATGGTGAATAAGAGGCAAGCTAGTAGTGGGCCATTATTGGGGGTCCAGACCAAAGAGAGCCATCTGCGAAGTCAGCTGTTGGCAAGTATTAGTCACGGCCATAATGAATGCAGATACTTGTGTCCAGAATGCCGTGATAATGGGACAGTCCCACCAGATGTGAAATATGTCCCCTATTTCATCACAGTTTCTCCAGCACTTCGGGGATTGGGTGGGAAAGATATTTGCCAGTCTGATGGGTGTATAATACCAGTTGTGGAAGATCTTCATCAGAGTTTCCCAGTGGTATATATTTTTGGAGATAGCTGATGGGGTGCGGAGAGCACGGTGCCAGTCCTCCATAGGAAAAGAGGATTGCAATTTTGCTTCCCAGTAGGTTACATTCGTTGGTTTATGTAGAGTGGTTGATCTAGAAAGGAGAGCATAGATGTAGGAAATTCCTTTGAGTTTGGTAGTTGGGAGGTTATAGTAGGTGAGTAGGCCCTTGGAGGTAGTTTCGGTAGAGGTCGGAATCTTTGAGAGTATATGTCGGATCCGGAGGTAGATGTAAAAGTCCTTATTTGATATGCCAAATTCCATCGTAAGTTGTTGGTAGGTTTTGAGGTTGGAATAGAGGTATAGGTCTCCAATGGTTTTGATCCCAGCAGCGAACCAGTGCTGAAGAGAGAGGTTTGAAGACAGTAGCTGCAATGCTAGGATTGGTAGATTTTTTAAAGTTTCCCTGTGTATTCCTTGGTGGGTGCGACTTATAGCACTCCATTGTGCTATACAGGCATTCACCGTGGGAAGGTATGAACGTGTGATGTGATGGTTCATCCAAGTCGCTGAGAGTATCAATCTCGGGGTGCTGAGCAATGTTGTCGATTCAATTTGGTGCCACCGTGTAGTTGAGTGATGTGTCCACCATTGCTTTCCTTGGTCTAAGACAATGGCTTTGTAATACCGTCTGACATCGGGTGCCCCCATCCCTCCATTGGCGGTGGGGGTACATAGTGTGGAAGATTTTAAACGAGGTTTACGGGCAGCCCAGATAAAGGAATCGAGGATACGTTGGAGTTTGGACAGTTCAGCTGAGAGTATCGGTATCGGGAGTGTCCTAAAACAGTACAGAACATGTGGGAGAAGAAACATTTTAGTCAGGGCTATCCTTCCGGCCCATGAAGCTTTGACGGAGGACATGGCTGAGATTAGCGCGTTTAGTTTCTGGTGAAGGGAGGTAAGGTTGCTACGAAGTAATAAGGCAGAGGGGGTCACCAATTGAATGCCCAAGTAAGTCATAGAGGAACCAGGAGCCCAGGAGAAGGGGGATACTCTGGAGATCTCAGATTTGAGTGCGGGGGATATGCAGATACAGAGCATGGAGGACTTGGAGTGGTTCAATTTATACATTGAGATTTCACTGAAATTATCGAGGAGTTGCTATAAGATGGGGAGCGAGTTAACTGGGTCAGTGAGTGCAATTATTACATCGTCTGCATAGAGGCCTATTTTGTGGCAGGAGTCGCCTACTGTGATACCGGAAAGTAGGGGGTGTGTGCGGATGGTCTGCGCAAGGGGCTCCATTACCAATGCAAAGATCAGCGGTGATAGAGGACACCCCTGACGAGTGCCATTGGTGATTTGAAAGGAGTCGGAGAGGATGCCCGAGGTACGTACTTTGGCACTGGGTGAAGAATAGAGACCCATTATGGCTTTCAGGAAGTCTCCCTCTATACCAAATTTCCGCAATACAGCCTCTAGATATCCCCAGTGAACTCTATCAAACGCCTTCTCTGCGTCTAGGGAGATCAACAGAGAAGGCGTCTGATGATGCTCTGCCCAGTGTAAAAGATCTATAAACCTACGAGTGCCATCTGAGGCCTGGCGTTGGGGGATGAACCCCACCTGATCTGGGTGTATAAGGTGGGTCATGTGCTGTGATAGTCGTGTGGCCAGTAACTTTGCATAGATTTTTAGGTCGGTGTTTAGGAGTGAAATGGGGCGGTAGCTAGCTGGGCCATGTGGGGTTTTTCCTGGTTTATGGATGGTGGAAATCGTGGCTTCTAAGGATTCTGTCGGAATTTCTCCGGTAGTGAGAAATCTGTTAAATGAGTTGCAAAGGTGTGGAGCAATTTGTTCACAGTAAATTTTGTAGTATTCATTACTGAAGCCATCCGGTCCTGGAGCCTTGTGTAGTGGCAGAGATTTAATAGCATCTCGGATTTCTTGAATCGAGAAGGGTAGGGCCAAGTCTGCAGTCTGGGAGGGGGTTAAGGAGGGGAGGCTCAAGTCTGAGAGGAAATTCAGAATATTGGTATCAGTGGGTTGAGCATCAGTGGGAGAGTCTTTTAGATTATATAGTGTATGGTAGAATGAGCTAAAACAGTTGGCCATGTCTTTGCGGTTAGTCAATCTGTTACCATTGGAGTCCTCGAGGTATGGGATTGTGGATTGGGCTGCCTTACGCTTGTATTGTTGTGCTAAAGCTTTCCCCGTTTTATTGCCCTGGGAGTACCATGTGAGTCTTAGTTTCCGAATGTAGAACTCGTGTCTGTTCTGCAAATAAGAGCTCAGCTCAGATCGGAGTTTACTGAGTTCTTTGTGGGTGGTTGCTGAGGGCGTCTGCATATTAAGTCTTTCTAGGGTCTTTATGTTGTCTAGAAAAGAGTTAAGGGTTGCGGTGCGTTTTTTCTTCTCCTGAGCTCCTAGTCTCAGCAGTGTACCCCTGATAACCGATTTATGGGCATTCCACAGTGTGGTGTCGTTGGAGACTGAATGTTTGTTCAAAGTGAAGTAGTCATCTATAGCGGACTCAACCAGTTCCCTATTATCCTTGGTACTGAGTAAGGTGGCGTTCAGTCGCCATGATGTACGTGAGGGGATGGAGGATGTTAAATTAAGTACAATTGATATAGGGGCATGGTCAGACCATGATATTACTCCGATAGTTGAAGAGGTAATGGACTGAAGCAGTACTTTGGATGTCAGGAACAGGTCGATCCTAGAATAAGATCTTTGAGCATTGGAATAAAAAGTAAAATCTTTCTCAGTACCATGTTGACACCTCCAAGGGTCGTAGAGATCTTCCAGGCACGTCATGGAGGAAAGGGTTGTGGACCGTCTTCTCTGTGGTGTGGAAGAATCAAGAGAGTGGTCTAGTATCTCATTAAAGTCACTGCACAAGATAATTTGATCTCTTGGGAAGTGTTGTATTTTGGTCAGAATGGATTTAAAGAAGGATTTTTGGTGAGTGTTTGGGGCATACAAATTAACGATCACTAAAGGTTTGTTGTTGAAGTGTGCTGAGAGTATAAGGTATCTAACTGAGGGGTCGTACTCTATGTTGGAGACTGAGAGTGAGACTGTAGAATGGACAGCTATCATTACGCCTCTTACTTTTTTGTTAGCGTGGGAGTGAAAAACATGTGGGTAGCGATTGTGTGTACATCGTGGTGGGTTAGTAGATGAGAGGTGCGTTTCTTGAACGCATAGTATATCGGCGCGTTGAGAAAGTGCTTCTCTCCACAATAGGGATCTCTTGAATGGGCTATTCAGGCCTTTGACATTAAGCGAGGTAATTTTGAGTGACATGAGAAATGGGTAGCAGATGTCAAGGTGGTACTGAGGTTGACTGTATCCTGTGGGGAGGAATATAGTGGTTAGTTATACACAATACGGTGTAAAGAAAGTTAACTGGTAGCCGCAGTTAGCAGGGAAAAAATAAAAACAAAGGTAAGGTCAAACTGAGACGTCTATATCACCAGCAAGGCTGATATAGAGGCGTTATATACTTAGTTGGTAAGTACCGTTACAAACATAATACAGTGAACAATAAAGGTAAACTGAAAAGTAATGTGAGAACCTGAGACAATGCTGTGTGCTTTGGACACTATAGCAATATGGCGTGGAGGGTTCAGCGGTGAAAGAGACGCTCATCCACAATTTCAAGGTGAGTGAGGACCAGCTAAGTAGGAGGGCAACCCGAGGGGTTACTCCTATACTTTCGGAGAGTTAGGTTTTATCCTTTGCTGCCCAAGTAGTGGGGATCTTGGAGGATCTTCTTTTTTTTTTTTTTTTTTCAAAGAATTTTATTGAGTTTTAACAGGTTAACAGGAAATTGTAACATACAGAGCGTTTAGACATAGTAATCACATCAAATTGTAGATTCGTATAAACAACGTAAGTAACATTTTTATAGTGGATGTATTCGCGGAAGAAATAGTGATGTTATGTAGTATAAAGATCTGCTTCTACATCCCCCAGCCGGGGGAGTCAGTGCTGGATGGGACCATGTTGATGTGGAAACAAGATTATAGTATAAAGTGGTCCGAGAGTATAGTGCTCAGTACGGTAAGTGACAAGAGGCTTTAGTGAGCGTGTTAAGTAAAGAGTAAAATTTGAGCCATGGGTACAGCTTCCGAGAGTGGCCTGAATACTATTCACCCCTATAGGGGGCTTTGCTGTGAGTGGTATGTGGCCTGAAAGTTGAGGATGATTATTGTAAATGAGAAGGTGTACCGTGACTTGTAGACATAGCTCAAAATGCCATGAACGTGAGCGGTAGGATGGGGGGGGGGAAGGGGGTTCCAGTGACCAGTTGGGGGAGTATTCGCATCCGATAAAACAAATAGGGAGGTGGGAGAAGCTCAGGTGCCATGCATGTCAACATATAGGGTTTTGGGACGATAAAGTGGGTATGGTTAGTCTGAGAGGGTAGCGAAGGTGAGATAGAGAAGATATAGGGGATGGTGGGGCCGGGGTGTCGAGGCCTGTAGGTTTGAGGGCGAGGAGTAGTGTAATAAGTTTACGGTGGGGGTGGGGTATGTGAAGGCGTGATGGGCGGAATGAGCGATGGAGTGGAATTACGAAAGTGTAGCCAGCAGGCCCATGTGTTCGTAAATTTGGTTGGGTTGTCACGTGCCTGACAAATGAGGTTTTCCATGTCAGCTATTCTGTCTACCCGATGGATCCAATCTGCAACTGATGGGGGAGTGGTGGTTCTCCAACGAGCAGGAACGCAAAGATTGGCGGCATTGATCAGTTGTAAAGATAGAGACTGTTTGTATGAGCCAAGATGTTTAGGGGTATGATGTAGTAGGTAGTGTGCAGGGGTAAAGGCTGGTGGATCGGTGGTAATGTGGGATATCAGAGTATGGATTTCTGACCAAAAGGGCTGGATGTAGGGGCAGTCCCACCATATATGAAGGAGAGTGCCCCGGGCGGAGTTGCACCTCCAACAGGTTGGCGGGACAGTGGGGTGAAAATGATGAACTTTGTCAGGAGTCCTGTACCACTTAGAGAAGAGTTTATATCTGTTTTCTTGTGTTGAGACGTTGAGTGAGCCCTTGTGAATGAGAGTGAATATGCGTTCCCAGTCGGCCTGGGTAAGGGTTAGAGCAAGCTCTGACTCCCATTGAACAACCAATTTGTCATCTTTGATCACATGTTGAGAGAAGAGGAGAGCATAAATGGTGGAAATTAAATGAGTTTGTGGTTCTGTACTGGTGCATAGAAGTTCAAAAGGAGTGAGATCCCTGTGCCATGAGGGGGCAGGGGTGGTTGTGTTGAAGAAATGTCGCAGTTGTAAGTACTTAAAAAATGGAATATTGTATTCTGGCAGTGTTGTAGATAGAATAGAGTGGGATAGTGGTGTCCCATTCCCGAAAAAGTTTTGTGCCCTAGCATGTGGGGTGTGGGTATTGCAGATCGTGTCATGTAAGAACAAGCCAGGGGAGAATTCAGGGTTGTTTTCAAGTGGTGTCATGGGACCATGAGAGGGTGTAAATCCCAATGCTTTGCAGGCCAATTTGAAAATGGATAGAGTGGCTCCAGTGAGTGGGTTCAATGTGTAGTCTTTGGGGATATATTTAGGGTCTATCCAGGGTGAGTTGGGTAAAGGGAGAGGTGCTAAGGAGTCTTCAAGTGTGATCCAATCTTTGGTATGATTATGTACATGCCAGTCAACGATTCTAGTGAGATGTACAGCCCAGTGATATTTTTGTAAGTCTGGGAGGCCGAGACCTCCTAGCAGCTTGGGCAGGACCATCCTATCCCAACTTATGCGTGGTGCCTTGGCGGACCATATAAAGATCCTACACATGCGTTTATAGGCATTAAAAAATGAGGACGGTAACCTAATCGGGATAGCTTGAAAGAGATAGAGGAGTCTGGGCAATACGTTCATTTTAAGTAAGGCAATCCTACCCATCCAAGAGAAGGAGCCAAGATGCCACTTCTGAAGGTCGCCTTGTATGGATAGTAATGTCTGTGAGAAATTTCTAGCGAACAGATCACGGAGGTCGGTTGGAATTTTGATTCCGAGGTAGGAAAGTTCACGTGTTTCCCATCCAAATGGGAACTTAAGTTTGCTTTGTTGGACTAAAGCGGGTGGCAGAGTTATGTTCAATGTTTTCGATTTGTCGAAATTGATCCGAAGGTTGGATATGGACTGGAACAGAGAGAAGTCAGCTAGAAGGTTGGGGATAGTTGTGATGGGGTCAGTAAGAAAAAGCAGGATGTCGTCCGCATAGGCGGCTATTTTATACTGTTTGTGACCTATCATAATGCCTTTGATGGTGGGATTGTCTCTTAGTTTTCGAATCATGGGTTCCATGGTTAGAATAAAAATGAGTGGAGAGAGGGGGCAACCTTGACGGGTTCCATTGGACACAGAGAAGGCCTCCGACAGGCAGCCGTTGACCCTAATTTTAGCCGTTGGGGATGAGTAAAGAGCCAGGATCATGTGTAGTAAACGTGTTGGGATACCTAGAGCCCGTAGTGTGGCCTCCATGTAGTCCCATGCTACCCTGTCAAAGGCCTTCTCTGCGTCCAAGGAAAGAAAGAAACCAGGTGTGGCAGTCTTGGATAGCCAATGGTGGATGTGAAGGGCTTTGGTGGTGTTGTCCCTGGCTTCTCTGCCAGGAATAAAACCAACCTGCTCCAGGGAGACGAGAGTAGGGATGAAGGGGAGAATGCGGTTTGCTAATGCTTTAGCATAAAGTTTTAAGTCCACATTGAGCAAGGAGATAGGGCGGTAATTAGACACCAAAGTGTGGTCTTTGCCGGGTTTGGGGAGGAGTGTGATGTGGGCTTCAAGCATATCCCTGTGAGCCGCGGATCCAGGTGCTAGGTCGTTGAGGGCTTTAGTAAGGTGTGGGATGAGCGTGGTCGGAAAGGCCTTATAGTAGCCGACGGACAAACCATCAGGGCCTGGGCTTTTGCCTGTTTTCATTTGCTTTAGGGCCGTAAGTATTTCGTCCTGTGAGAGTGGTAGGTCTAGTGCCAGGGAATCCTCAGCGGAGAGGGTGGTAGGACCATATTGCACCAAAAATTCAGAGATGGCTGTCTGGCGGTCAATGTCAGAGTCAATTTGTCGTGTGGGTGGGAGATTGTACAATTTAGAGAAGTAGTGGACGAAGTGTTCAGAAATGTCTTCAGTGGAGACCAGGGATTTGCCCGAGGGGTGTTTTATTGTATGGATCGTGTGAGCTGTTCGTTTGGACTGGATTGTTCTCGCTAGGAGTTTGCTCGCCTTATTGCCGAATTCATAGTAAATTTTTTGCGTCAGTGCAAATTTGCGTTTCAGTTCACCGTGCAGGATGTCTCTGAGTTCTTCACGGGCTTGAGTCAGGTCAGCTAGAGAGGAGGCAGCGAGGGATGCTTTGTGTGCGTGTTCGAGCTTGCGGATACGTATAGTCAACTCAGCAATGTGAGCATTTCGGTGTTTGGTACGTTGTGCAGCAAGAGCGATCAGTTCACCCCGAACGACACATTTATGTGCGGCCCAGGTGATCGTGGGAGACGTGTCGTCAGTAGTGTTTTCAGCAAAAAAGTTGGTAAGGCAAGAGGTCACACGTTGTATGTTGGCAGTGTCAGTCAGTAGCGAGCCGTCTAGCCGCCAGATTGGGGCCCTAGGACGAGAGGTCGGGAGACTTATGGTCATAGAAATAGGGTTATGGTCCGAGAGTACGGAGGGATCGATGGAGGCCTTAGAGAGGTAGGATAGGCTTGCTTGGGAGATAAAAAAGTGATCTATTCTGGAGTATTTGTTGTGTGGGTGGGAGAAGTAGGTAAAGTCTTTCACGGTGGGATGCAATGTGCGCCAGGCATCATGAAGCTGTAGGTTGTGAAGTTGAAGTCGAATTGCCCGGAGGGCCCTATAGGTCAGAGAGGATGTCCCATTTGAGGTATCTATAGAGGGGGTCAAGGCTACGTTAAAATCCCTCCAACTATAAGGGTACCCGATTGGAAGCTGGCAAGCAGTTGTAGAGTAGAACGAAAAAAGGAAACTTGCTTTGAGTTGGGGGCGTATATGTTGGCGATAGTAAGTGGTCTTTGAAATAGAGTACCTTTGATAAAAAGGAATCTCCCTTGTGGGTCCCTTTGGACATCGGTGATCAGCATGGGGCAGTGTTTGGATATGAGAATGGTTACCCCTTTAGATTTAGCTTCGATGTTGGAGGAGTGAAAGGCTGTGGGGAAGTGCGCATTTTGGAGTTTAGGAATGGAGTTGGTACGGAAGTGTGTCTCCTGTATGAGTGCAATTTGGGTTTTCGATTGGTGTAGTGAATGTAAGAGTTGAGATCTTTTTTTCAGGGGTGTTGAGTCCCCTAATGTTTATGGAGCAAAGTTTGAGTTTATGAAATGAAGGCTGTTTGTTGCCTTGTGGAGTGTGTGTAGGGGATATGTCCGCCATGAGTATAGGGAGGGGGGTGATGTGTAGTGGTGACGAATGCTTTCCGCGTGATAGGAAGGTCACTGGAGAATAACCGGTGAGGCGTGGAGAGGTGTATCCACAGGCCTCTTGTAAGGAATCGTATCGGTAAGGTACAGAATGGGTGTGGTGTGAGGTCTCCTAACGGAGAGACAGCACACCAGCACGTATCTGTGTGGGGGGTCGACCAAGATTGTGGCAATAAAGAGAGGATATAAGTGAGGAATAGTCCGTCGCCACGGGATGTATGTATGTGGTCAATGGTGGAGGTACATGGAAGATAGGTAGTCACAGCATGGGGGGGCATGGGGGGATATGAGGTCACAGAGCATTAGACAATAGAACATTGAAACAGCGTATAACAAGCCACATGTGTAGAACTTATGTAATAAGCCGGTAATATTGGTGAATATCCGCAGACAGTACCTGAGGGGGGAAACTGCAGGAGGCGGCAGTGGATAAACCTGGTAACAAACCTGTGAGTGTAAACCTGTGTGGGGGCCGATCGTCGTGAAGGGTATCATACATGGGTCTGCAGCGAGATAAATGTTAGTGGTCTCAGTTGGCAACAACAAATGACAATGGCAATCAAGTAATATTGCAAAAGCGACAATGTAGTAGGAAAACTTTAACCAGGCAGTAAGACACCGCGCTAACCAAAATAGAGCAGAGGGGGGGGGGGGAGGGAGGGAAGGGGAGAGGGATAGGGAAAGGGACAAAATAAGTTGAGTACAAAAATAAATAAATAATACCTAACCCGGCTGCAGGATAGTGGGATAAACACAATGCAATATGAAAAAGAAAAAACTGCGCCAGGTAAATTAGCTAAAATGTCTATACCCTAATCAAAACAATCAGATCGAAGACTGTTAATACATGACTGGTGGATAAAAAACACACAAATAATAATATTCGGAGATAATGGTGATAGGTAATAAGGTAGTTGGCAGTAGCAACAGGTAACACAAAAGTCCTGGATTGTAGTCAGACAGAGGGCCATATATGTATGGATCTGTATGAGAATGTGAACAGTTCACGGAGTGAGTATTGTCCTAGGATATAGTTTCTCAGTCTTATAGACTAGGTACAACAGATTAGATATCCTATCACACCGCTGTGCTCCACACCACACGGAAGTGCCACCACCAGTATATATTACCCTTACCAGATGGTAGGCAGAGTTAAGCCTTTCAAAAGTGAGCCCATAGAAAGATCCTGACTTCAAAAAGGAGCGATCGGACTTCAAATCAAAAAAGACTCCCAGCGTCTGCCACTCACACCGGACACAGGACCTCAGACCAGACCCAATGGATAATCAGATCCAGGCTAGCACTCGGCGGTGCATCCAAGTATGATCAAGAAAAACAGAAGGCAGACCATAGCATAATAACGTTTTAAAACCAGTAATGAGTAATTTATTAGTAAAAAGTACTCACATAAGCACAGGATAAAAAGCGCATATAAAACTCCACATGGAGTAACACAGAACGCCGGCCGGCATGTAATAGAAACGGACCCTTCCTCCTTCAGGAGCGTTGAACGTGATGACGTCACTGCACGCCTTCCCAGAAGCTTTTCGTCTTACAAGACATTCTCAATGGGGATAGGGCCGTGCAGTGGGTCGTGTCATTAAATAGGGGAACGCCTCATTGTGGGAGGTAAGGGAACGGAGAGAAAACTCCATCTTAACTCAGGGAAAATTTGCCCTTAAGTGACGAACTTTATGAGAAAAAACGGTGTACTGCTAACCTAGTCACAACTGGGAGAGAAATCAGTTGCTTGCCAGGAAGAACAAAAATACGTGAACATGGATTGTAAAGTGTATATATATATATAATAGCAATTATATGTAACCCGTGACGGTGTGTGTTTGGGCATATAATGTGAGCTGAGAAATTTATATATCTCTATTAGAGAACATTTGTAGCTGTTAAGGTTACATTAGGTCAATAATTGAAGAAAAGTATATGGTGACTTAGTCTCCAAATAACATTTTGGAAAATATAGTGAAATATAATAGTCCATAAATCAGAAACGTGAAAAAGGAAAAATATAAAGAAAAAAATGTTCCTCTCCAATCTGCAAAACACGTGAAAAAATTTTTTTTTTTTTTTTTTTTTTTACCACACAAACGGTAAGGAATATACCCTGTCATCTGTCACATAGATGCGGAGAGCATGTATATCCTCATAGCTAGAACCATAAATAAATATGTGTAGTGGCGTAATGGTTTATTAGATTATAATATCTAATTATTTAAAGGAAAAGTGTAGGTGAAACAAAGTGAAAATTAAGAATAATAATAATAGACCAATCTCAATCTACCGAGGGTTCCCCAGAATCAGAAGGAGGAAGAGTCCATTACCAACACGCATATCCCTAATATGCATAAAATCTGATGGCACCATATTTCGGGGCTCAAAATTCCATGACATAAATATCATTGACTAATAGATTGCAGCCAATCCTTAAACACCACCAAAGGTGTATAGGTTAGGGAAAAGGAGCAGGGGGGAGGGGAGGGGGAGGGGGAGGGGGGAAAGGAAAAATAAGGAGGGGGAGGGGGAGCCCCAAGTCTCATTGTTTGGAAATTGGGGTGAAAATAAGCTCCTGAAATAGTGATAAAAGGAATTTAGAATACAGACAATGTTCTTGCTAACAGGAGTCTGTATTTATTAATAAAAACCAGTCTCTAGGGGAGAGAGGTGGGACAGGGGGAGCAAAATCTTAGTCCCCGAACTAAGGTGGCCATGACAAACACATAATTACATCTGTTCAAAAAAGGCAACTTTGAACAGTGTTTACATTGTTTGAAAACATACAGGTATCTTCTAGATCGATTAAGCATTGTTAATAAACGCATTCACATCTGTCTCAATGTTCATTCCGTACGGAACATAAGTTTTTAGTCGGTGGATCCAGGCCATCTCCATTTTCGAGATTTCCCTGACCAAAAGGTCACCTCTCCAATTAGGCTTATGTTTATCAATGCCCAAAAAGAGTGTATTGGAAGGATCCCTATTATGTACTAGACGGTAATGATTGGAGACAGAATGATTTTTGAAGCCTGAAATAATGTTTGTAATGTGTTCATTCAGGCGCACTTGTAGTGGACGTTTAGTCCGGCCCACATACTGCAAGCCACAAGGGCATTGCAGTAGGTAGACAACTCCAGTGGAAGCACACGTGATACACGGTTTGATCGTAAATGTCCTCTGTGTGGCTGTAGATAGAACCGAGGTGATCCTTCTGGATGGATTAGAATTAAATCGACAGACTCTACAGCGTTTACATTGGTAAAATCCACTCAGATGGTCAAAAAACCCTTTGCTTCTCACTGGAGGATTAAGAACGTTTGGAGCCACTTGGCCCTGCAGAGACTGTGCACCCCTAAAAATGACCCTTGGTTGTGGTGGTACAATACTACCAAGAACGGTATCATTGGTGATAATGTGCCAATGTTTCTTGATTAGTTGCTTTATATTATTGTGTTGTATGGAGTAGGTCGTAATGAATGGTACAGCCGGGGCTGTCCCCGGTAAGTTCCCAGGGGCCTTCTCCATCAACAGTTCTCCTCTATTTTTGGCACTTACAATCTTGAGTGTTTCCCGGAGATCACCCTCTGAGTAGCCTTTTTCAATAAACCGACTAACCAGAACCTCAGCCTGAGTGAGGAAATCATGGTCCTCAGAGCAATTTCTCCGAAGTCTCAGAAATTGGCTCTTAGGAATGGCCTTTAGCCAAGCGTTATGGTGGCAACTCCCAATTGGAATGTAGGAGTTCCTATCGGTGGCTTTAAAGAAGGTTGAGGTGGAAAAGACACTATCTCTAATACTGATGTTCAAATCGAGATAGTGGACATCAGCCTGACTGGCCTCAAACTTAAGGATAATTCCTCTTTGGTTGACATTGAGGTCGTTCATGAATTTTTCCAGATCTTCATATTGGCCATCCCACAGGAGGAGGATGTCATCTATATACCTAGCCCAGAGGGCAACTTGAGGTATATCCCGGGAATAGATGACATCCTCCTCCCATTTGGCCATAAATAAATTGGCCAAACTGGGGGCATATTTCGCACCCATAGCTACTCCGGTATCCTGTCTGTAGAAGTTGCCATCAAACCAAAAGTAATTGGATGCTGCTGCAAACTTCAACAGAGACATGAGAAACTTTACCTGCTTGTGGGGAAGGCCTGAGCCCCTATCAAGGTAAGTTTGTACAGCATCGAAACCTAAATCATGGGGAATGATGGTATACAAAGAGTTGACGTCTATGGTTGCCATCCACATCCCACTCGTGGGAGACCTCTCAGACAAAAGATTGATAATATGTTTGGAGTCTCTCACATAAGAGGGCATGGACCGTACTAGGGGCTGTAAATAGAAGTCTATATATCTGCCCACCCGGGACGTGATGGAATCAATACCACTCACAATAGGGCGTCCCGGGGGGCAGACAGGATCCTTATGTAGCTTTGGGAGGTAGTAGATAGTCGGTGTTCGGGGGGCTTTCGGGATAAGAAACAGCCTTTCTTTGGCAGTGAGTATCCCCTCGTAGAAACCCTCGGCTACCAAGGCCTCAAGTACCCTAGTATATTTCAACTTAGCGTCACTGGTTAGGGGGGTGTAGGTGTTGGTATCACCAACAATTCTAGACATTTCGGCCAGATAGTCCGTTTTATCCAGGACTACAATCGCACCCCCTTTATCGGCTGGTCTCACCACCAGATCCTTGTTCTGGCAGAGTGATTCCAAACCTTCTTTTAAAGTTTTACTCAGCTTAGCTCTCTTTACCTCCAAGGCATCCAAATCCCTAAGCAGCACATCCCTAAACACACGGAGGGGTGGTGCTAGCGCGCCTGGAGGGTTGAAAAGGGAAGCATTCCTCAAACCGGAGTGTGTAAACTCACTAGCTGTAACCTGACTATTTTGGGGGATTCCGGACAAATATCTTTTTATATTAAGTTGCCTTACAAAGATATGTATGTCCATGAACGTCTGGAACTTGTCCAGACGTCTGGGAGGGGCAAATTTAAGGCCTTTGTCAAGTAAACATTTTTCTGGTTGGGACAAGGTTTTGGAACTAAGGTTGAAAATGCCCTGTCCCACTACATCCGAGGTCTTTTGAGTTGATCTGACCCGCCTCCCCCCTCTGGTTCCTCTTCTCTTTCTCCCATTCTTTTTTGTCCTTGTGTGGGTTTGTGAAAACCCCAACTCTCTCGTAGGCCAGGTGTCTGTGGGGCCTGGGGGCCCACAGGTCTACCTGGAATCCTACTAGGGGGACCAAAAGTAGATATTGGCCTTTGTTCAAAGGGATACTCAAAAGAAGGATCCATACTGGAAGTATCCAGCTCTCCAAGGGGATAGAAGGAATTTTGTAGAGGGATATGGTAGTCCCATCCTGACTCTGTATGGTACCACGGGGGTGGTTGTGAGTCCCAGTATTCATGGGCACTAGGCTTCCAACCCTCCGAACGGTCGGTATGGGTCCCTCCACCTCTCTGTTCGTAAGTATGGCCCCTCCCCCTAGTGTTCCCCGCGTTCCAACCTCTGCCCCTGGGGGTCAAACCTCTCTGTTTCAAGGGGGGACCTGGAGGGTATAACTTTGGATCCATAGAACCATAAATGGGCCTAGGGGCCTTATAGGGGTATGATTGGTTCGCGTGAGGCAAACTGCCTCGAGGAATATTATTCCTAGGAGATTGCGAACTCAAATTCCCTCCTGTTTTATTTTTAGACTGGACCCGTTTGGGAATGGTGGATTGTGTGGGTTGCGACCCCACTCCTAGTGACTGGGATGGGGGTACAGAGGTGTCCATTTCTGATGAAGCTGTCTTTGCCAGATCATCCAAGATCTTTTTTTGCCAATTAAAGACAATATTATTTTGGTAGTCGGCAAGATCTCTATTAAACTTTTTCTTCTTTTTCAACCTCTGATCCCTATCTTCTTTCTCTAGTACTTTGAGAAGGTTTCCTGATTTCTCCTTATATTCCTCTCCCTCTTTAACAGGATTTAGTTTATTTTGGATAAGCTTAATTTCATCATCCAATTTAGATAATTTAGCAGTCTTTCTCTCAACTAAGAAGCGGAGAAAAGAGATACCGGACTGGTTAAAATATTTGAACCATTCTTCCAAGTCCGTGTCTCCCTTCTGGGGTGCTACATCCCATCGAAGGCTCCTGGGTACCATAAGGTTTCGTATATAGGTCTCCAAATAGGCTATATCCCACTTAGTGTGATTTTCTGAGATCATTAGATTTTTTAGACGAGTGAAGGTGGCAGTTAAGTCACCCTCATCGTCTTTATAGGCCTCAAAGACGCCCTCTATATTAACGACCTTAGTGGCCCTAAATTCAAAGATGTCCATTCTGAAAATGGGGGATGTTTTTCTCTATATGGTTTATGCAGCAGTGATAATATCAGAGACAAAATGTTAACAGGAAAAACCGCGCTAACCAAAATAGAGCAGGAGGGGGGAAGGGAAGGGGAAAGGGATAGGGAGAGGGACAAAATAAATTGAGTACAAAAATAAATAAATAATACCTAACCCGGCTGCAGGATAGTGGGATAAACACAATGCAATATGAAAAAGAAAAAACTGCGCCAGGTAAATTAGCTAAAATGTCTATACCCTAATCAAAACAATCAGATCGAAGACTGTTAATACATGACTGGTGGATAAAAAACACACAAATAATAATATTCGGAGATAATGGTGATAGGTAATAAGGTAGTTGGCAGTAGCAACAGGTAACACAAAAGTCCTGGATTGTAGTCAGACAGAGGGCCATATATGTATGGATCTGTATGAAAATGTGAACAGTTCACGGAGTGAGTATTGTCCTAGGATATAGTTTCTCAGTCTTATAGACTAGGTACAACAGATTGGATATCCTATCACACCGCTGTGCTCCACACCACACGGAAGTGCCACCACCAGTATATATTACCCTTACCAGATGGTAGGCAGAGTTAAGCCTTTCAAAAGTGAGCCCATAGAAAGATCCTGACTTCAAAAAGGAGCGATCGGACTTCAAATCAAAAAAGACTCCCAGCGTCTGCCACTCACACCGGACACAGGACCTCAGACCAGACCCAATGGATAATCAGATCCAGGCTAGCACTCGGCGGTGCATCCAAGTATGATCAAGAAAAACAGAAGGCAGACCATAGCATAATAACGTTTTAAAACCAGTAATGAGTAATTTATTAGTAAAAAGTACTCACATAAGCACAGGATAAAAAGCGCATATAAAACTCCACATGGAGTAACACAGAACGCCGGCCGGCATGTAATAGAAAACGGACCCTTCCTCCTTCAGGAGCGTTGAACGTGATGACGTCACTGCACGCCTTCCCAGAAGCTTTTCGTCTTACAAGACATTCTCAATGGGGATAGGGCCGTGCAGTGGGTCGTGTCATTAAATAGGGGAACGCCTCATTGTGGGAGGTGAGGGAACGGAGAGAAAAACTCCATCTTAACTCAGGGAAAATTTGCCCTTAAGTAACGAACTTTATGAGAAAAAACGGTGTACTGCTAACCTAGTCACAACTGGGAGAGAAATCAGTTGCTTACCAGGAAGAACAAAAATACGTGAACATGGATTGTAAAGTGTATATATATAATATAATAGCAATTATATGTAACCCGTGACGGTGTGTGTTTGGGCATATAATGTGAGCTGAGAAATTTATATATCTCTATTAGAGAACATTTGTAGCTGTTAAAGTTACATTAGGTCAATAATTGAAGAAAAGTATATGGTGACTTAGTCTCCAAATAACATTTTGGAAAATATAGTGAAATATAATAGTCCATAAATCAAAAAACGTGAAAAAGGAAAAAATATGTTCCTCTCGGATCTACAAAACACGTGAAAAAATTTTACCACACAAACGGTAAGGAATATACCCTGTCATCTATCACATAGATGCGGAGAGCATGTATATCCTCATAGCTGAACCATAAAAAATATGTGTAGTGGCGTAATGGTTTATTAGATTATAATATCTAATTTTTAAAGGAAAAGTGTAGGTGAAACAAAGTGAAAATTAAGAATAATAATAATAGACCAATCTCAATCTACCGAGGGTTCCCCAGAATCAGAAGGAGGAAGAGTCCATTACCAACACGCATATCCCCAATATGCATAAAGTCTGATGGCACCATATTTCGGGGCTCAAAATTCCATGACATAAATATCATTGACTAATAGATTGCAGCCAATCCTTAAACACCACCAAAGGTGTATAGGTTAGGGAGAGGAGCAGGGGGAAGGAAAAAGGGAGGGGAGGGGAGGGGGGAAAGGAAAAATAAGGAGGGGGAGGGGGAGCCCCAAGTCTCATTGTTTGAAAATTGGGGTGAAAATAAGCTCCTAAAATAGTGATAAAAGGAATTTAGAATACAGACAATGTTCTTACTAACAGGAGTCTGTATTTATTAATAAAAAAACAGTCTCTAGGGGAGAAAAGTGGGACAGGGGGAGCAAAATCTTAGTCCCCGAACTAAGGTGGCCATGACAAACACATAATTACATCTGTTCAAAAAAAGGCAACTTTGAACAGTGTTTACATTGTTTGAAAACATACAGGTATCTTCTAGATCGATTAAGCATTGTTAATAAATGCATTCACATCTGTCTCAATGTTCATTCCGTATGGGACATAAGTTTTTAGTCGGTGGATCCAGGCCATCTCCATTTTCGAGATTTCCCTGACCAAAAGGTCACCTCTCCAATTAGGCTTATGTTTATCAATGCCCAAAAAGAGTGTATTGGAAGGATCCCTATTATGTACTAGACGGTAATGATTGGAGACAGAATGATTTTTAAAGCCTGAAATAATGTTTGTAATGTGTTCATTCAGGCGCACTTGTAGTGGACGTTTAGTCCGGCCCACATACTGCAAGCCACAAGGGCATTGCAGTAGGTAGACAACTCCAGTGGAAGCACACGTGATACACGGTTTGATCGTAAATGTCCTCTGTGTGGCTGTGGATAGAACGGAGGTGATCCTTCTGGATGGATTAGAATTAAATCGACAAACTCTACAGCGTTTGCATTGGTAAAATCCACTCAGATGGTCAAAAAACCCTTTGCTTCTCACTGGAGGATTAAGAACGTTTGGAGCCACTTGGCCCTGCAGGGACTGTGCACCCCTAAAAATGACCCTTGGTTGTGGTGGTACAATGCTGCCAAGAACGGTATCATTGGTGATAATATGCCAATGTTTCTTGATTAATTGCTTTATATTATTGTGTTGTATGGAGTAGGTCGTAATGAATGGTACAGCCGGGGCTGTCCCCGGTAAGTTCCCAGGGGCCTTCTCCATCAACAGTTCTCCTCTATTTTTCACTCAATCTCTATTTTTTTTCAATAAACCGACTAACCAAAACCTCAGCCTGAGTGAGGAACTCAGTTCCTCACTCAGGCTGAGGTTTTGGTTAGTCGGTTTATTGAAAAAGGTTACTCAGAGGGTGATCTCCGGGAAACACTCAAGATTGTAAGTGCCAAAAATAGAGGAGAACATCTTGAGTACCATTCATTACGACCTACTCATACAACACAATAATATAAAGCAATTAATCAAGAAACATTGGCAATATTATCACCAATGATACCGTTCTTGGCAGCATTGTACACCCATCTGAGTGGATTTTACCAATGCAAACGCTGTAGAGTTTGTCGATTTAATTCTAATCCATCCAGAAGGATCACCTCCGTTCTATCCACAGCCACACAGAGGACATTTACGATCAAACCGTGTATCACGTGTGCTTCCACTGGAGTTGTCTACCTACTGCAATGCCCCTTGTGGCTTGCAGTATGTGGGCCGGACTAAACGTCCACTACAAGTGCGCCTGAATGAACACATTACAAACCTTATTTCAGGCTTCAAAAATCATTCTGTCTCCAATCATTACCGTCTAGTACATAATAGGGATCCTTCCAATACACTCTTTTTGGGCATTGATAAACATAAGCCTAATTGGAGAGGTGACCTTTTGGTCAGGGAAATCTCGAAAATGGAGATGGCCTGGATCCACCGACTAAAAACTTATGTCCCATACGGAATGAACATTGAGACAGATGTGAATGCATTTATTAACAATGCTTAATCGATGTATGTTTTTCAGTTTGTCATGGCCACCTTAGTTCGGGGACTAAGATCTTGCTCCCCCTGTCCCATTTTTTCCACTAGAGACTGGTTTTATTAATAAATACAGACTCCTGTTAGTAAGAACATTGTCTGTATTCTAAATTCCTTTTATCACTATTTTAGGAGCTTATTTTCACCCCAATTTTCAAACAATGAGACTTGGGGCTCCCCCTCCCCCTCCTTTTTTTTCCTTTCCCCCCCTCCCCTCCCCCCCCTCCCCCCCCTGCTCCTTTCCCTAACCTATACACCTTTGGTGGTGTTTAAGGATTGGCTGCAATCTATTAGTCAATGATATTTATGACTTTATGCATATTAGGTACATACGTGTTGGTAATGGACTCTTCCTCCTTCTGATTCTGGGGAACCCTCGGTAGATTGAGATCGGTCTATTATTATTATCCTTAATTTTCACTTTGTTCCACCTACACTTTTCCTTTAAAAATTAGATATTATAATCTAATAAACCATTACGCCACTACACATATTTATTTATGGTTTTAGCTATGAGGATATACATGCTCTCCGCATCTATGTGATAGATGACAGGGTATATTCCTTACCGTTTGTGTGGTAAAATTTTTTCACGTGTTTTGTAGATCCGAGAGGAACATATTTTTTCCTTTTTCACTTTTTTGATTTATGGACTATTATATTTCACTATTTTTTCCAAAATGTTATTTGGAGACTAAGTCACCATATACTTTTCTTCAATTATTGACCTAATGTAACCTTAACAGCTACAAATGTTCTCTAATAGAGATATATAAACTTTTCAGCTCACATTATATGTCCAAACACACACTGTCACGGGTTACATATAATTGCTATTATATATATTCACTTTATAATTCATGTTCACGTATTTTCTGTTTTTCCTGGCAAGCAACTGATTTCTTTCTCAGTTGTGACTAGGTTAGCAGTACACCGTTTTTTCTCATAAAGTTCGTCACTTAAGGGCAAAATTTTCCCTGAGTTAAGATGGAGTTTTTCTCTCCGTTCCCTCACCTCCCACAATGAGGCGTTCCTCTATTTAATGACACGACCCACTGCACGGCCCTATCCCCATTGAGAATGTCTTGTAAGACGAAAAGCTTCTGGGAAGGCGTGCAGTGACGTCATCACGTTCAACGCTCCTGAAGGAGGAAGGTCCGTTGGAATAGCCTGTGCTTCTGTGAGTACTTTTTACTAATAAATTACTCATTATTGGTTTTAAAAACGATATTATGCTGAGTACTTTTTACTATATTCTTACTCCATGTGGAGTTTTATATGCGCTTTTTATCCTGTGCTTCTGTGAGTACTTTTTACTAATAAATTACTCATTATTGGTTTTAAAAACGATATTATGCTATGGTCTGCCTTTTGTTTTTCTTGATCATATTTGGATGCTTAAAGTCCTTTTTGATTTGAAGTCCGATCGCTCCTTTTTGAAGTCAGGATCTTTCTATGGGCTCACTTTTGAAAGGCTTAACTCTGCCTACCATCTGGTAAGGGTAATATATACTGGTGGTGGCACTTCCGTGTGGTGTGGAGCACAGCGGTATGATGTACCTAGTCTATAAGACTGAGAAACTATATCCTAGGACATACGTGGATGTTCATTCTTATACAGATCCATACATATATGGTCCTCTGTCTGATACAATCCAGGACTTTTTTTACTTGTTGCTACTGCAAACCACCTATTACCTATTACCATTATCTCCGAATATTATAATTTTTTATCCACCAGTCATGTATTAACAGTCTTCGATCTGATTGTTTTGATTAGGGTATAGATATTTTAGCTAATTTACCTGGCGCAGTTTTTTCTTTTTCATATTGCATTGTGTTTATCCCACTATCCTGCAGCCGGGTTAGGTATTATTTATTTTTGTACTCACCATCCCTCCCAAGCGCGTTTTTTTCTGTTAACATTTTGTCTCTGTCCACTGCTGCATAAAAATAAAACATTCCCCATTTTCAGAATGGACATCTTTGAATTTAGGGCCAATCGTTAATATAGAGGGCGTCTTTGAGTTCGCAACTCTCCTAAAAAATCTAATGATTTCAGAAAATCACATATTATAGCCTACTTGGAGACCTATATACGAGGTACCCAGGAGCCTTTGGGACTCACCCGAAGGGAGACACGGACTTGGAAGAATGGTTCAAATATTTTAACCAGTCCGGTATCTCTTTTCTCCGCTTCTTAGTTGAGAGAAAGACTGCTAAATTATCTAAATTGGATGATGAAATTAAGCTTATCCAAAATAAACTAAATCCTGTCAAAGAGGGAGATGAATATAAGGAGAAATCAGGAAACCTTCTCAAAGTACTAGAGAAAGAAGGGGATCAGAGGTTGAAAAAGAAGAAAAAGTTTAATAGAGATCTTGCCGACTACCAAAATAATATTGTCTTCAATTGGCAAAAAAAGATCTTGGATGATTTGGCAAAGACAGCTTCTTCAGAAATGGACACCTCTGTACCCCCATCCCAGTCACTAGGAGTGGGGTCGCAACCCACACAATCCACCATTCCCAAACGGGTCCAGTCTAAAAATAAAACAGGAGGGAATTTGAGTTCGCAATCCCCTAGGAATAATATTCCTCGAGGCAGTTTGCCTCACGCGAACCAATCATACCCCTATAAGGCCCCTAGGCCCATTTATGGTTCTATGGATCCAAAGTTATACCCTCCAGGTCCCCCCTTGAAACAGAGAGGTTTGACCCCAGGGGCAGAGGTTGGAACGCGGGGAACACTAGGGGGAGGGGCCATACTTACGAACAGAGAGGTGGAGGGACCCATACCGACCGTTCGGAGGGTTGGAAGCCTAGTGCCCATGAATACTGGGACTCACAACCACCCCCATGGTACCATACAGAGTCAGGATGGGACTATCATATCCCTTTACAGAATTCCTTCTATCCCCTTGGAGAGCTGGATACTTCCAGTATGGATCCTTCTTTTGAGTATCCCTTTGAACAAAGGCCAATATCTACTTTTGGTCCCCCTAGTAGGATTCCAGGTAGACCTGTGGGCCCCCAGGCCCCACAGACACCTGGCCTACGAGAGAGTTGGGGTTTTCACAAACCCACACAAGGACAAAAAAGAATGGGAGAAAGAGAAGAGGAACCAGAGGGGGGAGGCGGGTCAGATCAACTCAAAAGACCTCGGATGTAGTGGGACAGGGCATTTTCAACCTTAGTTCCAAAACCTTGTCCCAACCAGAAAAATGTTTACTTGACAAAGGCCTTAAATTTGCCCCTCCCAGACGTCTGGACAAGTTCCAGACGTTCATGGATATACATATCTTTGTAAGGCAACTTAATATAAAAAGATATTTGTCCGGAATCCCCCAAAATAGTCAGATTACAGCTAGTGAGTTTACACACTCCGGTTTGAGGAATGCTTCCCTTTTCAACCCTCCAGGCGCGCTAGCACCACCCCTCCGTGTGTTTAGGGATGTGCTGCTTAGGGATTTGGATGCCTTGGAGGTAAAGAGAGCTAAGCTGAGTAAAACTTTAAAAGAAGGTTTGGAATCACTCTGCCAGAACAAGGATCTGGTGGTGAGACCAGCCGATAAAGGGGGTGCGATTGTAGTCCTGGATAAAACGGACTATCTGGCCGAAATGTCTAGAATTGTTGGTGATACCAACACCTACACCCCCCTAACCAGTGACCCTAAGTTGAAATATACTAGGGTACTTGAGGCCTTGGTAGCCGAGGGTTTCTACGAGGGGATACTCACTGCCAAAGAAAGGCTGTTTCTTATCCCGAAAGCCCCCCGAACACCGACTATCTACTACCTCCCAAAGCTACATAAGGATCCTGTCTGCCCCCCGGGACGCCCTATTGTGAGTGGTATTGATTCCATCACGTCCCGGGTGGGCAGATATATAGACTTCTATTTACAGCCCCTAGTACGGTCCATGCCCTCTTATGTGAGAGACTCCAAACATATTATCAATCTTTTGTCTGAGAGGTCTCCCACGAGTGGGATGTGGATGGCAACCATAGACGTCAACTCTTTGTATACCATCATTCCCCATGATTTAGGTTTCGATGCTGTACAAACTTACCTTGATAGTGGCTCAGGCCTTCCCCACAAGCAGGTAAAGTTTCTCATGTCTCTGTTGAAGTTTGCAGCAGCATCCAATTACTTTTGGTTCGATGGCAACTTCTACAGACAGGATACCGGAGTAGCTATGGGTGCGAAATATGCCCCCAGTTTGGCCAATTTATTTATGGCCAAATGGGAGGAGGATGTCATCTATTCCCGGGATATACCTCAAGTTGCCCTCTGGGCTAGGTATATAGATGACATCCTCCTCCTGTGGGATGGCCAATATGAAGATCTGGAAAAATTCATGAACGACCTCAATGTCAACCAAAGAGGAATTATCCTTAAGTTTGAGGCCAGCCAGGCTGATGTCCACTATCTCGATTTGAACATCAGTATTAGAGATAGTGTCTTTTCCACCTCAACCTTCTTTAAAGCCACCGATAGGAACTCCTACATTCCAATTGGGAGTTGCCACCATAACGCTTGGCTAAAGGCCATTCCTAAGAGCCAATTTCTGAGACTTCAGAGAAATTGCTCTGAGGACCATGATTTCCTCACTCAGGCTGAGGTTCTGGTTAGTCGGTTTATTGAAAAAGGCTACTCAGAGGGTGATCTCCGGGAAACACTCAAGATTGTAAGTGCCAAAAATAGAGGAGAACTGTTGATGGAGAAGGCCCCTGGGAACTTACCGGGGACAGCCCCGGCTGTACCATTCATTACGACCTACTCCATACAACACAATAATATAAAGCAACTAATCAAGAAACATTGGCACATTATCACCAATGATACCGTTCTTGGTAGTATTGTACCACCACAACCAAGGGTCATTTTTAGGGGTGCACAGTCTCTGCAGGGCCAAGTGGCTCCAAACGTTCTTAATCCTCCAGTGAGAAGCAAAGGGTTTTTTGACCATCTGAGTGGATTTTACCAATGCAAACGCTGTAGAGTTTGTCGATTTAATTCTAATCCATCCAGAAGGATCACCTCTGTTCTATCCACAGCCACACAGAGGACATTTACGATCAAACCGTGTATCACGTGTGCTTCCACTGGAGTTGTCTACCTACTGCAATGCCCTTGTGGCTTGCAGTATGTGGGCCGGACTAAACGTCCACTACAAGTGCGCCTGAATGAACACATTACAAACATTATTTCAGGCTTTAAAAATCATTCTGTCTCCAATCATTACCGTCTAGTACATAATAGGGATCCTTCCAATACACTCTTTTTGGGCATTGATAAACATAAGCCTAATTGGAGAGGTGACCTTTTGGTCAGGGAAATCTCGAAAATGGAGATGGCCTGGATCCACCGACTAAAAACTTATGTTCCGTACGGAATGAACATTGAGACAGATGTGAATGCGTTTATTAACAATGCTTAATCGATCTAGAAGATACCTGTATGTTTTCAAACAATGTAAACACTGTTCAAAGTTGCCTTTTTTTGAACAGATGTAATTATGTGTTTGTCATGGCCACCTTAGTTCGGGGACTAAGATTTTGCTCCCCCTGTCCCACTTTTCTCCCCTAGAGACTGGTTTTTTATTAATAAATACAGACTCCTGTTAGTAAGAACATTGTCTGTATTCTAAATTCCTTTTATCACTATTTCAGGAGCTTATTTTCACCCCAATTTCCAAACAATGAGACTTGGGGCCCCCCCTCCCCCTCCTTATTTTTACTTTCCCCCCTCCCCTCCCTTTTTCCTTCCCCCTGCTCCTCTCCCTAACCTATACACCTTTGGTGGTGTTTAAGGATTGGCTGCAATCTATTAGTCAATGATATTTATGTCATGGAATTTTGAGCCCCGAAATATGGTGCCATCAGACTTTATGCATATTGGGGATATGCGTGTTGGTAATGGACTCTTCCTCCTTCTGATTCTGGGGAACCCTCGATAGATTGAGATTGGTCTATTATTATTATTCTTAATTTTCACTTTGTTTCACCTACACTTTTCCTTTAAAAAATTAGATATTATAATCTAATAAGTCATTACGCCACTACACATATTTTTTATGGTTCAGCTATGAGGATATACATGCTCTCCGCATCTATGTGACAGATGACAGGGTATATTCCTTACCGTTTGTGTGGTAAAAAAAAAAAAATAATTTTTTTTTCACGTGTTTTGCAGATTGGAGAGGAACATTTTTTTCTTTATATTTTTCCTTTTTCACGTTTCTGATTTATGGACTATTATATTTTACTATATTTTCCAAAATATTATTTGGAGACTAAGTCACCATATACTTTTCTTCAATTATTGACCTAATGTAGCTTTAACAGCTACAAATGCTCTCTAATAGAGATATATAAATTTCTCAGCTCACATTATATGCCCAAACACACACCGTCACGGGTTACATATAATTGCTATTATATTATATATATACACTTTACAATCCATGTTCACGTATTTTTGTTCTTCCTGGTAAGCAACTGATTTCTCTCCCAGTTGTGACTAGGTTAGCAGTACACCGTTTTTTCTCATAAAGTTCGTTACTTAAGGGCAAATTTTCCCTGAGTTAAGATGGAGTTTTCTCTCCGTTCCCTTACCTCCCACAATGAGGCGTTCCCCTATTTAATGACACGACCCACTGCACGGCCCTATCCCCATTGAGAATGTCTTGTAAGACGAAAAGCTTCTGGGAAGGCGTGCAGTGACGTCATCACGTTCAACGCTCCTGAAGGAGGAAGGGTCCGTTTCTATTACATGCCGGCCGGCGTTCTGTGTTACTCCATGTGGAGTTTTATATGCGCTTTTTATCCTGTGCTTATGTGAGTACTTTTTACTAATAAATTACTCATTACTGGTTTTAAAAACGTTATTATGCTATGGTCTGCCTTCTGTTTTTCTTGATCACACTTGGATGCACCGCCGAGTGCTAGCCTGGATCTGATTATCCATTGGGTCTGGTCTGAGGTCCTGTGTCCGGTGTGAGTGACAGACGCTGGGAGTCTTTTTTGATGTGAAGTCCGATCGCTCCTTGTTGAAGTCAGGATCTTTCTATGGGCTCATTTTTGAAAGGCTTAACTCTGCCTACCATCTGGTAAGGGCAATATATACTGGTGGTGGCACTTCCGTGTGGTGTGGAGCACAGCGGTGTGAAAGGATATCCAATCTGTTGTACCTAGTCTATAAGACTGAGAAACTATATCCTAGGACAATACTCACTCCGTGAACTGTTCACATTTTCATACAGATCCATACATATATGGCCCTCTGTCTGACTACAATCCAGGACTTTTGTGTTACCTGTTGCTACTGCCAACTACCTTATTACCTATCACCATTATCTCCGAATATTATTATTTGTGTGTTTTTTATCCACCAGTCATGTATTAACAGTCTTCGATCTGATTGTTTTGATTAGGGTATAGACATTTTAGCTAATTTACCTGGCGCAGTTTTTTCTTTTTCATGTTGAAATCCTTACCAGCTGGCGTCTGGTATAGGTGGGTGAAGCAGTGTCCCAGAGGATATCTCGTGTCCAGGATCGGATCGGCAGGTGTTGAAGAGTCGTCGGCGGTAGTATCCGGTTGTAAGTGCGGGATCGTTCAGCAGTCCGAGGCGGAGCAAAAGAGGATGCGGGTATAGTGGATCGGCCAGCGATGGGTTACGAGGAGTACCTCCAAGGAAGCCGTGAGGCGGAAGTCGGGATAGGAGTGTTTTGAAGGTAACTCCTGAGGTGAAGGCAGGGTGCAGTACATCATACGTCCGGTGGAAGGTGGAGAATTGCACCCCATAGCATTATGGAACTTGTACTTTTAGTCGTCAAAACTAGTTGGCAGGCAGAATTCAGTAAGCTGAGAGAGGGAGGTGTCTTGAGTCGCCAATGGGTGAGGAGACTGGTAATGTGCAGGCTGAAATCCGTTGTGAGGAGAAAAGTTTATATCTTAAATGCGGCAAGGTGGAGCCGTACAAGTGAAAAAAATATATCGGGCATCAGTTCCTTGTAGAGGCAGGTTGTGATACGTGAAAAAACGCAGAAAGGAAAATAAAAATAAAAATTAAGGCAGATTTCAGGGTAAAGGTGGAATATAGCATTAGGGCAGGCATGTAAGCCTTGTGCGCTAATGGTCTCTGCGGTTCCTCCGGGCTCTAGGCGATGTAGACGGGCTCAGTTCTCTGTATCCCGTTTGATGTCTTGTGGTGCGTCTCGGGGTGGAAGGGGATCTACGCCTGCGGTATCTGGTGTTCTGAGCATCCATAGGTTCTTCCAATGCCTCGTTTTTTCTGGAGGATGAATGGCGGAACTCAGCATACCAGTTAGGTACAGGCATCAAGGGAATGCCGAGTGTGTTGCAGAAATGTGGCAGGTCTTCAGGCACTTTGAGAAGGGCTGTGCGGCCGTGGGAAGAGGCTGACAGGCAGAACGGGAACTTCCATTTGTAGGGGATATTCTTCTCCCGGAGAACATCTAGTAAAGGTTTCAGGTCCCTTCTGTGCCGCAGTGTTATGCCGGAGAGGTCTTGGTAAATTTGGATGGGGTACCCCTCATGAAGTATTTGCTGCCTGCTTCGTGCTTGCTGTACAATGTCCTCCTTCAGCCTGTAATCCACAATACAGCATACAATGTCCCGAGGGGGATCGCCATCTCTCCCTTTGGGGCGCAGTGCGCGGTGAATCCGCTCCATGGCTATAGGCGTTTGTGGTGGGCGATTGATGAGGCCATTAAAGAGGCCTACGACAGCCGGGAGGATTTGGTCGCCTTCAATAGACTCTGGCATTCCGCGGACCCTAAGGTTGTGGCGGCGTCCCCTATTATCCAAATCTTCCAGATGGCGTTGCATGTCGCGCATCTGCAGGGTTTGGGAGTCAATGTGGGTGGTTGTTAGGTGCAGGAGCCTGTCATGCTGGTCGGTTATCCGTTCCACGGTTTGGACCCTGTCATTCAGGGCATGTAGGTCTAGCCGTAACTCGGCA
This sequence comes from Lithobates sylvaticus, assembly GCA_028564925.1. NCBI lineage: Eukaryota > Metazoa > Chordata > Amphibia > Anura > Ranidae > Lithobates > Lithobates sylvaticus. The sequence goes on along the minus strand of CM053033.1, from coordinate 38,797,454 downwards.
ATGGCGGCCGCCAGGGTGCCTTTTATGTCATCTGCCACGGAGCGTAGATCATTGATAGTCAGCTGTGGCTGCGGCATTAGATCTACACCTCCGCTATTCCCGGGTGAGCGGGTGTGTGGGGAAGTGGGGAGCGGATGTTCAGTCAGCGGTGGTTGCGGAGTGGAATGGCGGGAAGGCGCCATATTTCCTCTGCCGGCCCGAAACATTTCTGGGATGTGTTGGTTTTGGGTCCCGTTCAGTTCCCGGGGAGATCGAGAACGGGAGGCAGAGGAGGTACGGGAAGCGGTCCCCATTCCCTGGGTACGATTGAGCATACAGTACCTCCGTTTATGAGAAGTTTTTCTCCCGTGGCGGCCGGAGCTCAGGGATTATGCGACCTTCTTCATGCCAGGTCAGGCCACGCCCCCGGATCTTCTGTTCAGGGGGGTCGCTGGGGGCAGGTTGGGGACCATGCCCCAGTTATGCAGCTGTTTGATCCCATCCTTAGGGGTCAAAATTCGTTTTTTTTTGGTGTTGGTAAGTGACAATGAGCTTCGCAGGGAATCCCCATTTGTATGCGATTTTATGCTCCAGGAGGACCGAGGTGACTGGTGCAAAAGCTTTGCGCGCCTGTGAGGTGGCTGCCGAGATGTCATTATACAGTTGTATTTTGGTAAATGGATCAGGGAGGTTGCGTAAGGACCTGGCAGCCCTCATGATTTGTTCTTTAGAGTGAAAAAAATGAATCCTGGCCAGGATATCCCTGGGTAGGGAGTCGGGTAGGTGTTGCGGCTTATGGATCCTATGAGCCCTGTCAATGAGTAGGTCTTGTGGTGTTAAAGACGGTATAATTTTGTAGAACAGACGGTGAAGGTATGGCGTTATTTCAGGGGGAGATATGGTCCCAGGCACTCCCCTGATTTTAATGTTGTTCCACCTGCTGCGGTCCTCAAGGTCTGCGATTTTAAGGTGTAATTGTTGTATGGCTGCAGAGTGTTCATCCTGAGTATCAACCGTGGTGTTATGAGCAATAGTAGCTACAGAAAGGTGCTGCTCTATGTGTTCTATACGGTCTTCCATATTATCCACCCTGTCCAGTAAGTGGTTAATTGAGGCTCTGAACTCCTTCTGCATGTCAGCTTGTAAGGAGAGTAGCATGGCTTTTAATGTGTGTTCTGATGCTGGATTGTCTGTGGTATTGTGTGCAGCTAGTGAGGCAGTGCAGTCAGTTGCTGCTGTGGCACCACAGGTCTCAGCGCCATGTTGCCTCTTCACAGGGGGAGGTTTAGAGGGTGAGTGCGCTGGGGAGATGGCAGACCTCTTACCTCTGTCTGCTGTGGAGAGATTCGCCTGGTGCTGGTGGTCCCCAGAGTCCTCCATATCAGAGGGAGGATCGTCCGTCAGTGAGGAGGCTGTTTGTATTGCCTGAGGCGCGGGCTCTTCGTCCCGGCCGGCGCCATCTTGTGGAGAAGCTCCTGCGGGCTTCATTTAAAAGTTTATTAGTTTCCGTGATCCGTGGGCGTCGGATCTGCCGCGGGTCATGTCCCCGTGAGTGTGGGGGAGTATGCTGGTTCCCCGTGAGGCACAGAGGGCTGTGTAGCTGTGCTGGGTGCTGGCAGTAGCTCTGTGGACGAGCGGAGCTCTGTAATCAGGCGGCCATCTCCGTGTGCGGCCAGACCACGCCCAGATTTGAGGCATTTTTGACCCCAGATCTCATATTTAAGAGGTCCTGTCATGCTTTTTTCTATTACAAGGGATGTTTACATTCCTTGTAATAGGAATAAAAGTGACACATTTTTTTTAAAGAACAGTGTAAAAAAACAAAATAAAAAATAAAAGAAAAAAAGAAAAAAAATTAAACATGCCCCATCCCACCGAGTTCACGTTCAGAAGTGAACGCACGCTTGAGTAGCGCCCACATATGAAAACGGTGTTCAAACCACCCATGCGCCCATATAATGCTAGCCCTAGACTTTCTCTGTAACTCAAAACATGCAACCTGTAGAATTTTTTAAATGTCGCCTATGGATATTTGTAAGGGTAAAAGTTTGTCACCATTCCATGAGCGGGTGCAATTTTTGTTGGCTATCAATTTAGCCACTTCCCGACCGCCCCATGTAGATATACGTCGGCAGAATGGCACGTACAGGCAGAATCACGTACCTGTACGTGCCATTCTTCAGGCGGTTGGGGGGTCCGATCGGACCCCCCTCCGCCGGCGGGGACGGTCGGGATCGTGTCAGGAGCGATCCGGGACGAGGGGACGGCCAGTGGTTTCTGGCCACCCCCTCGCGATCGCTCCTGGCCAATGAAAAGCTTCCCCTTCCTGTCTATTGTATAGACAGGAAGGCGGAAGTGATGTCACGCTCGGTGCGCCGGTCTATGTGACCGGAGACGCCGAGCGGCGAACATGTAAAGGTTAGTGCACAACAGTACACTGACACCAGTACAGTTAGGCACATATTCCACCCCCCTGTCACCCCCTGATCACCCCCCAGATCACCCCCTCCCCCCCCAGTCACAGTGTCACTAATTGCAGTGATCATTTTTTTACTGATCACTGCATTTAGTGTCAGTGTGACTGTAATAACTGTCAGGGCAGTTAGTTTTAGGTCCAAGGTAGCCCCCTACCCCCCCCTAATAAAGGTTTAACCCCTTGATTGCCCCCCAGGTAACCCTTTCACCCCCTTTTGCCAGTGTCACTAAGCGATCGTTTTTCTGATCGCTGTATTAGTGTCACTGCTGTCGCTAGGTAACCATTTTTTTTTTTTAGGTAACCGCCATGTTTATATAGGTTCATAAATAGTTTTATAGGTCAGGTACCCCCATATTACAACCTAAATAAAGGTTTTAACCCCTTGATTGCCCCTAGAGTTAACCCTTTCACCAGTGATCACTGTATAACTGTCACTGGTGACGCTGGTTAGCCAGTTAGTTATTTCGTTATTTAGGTTCCCCGTCAGGTTTTTATATAGCGTCAGGTACCCCCATATATTACCTAATAAAGGTTTTAACCCCCTGATTGCCCCTAGTTAACCCTTTCACCCCCTTTTGCCAGTGTCACTAAGCGATCGTTTTTCTGATCGCTGCATTAGTGTCGCTAGGTAACCATTTTTTTTTTTTTAGGTAACCGCCATGTTTATATAGGTTCATAAATAGGTTTATAGGTCAGGTACCCCCATATTACAACCTAAATAAAGGTTTTAACCCCCTGATTGCCCCCAGAGTTAACCCTTTCACCAGTGATCACTGTATAACTGTCACTGGTGACGCTGGTTAGCCAGTTAGTTATTTCGTTATTTAGGTTCCCCGTCAGGTTTTTATATAGCGTCAGGTACCCCCATATATTACCTAATAAAGGTTTAACCCCCTGATTGCCCCTAGTTAACCCTTTCACCCCCTTTTGCCAGTGTCACTAAGCGATCGTTTTTCTGATCGCTGCATTAGTGTCGCTAGGTAACCAGTTTTTTTTTGTATTACTGTTACGGGTGACGCTGGTTAGTTAGCTTGTTTTTTATACTGTCAGGGCACCCGCCATTTATTACCCAATAACGGTTTAACCCCCTGATCGCCCGGCGGGTGATATCAATTAGGTTTTAGGGTCAAATAAGGTCTGCGTCGCCCCAGGTTAGTGCCAGTACCGCAAACACCCACGCACAAAGCATACACCTCCCTTAGTGGCACAGTATCTGAACAGATCAATATCTGATCTGATCAGATCTATACTAGCGTCCCAGCAGTTTATGGTTCCAAAAAAAAAACGCATTGTTAGCGGGATCAGCCCAGATACCTGCTAGCACCTGCGTTTTCCCCCTCCGCCCAGCCCAGCCCACCCAAGTGCAGTATCGATCGATCACTGTCACTTACAAAACACTAAGCACACATAACTGCAGCGTTCGCAGAGTCAGGCCTGATCCCTGCGATCGCTAACAGTTTTTTTTGGTAGCGTTTTGATTCAGTCGCTTCAGTCAGGAGCTTTTTTACCTGTGAATCTCAAAAAAATAAAAAAAAATAAAATAGTTGTCGTTTTATTGTTCTCTCTCTCACTCTATTCTCTCTCTATTGTTGCTCTTTTTTTACTCCATTCTATTCTGCAATGTTTTATTATGTTTTATCATGTTTTATCATGCTTGCTTTTCAGGTATGTAATTTTGTTTACTGTGTTTTAGTGTTAAGCATTTTTTTGTTTTCAGGTGCGCCATTCAGTTGCAACGCGGATTTATTTATCTTGACAGCAACAGCGTTTGCTCCCACGATACATAAAGACGCGACTCCAACACTGTAGGAGGTGATTTCACCACCACAGTTAAAAAAAAGAGCATATATGCCGAAGCATGGGGGCAGCAGGGGGGGGGAGGAGTGATTGGCTCCTAATGCCACGTACATACGGTCGAAATTCCGACCGTGTGTACACGGCATAACTTTTGCGGGAGGATGCCCCCATGCATCGGCATATATAAATGGTGCATGTATGCCCATCATTAGAAGTGGGTGGATGAAGGGAGGTATTCTAATGGTGGGCATACCCACCAATCAATCTCTTTTTTTCGTTCAGCCAAGAGGCTGCATGAAAAAAAAAAAGATTACAATATATGTCCAGTATGTTGCTGGACTTTGAATGGTTATACCAGAATGATGCCTGCAGGTTTAGGTATCATCTTGGTATCATTCTTTTCAGCCAGTGATCGGCTTTCATGTAAAAGCAATTCTAGCGGGTAATTAGCCTCTAGACTGCTTTTACAAGCAGTGGGAGGGAATGTCCCCCCTCCCGGATATAAACCGCGCCATTGGGAAATTGGGAAAGCATTTTATCACACCAATCTTGGTGTGGTCAGATGCTTTGAGGGCAGAGGAAAGATCTAGGGTCTAATAGACCCCAATTTTTTCAAAAAAAGAGTACCTGTCACTGCCTATTGCTATCATAGGGGATATTTACATTCCCTGAGATAACAATAAAAATCATAACAAAGAAAAAAAATGGAAGGAACAGTTTAAAAATAAAATAAAAAAGCTAAATAAATAAAAAAAAAAACAAAAAAAAAAAAAAAAAGCACCCCTGCCCCCCCTTCTCTTGCGCAAAGGCGTACACAAGCGTTGGTCTGGCGTCATATGTAAACAGCAATTGCACCATGCATGTGAGGTATCACCGCGAAGGTCAGATCGAGGGCAGTAATTTTAGCAGTAGACCTCCTCCGTGAATCTAATCTGGTATCATGTAAAGGCTTTTAAAGGCTTTTAAAAATGTATGTAGTTTGTCGCCACTGCGTGTTTGTGCGCAATTTTAAAGCATGTCGTGTTTGGTATCCATGTACTCGGCCTAAGATCATATTTTTTATTTCATCAAAAATTTGAGCAATATAGTGTGTTTTAGTGCATTAAAATAAAAAAAAAGTGTATTTTTTCCACAAAAAATGCGTTTGAAAAATCGCTGCGCAAATACTGTGTGGAAAAAAAAATGCAACACCCACCATTTTAATCTGTAGGGCCTTTGCTTTAACATTATATATAGTGTTTGGGGTTCAACGTAATTTTCTTGCAAAAAAAAAATATGTTTTCATGTAAACAAAAAGTGTCAGAAAGGGCTTTGTCTACAAGTGGTTAGAAGAGTGGGTGACGTGTGACATAGGCTTCTAAATGTTGTGCATAAAATGCCAGGACAGTTCAAACCCCCCCCAAATGACCCCATTTTGGAAAGTAGACACCCCAAGCTATTTGATGAGAGCAATGTTGAGCCCATTAAATATTTTTTTTTTTGTCCCAAGAGATTGAATAATGAAAAAAAAAAAATATATATATTTTTTTTTTACAAAAAGTTGTCACTAAATGATATATTGCTCAAACATGTCATGGGCATATGTAGAAATACACCCCAAAATACATTCTGTTGCTTCTCCTGAGTACGGGGATACCACATGTGTGGGACTTTTTGGGAGCCTAGCTGCGTACGGAACCCCAAAAACCAATCACCGCCTTCAGGCTTTCTAAGGGTGTAATTTTTTTATTTCACTTCTCACTGCCAATCACAGTTTCGGAGGCCATGGAATGCCCAGATGGCATAAAACCCCCCAAAATGACCCCATTTTGGAAAGTAGACACCCCAAGCTATTTGCTGAGAGGTATTGTGAGTATTTTGCAGATGTCGCTTTTTGTCACAAAGTTTTGAAAATTGAAAAAAGAAAAAAATTTTTTTTTTTTCTTTACTTTCTTCATTTTCAAAAACAAATGAGAGCTGTAAAATACTCACCATGCCTCTCAACAAATAGCTTGGGGTGTCTACTTTCCAAAATGGGGTCATTTGGGGGGGTTTTGTGCTATTTTGGCATTTTATGGCCTTCGAAACTGTGATAGGTAGTGAGGAGTGAAATCAAAAATTTGCACCCTTAGAAATCCTGAAGGCGGTGCTTGGGTTTCGGGGCCCCGTACGCGGCTAGGCTCCCAAAAAGTCCCACACATGTGGTATCCCCATACTCAGGAGAAGCAGCAAAATGTATTTTGGGGTGCAATTCCACATATAACTATGGCATGTGTGAGCAATATATCATTTAGTGACAACTTTTTGAAAAAAAAAAAAAATCTTTTTTATTTTTGTCTTTATTCAATCACTTGGGACTAAAAAAAAAAAATATTCAATGGGCTCAACATGCCTCTCAGCAAATAGCTTGGGGTGTCTACTTTCCAAAATGGGGTCATTTGGGGGGGTTTTGTACTTCTCTGCCATTTTAGCACCTCAAGAAATGAAATAGGCAGTCATAAATTAAAAGCGGTGTAAATTCCAGAAAATGTACTCTAGTTTGTAGACGCTATAACTTTTGCGCAAACCAATAAATATACGCTTATTGGCATTTTTTTTTACTAAAGACATGTGGCTGAATACATTTTGGCCCAAATGTTTGACTAAAATTGAGTTTATTAGATTTTTTTTATAACAAAAAGTAGAAAATCTCTTTTTTTTTCAAAATTTTCGCTCTTTTTTTTTTTTTTTTTCCGTTTATATCGCAAAAAAAAAAAATCACAGAGGCAATCAAATACCATCAAAAGAAAGCTCTATTTGTGGGAAGAAAAGGACGCAAATTTCGTTTGGTTACAAAATTGCATGACCGCGCAATTACCAGTTAAAGTAGTGCAGTGCGAAATTGAAAAAAGACCTCTGGTCCTTTGGCTGCCAAATGGTCCGGGGCTGAAGTGGTTAGTCGCCATAAAATTATCTTTTACAATATAAAAAAAAAATGGGCTAACTTTATTGTTGTCTTATTTTTTTAATTCAAAAAAGTGTATTTTTTCCAGAAAAAGGGCACTTGTAAGATCGCTGCGCAAATACGGTGTGACAGAAAGTATTACAACAACTGCCATTTTATTCTCTATGGTGTTAGAAAAAAATGTATAATGTTTGGGGGTTCTAAGTAATTTTCTAGCAAAAAAAACAGTTTTAAACTTGTAAACAACAAATCTCAAAAAGAGGCTCAGTCCGTAAGTGTTTAAATGTGATTTGACAATTTTTTTTTCTTTAGAAATTGCATTTTTTTGCTGCAGCATGTTATATACACAGTTCAGATGTGCCAATTTACAGGCAGACTATGGGGACCCCCCAGATACTATATTTAAAGGAATTTCTCATTTTTTATTGTTGCACTTTAAGCATCATTAAAATCACTGCTCCTGAAAAAAACTATTGTTTTAAAAAAAAATACATCAGGACATTACCCACATCCCCATACCCTTTTTTATGGCCAATTGCTTGCATATAAGCCTTCAAAATGGGCACTTTTGATTTTTCCTGTTCGTCTCCCATAGAGTTCAAAGGGGTTTGCCGTTCACAGGTTGGACTTGATGGACTTGTGTCTTTTTTCAACCTCACCTATTATGTAACTATGTTTGGCTTAGAACTTTTCCCCTGTTCAGGAGTTCTGCTGCGAACTGAACATGGGGGTGTTCGGCCCATCTCTACTAACAAACAGCATAGAAATCAAAAACATATGTTGGAAAGGGCCAACCCAGCTGCATCTATTGGGAGTTTTTGTAGTGTGGCAAGAGCTATTCTGGAAGGTTTACCTGCACATAGGAAAGATGTGAAAATGTTGAATTTAACTATGAGTCAATCATTAGGATCCCGAAAGGACTTAAATCCCAGGGAGACATTATTAAACTATTGAAATATTAGTTGCCACCTAAAGTGCAAGTTTGTCTGTGAAAAAAAAGGGTAGACTCGAACCAATTTATTCTTACACCCAAAAAATATCTCAAATCATTAAATGTCTACAGGGTGGTGGGGACTGAGCAACATTGGAGGTACAGTAATGTATCATCAACGTATAGTGATATCTTGCCCTTCAGAGCCCCCACCGAAGACCACAAATATATAAATTAGCACTAATCAGAGTTGCCAAGGGCTCCATGGCCAAATCAAAGAGGCCTGGCAACAGAGGGTAGCCCTGGCTCATGCTCCTGTGAAGAGCAAAGGAGGTAGACAGAACATTATTGGCAAATACCCTCAAGAAACGTGATAATTCTGGTGCCAATATTTTCATGCTCAACAGATAGATGGGTGAATAAGCGGTGCAGGTTAATACCAGTGCGTTCACCTGGGATGAACCCTGACTGATCTTTATGAGCCAGGGTAGTGATAGCATATAGTCTTTCAGCCAAGACCTTAGCTTGTGGGACACAGATTTTAAATTACCACATACAGTACATTGGTTAGTAGTACCACCAGCAGATACCAGTTTTCACACTGCCCAATCTCTTGTTAAAAACCACAGTAGGTCTGACAATACAGGTAGGTCTGACAATACAGTGTGGAGAGAATGAGAAAGTGGTAATGAGTCAAAACAAGATAAAATTTGCCTGGAAAATGACATATTTGACAACACACTGTTCAAGCTAGAGGGAATGCCGAGATATTATAGATGTCAACAAGCCAGGGTCTTCAAAGAGCTTTTGATGAGGCCCTGTTATAAATGGTAAATTCTTAAATTGTCTGGCTGGAGTTTAGGGAATACACATCTTGGAGACTGGGTTATTGACCTATACCTGAATGCTACATATTTAAGCTGAACTCCAGGATAACTAAAAGTCCACCCTTTCAATGGTGGTGCCCCTGAACTGAAAGGGTTAACTGCACAATTATTCTATGGGATGGTGATAACACGTTTACCTACTTGATCCCCCTCTCCCCCTGAAAATTAAGTTCTCCTTCTCTCCAGCAGTGTACTGTTCTTCAGCAATCCCTCCTCCAATGCAGGGCTATGTTTACTGCATCAGTCTTGATGACATTAGAGGAGCTTAGATCACCATAATGCAGGGAAGAAAAGGCTGCAGGGACCAGTCTAACACTATAAAGCAGCCCACACAACCAGAGGATTGTGTAAGTTCCCGGGCCCTCTGACATAAATGAGCAGGCACAGCCCCATTGCAAGAGAGGACTTTTATTCATCCCTGCATTTCACTTTCCAGTCATAGTCATACCTACTACAGTAATTAAGTTACATTCCTAAAAAGTGGTCACATGTGTAATGTAAGAGAAGGTACTACTACTAAAAAAATTACTGGGCCAGCGACTCCTGAAATCTCAGACTGGAATAATACTAAGTTGATTCAAGTTTTTCACTGTGCTAAGACCAGGTAGACTTTACTTAAATATTTTTCACTTTTAAAACTTTTATATTGGGGGGGCGTGGCTTGCACGTGCTGCAGATGGCCGCTTGATACAAGAGCTTCAGAGCAGCATGGGGATAACTGCTTCGAGACCCAACATAACACATCTGGTTAAAACCTCTAGGACGCCTTCTCTGCTCCTCTACGTGGATGCAGAGAAGAGTCCATTGGGGCTATTTCCAGGCTGTACTTACCAAATTTGGCTTCACAAACAGGATCCTATCAGCTATTATGGCCCTCTACACGGCCCCATCAGCCAACGTATTTGTGGCAGAAATGCTATCATCTTTTTCCATTTACGATATCTAATGGAACGCGGCAGGACTGTCCTTTATTCCCCCTTATCTTTGACTTAACCATGGAACCCCTGGAAGAAAGCATTACAGCCTCCAACCAGATTACAGGCTTTAACATAGGCGGTAAAGCACACAAAATTTGCCTTTTTGCCAACAATGTCATCCTGATGTTGACAAATCCCCATTCCTCCCTAGCTAAAGTCCAAGATCTTTTAAACAAATTTAGTGTCATACTATAGAATGAACTCCTCAAAATCCCATATACTTAACCTAGGTATAGACAGCATCAACAGAAACCCTCTAGCCCTACAATTCCCGTTCCAGTGGTCGGAATCAAGCATAACATACTTAGACATTACTCTCAAAAATAAAACAGACAAAACTTCTCCCCTTTCAAACAGAAATATATTGATTCCCTTGCACAAATATCTAAGCATGAATTATCCTGGGCTGGTAGGTTAGCGGCATATAAAATGAATACTCTCCCTCAATTCTTTTACATGTTCCACTCCCCGGTCCTACCTAAACTCTCTATAAGTCCTATTAGGTAAATTTATTTGGCAAGCCAAAAAACCCTGTGTCACCTGGGCTTGGCTAATTAAACACTGGTCAGTGGGAGGATCAGGCCTAGCAGACATCTCAGACTACTATCACTCTACTATTCTCGCTCAACTTAGAGAATGGTTTCTGCCAGAAACCAGATCCCTCTGGTGCAACTTAGAATGCCAATCCACCCCTAATAGAAATCTAAAACATTGGCTTTATAGTCTCTCCCCGAAAGGAAAGCTCCACTCCCCAAACACCTCTCCCCCACTATCATAGCTTCAGTCAAGACCTGGAGAAAATTCACCTCCATGACCTGGCAAGATACACCTAGTACTCCTATGAAGCTCCCCATCACTATTATTCAACATATGATCCCTGACCTAACCCTTAGCTCATGACCTAAAGATGCTCAAGGCCTACTTATCAGCATCATAATTCAAAACCACATCAAATTGTTCATACAGCTGCAAATAGTTCTAAGACTACCCAGCTCCGCCACCCTGCCATTCGGTCAGATGAAAAGTAAAATGTCATGGCTGATGTTGAATGAAAGGTTGACTGCGCTGGTTCTGGACAAGATGAGGTTGTTCCACAAAGTCTGGGATCCGTGGCTTGACTACTTGGCCAGTGATCCCAGACCATTTGCTACTTAGGAACTGAGATATATAATATATGTTAAGGAATAGGACCACAGCCCTCCCCATAACCCCCCCCCCCTTCTTATCTTTATTTCACCCTCCTAATTCTCTTCTATCTTTCACTTTTAAAACTCATATGCTCGAGTAAAATGCCACTTTAAAGCAAAGTTATAGACCACAGGGGCCCATACATGCAGAACTGAAGTTAATTGAGGCCTTGGGCCCCCTGCATCCATGTGGAGGATGCTTGACCCCCCTATTAGCGTGATGGGGGTGGGCTCATCCCTGTGGGGGGGGGGTGCTGGGTAAGCTGTAAATAGAAAAAGGCTAAAGGGCCTCTATGTCAGGAGTTATATGTACACACTAATCTGTTGTAATAATGAGAGGCTTTACCTCTCATGGACTTTTACAGCACGCTGTCTAAGCAGGTGAAAGATCGCTTTTCCTTTTTCTTTGTTGTTTATTTGTTGTAGTGTCAAGAGACTAAGCAATGATTCTCTTGTGGCTATCCATGCTGTACAAAATGTGTTATGAGCATATTGTTCTGTACTGAAAAACTTTAATAAAAAACTATTGAAACTAAAACTACCCAGCTAATTTCACTACCAGTACCTTCAAAAAGCCCATTATATAAATCGCAGTCTTAACCTCCTAACTCCCATCCCCAATATACCGTTGAAATATCTCTCACCAAACAATATTTCCACAAAGGGTATCTCTCTATTCTATGTTTATTGCACCGTTTTCCTGTTCTTTTTAAAAGAGCAATATTTCAAATTTGTTAAGCTAAATTTCTGAATGCTCTAGGTAGAAATTAAGGAATCTCTGGAGAAACTACCATGGTGTAAAATATGTTACATTCTTGTCTGGACAAGGCATGATAGAGTAATAGAGCCTTTTTTTTTTAGGTAAAAAAAAATGCTTTATTGAAGTATATATTGAAGCATGGATTTTTCGGCATCCAAGTGAGCTAAATTGATTATTTTAACCGATCGATTATCCACAGTGCCTCAAATACAAAAAAAAATGATTAAAAGAAATGAACTGACTTCATTATTTTGAGTTAATTTTTCCAAGCAGAATTCTTTTAAAAAGAACACAACATGATGGATGTAAGTATACTGCAGATTATCAAAAATAAATTAATATTTATTATAATAAGTCACATGAAAAGATCACTAATGTCCCGTACACACGGTCCAAATATTTCGATGGAAAATGTCTGATCGGACCATGTTGTCGGAAAATCCGATCGTGTGTGGGCTTCATCTGACTTTTTCCGTCAGAATTTCCGATTCTGCTCTCAAATTTTCCGACAACAAATTCCGATCAGACTTTTTCCAATCTTGTGTAGAGAATTCCGATGGACAAAGTGCCACGCATGCTCAGATCAAATTACGAGACCAAAGCTATTGGCTAATAGCCTCTACGTAGTTCCGTCGTACGCAACGAACGTCATCACGTTCAGAATGATCGGATTTTCCGACAACTTTGTCCGACCGTGTGTAATCCGACAGATTTTGTGGTTGGAATTTCCGACCGTGTGTACGGGGCATTACAGTTTGATTAATAGGTGGACATGGACATTATAATATATAATGAATTGCTAAAGCTTTGGTGAATCTGTTAGATCAAACTAACTAAACAAAAGTTTATTTCCCCCAATACCAAATGTCCTAACTTTTTGTTATCCCAATATGGCCAATTAAAATTACCAAATGTTCTGGTGTTAGGATATCGAGTGGAGTAGCAAATCAACTAGCAAAAAATACTTGCACACAAAAAATCTATAATAACTGTAATATAGTGACACTTTTAAAATGGCTATTAGTTTTAAAATGGTCGCCGCAAGACTCTCCTAAGATGGCTGCTGATTACTGGTTGTCATTTTCCTTTTTAAAATGGCATCTAGCTATGCTGGAGCTGCGTGGCTTAGCATCAGTGAGAGGTGGGACCTAGATGGTGAAGATTATGCGATCTCTAGATTTGCTTCATCCTTTAATGGTCTGATGATGTTTAATGGTCTATCTCCCTTGCTGTTTTATATAGTCACAAAAAATAGACTCATAAAACACATCCAGTGGGTGGCCCAGAAGGTGTAACCTTATTCCTATTGGTGAATTTGTTTAATTATTTAACCTGTAATTGCTTATGTACTAACTCACTTGGCCACCAGATAAGATAGGATAAGATCCTCAGATAAGAAACTACTATTTCAGTTTTCTCATGGAAATTGATCTTAAAAATAATCTCTTCTAGGACCAAATAGTGATTTACTATAACAAATAGGACCATGTGATTTCATCTAAAATATATTGAATGCTTAAGAGTCTGGCAATTGCTAATTTATGATCATTACTCTTCTAGTGTAGCAGTGATCAAATGTAAACTTCTAACTACAGATATGGCATGATTTCATAAACAAATATTAATGATATACACCAAATTTTCACACTATAAACTATGAATTGAATACATTACAGCTATAATACATGCACTTACTTCCAAAATAATGATTACAAATAAACAATCCTAACTATAGTACCCTAGATAATATGATGTTCTACCCTGGCTATATATATATATATACAGTGGTGTGAAAAAGTGTTTGCCCCCTTCCTCATTTCCTGTTCCTTTGCATGTTTGTCACACTTAAGTGTTTCGGAACATCAAACCAATTTAAACAATAGTCAAGGACAACACAAGTAAACACAAAATGCAATTTGTAAATGAAGGTGTTTATTATTAAAGGTGAAAAAAAATCCAAACCATCATGGCCCTGTGTGAAAAAGTGATTGCCCCCTAAACCTAATAACTGGTTGGGCCACCCTTAGCAGCAACAACTGCAACCAAGCGTTTGCGATAACGTGCAATGAGGCTTTTACAGCGTCCTGGAGGAATTTTGGCCCACTCATCTTTGCAGAATTGTCCTAATTCAGTTACATTAGAGGGTTTTCGAGCATGAACGGCCTTTTTAAGGTCATACCACAACATCTCAATAGGATTCAGGTCAGGACTTTGGCTAGGCCACTCCAAAGTCTTCATTTTGTTTTTCTTCAGCCATTCGGTGGTGGACTTGCTGGTGTGTTTAGGATCATTGTCCTGCTGCAGAACCCAAGTTTGTTTCAGCTTGAGTACACGAACAGATGGTCGGACATTCTCCTTCAGGATCTCTTGGTAGACAGCAGAATTCATAGTTCCTTTTATCACGGCAAGTCTTCCAGGTCCTGAAGCAGCAAAACAGCCCCAGACCATCACACTACCACCACCATATTTTACTGTTGGTATAATGTTCTTTTTCTGAAATGCAGTGTTCCTTCTACGCCAGATATACTTGGACACACACCTTCCAAAGAGTTCCACTTTTGTCTCATCGGTCCACAGAATGTTGTTCCAAAAGTCTTGGGGATCATCAAGATGTGTTGTGGAGAAATTGAGACGAGCTTTGATGTTCTTTTTGCTCAGCAGTGGTTTTCTCCTTGGAACTCTGCCAGGCAGGCCATTTTTGCCCAGTCTTTTCCTGATGGTGGAGGCATGAACGCTGACCTTAACTTAGGCAAGTGAGGCCTGCAGTTCCTTGGACGTTGTTGTGGGGTCTTTTGTGACCTCTTGGATGAGTCGTCGCTGCGCTCTTGGGCTAATTTTGGGCGGCCGGCCACTCCTGGGAAGGTTCACCACCGTTCCATGTCTTCGCCATTTGTGGATAATGGCTCTCACTGTGGTTCGCTGGATTCCCAAAGCTTTGGAAATGGCTTTATAACCCTTTCCAGACTGATAGATCTCAATTACTTTCTTTCTCAATTGTTCCTGAATTTCTTTGGGTCTCGGCATGATGTGTAGCTTTTAAGGATCTTATGGTGGACCTTACTGTGTCAAGCAGCTCCTATTTAAGTGATGCCTTGATTGTGAACAGGTGTGGCAATAATCAGGCCTGGGTGTGGCTAGAGAAATTGAACTCAGGTGTGGACAACCACAGTTATAGTATGTTTTAACAAGGGGGGCAATCACTTTTTCACACAGGGCCATGATGGTTTGGATTTTTTTTCACCTTTAATAATAAACACCTTCATTTACAAATTGCATTTTGTGTTTACTTGTGTTGTCCTTGACTATTGTTTAAATTGGTTTGATGTTCCGAAACACTTAAGTGTGACAAACATGCAAAGGAACAGGAAATGAAGAAGGGGGCAAACACCTTTTCACACCACTGTATATATATATATATATATATATATATATATATATATATATATATATATATATATATATATAAATCTAAGTATCAAGACACTTGTCCATCCAGGTGTGTGTGTGTGTATGTATATGTGTGTGTGTGTGTGTGTGTATATATATATATATATATATATATATATATATATATATATATATATATATATATATATAAACACACACACACACACACACACACACCTGGATGGACAAGTGTCTTGATACTTAGATTCATGTTAGTCTTTTCCTAATGGGGATTGATGGGGAATTGAATATTGTTTTTCCCTCCACTAGGACAAACATGCAAAGTGTCTCCACAATACTCATTTATGAGACCTGGTAATCTATGTAGTTTATTTCTGGTTGGTTGGGAATACCAGAAACCCATTGTCCGGAGACTGTAAGGGCCTTGACTTTAATTAACTGCCCACAACTTTGTTTGTAGACCAATATTGTATCTGTGTGTAGTCAAACTAAAATGAAGACATTTGTCTCTACTTGCCGTATTTTTCCCTCCATAAGAAGCACCTAGTTTTTAGAGGAGGAAAACAAGTAAAAAAAATATTCTAAAATATTCTGAACCAAATGGTGTCCTAAAATATTTACCAGTGCCCATGAAATGCAGCCTGACCATTGCCATAAATGCGACCTGACCATTGCCATAAATGCGACCTGACCATTGCACATAAATGCAGCCTCTTTGCCCCCCACTGCAGCATCTTTGCCCACCAATTGCAGCCTCTGTGCCCATTGCAGCCTCTCTGCCCACCAATTGCAGCCTCTGTGCCCATTGCAGCCTCTGTACCCAATAATGTCAGCCTCTGTGCCCGTTGCAGCCTCTGTGCCCACTAATGTCAGCCTCTGTGCCCACTAATGCCTCTGGATAACACAGCACTCTCCTCCCTCTGGCACTTGTATGTCACAGAGCTGGGTCTGTGTGCAAGGTCGCGCCCCCCTAGACCAGATCTTGTGATAGGCCGAACACTGATTCAATCTATTATCACACGAGCCGGTCTAGGGGGGCGGGTCCTTGCACACAGACCCAGCTCCGTGACATACAAGCGCCAGTGGACAGAGGGAGGAGAGCGCTGTAGTCACTGGTAGGACAGTCCTGCCCTGCTCACAGGGGCTTCAGATGTCTGTCCTCCGCTCTCCTGCCTCTCTTCTGGTGGTGGCGGCGGGGGGGAGGCATTGCCATCGGCGATGGGGGGGGTGGTGCCTAGCATGCATTCGCTCCATAAGACGCAGAGACAATTTCCCCCATATTTCTGGGGGGAAAAGTGCGTTCTTATGGTGCGGAAAATACAGTACTTGTTTTATACAGTCCAAGAATTAAAAAATGTAAAATAGATAGTATTCCCTTAACAGTTTTGGCACATCTTATCCCATGCCACACTATATTGTATTTTAGAGGGCTGGTAGCATTATATGTATAGCAGTGCATCCCAGTGTTTTAGTCTCCTAGAGCATTGTATAAGAAAAGCAAATACAATTTTTTGAAGAAAAACTCACCTTCCCTAGTAAAAGTAAAAGGTGCTGAAATGAAAGCCTCAGACTGAAGGCGAACAATTCCTCCTGGGAGGTGCGTGGGAGTCACCAGTTCCATATACAAGATGATATACAGTTTCTATTATAGTCATTTATTTTTTATTAGTTTACATCCCAAGTAAAAGTCAGAAAAGGTTATCATTTAGCTTTAAATGTGTAGCATCCATTATTCTGTGATGGTAACTTTCCAATAAAACAGAGGTTACAAATGCAAACTTTCCACAATATTTATTGAGCAATAACTTTACAATGTAAGTAAGAGGGATTGTGTGCCAATATATAAAGAAGGATTTCAAGTAAAATTTATTGGCAGGTGGATAAAGGAGAATTAAAGCTCCTGACATGTCAACGCAGTTATTGATTGGTTAATTATTAACAGATCTTCCTGATGTCATCAAGATCTTTAAGTCAGCAGCTTCTAGCAAACAGCATGCACACTGCTTTTTAAAAGCTATTTAAGATGATGAGCGGATGTGATATATAAAATGAATTTCCCTTGTGTAACTGAAGAATAAGCAGGAAATTGTAAACAAGGGGCAGTTAAAGTATTATATTGTACTGGCCAAAAGTTAAAAAAGGTGAAATAGTTCGCTTCAAGCAATTTGATTTTAGCGAAGCCATAATAACTTACATTGGACTAAGAAATCATAAATGTAATCTCCCTGGAATCCTTTGATGGAAATATTTGTGCAAAATCTCCAGTGCTCTTGATCTTAGACAGCTGATCTTATAGAATTTTTTGAAGATGACTACTAAGGTTGGTGTTAGCATATCAATGCAAAAATAATAATAATAATAATAATAATTTAAAACATCCCTGGAATATCTGGAATACATGCACATTTCCCAACATAACAAAATGTGGTGTCTGATATAACAAAAACAATGTTTTGGTATAATTAAGAGAATAAAAAAAAGAGAACAAATAAGAGAACAGGAAAACAAATAAGTTCATTGTTGGGGTTTACACACTCCAGTGATTCTCAACCCAGTCCTCAATTACCCCCAATAGGCCATGTTTGCAGGTTTTCCTTTATCTTGCACAGGTACTTTAAATAAGGGCCCCTTTCACACTGGGTCGGCGCGGGCGCCAGCGGTAAAATGTCGCTATTTTTAGTGCCGCTTTACCAAAAAAGCGTCCGAAAAAGGGTTAATACCGACTGCAAAGCACCACAAATTTTGATTTGAAAAATTGATTTCAATGGGCAGGAGTGGTTTAGGAGCAGTGTATACACCGCTCCTTCACCGCTCCAAAGATGCTGCTTGCAGGAGTTTTTTTTTAACGTCCTGCAAGCACACCGCTCCAGTGTGAAAGCCCTCGGGGCTTTCATATTGGAGACACAGCAGCGGCTCTTTCAGGGTGCTTTGCAGGTGCTATTTTTAGCGATGTAGCGCCTGCAAAGCACCCCAGTGTAAAAGGGGTCTAAGAGTCAATGGCTTGGTATTTTGGACAACTATTTTATCTAAGAGAAATTCCCAAAACATAGCCTGTTGAAGGTACTTGAGGATTGGGTTGACAACCACTGACATACTCCTTTAGAATGTAAGCTCTCAAAAGTAGAACCCTCCTATTTATTTATTTTTTTATGGGATTGTATTGTGATTGTACGAAGAGGATAAGTTCTGGCACACAGAGTTTACTATAATGTCCAGCTGGCTAAATTAAAAACTTAATGAGATACCTGGGTTTACTCAGGTAAAATAAAAGTCCATATATAGTCAAATCCATAAAGGATTGTCAGGGATACACTTGTGGCTGCTGTCCTCAGAGTTGTGACAGGCTCTGTAAGGGACAAAAGAAAGGAAGGAAACACTTCTAGAGATCAAGTGGTTAAAGTATCATTATTATGATTTTGCAGTATTTCTATAGCACCAACAGTTTGTGCAGTGCTTTAAAAAAAAAAAAAAAAAATCTTACAATCACAATAGGCACAAGAGAAAGGAAGGAAGCGTCAGGTAAGTGTAGTATCCCAAGTGACAGTGTTTATTAAAATAATTAAAAACACTCACAAGAATAGTAATAATTCATGCTCATTTTTACAGTACATGACAAGGGGGATCCATCCATCATCTGTCCCGCAGGATTGCGGTATTCACGTCACCGGAAGGAGATGAGGACCAGAGAATCGTAAGGCAAGGCTACGTGCTCAGAGCTTCTAGCGCCTTCTAAACGTCTCCTTCCGGTAAAATCACTACCTATGTGTATTCCACACTGGTTTGAATGGCTTCCCAGGGCTTGTACAGGCCCTGGAGCCGGGCCCTCACCATCTCCAGCTACAGAACCCGTTTTCAGTGATCCTGCGGACAGATGATGGATGAATTCCCCTTGTCATGTACTGTATAGATTAGCGTGATTTATTACTACCCTTGTGAATGTTTTTAATCCTTTTAATAAACCCCGTCACTTGGGATACTACACTTAGCTGGCGCTTCCTTCCTTTCTCTTGTGCCTATTGTGATCGTAAGATTTCCTTTTTTTTTTTAAAGCACTGCACAAACTGTTGGTGCTATAGAAATGCTGCAAAATCATAATAATAATAATAATGATACTTTTACCACTTGACCTCTAGAAGTTTTTACCACCTTCGTGACCAGGACATTTTTTGCTATTCCGCACTGTTCTACTTTAACTGGCAATTGCTCGGTTATCCAACACTGTACCCAAATGAAACTCATAATATTTTTTTTCACACACATAGAGCTTTCTACTGTTGGTGTTTGATCACCACTGGTTTTTTTTTTTTTTTATTTTATAAATAAAAAAAGACAGTCAATTTTGAAAAAAAACATATATAAAACATTTATAAAACATATCCAATAAAATCAAATGTCTAAATTATTTAGACAAAAATGTATTCTACATGTCTTTGATAAAAAATCCCAATAAGTATATATTCGTTTGTTTGTGTGAAAGTTATAGCGTCTACAAACTCATAGCTTTTGGGCAGCTCTGACTTTCTGACTACCTATCACATTTCTTGAGGTGTTAAAATGCCAGGACAGTACAAACATCCCCCCCCCCAAATGACCCCTTTTGGAAAGAAGACAACCCAAGGTATTTCTAAAAGGGGGTCATTTGGTGAATGTTTATACTGGCCTAGCATATTAGGGCCTTCAAAAATGTTATAGGTAGTCAGGAAATCCAATGCATAATTAACACCCCTTGAAAGCCTGAAGGTGCTCAATGGATTTTGGGCCCCTGTATGTGGCTAGGCTGTATCTGTATGTGGCTAGGCTGCCAAAAAGCCTCTCGCGTGTGGTATCCCCATACTCAGAAACAGTAGTAGAATGTGGTTTTGGCATGTGTGAGAAATATCTCATTAAAATGACAACTTCATGTAAAAAAATGTTTTTTTTTGTCATTTTACAAAAACTTGTAGCAAAAAATAAAATCTTCCATGGACTCAACATGCCTCTCATCAAATACATTTGGTTGTCTTTCCAAAAATGGGTCATTTGGGGGGGGTGTTTGAATTGTCCTGTCATTTTTAGGGCCCCTAAAACATTACGTGTATGGCAAACATTCAGAATTTCTGCCACACCCCTAATGTTGGGCATACATGTAATCTTCTTTTTTTTGTTCAGTCTGAATGAAAAAAGAACCGGGGGTTCCTTCATTCACATTGCAAAAATTCCCTGCCATAAAAAGTGTATGCCCAACATTAAAAGCTTTCACCACACATCCATCCCACGCTTCTATTGTTGTGCATACATGTAATGTTCTTCTTAATCTCCCTTTGCAGCGCTGTTGGCACTGACTTATATACTCTGAAATCAGCCCCCTGCTGCTGTCAGTATACACAGATTAGTGTTGCAACTGATTGGCATTCCTGCAATGCATCACATCCACTGGACCTTTAACTTGCAAATACTTCATAGGCTTGGTCTGGGCAACAAGATGAAGTCTTGGATAAGCAGATTTATATACTAGCCCTATGACTCAAGTGAAAGTCAACCAGGTCTTGTCCAGATCACAAACAGGACTAGACAGGGTTACCCCTTGTCACCGTTGGTGTTTTTTCTGGTCATGGAGGCCTTCTTATGCCAGGTCAGACTGAATTCTAATGTGTCTAGAGTTAAGGTGGGCTCTACTAAACATAAATTGGTTGCTTTTGCGGATGATGTGCTGTTCTTCTTCCGCAATCCTTGTACGACACTGTCTAATCTTGTAAGCGAAATGGAGCGTTTCTGTGACCTTTCAAACTTTAAAATTACCCTTGGAAAATCAGTTATCATGCCTCTGACTATATCGGCGTTGAATCGACTAATTTTAGAAAACTCCTTCCCTTTTAAATGGCAGGGCTCTCCTCAACCCTACCTAGGTATTAAACTTCCCTCAGATTCTAGAGATCTTTATAAATTCAATCCAATCTGAGCTTAGGGTGTGGGAAAAAGTTCAGGTCACTTGGTTAGGTAGGGTCAACATCTTGAAGATGATGATCCTCACACAATTTTTATTCCTAAGGCTTGATGCAAACTTACCAAGTTTGTGTGGCATGGGAAACCCCTGCATCTTTCCTATGACATTATGCATCGTACAAAGGTATGTGGAGGTCCGGGGCCACCCAGATTGCTATATATATATAGTTACTGCTTTACTTTGCATAGAAAACTGGAATTTGCAAACCCATGATAAACTCTGGATCCCTCTGGAAAAAACTATGGCTAGACAGAATCTAGCTCATGCCCCTTGGCTCCCCCGCACCTTCAGGGGGCTTTCAGATTTGGTCTCCCCAACAAACAGCTTTCCCTAGCACACTTACCTTCACCACTTTGCCAATTGGGAGGTTATCCATGGATTACCCCGAGGGAAAATGTGGCCTTTTTCAGGCACTGGAGAGGGCCCCCAAGAGACCCGTTGCTTTCTTTTCAAGACAGGTACACATTTCAAGTCATTAGCTGACTTGTATCGTAGAGTAGAGTGTTGAATAGTGTGAATCTCAGATATAGATGTCACTAGTATTTTTACAAAATTACTTTTCAGATTTCAAATGACACTTGGAGCAGTGCAGCATCAATGTTGCCTGTGCTATATTGTTGCCCAATATCCACTGCATCGCTACTTAACACAATAGTGGCCTAGTAGCCAGCAGATGTAACCACAGAGTGCAGTAAGGGACCAATATGTGACACAGCGGGGGTGTGCTGGATGCTGAAAATTCTCTGTTGGCCATGGCTGTTGAAGATAATGAAGAAAAAAGTCACCATCTAATGGACTGGGAAGTATTAGCCCCCGTACACACGGTCAGAAAGTCCCACCACAAAATCCGTCCGTTTTTTTCCGACGGATTTTGTCTGAAACTGGTGTTGCATACACACGGTCAGACAAAATTGTCATAAAATCCGATCTTTCCGAGCGTGGTGATGTTCGATGCGTACTACGGAACTACGTAGAGGCTAGTTGCCAATAGCTTTGGTCTCGTAATTTGATATGAGCATGCGTGGCACTTTGTCCGTCGGAATTCCCTACACACGATCGGAAAAAGTCAGATCAGATTTTGTTGTCAGGAAATTTAAAAAAAACATTTCCGTCGGAAATTCCGGTGGAAAAAGTCAGATTGAGCCCACACACGGGCGGATTTTCCGACAACATGGTCCGATCGGACATTTTCCGTCAGAATTTCTGACCGTGTGTATGGGGGCTTAGTCATTTTCTTTTGCAAAGAGCTTTTTTTTTTAATGTATTTTGAATGGCGATAGAGTTGCTCTAAGAGACCTGATCAACCATAAATTAAGTCTGTTATGTATCATCTGTTGGATAAAAGGGTTTATTTCTTGAAGAAAGAAGATATTGAACCTAAATTGTTACTTTCAACAACTTCTAAATTAAGCATGTATTTTTTAGAAGATAAACCATCTCAAGTGTTCTTTTACCAGGTGCTTGATATACATAATCTCTGCTCACGTATCCTTTCTAAACCACTCTTACATCCACGCATGTTTAAAAAGTTTCACAAACAGTTTAGAATTTACACCCAAAGCCTTCCTAGTCTAGGTGACATGCATTAAGGATACAATCAAGCAGACATAGCAGATATTTAAGAGCCTCCTCACAACGGCTGCATACTACTATGTATTTTCTGCAGTGGATGTTAGGAGTTTTGCCTGCTTTCCTGTAAATGATGTATGTTATCCTGGTGGGGCTTACAGCTTCTAATTCATTTTTATTTAAAAGCCTCATTTAATTTGACTTCCTCAATTGTCGTGATGATCTGTCGTTGCCTTGGTTACTGTGATGAAAGAGTAAGTACAGCTCATCCTTCACCATCGTGAAGAGAGAGATATTATAATAAGTAAAATTCCAAATGAATGGAATGTGGAGGATATTTCAACCATTAACATAATTTCATTTTCAGTTGAACCTGCATGAAAATTGAATATCTTTGCCGCGTATCAGTATTTCAAACACCTTTAAGGGACATCATCTGCTCCTATACAAAGTCTATAATTTTATCAATGAACCTCTTTAATGTAGTATGTAATGACCTAGAAACCCCCCTATTATCTAGTTGTATTTTAGTGTGTAATCTCATGCAAAAATATACCTTACAGTCACCTAGTCAGATAGTGTATTGTCATGAATGATTTAACTGCTTTCTATTAGCTGTAAGGTGGCCTGTAGCACTGAATGCTTCTGAACATCTTTGTTTTAAATAAAATATACCTTTTAAAGGTGCATATGAATGCCTTCTGAAAGGTCAATAAAATATGCACTCTTTCTGTTTAAAATATTGAGTATTTCTCTCTTTGAATATAGTGCTATCAGGATTGTTGAAGCTACCTGACACAACTGTGTCACATAATAAAAAAACGATTGAACACATAAAATTCTACATACCAGGTGCTATAACCTGGAATAGTAAGAAATAGCAGGTGCAGTTGGAAACCAGAATGCAGTTAAAGTGATTATTGTTCTGTAAAAAAAGAAATGGAAAAAACATTAAATACTTACTTATGCCTCTGACCTTCACTGTGTTTAAAATCCAAAGCTGACGTGTTTTGCGGTTCCTTCTGTGAACCACTTAGGTCAATACAGGACACAGTAGTGTTATGAGGTATTACAGTGTGGGCTGTTGGCATAAATGATATGACACATGACCATTATGCCCCGTACACACGGTCGGAAATTCCGACCACAAAATCCATCTGATTTTTTCCGACACTGGTGTTGCATACCAAATTAAAAATCAGGAAGAACTCCGGACAGCCGCACACCGGGAAA
Source organism: Lithobates sylvaticus (assembly GCA_028564925.1). Lineage (NCBI taxonomy): Eukaryota > Metazoa > Chordata > Amphibia > Anura > Ranidae > Lithobates > Lithobates sylvaticus. The sequence goes on along the minus strand of CM053033.1, from coordinate 38,773,344 downwards.
ATAAAATTCAAAAAGGTTTATTTAAAAGCCAGAATCACTTCAATCCAAAACTCGCCAAAAAGGGGGGGTACAGAGCTGACCCGTTTCGCACTGTATTTCAGTGCTTACTCATAGCTCATAGCGCAACTGGTCTTGCATACACGCGGTCGGACAAAGTTTGTCGGAAAATCCGATCTTCCTGAACGTGGTGACATTCGTTGCGTACGACAGGACTACGTAGAGGCTAGTAGCCAATAGCTTTGGTCTCGTAATGTGATCTGAGCATGCGTGGCACTTTGTCCGTCGGAAATCACTGCACACGATCGGAAAAAGTCCGATAGGACTTTGTTGTTGGAAAATTTGAGAGCAGGATCTCAAACTTTGTCCGTCGGAAATCACTGCAATTCCGACGGAAAAAGTCCGATGGAACCCACACACGGTCGGAATTTCCGACAACATGGTCCGATAGGACATTTTCCGTTGGAAAATCTGACCGTGTGTACGGGGCATTAGACTTTTCTTTGCAGGGACACTTTTAAAAAGTTATTTTAATCCATTAAAGCCGACTTCTCTCCCTTTCACTGACAATCACATCAGCACCCAACTCTGAATGCTGATATGAAATCATCTTACATTTATTAGTTTAAAAAAAACACATATTCACAAATTCCAGAAGACAGACTCAAAGTTCCAGACAGAGTTCCATGAAGTAAAGGAAGCTAAAGTAATCTACCTGTAGTGAAAGTGGCCACTGTAAAAAGAATGGGGAGGATTCGGAAAATAAAAATAAGCTATGCAAAGAATGAATAGCCTGAATGTATCTATAAGTATCTGTTTGCATATTGCCATTACTAAATATTTCTAAAGGCTCTTTTGTTGTAATTTTTAACATAAAGGTCAATTTCACCTTTAGTATAGTCAACTTAAACCTTGGTGGCCTTCACACAAGGGATGGCTGGCAGCCTTAGGCCTGAGGGGGAAGTCCAGTCAAGTGGCCCATTGAACCATCGAATCAGCTCACCATCCATGCCCAGCTGGTTTTTCAATGCAGCCTGATCAGTGCCCATCAATGTCACCTCATCAGTGCCCATCAATGCAGCCTCACCAGTGTCCATAAATGCAGTCTCACCAGTGCCCATCCAATGCAGCCTGATCACTGGGGCAGGGTAAATAGGGTGTATGGGGGGGGTGGTATGTGGGGGTCAGCTGAGGGTGTCAGGGTCTCTTACCTGGCAGCTCAGGTTGCACGCCACGGCCAGCGAAAGCCAGCACCCAGCCCCACAGCCTGAGCCAATCACGGGCACCCTGCCTACAAGACTCTGGTCTCTGGGAGTTGTAGTTTAGTACTCTGCACTGCTTGGGAGCTTGAATGTGGACTACAACTCCCGGAATGCAACAGTGGCCAACCGCAACAGCCGTAAAAATAGCAGCGGGCACCGTTTTCAACATAAGTCAGGGCGGCCTGGGGGGCAATTGCCACTCTGCCCCCCAGCCCAGCCCTCCCCTGCCTTCACAATGTTAATTTTCCCAACCCCATCTCAAATATCCTGGTGCATTTTAACCAGAATCATTTAAACAAAAAAACACAACGTAAAATGGAAGAACTTATTTGCAACTTCAGTGCAATTTAAATTGCTGCAGATTGGAGCTATAAAATCTCTCCTCTGATAGTTTTATCAAGATAAACATAATAACATTGTCAAAATCATGTACAGAGTATGAGCCTGCAAGTGTTTAATTGAAATGCTATCTGATGAAGAAAAAATGCAAAAATTGCGCACATTAAAGGTCCGCAAATGACTTTGGCTGGGGCATCTGATTTAAAGCGGTTTGGTACTCCAAAAATCTTCTTTAGCTTATTAAAAGCAGTTAGTAAAGCTGATGCACTAATGACCATTAAAAAAAAAAAAAAAAAAAAAAATTATTTAACTTACCTGACAGCTTTTTCCTCTGGCTTCCGGTCTGTCCTCCCGTGGGAGTAGGCGTGTTTTCGGCTGTCCCCCGGCTCCGCAATGACTTCTGGGAGCTGTTTTGCATTCCTCCCATGAAGCCACGGGGGACGCCGTCAGCACGAAATCTCGAGAGATTTCGGCCGTTGTGATGGCAACCAGAAATTTTACGAAATGAGCATGCGCGGGATGTGGCATGCGCGGGATCGAGCGGTGAATGCTGGGAGCGCAGCATTCACCGCATCCCGGAAGTAAATGCTTGTGCCCACAAGCAAGATGGAATCGTCCAGCAAGATATTTTCTAAGTTATCCAAACGGACAGAATCGGCGATCGGCGGCGAGAAGAACTGCAGCAGGTAAGTGACATGTTATGTATGTGTGTATTTTACACTGATTGGGGGAAAAAAAAAAACTTATTTCGGCGGAATCCCGCTTTAATATATATATACAATTATATAAACTTGTTTAGCTAGATTTTTCTGCCACAACCTTTTTTTATCCAGTGGCAATAGGTCTTAAAAAAAACTGTGAAAGTAGCAGCCACAACAGATCCAAAAGCAAGATCCCTCTATTATGGTAATAATGTGTCATATTTAAAATTCATATTTAGCCATTATATTCTCTGAACCCCCCATTGCACATTAGCAGGATCTGGTAGACTTTTAATCATCTGTTTTTCAAAGATTAATGGCATTATACCAGCAATTATAGAAGCTGGGAAAACAGACATTTATTACAGACCTGTCATAAAAATCATCAATATGGGGCCTGGAAAAGCATATCCCCCTTACTTGCTATTGTAGACCATTACAGCTTTCAAGGCTTAAAGCAGCCATACATGGATCAGAAATTGACCGGTTCAGTAGGGACAGGCCAAATTTCAATTCATGTATGGGCAGGCTGGTTGTACAGAACTTAATCTATAAATCAGCTTCTGTACAAACAGCCTGTCAGGTTTTTTCCTGAATGATCAGTGCCACTGGCTATAGCCAGCAGCACTGATCAGTGTGTTCTGGTGGCAGGAGGGCTCCCTGCTGTCAGAAAACTATATCACAGCTGGAGTGATTCCCCCATCCACATTGAGTGTGTGGATGGGGAAGTCAGATCATTTTTGTTTTGTTCAACCCACTGGTCATATGAAAAATATTGTTAATGTACGTGAGCTTTAAGTAATGCAAACGATTTAAGCAGTATTCAACTCTTTTATGAAACAAAAAAAAGTATTAAACCCAATAGCAAACATTTATTATATTGCAGCTTACCAATTCTTTTTCCAAATCAGGAAAAAGTTTATTGCACAAAAAAAGGAGAAAATAAACAAACACTTGTAAAAGCATGTACACATTTCCAGAACATATAATCTAAAAGTGGTAGCATGTTCAAAAACAGAGCAAACCCAACATGACTGTGTATGCTAAAATACACAAAATATAACAAAGGTAATTCAAACTGTACTGTTAAGGCCATCACACCTAACTGCCCAAAACATGCATAGGGAAGCAGTACAACAATTTCATAAAGATGTACAGTCAACCATTGAGTACACAGTTTGGATCACAAAATTCTGTAAAGAATCAGATCAAGCAGTGATAGACCTGGCACAGCCAACCAACTACCCCACACTTTCTCAAACTTCCCAGGGCACCCTCTGTGTTGAAATATTATACGTTCAAGGCAGAGGGTATCGCTCACATGAATGACATGTTCCTTGTGTGTCAGGGTATGCTCACCCTTCCAGTATTGTAAAATGAGTCTCCTAGCTTGAAACAGGGATCTTTAACCCGCTGCTTAAGTGAAATCTGAAAAATCGAAATTATCTAGGATACCCAAGATACAGCATTTGGGGTCCATTAGGATATTAGTTATATGTTAATTGTGGCCCTAACCAGCATCCCATAGCAGTGCAATTTAGGGTGCCACCACAATAAGTGTATGAGATCCCCAGGATCCCTACAGCACTTCTCACAGATAGAGGTTTGAAACATGCCCATATGATACAATCAATTGTATCAAGGGTGTCAAATGAGTTTGCAGCACAATATACAGCTGTGTGAGCCTCAGTGCAGTGTTCAAGGAATGAAGAAATACTGACTCTAGGACACACTTGTGTTCATCATCAAGGGCACCCACATCACATTCTCACTGCTCCTTGGCCCTACATGGGAAACCTTCCAAATAAGTAAGTAGGAGCATCTTGTACCAGCGGGAAATAAAGCCCTTGGTGACAGTAATGGATTGTGTGTAGTTGAATATATGGTAGGTGTGAGAGTAATATGCCAACCCTGCAATGCACCTGTAATGAGCCTTTATTGCATGGCAAAGTTGTAAAATTGCATATATGAAGGGAGGTTATATTAAAGAGGAAGTAAACCCTTCCAAACCACTTTGACCTACAGGTAAGCCTAGATTAAGGCTTACCTGTAGGTCCAATAAATATCTCCTAAACCTACATGGTTTAGGAGATACTTAGAAAAGAAAAGGCACCGCTATCTACGGCGCATGCGCCGTAGACAGCGTCGCGCAGGCCCACAGCGCATGCCGAGATCATGGCGATATGCCGCTCTCGTGCGTGAATGACAGCGCTGGAGTGGCGAGACCCGGAAGTCACTCTGGGTTTGATGGCGGCGCAGAAGATCGTGGATGAGGACCGCTTCGGGGCCTTCGTTCTCAGATAAGTCATTCATAATGAGCTAGTATGCTATGCATACTAGCTCATTATGCCTTTGCCTTGCAGGTTCCGTTTTTTTTTTTTTTTTTTTAAATCGGCTTTACTTCCTCTTTAAGTGTGCAGTTCCTCAAAGGGTATAATATAGCCATTATAGAAAATGTCCCTAAAGTGCCTAGCACCTCATTGTCTCTACATGGAGGCAGCTTATCAATTCTTAGATCTGGAGGCTGCATTATATGTCCTTATTTTCATCTGGTGATCTGTTCAACAGAACAAGCAGTTAAAGGATTGAGACAAACCATTACCACTGACAGGGGTGCTTACAATGGTTGGCTTCTATTTATTCATGTAAAACCTTTATCCCAAAAAAAAAAAAAAAAATGTTTATGTAACTGTAGTGTGAAATGGATTTTGGCTTCAATTTATTAGTGTATCTAAATCTGCTAGTACATCTAATGCCGCGTACACACGAAGGGACAATCCCGCGGGATTATCCTCTGACTGAAGTCCAGCGGATAATCCCCTCGTGTGTGGGCGCCGGCGGACTTTTTGGCGCCAAAGTCCGGCGGACTTTTTGGCGCCAAAGTTTGAAGTTTTGTTTTCAAATTATCCGCTGGACTTGGCAGTCCAGCGGACAATCCCGCCGTTAGTGGGCAAGTCCGCGGGACTTTTGAAATGAACGGACTTGCCGCTCATCGGCAAGTCCGTTCATTTAGCACGTGACTTCAGGTTACGTAGCTAGCGTAGGCAGTTACTGCCGCCGCGCTAGCTCCGTGACCTGGCATGGATTTAAAGGGACTCCCCACGCCGAAAAAAAACGGCGTGGGGGTTCCCCCCAAATCCATGTCAGACCCTCATCCGAGCACGCAGCCTGGCAGGCCAGGAAAGGGGTGGGGACGAACGAGCGCCCCCCCCCCTCCTGAGCCGTACCAGGCCGCGTGCCCTCAACATGGGGGGTGCCCTGGGGAAAGGGGGGCCGTGCGGCCCCCCCCCCACCCCAAAGCACCTTGTCCCCATGTTGATGAGGACAAGGGCCTCTTCCCGACAACCCTGGCCGTTGGTTGTCGGGGTCTGCGGGCGGGGGCTTATCGGAATCTGGGAGCCCCCTTTAATAAGGGGGCCCCCAGATCCCGGCCCCCCACCCTATGTGAATGAGTATGGGGTACGATGTACCCCTACCCATTCACCTAAGGTGTAAAATGTAAAGTACAAAAACACACACACTTTTGAAAAAATATTTTATTGCACTGCTCCGGGGGTCTTCTTCCGTCTTGGGGGTCTTCTCGCCGGACTCCCCCGCTCTCTTCTGCTCTTTTACCTAGCTCTTTCACGAGGGGGGAGTCCGGCTACCTTCTTCGTCGTCGCCGCCGTCGTCGTCTGGGGGGTCTCGATCCGACTTCGGGGGTCTTCCGGGGTCTCTTCTGTTCTTGCGGCGGTCGTCGTCTTCCGCGCCGCCGGCGCCTTGTCCTTCTTCTTGTTCTTGTTCTTGTTCTTCTTCTTCTTCCGATGTTGACCCGACGCTCTCTCTGCCCGGAATGCCTGTGCCGCTCTGCGCTGAGACTTATATAGGGGAATGGGGACAGGGTCACATGCACATGTCACATGGTGACCCCGCCCCCTTGTGTTGTCACAGTCCCGGAGGATGCTGGGACTGTGACATCGCAAGGGGGCGGGGTCACCATGTGACATGAACATGTGACCCTGTCCCCCATGTCCCTATATAAGTCCGAGCGCAGACCGGCACAGGCATTCCGGGCAGAGAGAGCGTCGGGTCAACATCGGAAGAAGAAGAAGAACAAGAACAAGAACAAGAAGAAGGACAAGGCGCCGGCGGCGCGGAAGACGACGACCGCCGCAAGAACAGAAGAGACCCCCGGAAGACCCCCGAAGGCGGATCGAGACCCCCCAGACGACGGCGGCGACGACGAAGAAGAAGGTAGCCGGACTTCCCCCGCTCGGTAAAAGAGCTTGGTAAATGGCGGGGGAGTCCGGCGAGAAGACCCCCAAGACGGAAGAAGACCCCCGAAGGCGGATCGAGACCCCCAGACGGCGGCGACGACGAAGAAGGTAGCCGGACTCCCCCCCTCGTGAAAGAGCTAGGTAAAAGAGCAGAAGAGAGCGGGGGAGTCCGGCGAGAAGACCCCCAAGACGGAAGAAGACCCCCGGAGCAGTGCAATAAAATATTTTTTCAAAAGTGTGTGTGTTTTTGTACTTTACATTTTACACCTTAGGTGAATGGGTAGGGGTACATCGAACCCCATACTCATTCACATAGGGTGGGGGGCCGGTATCTGGGGGCCCCCTTATTAAAGGGGCTCCCAGATTCCGATAAGCCCCCGCCCGCAGACCCCGACAACCAACGGCCAGGGTTGTCGGGAAGAGGCCCTTGTCTTCATCAACATGGGGACAAGGTGCTTTGGGGTGGGGGGGCCGCACGGCCCCCCTTTCCCCAGGGCACCCCCCATGTTGAGGGCACGCGGCCTGGTACGGCTCAGGAGGGGGGGGGGCGCTCGTTCGTCCCCACCCCTTTCCTGGCCTGCCAGGCTGCGTGCTTGGATGAGGGTCTGACATGGATTTGGGGGGAACCCCCACGCCGTTTTTTCGGCGTGGGGATTCCCTTTAAATCCATGCCAGCTTGCGGAGCTAGCGCGGTGGCATTTACTGCCTACGCTAGCTACGTAACCTGAAGTTACGTTCGAAATGAACGGACTGCTCCGTGTGTGGGCAAGTCCGTTCATTTTCAAAAGTCCCGCAGACTTTTGGCCGGCGGATTATCCGCTGGAGAAGTCTGTGCGTGTGTGGGCAAGTCCACACGCTCGGAAAGTCCAGCGGACCCCACTGGAAAGTCCCGCGGGATTGTCCGCTGGACTAGGTCCGCCGGCAAAAGTCCGCACGTGTGTACGCGGCATTACACTCCCCTCCTCCCAGACTGACAATGCTGCTGTCCAAAGGTGCTCCTGTGCTTCTTCAGCCAGAGTGGTGGTACTCTAAGCCCCCATACACACGGTCAGAAATTCCGACCACAAAATCCGTCTGATTTTTTCCGACGGATTTTGTTCGACACTGGTGTTGCATACACACGGTCGGACAAAGTTGTCAGAAAATCCGATCATTCTGAATGTGGTGACGTTTATTGCGTACGACGGAACTACATAGACGCTAGTAGCCAATAGCTTTGGTCTCGTAATTTGATCTGAGCATGTGTGGCACTTTGTCCGTTGGAATTTCTCTACACACGATCGGAAAAAGTCAGATCGGATTTTGTTGTCGGAAAATTTGAGAGCAGGATCTCAAATTCCGATGGAAAAAGACCGATAAAGCCCACACACGGGCAGATTTTCCAACAACATGGTCCGATCGGACATTTTCCGTCTGAATTTCCGACCATGTGTACGGAGGCTTACACAGTAGGTATGTTACTGGCCACCAGGTGTAAACCGAGGAAAAAACGATTAAAAAATGTATTTAATGCAGCCACCACATATAAGGATTGGTAAGCTGCACATGTTTACATTTTCGGTTTTGGATTTATTACCACTTTAAACAGACATTTCTTAAGCCAACAGCCCATTAGCAATGCTTTATAACATAATGTTAATATTTAAGCAAGCAGTGGAAAGCATAATAAGCATTCCTGGCTAAAAACCTCTCACTAAAGTACTAATATCTATATATAATTCATAACTTCTGCTGTAATTGAATTACGTTAATCATGATTATTCATCCGAATACATAGGAAAATACCTAACAATTTGAGATCAAACTTGATTAGGTTATATAGTCCAGAAGGCTAATTAGTCACATTAAACATCTTGAGAGTTCCATAGAGCTGATGTACAGTATATATAAAGTTTAGTCTCTATCAAGTCATGTTATTCGTTAATTATAAGTAAAAATATGTTGGTTGCCAGGCTATAAAATATTGTCATCCAGAGATATTGATATAATAAGAAAAGTGATGTTAAAGGAGTGGTTGATGAAGCATCATCAAACTTTTTTGCACTCCTACCTTCCACCAATTGGCTCCTTTGATTCGGCAGAGTGAAGGTTGAGCAACAACCTCTGTACTTTCCACAAAAACCTGGTGCAACTACAGCTTGTCAGCTCCCCTGTTCCAACAAAATGAAGCACACATACCAAAAGTCAAAAAGTTTTGACACCCTGGATCAGACTATGCTACATTGAAAAGGACTCCAGAATTATCAACCAAGCAAAACCTTTGTTAAGTACTTTTTTAACCATTTATTTTACAGCTGTGTTATTGTCTCTATCATTTTATCTTTTTTCTGTAAATATTTTTGTTGCACTGTTTCTCCTTTTTTTTTCATTAAAACAATATTTAAGGGGGCCGGGACTGGCTGTGAAATAGAATGGCTTCATAATCACACATCTCTGCTTATCTGGGGAATAAGCTATCCAACGCAACTGGACCTCCCTTTTGCCACTCCTAGCAGGGAGTCCCGAACTGTACTGCATTGGCAGATATGTCCCACAAAAGGAAAAAAGCACCATAACCTAGGCAACTCCCAGCTTTTTTCCATCCTCCCACCACACAGTCCTCACAAGATGGTGCCAGACTGGGATACAGTCCCCGCTTCCAGGGAAACAATCACACACAGTGGGACTTGGAGCATCTGCTAGAAGGTACGGCAGCTCAATAGGACACTTCTGCTACTCAATACAGCCAGGTAGATATCGGTAAGAGATCTGCTCACTCTCCTGCACACACCCATTGTAAAGCTCACTATCCAAATGACAACATTGGGCTGAGCCAGAACGTTCTCATGTAGAGGAGGAATATCCTGACTCCCTGGCATCTCTTACCACCTCAGATCACCCTGCCTTGGAGCGCACACTGAAAATTATATTTCTCTCCCTGCAAAGAGAGCTGAAAAGAGAAAAGTGCTCCTCTATGTCCTCAGATATACCCTAGGCTGGAACACACTGAAGAACACACTGATCTAGTAGAGGGACAGATGGGAGAATATACCAAAGCATACAATGAGCTAGTTGAGGCTCATGAAGACCACACACAGGAGCTTTAGCAAATTAATCTCAAAGTAACAGACCTAGAGGATCACTCCAGGAGAAATAATATTAAATTCAGGGGCTTCCCTGAATCAATAAAACCTGTTGAGTTATTACGTTTTTTACAGCAACTCACTACTAAACTCCTCCCTCATCTTTCTTTACTGGGTGCATAGAATCCTCAAACCAAAACACCTCTTAGCTGCAGTTCCTAAAGATGTGTTGGCCTGCATTCACTATTTTCATATTAGGGATCAAATCCTCTTGGATGTGAGAACCCATCAGTCGATCCCTGAGCCTTATTTCAATATACTCTCTTCACTGACCTGTCTGCTGCTAAAGCTCAAAGGCATAAAGAATTCACCCGGTCACTGTGACTTTATGGGAACATCAGATATTGTACAAATAGGGCTTCCCAATTTCCCAAATCGAAATCAAACAGTCCCTATCTTAATTCCCAAGGGTGATACTAAAAGACTACTAAACCAGGGCCTCATTTCCTCATTTCTGTCCCTCTCACCGACACTGATCAAGGCAATCCACCCTCCTGTATTTCTAGCACTGCCCCTTAAGGTTCTGGCTTGGTATATTAAGTTCATTCAGGTGCCCCTATGTTTCTGGCTTGTTATATTGAGTTCAGGCAGGGGCAAAAACGACAGCCCTCTGTGAGTGCGTCTTGTACCCACTGTGTTTCCCCTGTCAGCATAGGCTCTTGCTGCAGTGTATATTCTAATGCACCTAAAAAAGTGTGGACTAAGGCTAGCAATACTAAATTCACCTTCCTTCCAACCAGCTACATCATATAGAAAAAGACACCCAAGGTGATATATTATACTGTTTGCCTAATTAACTATCACTTATTCACCATTGTTAATGTATATGCTCCAAACACACACCTATGAATAATGCCTGCCTGAGGGGAATCTTTGGTAAAGTTGGATCCCACAAAATGCGTAGTGCTACAACCTCCCACTTTCTCTACCAAATTTGTGCATTAGAACACCTAAACAAAACTGCTCCCTCCCTTCACTTAGATACAAACTTAGCGACCACCTTCATAAGACCTTCATTATTTTTTTTAAAGGCTCCTCCTTCAATTATATGCCATGGGAAATAAGCCTGGAGCCTTTTTAGCTAAACAGTATAAGCATCACCTAGTACAATCTAACATCCCCTTTTTAATGTGCCCACAAGGGAAACTGAGTAAACCCCTGAGATATTGCTAATCTATTTAGTAACTTTTACTTCAAATTGTACAACCTAATTCAATCAGATGCAAAACACTTCCCACATTGCACACACAGGAGAAGAGGGGCGTGAGGAGAAGGAGCAGAACAGCTCTCTCCCATCTGTCAGTGTAGGCTCTGGGCTGTACGAGAGAGACACTCTCAGCTCAGAGTCCTGCTGAGGAGGCACTGATGAGGAGGCACTGATAAGCACCGATAGGCAGCATTGATGGGCACTGATAGGTGGCATTAGGGAGCACTGATAGGTGGCACTGATAGGCGGCACTGATGAGCACTGATAGGCAGCATTGATGAACACTGATAGGCATCACTGATATTCTGCACTGATGGGCACTAATAGGTGGCACTGATGGGTGGCATGGATGAGCACTGATAGGTGGCACTGATAATGATAGCTTAACCACAGTGCTGTCACTTTAAGAACATGAATGTTAATCTGGGATTGCCAGCTGCTCATGAAATGCCCAAGCTAAGAACTATAGGCAATTGTTAGAACTGCCACAAACACAAACCCTGTGGGCCACCACTCCTGAAGAAGCCTGATTGGCTGGCAAAACATGTTGGGTGGGACTACGCAGTGACATAATTTCCTGTTGTGTTGCTATGGGCATTTGTATAGTGACTTTATTGCAATAATATAGAGTTTTTAGATTTAGTAACAGCATATGTCTACAAAGTTCTCTTCCACCTCCATTGATATGTAAATAAACCAGATAGAAGATGAGCAGAGGAGGTTGGTGTTTACAGGAAGTGGGTGGGGGAGGCATGGAGAGGGTTTGAAAGAGACATGTGTTTTGGGAGAGAGGGACAGTTGGTGTTTGGAGGACAAAGAGAAAACACATGGCTTCCAGGAACTGGAGAACGTTGGAGACGCTTTTGTGAGTTGGACTGAGCAAAGGACCATGGAGGACATCTTGACCCCTAAGTTGAGTAATTGTTTAGTTTACTTAATGTGTACATATTATACATGCTTATATGTGAAGCTATAAGTTGTATTGTATTGTTCATCCTACAGTTTGTATGTGCAGATTTTTCCCTGTTTAGTAAAGCATTAATACACTTCAGAAGTCTAGTCTTCCTTAATTTTACCACAAGAACTTAATAGATAAACGCAAGCGATACATTTGGGGGCTCGGCCGTGATTTTTGCTAAAATTTCAACTGAAGCAGACCTGTTTTATATTGTGTGTTTTGTTGCTTGTGCTGGGGGAAAAATGCTGCGTACACTGTTTAGGAGGAGTAAGGCTGCAAAGATTTCTGGTGTCCAGGAGGACTTGAAGGCTTGCACCCTTCCTATCTGGGCCAGAAATAGTCAGTGGATGCCTGTTGCAAAGGAGCTAGCTAGATATGCGTCTCCTTTGAACAGAGCTTGGGGGGATGGAGTCTGTGATCTTTCCTCAGATTTTAGTCTCAAAAAGTTTTGGGTTCAGTAAGGGAGAGATGCGGGCAGTTGCTGTGTTTGGTTTGCACTTCCTGCATGCTCTACATATTGAATCTGAAAAGAGGGAAAAGGCGGAATTAGAAAGAGATTTACTGAAGGAGCAGCTTGCAGTGGCATCCAAGTGTTTGGAAGAAACTGCAAGCAAGGAAAAAGATTTAGAAAGGAGGGTAATCAAAGTTAAACCTGCAGTGGCTTTGAAGTGTGTTCAAACCCCTGTAGGCCGAGCTGAAGATTTGAATGAGCGGTGTGCAGCCCTCATGACCAAATCTAATGATGCCCTAACAAAGGACAAAGGCCCAAAGCCTGTAAGCAGAAGTAGGACATGTGCCACTGTTACTTCTCATAACCGGGAAGCAGAGGATTTGATCAGCTCAAATGACCGAGTTGAGTCAGATACAAGGAAGGCAAGGCCTATGATCTCCAGGAGACACATGTGGATTGATTTACTTAAGGTGGGGGTCCCTAGAGAGGAAATAGATGGGATTCCTACACCAGCATTGTTTAAGAAGTGGAAGCAAATGGTTGGGAATGGTAGATTCAGTCACATTAAGTGTTTCTGTTGCCATAAAATGGGGCATTTTGCAAAAATGTGCCATGCTGTGAAGGCTGAACAACAGCAGGCCTGTGTGCTTCCCAGGACAGCACGGAGAGACATGCAAGTTTATTCGTTACGTTGGAAGTCAATGCCTTTCCGTGAAAGTATTTCAAGGCAACAGTGGGCACCCTACAATAGTTTTGCAGTTAGAAATGGGCAGATAGAGTAATGTGAGCAGTGAGCTATGTTTTTTGGCACAGTTGGAAGGAACATATAATCTGCTTTGTCTCTTACTCTTTTCAGGTATTGAGCATCGAGAGGTGGAGCAGGCAGAGCAGATGACCATGCTGGATGGGAGGAGACAGACCAGAAGAGAGCCTGAGAAAAGGTGGCTGAATTGGAGTGGACTTCCATCTGAGCATTTTCCTTATGACCAAGAAGAAAAGAGACTTTTCATCTGGGACTTTCTTTACAAACTGCCAAAAGACATTGTTAACCCTGCTCAAAAGTCAGCCTTCCAGGGACAAACCAATCGTCTGACCGCCCACAAGATGGGGGTCGAAAGGGAATTTGTTCCTCCCATTTATACGGGGGGTTTATTTTGCCCTTTCCTGGACAAAAGGCTTGAAGAAGTTTCCTATATTATCCTATAAAGTCAAGAGGTGGTATGTGTTGCTATGGGCATTTGTATAGTGACTTTATTGCAATAATATAGAGTTTTTAGATTTAGTAACAGCATATGTCTACAAAGTTCTCTTCCACCTCCATTGATATGTAAATAAACCAGATAGAAGATGAGCAGAGGAGGTTGGTGTTTACAGGAAGTGGGTGGGGGAGGCATGGAGAGGGTTTGAAAGAGACATGTGTTTTGGGAGAGAGGGACAGTTGGTGTTTGGAGGACAAAGAGAAAACACATGGCTTCCAGGAACTGGAGAACGTTGGAGACGCTTTTGTGAGTTGGACTGAGCAAAGGACCATGGAGGACATCTTGACCCCTAAGTTGAGTAATTGTTTAGTTTACTTAATGTGTACATATTATACATGCTTATATGTGAAGCTATAAGTTGTATTGTATTGTTCATCCTACAGTTTGTATGTGCAGATTTTTCCCCTGTTTAGTAAAGCATTAATACACTTCAGAAGTCTAGTCTTCCTTAATTTTACCACAAGAACTTAATAGATAAACGCAAGCGATACACCTGTCTGTGGAATGTTTCCTTGTTTTACTGCATGTTTTTATCTTTAACCACTTCAGCCCCAGATGTATGACCAGAGCACTTTTTGCATCTCTTTATCTTTTTTAGGCTTAATGGGAAACTTTTTTCCTTTCTCTGCAGATCTGGATAGGGCCTGGTCCAAACTGACACCAAAGGGTAGGGACCCTTCGAATGTCAAACCACACAAACTTGTTTTTGACGTGTGTGCCCATCCCAGATTTTTACCCACAAGGCCCTCCTGGCAAAGTTTAGGAGGGCTGCCGATTTTGCGGTCGTACGCACAGTTTTAACTGCTGCATCCGCCAGGTAGGCTACTGCCCTTCCAATCACCTCCAAGGAGTCCAAGACCTGCTTGGACTTGGAAGTACCAGGTATCGTTAGACCGGGCAGTATGAAGCTCTAGATGATCGCGGCTATCTTGGCAGTCTCCGCGCAAGTGCTTTCCCCAATCTTTTCTTTTTCCCTACTTGTCCCTACTCTTTTCTTTCCCCCCCTTTTATCCACCTGACCAAATTAGGTTAAACTGAGTAAACTTAGAAGACATTGGAATGTGAACCCTGGTTTGAATTGTGCAGGAAGCCTTCTGGCTATATATCGGTGGGAGGGGGTCAGACCATAATCTATTCTTTTTTTTTATTGCATTAACATTACAATGTTATTCATATTTATCTGTAAAGTTGAGCTATATTGAATGGGCTTTTATGCATACTGGCTGGAGTGGTTACTTAGCTGTGCCTGACTGGCTATATTGTGCAAAGGGTTTCATATACCCATGCCTTTTTTAAATATTAAATGATTATATAAGTGTTGAAAAAATAATTAATTTACTAAATAGACACTCATTTATTTTTTCTCTGCATTCACATGAGGACCAAAGTGTTCAACAAAAGGGACATTTACAGTGTTGGTTAAAACGTATAACACTCCTAGGGGTGCTTACAATTTAGTATTTAATTAAACCTTTTGTTCAAAAAAAGAAAAACTATTGCTGTTACTGCTAAAAAATTATTAGAAAGAGTAGGGCTTTAATGCCAGGATTAAAAAAAATAATAATAATGCTATATTATGGGAAATTCAGAAACACAAAGACTGTTGTGTTATTGCTAGTGAGAGATTGCAGCATATATATGTTTATTTTGCTTATAAGATTTCATTTATATTAATGTCACCATAATTTGGTGCTATAGAGTAAATCTGATGTAATTCCCTGAAGATTAGCAAGCCCAAATAGCAGGGAACAATTCTGCTTAGAACAAAGAAGAGTCAAATCAAATGGTGTGCATTGGAGGCATTTAAAAAACATTTAGTTCCTTTTAAAGGCTGTGTCACCTACAGTATTTTCCTATATAATCATTTACTGTTAACATTTCTGTGTAACACATATACATATGAAGTCACCTTAGCTGTATGTTGTAGGTCCTCTGAATTAGGTTGGCTGCTTGTTTCACCGTCATTTACTGTGTCTGCCTATAAAAGTAATGAGATATAGCACCATTCAGTGAGGCTTCATTCTTATGCTGCTCAGCTAAAAATGTATAGTCACTTACCTTTTAATTATGTGTGAAGTTTTTGCATTAAATTCTGATCAAGATCTTACTCTTTTTCAGGAAATGATCCAAGTAAGGTGTCTCAGAGGTGTTTTATCATTCCTCTAGTTAATACCAGAAGATGTTATCCTGATATAAAATCCAAAATGCCATTTGCATGGAAATGAGGGTTTGGACTAAAATCAAGATATTAGCCATGCAACGTTCCAAAAGTGCCAAGAGCCACACGGACACTATTTTATATTTGTCTAGTCATATTTTAGAAAAGTGCTTATTGTATTCCTGGACATCGCTGTATTATAAAGATGAGCTGTTATATAGTTTTCAGCAAACTAACTGATAATCCTGCAGAAATATAGTAACAGCAGGAAATCTCTGCAATCACGATTATTTTACACAGTTTATATGCATAGAATACAGTGTGACCTCAAAAAAAGTCAACGCATTTCCCGCTCCTCTTCTCTTTTAATTTGTCCTCTACCCCCCCCCCCCTTCCCCTCTCTTCTTTCTTCACCCATGCTACTATTCTGTCACCACTCAGTCTGACGGTGTTCCTGGGCTGTCTTTTTGGACATCGGGTAAATCCAGATAGTCCAGCGTTCAAGTTAGATTGGCCCGGGGCTGCCGTGGTGGGGCAATGGGGGGGGGGGGGTGAGGACCCCTCCTCTGGCACAGTAAGATCCCATCAGGGGTGGCGGAGATGGGGGGAATCCCACACCTCCAATCCTAACATACATTAATAGACAGGAAAGTCAGCGCTACATATACAAAAAAAAGATATAGAATTTCATTTGTGTACAGTGTTTCATGACCGCACAATTTCCAGTTAAAGTAGCACAGTACTGAATAGCAAAAAATGCCCTGGTCATGAAGGGGATAAAACTTTCCAGTGATAAAGTGGTTAATTAATGAGCCAGTCTTGTGACTGATCTGTAAGCTATGCAGCCTTATGCCCCGTACACACGGTCGGAAATTCCGACCACAAAATCCGTCTGATTTTTTCAGACGGATTTTGTCGACTTTGGTGTTGCATACACACGGTCGGACAAAGTTGTCGGAAAATCCGATCATTCTGAACGTGGTGACGTTCGTTGCGTACGACGGAACTACGTAGAGGCTAGTAGCCAATAGGTTTGGTCTCCTAATTTGATCTGAGCATGCGTGGCACTTTGTCCGTCAGAATTCTCTACACACGATCGGAAAAAGTCCGATCAGGTTTTGTTGTCGGAAAATTTGAGAGCAGGATATCCGATGGAGCCCACACACAGTCGGATTTTCCGACAACATGGTCGGATCAGACATTTTTCGTCGGAATTTCCGACCGTGTGTTCGGGGCATAATTTTGAACTAACACCAGCCTGTGACTGGACCATGCAACAGTAACACAATAACAAAGTGATCATTGTGCTTTCTCATTCTACAAAGATGTTCACAAAGTCCTGTGCAAAGCAATGTGGTCTTGATTATCTGCGTATTCCTCTCCCAGTCTGAGTGGAATAGACTCATATACAGACAGATTCAGAACATTTACTGATCATTATATAAATAAAATATATCAGGATTTCAGGTTTACGTGTAAAAGGCCAGTCTGTAAAATGGCCTGCCTTTCATTTGTGCAGCTGTGCATTGCATCTGTACCCTCAGTACACTAAAACTTACAGTGCATAAAGGTTATTTGGCAAGAGTATCTTAAAAGTATCAGCAAATTAATGAATTCTTTTAACCAATATGTTTTTCCCACCTGGGAATTAGCAATACACTTTCTAGTTTAGGTTTAGTGGCTAGGTAATTTGTTTTTCTCATAGCTAGACAGGACTGGACAACAGATTTTTTACCAGGCTATAAAAAATATCTAAATAACATCACACCAATACAATATCTGAGCTAAAAAACATTCACCAAAGAGCCATAAATTATTAAGTGTACATTTCCCGATATTTATTTCCTGGATTCATTACAACTTTTTTGGCCTTTATAACCCAGCAAATTGCAGGTAAATACTGTACATATTGAACTCAACGGTTGTTATTTATTAAGTGTGGTATAGTGACTAGTACAATGTATACACTTAGGGGGTTATTTACTAAAGGCAAATCGACTTTGTACTAAAGGTGCACTTGGAAGTGCAGTCGCTGTAGATCTGAAGGGGACATGCAAGGAAAATAAAAACACAGCATTTTAGCTTGCACATGATTGGATAATAAAATCTGCAGAGCTTCCCTCATTTCAGATCTACCAAGCACTTGTAATGCAAAGTGGGTTTGCCTTTAGTAAATAACCCCCTTAACCACTTAAACCCCCGGAAGGATTTACCCCATTCCTGACCAGATCGTTTTTTTTTTCGATTCGGCACTGCGACACTTTAACTGACAATTGTGCGGTTGTGCAACGTGGCTCCCAAACAAAATTCAAGTCCTTTTTTTCCCACAAATAGAGCTTTCTTTTGGTTGTATTTGAGCACCCCTTTTTTTTTTTTGCACTATAAACGAAAAAAAGAGCGCCAATTTTGAACAAAAAAAATGTTGTTCTAATAAATATCCCCCAAAAATATATTAAAAAAACATTTTTTTCCTCAGTTTTAGGCCGATACGTATTCTTCTACATATTTTTGGTAAAAAAAAAAAATTCAATAAGCGTTTATTGATTGGTTTGCACAAAAGTTATAGGGGATAGTTTTATGGCATTTTTATTAATATTTTTTTTTTACTAGTAATGGCGGCAATCAGAGATTTTTATCGTGACTGACATTATGGCGGACACATCGGACAATTTTGACACATTTTTGGGACCATTGGCATTAATACAGCAACGATGCTATAAAATTGCATTGATTACTGTAAAAATGTCACTGCCAGTGAAGGGGTTAACCACTAGGGGGCGGGGAGGGGTTAAGTGTTCCTAGGGGCGTGTTTATAACTGACTGGGGGCGTGGCTGTGTGTGACACCACACTGATCGCTGCTCCCAATAACAGGGGGAAGACGATCAGTGTGCTGTCTTTAGGCAGAACGGGGAGATGCTGTTTACATCGGCATCTCCCCGTTCATGAGCTCCGTGACACGATCGCGGGTATCCCCGCGGGCACAGTCACAGAGCTCACGGCAGGCGCGTGCGGGCGGGAAATTCAAAGTAACGTACCGGTACGTTACTTTGCCCAACCGTGCCATTCTGCCAGCGTATAAGTACAGGAGCCGGTCGGGTGGTTAAACTCTTAATTTATAGCGCTTTTCACATCTGATGCATTATGATGCACTTTATCTATGTTTCCATTACAATTAGGTTACTATGAACAAAAATAGCATGATAGAAATACAACAAACATTTTCAGAAGGAGGGGTCAACAATAGCAGCCTATGCATTTTTGTTACTACAGTTTCACCTTAAAGGAGAAGTCCAGCCTGAGCTTGTTTGGCTGGGCTTCTTCTATGGGTCACAGGAGTGCAATCCATTTTGCACTCCTGTGACCCGTTTTTAGCAGAGACCGGTCTGTGGCCCGCTCTCTGCTGACATTACTGGAATCAATCCAGGCACCATGTCATCCCGACAATGAAGTCTGGATCCGCCACATGCCTGGACACGATTCCCGTCTCAGCCTCTCAGCGAGCCTCTTTTAAAATACATCCTAAATGCAGAGATAAAGTAATCGATCTGCTGTCCCTGAGGTTCAGATCAGGCAAACTCTCAGGCATCAGATATCTGTAAACAATTCAATTTGTGTCTATTAAGGCAGGCCATAGATGGATTGGAATTCTCCTGGGATTCAGCTGGTTCCTCCATCAATCAATTGCAGTGCGACCAGCATGTTTTTTTAGTTTTTTTCATTTAATCACTGTCAGTGGCTCTATAATGCTGGCAGTGATCATTGTAGTCTCATGACTGGGAAACCTCCCGCTGTCAGAATGCAATAACTCCATGTCAGGATTGATTGTGTTGATGGGGGAATGTAAAAGATTTCTTTTCTTGAATAAAAATAAAATTGTATAATGTATGGCTTGCTTAAAGTGGAGGGCCGCCCTAAAAAAAAAAAACATGTATATTTAACCATTATGAACAGATGAGTGTTTTTATGTTACTGTACTGCCAATCATGTTGCATTTTATTTTGTAGAATAACTGTATATTCGTACAATATAAGTATATTATAATATATTGTGTCCTTTATCACAGATTGACACTTTTAATTCAATGAATAATATGAACAAGATATCCATTCAGTGGCATGCCTCATACAAAGTCCCATTGCTTTTTCTTTTCCGTTGTTCAATAGAAAGTGGTGTTTGCTGCACTCTAAAGCCCCATACACACGGTCGGACAATCCGCGGACCAGGTCGGTCGGATCCTGTCCGTGATACTTTGTCTGATGTTGGTTTTGCGTACACACGGTCGGACAAAGTTGTCGGAAAATCCGATCATTCTGAACGTGGTGACGTTTGTTGCCTACGACGGGACTACGTAGAGGCTAGTAGCCAATAGCTTTGGTCTTGTAATGTGATGTGAGCATGCGTAGCACTTTGTCCGGTCGGACAACCGTACACACGATCGGATTTGGTGTGATCGGACCGTGTTGTCGGCAAATCTTTCCAGCAGGAGATAAGACTTTGTCCGTCGGACAATCCGACGTACACTGTCCGATGGTGCATACACACCGTCTGATTTTTCAACAACATTGTCCGATCGGACAGAATCCATGAAAAAGTCCGACCGTGTGTATGGGGCTTTACTTGAGGACTGTCGCTGACAGAAATGTCAAAACTCTAAAAACAAAATTAAAAAGGGGGAACAACAGGGCCGCAGTCAGAAAAACTGACTCACAATAAAAAAATAAAATAAAAAAATAAGCAGCAGTCAAAAAAAAAAAAAAAAAGGAGATATACAGCACTGTATAAAGAGAGCACTAAATGGTGTGCACTGCAGTGTGAAAAACTTGACTGGTGTAATGCTGATTAGCTAGATGGTCTACTAACCACCCTTAACCCCCCTTTACCATTGAATTAAAATTATTAGAATTAAACACATAACAACTTCTGGATTAAATGGCCAAACAAATTGCCCCTTTATTAATTCCAAAAATAACCTTTTTATTTATATATATATATATATATATATATATATATATATATATATAAAACGTCTTGGTGCAAAATCGAGCGAAGACCTGACAAATCCTTGACCACCCAGGAAAGAACTGAACAACTCAATATACGAACATGAGATAGCACAGTCCATAGGCATCTGTCCACAAAATATTCTCCCCCCCAATAACACCCCAACAAACGCACACTATCCCGATGCACCGGGAAAAAAAAAAAGCCAACTCAATGTCGGTCTTTGCCATCAACGCCCCCCTATCAAACGCTGAACCCACCTATCCACCTCACCAAAGGAATCATAGGACACCATACAAAGGGCAGGTGATGAATAAGCCGAAACTGATTCGGTTCCCGCTTGGGAACTACCCCCAATGATGAAACCACTGATTCCCCCACTGGCGGGCCCGTGAACGGACCCGCCATCCTTCCCAAAGATACCTCCTTTTGCCATTTGCTAGAAACCATGTCTAGATGTTCATACGCTGATCGCAGGTTGGCCGAGACAGGAGGGACGTCTGCTAACTCGATGGGAATCGGGAACCCCTCCTTAAAGCCCAACCACAGTGTACGCGCAGCCCCTCTGTTTGGATACTTACTGCGGCACCATTTTTTCCACTTTCACTGGCGTCATCCCTTTTTCCAGTATTGCCCGGCTTCCTCCCCTTTTGGACAAGAGATTGGCACCTCCGCTGCCTGCACACTCATGACGAAAACAACCGGATCCCCCAAACTTGCAATTGCCTTCATTGAACTGCCAAAAAAAAAACCTTGCGCTTTCCGGCTGACGGCAAAGAGCCCCGGGCACCCCCGTGCCCCCACCAAGAAAAGGCTGTGGCGCGACCCTGGCTTGTGTCATGCATTTCATCCACAAGCCACTGTCCTTGAGATCCCATCGCAAGGAGGGTCTCACCGCCTTCCATTATCGGAACTGCTCATCATAACACAGCCACGCCACCCCCCCATACACCCTCTGGGCCTTACTAATGGAATCCAGATAACAGAATAAAGCTGAACAATTCTCCGGCGCTTTTTCCCCCGATAAGGCTCACCAGTATGTTAAACTCCTGCATCCAATTTTATATAATAAAAGTGCGCGCGATAAGGCGATAACGCTGCTTCTTCTCTTCCTCCTTTCTGCTCTTATCTGGCTTGACCTTATCCAGATTAAATTTCTCGAGTGGCAGCAGGGAAAAGATCTCCACGTAGTCACCCTTCCAAATCTTCTCCCTCACCTCTGACTTTAAGTGAGCACCAAGGGGGCCCTTGTAGCAAATGTAGCTCTCACATCAAACCCCGTCCGCAGCCACACCCCCCTTCACTTTGAGGATGCCCCACAGATGCTCAATAGGGATAAGATCAGCAAGCTTTGTTGAAGCTTTTAAAGTACCCTTCAGTTTGTAAATGCTGAACCCAGATCCTACTAGGAATGCCAATTGTCATTTTAAACAAGCTGCTAGCAGGCTTCAGCACTTCTTGAAGTTTTTTTAAAGCCTGTTAAAGCCTGCTAGCAGCTTATTTAAAGTGGCATCAACACCCCCATTAGGACCTGTGTTCAAGATTTACAAACTAGAGTTCAATGGTACTTTGAACACTTGCAAATGCTTTGTAAAAGTGTTCTGTTCACACTCCTGAAGCTCATGTGAAACAGGAATCTGTTGTGAGGAACAGACACTTCCCTCTTGTGCTCGTGTCTCTCTCCTTTTCCAATTCTTTTCAAATATCTCCCCACACCTGAATGTTCTCCAAAGTCTATTTTTGCAGTATTTCTCCCCTATATTTTCTCTCTCTTTAACACTTTTTCCAATGTATTTTTTTTTTCTTCTCTGTCTTTTTCTATATATTATAAAGGTTTACATGAAATTGTGAATCCCCGGCCTAATTCATATAGAAGTTCTGATGGATTGAAGCCTAAGCTAAAACTGGGTTGAATCAATTCCCATGTGTTTCTTAAACATATTTTTTCACTGGATTCATCAAAACTGTATACACCCTACTTTTATTAGATTTATTTATCACAGGTATTTCTATTGCACCTCTAATTTACATAGTTCTTTTGCATATACATTCACATCCATCCCTGCCCTCAAGGAACTTAGACCCCTTTCACACTGAGGCAGTTTCCAGGCGTTTTAGCGCTAGAAATAGCACCTGTAAAGCATCTGAAAAATGCCTCGCATGCCACCCAAATGTGAAATTGTGCTTTCACACCAATGGGTGCTTTTAACACCTTCTTGGACCACTAGCTGGGGTTAAAAGCGCTCCGCTTGTGGCCAAAAAAGTGCTGCTTAAACAGAGGTAAAGCACTGCTAAAACGAGTGGCGCTTTACCGCTAATGCCGCGTACACACGAGCGACATTTCGACAGCAAAGGTCCAACGGAACGAATCCGTCTGACATTTTGATCGTGTGTGGACTTTTGATGTCGAAAAATCTGATGGACTTTAGAATAGAAATAGAACATGTTTCAAATTTTTCAACGGACCCAGTTCCTATCCAGAAATCCGCTCGTCTGAATACTAGTCCGACAAACAAACAACGACGCAAGGGCAGCTATTGGCTACTGGCTATGAACTTCCTTATTCTAGTCCGGTTGTACGTCATCACATTCGGAAAGTCCGTCGGACTTTAGTGTGATTGTGTGTGGCCAAGTCCGTTCATTCGGAAAGTCCATCGGAACTCCGCCGAAAGTCAGTCGGAAAGACCGTCGGACCTAGTCCGCTGAAAAGTCTGGTCGTGTGTACATGGCATAACACACGGGTGGCCCCAGTGTGAATCTAAGTTTCTTCATATGCATATACATACTAAGACCAATTTATTCAGGAGCCAATTAACCTTTGTCTTTGAAGTGTGGGAGCATATCCACACAAGCGCAGGTAGAGTCATGGCTAGGATTCAAACCAATGACTCTAGTGCTGCAAGGCAGAAGTGCTAATGACTAAGCCACTGTGCTGTATATAAAATGCATGCCCATGCTTCTGTATACTTCTCATTGTGTGAGATTTCTTCCCCTATGTGGCAGTTTATGTAAACTGTAACTTGTATGTTATTTTGCAGTTTAACAAGTCTTGTAAAAAATGAAAACGAATATGATTTACAAATACAGTCAACTTGGTAGAACAAAAGCTAACAAAGCAAACCAAAAAAACAGTACAGGATACATTGTGGACAGAACAGCTTTTTATTTGCTCATCGTTACTTTTACTTCACCTTGGAAGTTCAGGCAAAAGGAAGGTCAGACAGTACTGTTCACAATGTAAGTCATTTTGCTTTTGACAAGTGAAATGCAAATAATGTTAGAATGTCATTTGACATGAAAGATTCATTGTTACTTAATGCAACTTTACTTTTTCTGTTGAATATGCATTCCAGACATTCATAAAACATATTCAAAAAGAAAAATGATGTATTTAACCTACTAAAATGATAGCAGTATGGTGATTTAAATCACACGTCATAGCTAAGTATAAAGCTTTATATAGATATAATTTATTGCAAAAGCAGCTGCAGGTTTGCAGCAAGACTGTATTAATATAGAAACTATAGTTTAGACATCTTAGACACATATATTGAACATGACTGTGAGCCTTGGGAGACACCAATTTGTGAAGCAGTAGTCAAGCTCTTGATTACACTTATTTACAAATTATTGATAAGCGATTCGTTTTCTTGTCTTGCAGTGCAAGAGTCTTCAATTCACTTTACTCCAGGGACACGCTGCCTGTATGGATTGAGTACTGTATGTTCTTTTGAAATTTGTGTAGGTTATTGTAGCAGGTGTCCCAGGTTGATTCTACCAAAGACTCACCCAAAGATAATGGAAAATTGAGTAGTTACCTGACAGTAATTTTAATTTCCTGATGCATAAGCATGACAGCATATATATATATATATGGGTAGGCTCTGCCCCCTGCTCAATCCCAGGAGCATTTATACTTTATAAATGAGTCATCTCCCACAAGGTGGCATTTTCGTAACTATACTTGGCGCAAAGCCCTAGGGAGGGACCTATATGCTGTCTTGCTTATCCCCTAGGAAAGTAAAATTACTGTCAGGTAAGTATACAATTTTCCATTTTCCTGACACAAGCATGACAGCACATACATATGGGATGTAGCACACCACAAACAACAAGGGAGGGTAATGCTAACATTTTTAACCGCTTCCCAACTGGTGCACACACATATACATCGGCAGAATGGCACAGACAGGCATAAGGATGTACAGGTACATCCCTTTGAATATGCCCCCATGCCATCGCGTGCATGCGCCGGTCGGGACCCCCGTGAGTTTGGTTGCGGGTCCCGCGGACTCGATCACCGCGGGGATACCCGCGATCATCTCACACGGAGGACGAACGGGGAGATGCGGAAGTAAACAGCATCTCCCCGTTCTGCCTAGCAACAAGTGACACTGATCTCTGCTCCCTGTGATTGAAGCAGAGATCAGTAACACACAGCCACGCCCCCCACAGTTAGTAACACGCCCCTATGACACACTTAAACCCCTACACTGCCACCCCCTGGTTAACTCCTTCACTGCCAGTGTCATTTACAGAGGAATCAGTGCATTTGTATAGCACTGATTGCTGTATAAATGACAATGGTCCCAAAAATGTGTCAAAAATGTCTGATGTGTCCGACATAATGTCGCAGTCACAATAAAAATTGCTGATCGCAGCCATTACTAGTAAAAAAAAATATTGATAACAATGCTATAAAACTATCCCCTATTTTGTAAACGCTATAACTTTTGCGCAAATCAATCAATAATCGCTTATTGCAATTTTTTTTTTACCAAAAATATGTAGAAGAATATGTATCGCCCTAAACTGAGGGAAAAAAATGTTTTTATATATTTTTGGGGGATATTTATTATAGCAAAAAGTAAAAAATAATGTGTTTTTTTCAAAATTGACGCTCTTTTTTTGTTTATAGCGCAAAAAATAAAAGCCGCAGAGGTGATCAAATTCCACCAAAAGAAAGCTCTATTTGTGGGGAAAAAAGGACGTCAATTTTGTTTGGGAGCCACTTCGCACAACCGCGCAATTGTCAGTTAAAGCGACGCAGTGCCGAATCGCAAAAAGTGCTCTACTCTTAAGCCAGCAAAATGGTCCGGACTGAAAGTGGTTAATTAGCATATCTATAGATGGTTAATTGAAGTGTAATAAGCCATGCTCACAAATACTACATATACCTGTTGTGATTGAAGGTATTAACAGCAAAACCAAAGCCCAATGTAATAAACAAACATATTAGCATTCCACCAGTATAATGTGAATAGTGCAAAAATATAAATTTGCAAAAATATGCTTAATATTGTGCTATAAATACCGTAGCCCATTTAAAAAAAAAAAACAAGTACAAATAAATCCAAATGAGAATGTGATGCTTATCCACCAAAAATTAGGAAATATGTATCCTAATCCTTGACACCACTACTCAGTAAGCTATTCACTAGACACCCGGATCCCAGAAAGTTGCAAACACTTAAACACTCAACATAAGTACACAAGTAAAAAAGGGGAAAAGAGGGGGTCTTTCATACTGTAGTTATTTATTAGCTTTTTATTGAAAATCAATTGTGTTGCACTTACATTTATGCAAGACAATTCCAGCAATAAAATCAATGGAAATGCTGGTTTGCGTTCCACCTGCGTTCCAACTGACAGAAGTGACGTATCCCTGAAGTCCCATCTAACACGTTTCATCAGCAAACGTCTGATGTCATCAGGGGTCACATGTCTGGATATGTCAGTTCCTTATATACAGGACCGCCTTAGTATCTGGGCC
Organism: Lithobates sylvaticus; assembly: GCA_028564925.1. Classification (NCBI taxonomy): domain Eukaryota; kingdom Metazoa; phylum Chordata; class Amphibia; order Anura; family Ranidae; genus Lithobates; species Lithobates sylvaticus. The sequence continues at coordinate 38,746,859 of CM053033.1, read as the reverse complement.
AATCCAATAAAATCCAAGGACATCTCAATCCATCATCCAAATCCAATCATTGAAAACAAATTTATAAAGGTCTAACTCATATTATATATCACCATTTCCTGAAAATTTAACAAGGAACATAAATTTATAAAATTTCAATGAAATCCCATAGATGCAACTAGTATGGTGACACCCAGTGTTGCAGGGATTATCAACCAAATTTATGACACCTATTGGTGAATTAGAAAACCCCACAAGAAAATAATTTCTTAAAAAGTATAAAATGTCTTGTACATCCAGTATGATGTGTATATATACTAGTGTGTACAGGCCAATTAAAATGTTCTAATATACTTGGATTTGATGGAAGCAACCCAATATGTATAAACTAAGCGTATTAATAAAAATCTTAACAATTCCTAAAACCTAATAATTTGAAATAAAACTATTTAAATCAATTTCCAAGTTCAGGCCAGCAGCACTCAAAGTATTTAAGTTCAAAAATTAATTTTGTTTTGTTCCTTGAAACAGCTTGTATAATATTTCTTCCCCTCCAATGTTGTTTGACTTTATCAATCCTGTAAAAACTCAATAGACTGGGATCCCTGTTGTGATGCAATCAAAAGTGGTTCAATAGACTGTGTTTTGGGAACCCTTTATTCATATGTTCATGAATTCTTACTCCTAGTTGTCTTGTGGTGCGGCCGACATATTGTAACCCACATGGACAACTCAAAAGAAAGGTTACGTGGGTAGTCTTACAAATAATACATCTTTTTATCTTGTACTCCCTGCCCAGATTATTAGACTTAAAGGTGTTAATTTTCCTCTTCCTATTCTTTACTGTTTTGCAAGCCATGAACTTACCACATTAGAAAAAGCCAGTTTGATCTAAAAATGTGACTAATTTCTTTGACCGATCTGGTACATTAGGGGCCAGTTTATTCCATAAACTAGGGGCTTTTCAGTAGACAAAACTGTTTTTTTTTAAGGAGGAAGCCACTAAGTGTTTTATTCCTCAACATAATTGGCCAAGGCTTTTTTATAATGCCCTCAATTGTTTTTTTTTCACAATTAAAATCTGTTAGAAATGCTACGTCACGCCTATTTTTTATAGTTATTTGTTTATCCTCTAATAATACATTTCTGCTCATTGTTCCAACTTGTTCTGGATGGATTTCAATGTATTACCATGGTAACCCTTTTCTCTGAATCTTCTCAATAAAATATCAGACTGCATAGATTCTATATCCTCGCACAATGGAGAATATGCAGGTTATTTCCTGCAGCCACTAGTGAAGGAATACACCTCTTACTTGAAAGACAGCAAACACCTAATGAATATTCTAAAATATATACCTGTAGAAGAAAATACTCTGCTAGTTATACTTGGCATTGAGTCATTGTATACTAGCTGATGGCAGCATCATGTGCTATGAACCACCCAAAGGGCTTTGGAAAACAAATCCGACCTTAAAAAAGAACAAAGAGAGGTCCCATATCCCCATAGCTGTAATACGTACCTTGCCGGGCGTCTACCGACCAATTGGTACTTGACTGACTTCTGCACAGCTATAATTATAGAGGAATTCTCCTCTAAGATTCATTGTTGAATAGGATTACATTTATATGGCTAACTTTAATGGGGAAAGGATATGCATATGTTACTATCCCTCTGCACCAATACCCCATATATCTTTATCTACTGCTTAAAGAATACTCTTAGCTGCCACCAACTCCTTTAAGTTCAGCTAACCTCCCCAGCCGTCATTTTGCTCCTTATCCCCTTGTCCCCTTATCTTATCCTTTGAGACATGCCCTGCATAGCAGTGGTAGAATGACCTTGACCTTTGCTCCTTCCACCTCGTCTTCAATCTAGATGGGAGTTATAAGTTATATCAAGCGTCAATTACTCTACATCACTGCCTTGTCTCGCAGGGAATTTTATGTAATGTTATTTTAAGATCACTTCATTACTGTTTATTTTTTCTGTTTTTGGTTTGGAAACAGTTTACCTCAGATAAGCCGGTTTCCTAATCTGTTTGGAGTCTTCCTAGTTCTTAATAAGAAACCTGGGCTGAATAAAACTGATATTTTACGTGCTAATTTGCTTGTATGATCGGTTTATCTTTAATAGCATAGTCTCCCCTATTAGGCACCGACTAACCCGCTGTCTGGTGGGACTTATCGCTGAACTCATACTTTTCACAAACCTCCTCCCACACAGTGGAAGTTCTGATCTCTTATTAATTAGGCCCTTGACATTTCTTGACACCACTGACTCTATCTTTCCTCTCTTCTTACTTCCCCTCTTCCCTCTTGTTGTCCTTCCGCATCCTCCCTCTCCCTCCACGCAGCTTGGCTAACACCCATCCGCTCTATTTAACCTAAGCGGGACGTCCCTATCCTCATTATGGCATCTTCTATCGCTAGCAAGAACAAACTCCTCCTCAAAATCATATCCTTTAAAGCATGCGGTTTCAATATCCCAGAAAAGCTTTCCCAACTACTTCTTACAATGCGCAAAAACAAAGCCGATATTGTCTTCCTACAAAAAAAATGATTCTGTCCCTAAACTTACCAATGTTAATTATCCTATGATATTTCATTCGGCACTCATGTTTCCAAGTCCAAACGGGTCTCTATACTCACCACACCCTGTTTTTATGTGGAGGCATCTTGGTTGAGGCAGGGCTTTGTTTCCTCATGTCAGAGCTGTTCCATTGATGGTACACAAGAGGAACAGCAGAAGTGGTCCAGAAAGCATATATCCACAAAATGAATGTAGCAGAAGCAGGGAGATCTATGTATTGTAGGTCCTCTGAACTTTCTCTACTGCAAAAGGAACAATGAGCAGCACAGTAGCGACCTTCTCCAAATCTCACTCCAAATCTTATGAGACTAGCAATTTGATACAGTGCTTGAAGATGATATCACATTGCAGATTTACTGATATGAGGCTGTAGGCACAGTGATGCCTATGCTGAAAACAAACTCATGTTCGATTCGACATTGGCTGTTCGCCAATTCGCCAAACAGCAAACAATTTTGTGAGTTTGCGGCAAATTCGAAAGCCGCAGAACACCCTTTAAAAGTCTATGGGAGGAATCAAAAGTGCTAATTTTAAAGGCTTATATGCAGGGTATTGTCATAAAAAGTGTTTGGGGACCTGGATCCATGTATCAATGCAAAAAAACTTTTTAAAAACTGCAGTTTTTTCGGGAGCAGTGATTTTAATAATGCTTAAAGTGAAAAAATAAAAGTGTAATATTCCTTTAAATTTCGTACCTGGGGGGTGTCTATAGTATGCCTGTAAAGGGGCGCATGTTTCCAGTGTTTAGAACAGTCTGACAGCAAAATTACATCCCTAAAGGAAAAAAACTAATTTAAAACTACTCGCGGCTACAATGAATTGTCGGTTCCGACAATACACATAACAGTTCATTGATAAAAATGGCATGGGAATTTCCCCACAGGGGAACCCCGCACCAAAATAAAAAAAAAATGGTGTGGGGTCCCCCCAAAAATCCATACCAGACCCTTATCTGAGAATGCAACCTGGCAGGTGCAGAAAAAGAGGGGTGCTAGAGAGCGTCCCCCTCCTGAACCGTACCAGGCCACATGCTCTCAACATTGGGAAGGTGCTTTGACGTAGCCCCTCAAAGCACCTTGTTCCCATGTTGATGGGGAAAAGGGCCTCATCCCCAAAACCCTTGCACGGTGATTGTGGGGGTCTGCGGGCAGGGGGCTTATCAGAATCTGGAAGCCCCCTTTAACAAGGGACCCCCAGATCCCGCCCTCCCTGTGTGAAATGGTAATGGGGTACAAATGTACCCCTACCATTTCACAAAAAAAATGACAAAAAGGTTAAAAAAACACAAGAAACGTTTTTTGACAAGTCCTTTATTCATTTCTTCTTCTTTCATCTTCTTTCTTCTGGTCTTCCTTCGGTGTTGTTCTTGTTCCTCCATCTTCTTCTTCTCCATCTTCTTCTTCATCTTCTTCTTCCTCCGCTCTTCTCATCCCACATCTTGCTCCAGGCTTCTTCTCTGCTCCATCCTCACGATCCGCCTCTGTAGGAGTCTTCAGCCGTGTGGAGCTTTGATTCTTCTGACAGTTCTTAAATAACGGAGGGCGGGGCCCTCTTCTAATGCACGGGGACTTCACAAGCAACATGTCGCAGTCAGCCACCTTCACCTCAAGTAGTGCACATGATATTGCTCGTGCAAAAGATGAAGCTGCAAAAACCACAGCAGCCTTTGCTGAGCAAAGAATACAGATAAAAAAAGAGAGAGCACAATTAGAGGCCAAGCAGAAACAGAGGGAGGTTGAGAGAGTGCAATATGAAGCATCTTTGGAAATGCAGAAAACCCTACTAGAAGCAAACCTAGAGAAGCTTGCTGTAGAGAAAAAAGTGGTGGTCGCTATAGCCGAAGCAGAGGCATTAGAATAAACCGTATACCCTCATAGTGAACACAGTAGAAGCAACAGTGTGCTCGGTCCACAAGCTGAACCTCAAGATCCTCTACAATGCACTTCACACTATGGGGCTGATTTACCAAGCATTTGCGACATGAGTTGCGGCGCACGCCGCCGCGCAACGGCCGTTTTCGTATTCACAAAGCATTTGCACCTGTAACTCAGCGTAATTCCCCATTTACTATAATGTTGCCAGTGCCAGAGATACAGTCAGTACATCAGGATTTATACATTTTTAAATATATGCACCACAACTTGTAGATTCTATGACTTGCACACAGACTAAATAGGATGTAGCAGAATACATTTTAGTTTACATTTCCGAGAGAAGATTTTAATTTGCAAAGTTTTATAACAGAAACTAAGATTTATTAAATTATTTTTTAATATATATACTGTATAGCAAATAAAAAAAGAGTGGTGATTAAATGCCACCAAAATAAAGCTCTTATTGCTATTATTAAAAATAAACCGTCATCATAAAATCTTCTCTGCCTGTGATTTAGACCAAAAGATAGTTTAGAACAGCTGATAAGTTTATCTTGGTGAATCAGTGATGCAATTAGGCACATCTGCTTTCAATGCCACAGCAAACTATCCTAACATTGCACACATATTTGTGTGCCAGTCAACTTCAAAGATCTTTGCTCTTACTGACATCATGTTCAGCACTGCTTCATAGAGAAATAATATAAAAATATACATACAATTGAACACATCACACTGGTGTTTATTAAAACCTACTGGCATGATCAAAATAAGCTTCTCCTTGGGCAATCAGTCTTACCTTGGTTGATTTTTAGAATTACGTTATTTATTATGGCCTTACAGAAGATTTACTACATGATAATCAAACTTATTGTGTTAAACTTCAAAAGCTCAAAATGAAATTTCATGCTGCTAAAAGACGTTTTTTTTTTTTTTTTTTCAAATTATTCATTTACTGAACCTTTGTAAAATTATTTGATATGCAGGTGTCTTGCGCAAAAGTTTAATTTTATTCTATATTGTCAAAATATTAAGTGCAGATAATGATGTCATTTAATAGTTAGTTTATTGGAAGGATAACTATGTTTAAATGAATGTGATTGATGCTTTCTTTATTTATCTATCCTTGGGCTTTCATTTTATTAAATCAATACATTGCCCAGATGTGACTTTGTCAGTTAAATTAGAGAAGAGAAAAGCAAAGTTCAATGACATTTTATGTGCGCAAAATGAAAAGCATTTTATTTATTGGAAATATGTTTATACTTAGTGTTAAAATATTCCTTCCACTTCAAATATGTGTATTTTTTACTTTGTAAACATTTTACAGTAATATTAACACAATATATTTGTGAAAACATGTCCAATCTCTTATAGATGTGTATTTAACTAACCATGCCTTCTCAAAATTGAAAATAAAAGAATAGATGTAAGAAATTATGTAAGAGAGATACGAGGAAAAAATAAAAAATATATAATGTACTGTATATATACTGTATATATTGGTTTGTCCTGAATTTTTTTTCAGCAAGGCAGCAAACAAATACAGTTTTCAATACAGGAGTTCTTTGTATAGCAGGCCCATAGCATAAAACACACAAAACATCTGCTCATCCAAGCTAATTACTGAACTCAGGTCAGTTCCTGACTAACATGGTTTCTGTCAGGGTAAAGCCCCGTACACACGGTCGGACTTTTTGACAACCAACATGCAAATTAGGTGGTTTGGACCAACATCCGACCGTGTGTACGCTCCATCGGACCAACTTTTTCCAGGTTGCATCGGACTTTTGTTGGCTGTGCGAACGGACCAACTTTCTGCCAACAAAAGTCCGAAGGACGAAAGTCCGAACGTGTGTATGCAGTACCAACTGACTTTTGTCCACAGTACAAACACGCATGCTCAGAACCAATGCAAAAGATCAGACAACAATATAGAAGTTGACCAAAGGTGGCGCTGGAGTATTCGAACGTCCTCTTTTGAAGTGTCGTCAGTACGTTGAAACGTCACTACGTTCGTGTTGGTTGTCTCAAAAGTCCGACCGTGTGTATGCAGTACCAACTTGAGGGCCAACGCCCTTTGGACAAAAGTCCAAGGGAAAGTTGGTCCACGTCCGACCGTGTGTATGGGGCTTTAGGCTCTCAGCCCTTCCACCTCTGTGCTCAGATTGCTCAGCTGTCAGTTAATTGCAAGTACTCATCTTTCCACAGTGGCTCACCTGTTGATCATCTCCTGCTCATCAGTCAAGCCCACAGCCAGCCCCTTCAGGCTATTTAAACTGCTTGGTTAATTTCTTCAATACCTTCACCTTGGTCAACATATCTAGAGACTCTGCATCCAGTTTCTATGAACATCTGCAGGACCAATACTCACCATATGAAGACAATACTAGAGGAAAAAATACTCTGGAACAGCTCACAGAAAGAGGCATTGAGGGGTCTTATCAGATTAGAGAAGTTTATTCAAAATATACTGTATCTCCTAATTGTCATAGAACTTGTCTTTTTTTGGTTTTCCTTTTCATTAATTTATTTTTTGATTTTGTTGTTATTAATTTAACTCTTACACACATCCATTGCTGAACTACTGTTTTACCAATGTACTACACTTTCTACAGAGTCATACTGTATTTACTTACAATTGTGTTGAGCTTATTTCCCCCGAGCCTGCTACATTTCACCTTCAGATCGTGACCTCTGATTTTGGTACTTTTATTTTTCTGTTTTATGCTTCCCTCATGTGTTTTTATTTTTATTTTTTTCTCTCTGAAACACTTGCTAGGACAAATTGCAAGAGACAGGATAGAAATAAATCTGCCATGTTACTCTTCAAGGGTGTTTCAATCTGTAAATAAATGTTTTCTGATGACAATGGATCAATTTCACTTCTGCTACTCCTACCACACCTAAAATGTGCTGATAATTTCCATCTTCTCCTAAACACTATACTTACTGAATGAGCCCAGCATGTCAGTTACATCCATGGGAAAACATTTTTCTCTTAAACGTGTTAGTTTTGATTCAAACATCTATTGTAATGATCAATAAAACACATTTAACAGCAAGGTATAATAAGTACTATTTTGATTGGTACAAACCTTTTTGGAACCTTAATATTTCTCCAGCCAAAATATCGAGAAGCAGTATCCTCTTTCCAAAACTAAAGTCTAAGTATAGCGTATATTCAGCAAATACATATTTTAAGTTATTTTGTAAAATGTCTTGAAGGTTATCTGTAATTGACTTTCACACTTCAGTCTGCTTGATATATTACACTTTGAAAGCATTTCATATACATTTTCCTGTTGTTTCCATTCTAATCTGTATATTAATGAATGTACATAGCCTCCAGACTAGAATTTTTCAGAAGAATACAGACTGTGTTTGGGTTCCTTATCGTTCATAAGACAATTATCAGAAATCCTATACTTGCTCCCAGTCAGTGACTGAAAACATTCACGTCAAAGCATCATTATGCGAGCAAAACAATTATCATTCAATTGCAGAGGTCAAAAATTGCAATCTCTGTCTTATAGGAACCTTTATTAGAGTAATGCAAACATATTAAATAAATAATAAATACTAGTGGAATAAATATTTAGACTTCCATTAATAACCTCTTAAGCCCCATACACACGGTAGGATTTTCGCATGGATTCTGTCCGATCGGACAATGTTGTTGAAAAATCCGACCGTGTGTATGCACCATCGGACAGTGTACGTCGGATTGTCCGACGGACAAAGTCCTATCTCCTGCTGGATAGATTTTCCGACAACACGGTCCGATCACACCAAATCCGATCGTGTGTACCGTTGTCCGACGGACAAAGTGCTACGCATGCTCAGATCACATTACAAGACCAAAGCTATTGGCTACTAGCCTCTACGTAGTCCCGTCGTAGGCAACAAACGTCACCACATTCAGAATGATCGGATTTTCCGACAACTTTGTCCGACCGTGTGTACGCAAAACCAACATCGGACAAAGTATGACGGACATGATCCGACGGACCTGGTCCTCGGATAATCCGAGCGTGTGTATGGGGCTTAAGACAAATTGCTTAACCATTTATCTTTGGTTTTAAAACTTTTACAGTAATGGTTACAGTTAACATTTTTAGATGTTCCCTATTTCATAGCAAATTATCACTTTTTGTATTCAGGTACACTTTAACAACTGTATTTTGGGGATTGGTTCTCTCAAAGAAGTGGATTATTAAAGGGATTGTAAAGGTTTGTTTTTTTATTTTCTAAATAGGTTCCTTTAAGCTAGTGCATTGTTGGTTCACTTACCTTTTCCTTCGATTTTCCCTAAATGTTTTTTTTTTCTTTGTTTTCTTTGCCTGAATTTCTCACTTCCTGTTCCTCCTCAGTAAGCTGTTCAGTAAGCTGTTTTGGCTGACTAAACACGGCTCGGATGATGGTGTGAAGTTTACTAAGGAGAAACAGGAAGTGAGAAATTCAGACAAAGAAAAAAAAACATTTAGAAGGGAAATCGAAGGAAAAGGTAAGTGAACCAACAATGCACTAGCTTAAAGGAACCTATTTAGAAAATAAAAAACAAACCTTTACAACCTATTTAATTTGATTGCTGTAACTTTTTTCGTTTCAGTTTGTGTGTAAAATGTACATGACATCAGGTCATTGAGCCCTATTACAGTCCCTTTGTTGTAAACATGAGCTAAGTTTCCAGAATGATATCCAAAACTCCAAAGTTATGATTCATTAATATTTTAAAGTTAAAAATGTGAATCGAATAGCAAACAAGGTATGCATGCAGATGGCAATAGTGGCTTTGAACAGATGGCTTTGAACTCATGCACATTTTTATAGTGCTTAAAAATGTATCTGAATTTTAAAAATTCAGCACTGATATTCCCATGTGAACAACACAGTTGAGTATGGTATGTGATACTTTTTTACCCTCTTTAGTTCATACACTACTGATGGTCTCATATAAAAAAACAACAACATCAATTTATTAGAAGTTGAAGAATCGAAAGAGATGACTCAATCACTAATCCATGCTAGAATACAGGCTATTTACACTGATAAAGTACGTACATTTGAAAAACTCTGGCAACCTTGGATTATGCGTTGCCTACCTCCCAAGTTTAATGAACAGTTACTACTACCTTTGTGAGCTTTTACTCTTCGTCTTTGAACTATACCACTCAGAAATAAGCTACTGTACCTCTGGGGAACTCTACTTCTTCACCCTCTTATTCTCACTCTACCCCCTCCCTTTTTTTTTTTCTCTTTCGGTCTGCCTGTTTTCCTGTGTTTATTTATTTATATACATTTTTTTTTGCTTCTTACACATACTACCGTTCCCAATTGCAGACTTTTTTACTAAGCACGCCACTGGCTTGTTCCTTTAGCTTCATAAGGCCAACGTGCCAGTCAGCATGTAACCATCAGCATTTACTTATGTATTAATTTCATACCTCAAGCTATGGTTTATTGCAAGACTATGCTTTATATTACTTTATACCAGCCATGCTATGCAACGTTCTTGATTTTTGGACCGCTGTCTCCTACATCGTTCTTATTATTTATCCCTTATTGTAATTCACATATCTCTGTTTTACATCTATGGTCTGCTACCATTCTGTTTAGTTTTGTACCTTGTACTTTGTATTTCTTGGTGAAAAAACAATAAACAGAGAGATGGACGCCTGATCTCCCCGCTCTGTCCCACGGAGGTCCTGCACATCAGTAGAGCGGAGCCAGCAACACACCGCAATGGTGAAGCAGAAGGGAAAACTGCCCCAGTCTCGGTCCCGATCCCCGAGGGGCCCCGATCCGCACTCCGGACGCAGCATCCCGGAGCTATTTAGATCCCAGTCACGCGAGGCCGAGGCTTCGGCCTACATGGGACCACGCGCCGCCAGCCTCAGCCCGACTGCCAGGAGAAACGCTCAGCGCATGGAGAGCTCTCCCTCTCCCTCCCCACAGCCTCTGAACATTAGCGATCTTCAGGCAATGGCAGCTGACATAAAGAGCTCATTCACAAATGCCATTACTGACCTTAGGAGAGACCTGCAGAGGATGAGCACACGGATGGACGAGCTGGAGGACACCACAACCCGCCATGACACCTCTATCCAACAGCTGCAACACACCTCCCAGGCCTACAACTCCCAGCTTAGAGATCTGAACAGATACATGGAGGATTTGGATAACCGCGGACGCAGGCACAATCTACGGGTAAGAGGTGTCCCTGAATCCGTAGATCAGAGCCAAATAATGTCAGCCACAATCCAGATTTTCAATGATGTCCTTGGCAGACCCCCTGAGACCCCAATTGAGTGTGAGCGACTGCACAGGGCTCTCAAACCCCGAGGCAGAGATACAGACCCTCCTAGAGATATCGTGTGCTGCCTAGTGAACTTCAGACTGAAGGAGGACATTTTGCGAAAAGCGAGAGACCGACGCAGTCTGCTATTTCAAGGTACAGAGATCAAAATATTCCAAGATTTGTCCCCAATAACCCTGAAAAACAGAAGAGACCTGCGTCCACTACTTGACCTGCTACGCCGCAAAGGCATCCAGTATCGCTGGAAATTTCCTTTCTGTCTTTCAGCCTCAGCAGCAGGACGTACGGCTAATCTCAGAGTCCCAGAAGATCTCAGGGGGTTCTGCAACACGCTTCAAATACCACTCGTTGAACTGCCGGATTGGTACAGAGCATATCGCACCCCTCATCTCCAGAGAACCAACTCCATGGACGCTATTCCGGTAAGAGATGATTTTCAAATCAGAAGACGCAGGTCGTCGTCCCCGAGACCACTCCCTCAGAGGGATCAGAGGGACAGGGACCGCCTGAGCCCAACAGCCTCTCCAGCACACAGGCGGAGCAGGCCTGATGAGCCCTAAATCTACTCTACCTAGGCTTTCTTATCCTGAAACCGCCTCCTGTCCTACACCCCATGCCTCCAAATTCTACATCCATAGACGATGGGATCAGGTCGCCCCCACGTCACATGTACACTAACATGACTCGCCCGATGTAATACCTGTCCCCATGCCCATGACTCAAGCTGACACGACGCCTGCCTCGATGTGGAGATCACGGCCGAGTGATACCCAGATACACCCTCCACCATCCTGACCCAGCTACGGAGCCTACGACTTATGGTCTGAAGACCCACCCCCACAGACACCTGCAGCCCTGCACACCATCTGAATGCAACACACCTTCGCATGCAAAACCCAGCGTGAACAGGAAGAAACGCCAGCATAGACTCAGGGTCTCTCTGAACACCAGCTTTACACCTGTTGCCCGTTCGCACCAGACCCTGCCTGCGGAAGACGTCCTGGAGCAGACTTTTGGCAAGTCGACCTAGCCATTTTTCGGATGTGCCCAAATTTTCCTAGACTCTCCAGGCTCCTTTTTCTCCCATAACACTACCCCACACCCGTCCCCCCCTCCCCCTCTCTTCCCCCCTCCTCCCCCTCCCTTTCCCGCTCCCTTAACCATGTTTTGTTTCTAGGAAACTGAAGTGTCGCCGCTGCTACAGACTGAGGGCACGCGCGGGGTGTATATGGGTATCAGCTCTCCAGATATGCAATATAAGCTTTTGTTTTGTTTTTTTGTTTTTTGTTTTTTTGTTTTGTTTTGTTTTTTTTTTTTTCTATTTTTTGTCTATGCCCACCCTCTTCTGTACCCATGTAATCCCCCCCCCAATACTTCCTCCCAGATGTTCTACATGGATGCAGAAGAGTTAGCTACACAATGTGTGACTCCCCGCATCAACACCCTCTACAGCTTATGAGGGGTAGATGCCTAATTCCCTTTAATAAGCAAATCTTACCTGACAAAGAGTTATGCCGACAAGTGCTCCTCCCCGAAACCCTACCAGGGAGCCACGTCCTAAGATAGTAATACACATGACTCTTCTTAGTGTATTCTACCCCCTTTGCTTTGGCAACTGCTGACAGGTGGTACAACCTATGGTACTACAATGTCCTATCACCTGAGCACCCCCACAAAGGCAAACCCGTAGGTATTCGCCTTTTAGGCTCCCTATCCCATTCCCTTGAAACACAACTGCCTCCATAACCCACGAAAGATGAAGGTTTATAGAGGCGGTTTCCCCCTAATCACACAAGCATTGATAACACCTGGGGTGAAATAATAGTCTTGCTTATGCAGGATTAGCTATAGCACTCCGGCAACCCTGACCTGTAATGTTATGTTTCTCTATTATTGATGGCTTAACCGTTAGTTTTTTGTTGTTCATCCAGTTTGTTCATACACCTGTACGACAGGGTCTCCCTCCAGGACACCTTTCTGGAGCTATTTCTCTCCAGGCATAGTTCAGATTATGTTATTCTTAAGGTTTTCTTAACTGTTAGACATGTCGTGATACTAGGAGGTCCTATGACCACCCATCAACCAGACTTGACGTTTGCTTCTGTTTTTCCCCTTTCCTCCACCTACAAGCAGGTACCCGCTCCACTTATACAAAGACAACTGATGACCTCCAGATGGACTAGACTTCCAACAGACAAATACTCGGACACCTTCCACCTCCTCGCACAACGGGATATTGACTACCGCCGTTGACCCACACCGGACCTCACTCCCCACAACAGGGTAAGGTAGCTGGGCTACTCATACCTCCGGTACACACACCCTCTCTCCAACAACCTCTCCCCCCACCTCTCACATCCCCCTGCCAACCAGTCCCCCTACCCCTCGTCCTCCCGACCCGCTTCTCCCCCCTAACCCCCGAGACTCGCCTCCCCTGATCTCCACCGCAGCTTTCAATTAAACGACCAAAGCTACTTCAAAATCCATAATCTCCAAAGGGCCTCTCCCTCCCATGACAACTAGAGGCACACCTCAGAACGCACCTACCATAGCACCTATACAGAACCCTGTAACCATGACCACCCCGAGCTCTACCTCGCAACCCACCACTCTTAAGGTGGTCTCCCAAAACGTAAAGGGACTTAATATCCCCGAGAAGAGAAGCCAAGTCCTCAGTATGATGTCCACCCTTAAAGCAGAAGTGGTGTTCCTGCAAGAAACCCATTTCTGTACAAACAATATACCCAAACTCACGAACCACAAATACCCTACCTCCTTTCACGCCACCAATCCGCTAGCCAAAACGAAGGGAGTCTCGATCATGCTCTCTAAAAATCTGAACTGGCAATTGATAGACTCTGTAACAGACCCTGAAGGCCGTTACATATTCGTGAAGGGTACCATTCACAACCACCTGGTTACCTTAGCCAATATTTATAGCCCCAACACTGCTCAGGTCACCTTCTTCCGCTCAATCGCATCCATACTTGCGGGCTTCCAATCGGGAATCACTATCCTTGGAGGGGACTTTAACGTGACATTACAACCCCTTCTAGACTCCTCATCCGGAACATCAACCTTACCCTATAGGGCACTAAAGCAAATTAACACACAATTACATGACCTCCTCCTCCATGATACGTGGCGCACCCTCCACCCCGACGTAAAGGACTACACATTCTTCTCTATACCCCATACCAAATATTCTAGACTAGACTACCTCTTTCTCTCCCAAAAGGATCTCCCCTTTTTGACATCCGCAACCATTGAACCACTACTCCTCTCTGACCATCACCCCATTACTCTCACACTGACCTTCCCTGAAAGAAAATCGCATACAAAAATCTGGCGCCTAGACCCATCGCTCCTCACATCAGAATGTGACACCAAAATTATTCTGTCCAGTCTACGCAACTACTTTCAGGAAAATAATAACCCTGAGACGTCACCGATAACCATTTGGGAAGCTCACAAATGTGTTATCCGGGGGAAATTCTTATCACTCACTGCCAATAGGAAAAAAATACAGCAGGCAACACTTATAGAACTGACTAATAAAATAAAGACACTTGAACTAACCCACAAACACTCTCAAGCACAAGATACCTACCAGGAACTTACACAAACTAGGAAACTACTCCATGATATACTCGACCGCAAAACGCGACGCAAATTCATACTAAGCCAAAAGCTATTTTATGAGCACGGGAATAAGTGTAGCAGAGTGCTAGCCAGAGCCATTCAAACCAAGAAAGCTAGTATGAATATCCACACGATAAAAGACTCCTTAGGCAAATCCAATACAACCCCTGCAGAAATAGCTTCACAGTTTGAACAATTCTACTTAAACTTATACAACTTACCACGCCAAGCAGAAACACCCGAAGGCCAAAACAAAAGAAAAACTCTCATCACGGACTTTCTAAAGAAATTTAGCCCCCAATCTATCGCACCTGATGACGCCCGGGAACTTGAGGGCCCTATATCTGAGAATGAGCTTAAGAGGGCGATCAAACAACTAAAAACAGGCAAGAGCCCTGGCCCAGACGGCTTCTCCGCACCTTATTTCAAAACCTTTTCAGACACCCTCTCAACCCCATTCTTAAGGGCTTTCAACTCCCTCACCTCAACAACTATACCCTTCCACAGGCTATTAGAAGCTCACATCACGGTCATTCCCAAGGAAGGGAGAGACACCACTTCAGTCGCAAATTACAGACCGATATCTCTACTCAATGTGGACCTGAAATTATTTGCAAAAATCCTAGCCAACCGTCTTCTTCCCCTCATCCCCTCATTAATAGGGAATGATCAAGTAGGTTTTGTTCCTGGCAGAGAAGCCAGGGACAACACTATAAAAGCAATTAACGTACATCATTGGCTGTCCACCCAGAAACAAAAAGGCTTTTTCCTGTCGTTGGACGCGGAGAAGGCGTTTGACAGGTTGGCGTGGGACTACCTCGGGGCCGTCTTACGCCACATAGGACTCAAAAACCAAATGTTCAATTTCATCATGGCCTTATACACCACACCTACAGCTAGAGTCAGAGTAGACGGCCACCTGTCAAACGCCTTCTCCATTCGAAACGGCACAAGACAGGGATGCCCCCTGTCTCCAATCCTCTTCGTCCTAACGCTAGAACCCCTCCTGCGCTGTCTACGTTCTAATGACAACATAAAAGGCATACCCATAGCTGGACGTACTTACAAATTGGCAGCTTTTGCCGACGACATACTACTATTTCTTAAAGACCCCCTAACCACAATCCCAAACCTCCTTCGAGAATTTGACCTATTCCAAAACTTATCGAACTTAAAAATAAATTTCTCTAAATCTCACGCTCTTAACGTATCACTCCCGGCTGACCTAGTCACCCACTGCCAAAACAACTTCCCATTTGTATGGAAACAAGATGCTATCACCTACCTGGGAATTCAGCTTCCTGCCCACCTGCCAGACCTCTACTCCAAAAACTTTCTACCAATGATTCGCACCATCACAGATGACCTGAGTAAATGGAACAAACCCCAATTTTCCTGGTTCGGACGTGCGGCCATTTTAAAAATGAACATACTCCCCCGTATTCTATACCTGCTTCAAACTATACCCATTAAATTACCTGCAGCATTCTTCCAGTCTATCAAACAACTGACCATAAAATTCCTATGGAAACACAATCGCCCGAGAATAAGCTTCGCCCAACTCACGAAACCTAAATCTAAAGGGGGAATTGGCCTCCCAGACATCCGAAACTATTCACGAGCCTGCCATATGGGGAGGATTGTAGATTGGTCGATCCACAGGGAGACAAAAGACTGGGTGGGATTAGAGGACTCCCTTTCACCCATCCCGATTAGATCAACTCCGTGGATCCTCCCCTCCCACATTCCTAGATCCATTAAAGAACACCCCCTTATTGACGCCACGCTGTCTACCTTCAGAGAAATCTGTAGATACTTCCAGCTCTCCTCAAACCCGAGCCCCCTCACGCCCATTCAAAACAACCCTGCATTTCCCCCGGGGATGTCCAACCACTTTCTGACAGACTCCTGGGCACACAAAGTCGTGCAAGCACGCCACTTCTTCCAAAATGGGAACTTCATAGATCGTACCTCACTCCCAACTCAGCCAGATTCCGACCCGGTCCCGCACTGGACTTACTTCCAGATCCGCCATTACCTTAGATCAATAGACCAGAACTCCGCTGTTTCCCGTGCACTGACCCCATTCGAGAACCTCTGCTCCCAATCCACACCTCAACAACACATATTATCCACCACCCACTCTATGCTTTTTGACGCAATCGCCCCTAGGGATGGAAAGGCCTGCCAGGCGTGGGAAAGGGAATTACAAATAGACCTCTCCGACGATGAATGGGAGCGCATTTTCACAATAGCACACAAAGGTTCACTAAATGTTATGACACAAGAAAACAATTACAAAACGCTATCGAGGTGGTACCGAACCCCCGATCTACTGCACAGATTTAACCCGGAAACATCAGACAAATGTTGGAGGTGCTCGAATGAAAAAGGAACCCTCCTACATATATGGTGGACATGCCCGACGATACAAACCTTCTGGACACAAGTTCACGATATCACTTCTCATGTGACAACTTATTCTATAGAGTTTTCTCCGGCTCGGCTCATCCTCCACCACTCCTCTATTTCAGCTAGCTCATATAAGAAATCTCTAGGGGTACATATGATCAATGCTGCCAAGTTGTGCATTCCAGCCCACTGGGGTTCACCCCATGCCCCAACTATCTCTGAATGGCTTACAAGAGTGGGGAGAATAGCCGAACTGGAGGAACTCATCCACATAGCCCGAGATACCCCGGACAAATTCTACCACACATGGGCATGCTGGACCCACTTCTGTACCACAGAAAAATATAAATCCCTCATGAACTCGAACCGTCCTGATCTTCTGAACAGGACACAAAATACCTCTAGTACTCAGCCTTAGAAGATTACTTTATCAATCTGACCCACACAATGCCATACCCCCCTCCAGGAAAAGACTCAGTAAGGGAACCTCATCACATACAGGGACTCTTTTTGCGAGTCCCTCACTACCCACAGAGCTCGGTGGAGATCAGGGAGGAGACTCTCTCAGATTATCCCCCCCCCTCCCCTTTCCAGTGCTTTCCTTCCCACACCTCCCTAGGCCACATGACTCCCGTACCCCCTCCCTCACCCAGCCCCAAGACTAACTCGACTCAGGTGTCTGACTATCCCCCCTTACTCCTAATACCCTCCAGGACAGTTGACATTACTCTAAACCGGACCTCACCCTCTTGCAAAGGTGCAACACACCACTACGAGACTTATCACAGTCTAGACGGAAAACACGTATTATTACGCAATGTCCTCTAGATGGAGCTACAGGCAGGAACTTTACCCAAGTCAGCTATGCGAAATTGTAATGTTAAGTTGTTTTGTTCACTGCTGAGGCCACCGGCCATTCGTCATATCTATCTGTCAAACTGAATGTATACGAGTAAGGCGATACCATTGTATCACTATTCATACTGTCGAAACACCTACTGTATATGTTAAACTTTGTATAAAAATTCTGTTTTCAATAAAAAAACTTTCATGGAAAAAAAAAAGGAAAAAAAAAAAAAAAAAGAAAAAACAATAAACAGAGTAAACAAGAAGTTGAAAAATTGAATTCTACAATGCCAGGTAAGAAAACGACATCATGTTAAATAAGTTGCTGAGCATCTGGTGGCCCTTCGATGCAGCCATTACAATTGGCTCTTCAGTTTGTTGCTGAACTTATTATAAAATTTTGATATGTGACTAAAAGTATAAAAACAAATAGGAGTACTTTTTGTATGGTACTGCCCTAAGAAATAAATGTATATGTTATTTGTAGATTATGTATGTGCTATAGATTCCTAATATTGTATCAAAAGATTTTTAGTAAATGATACATATATAGTGTATCAGAGACATTCCCATTGAAGTATACAAAATCTCAGCCGCCATGTAATTACTCTTCATATGAGGCAATCATACATATTTACAAAATACATTGAAATCACAGAGCAGAGGTGGGATATGCTTGACAAAGGGAGACAATGGTAATTTGTATACAGGGCAAAGTTGTGGTTTATTTACCTAATCACATGCAAGGGAAAAATTACTTTTTTTTCTTGCACATTATTATCCAAACACAATGCATCACAACATGCTATGTGTTGCTGTGTGCTGTGTTAAAAGAAAACTAGGGCTTGACCAATGTTTCCTGTGTTAGGGCCATTTCTAGAGTTGGGTTGCATGTGTTACCTAAACAAAATTAGGTGTGAACGGGCTCTTAGTAAACTCAGTGTACAATTTTGTTTTCTTGATAAACAGTCCTTACTCCTTTAGTAAATTAATGCCACTGTGTGTTACTTTGACCGTGTTTATGAAGATTGATATATTTTGTACAAGTGCATGATAATCACTCCATGGGAGGTGTAGTTGCAGAATTGTGCTCAATTGTTGCAATTTTACAGGCATACGTCACTTTTAAGTACACAATGGGGTTTATTTACTAAAGCTGGAAAGTGTGAAATCGGGCTCACTTCTGCATAGAAACCAATGAGCTTCCAGGTTTTATTACCAAAGCTTGATTATACAAGCTGGGGTTAGAAGCTCATTGGTTTCTATGCAGCAGTGAGCCTGATTTTGCACTTTCCAGCTTTAGTAAATAAACCCCATTGTGTACTTAAAAGTGGGGGATGCCTGTATACACTTCATTAGCAATATCCCTGGCACACTTTATATGTATCATATGTATGTTTTTACAGTGCTAAAAAAAAAAAAAGGTTTGTGAAATAAAATAAATCTGCAGCTGAAACTATACTCTCACCGGCCACTTTACTGTATTAGGTACACCTGTTCAATTGTTTGGTAACACAAATTGCTAAAAAGCCAATCACATGGCAGCAACTCAATGCATTTAGGCATCTAGAAGTGGTTAAGATGATTTGCTAAAGTTCAGTGATGTCTTTTGATGACGCCCTGCAGGAGGGGCGAAACGCGTCGATGTAATTTCCGGCCAAGGATCTAACCACTGACGCCACTTCCTGTTCCCGTGGAGCGCACTCTAAACCAGCTGCAACCGCGGAAGTATCTGAGAAGTTTGCCTTCCTTTATGCATCCTGTAAGTAGCGCAGAGCGCGCATTTTAAAAATCCTTCTACAACACTTTAAAATTTGCTCTCTTCTATTATCGGTACAATATCTCCAAGAACATCACTGTGCCTTATGTGCATGCATCGCTCCCTGGATCCTCTCATTACACTGGCTTGTTTATTCAGCTCTGCTTTTGTGCCTACTTGCCGAACCACAGTTTGTCTGCATATCTGCCCTCTGCTTTGCTGCTCTGTCTGTCTGCTAGCCCGGTGAGTCTATTCCAAGAAGGAGCTCATATGTACATTTATTTTGGTTCTTGTTTTTTTTGGGACAATAACTGGACTTACTCACATTCATTTTTATTTATATATTTTCTTACCACATTTAGGTTGTGGTTTATCACTTATTCAATTTTGGTATCTATGAAATAATTTTATGGTTATTATTCAATCATGTCACTTATGTAATAATTTATCACACATATTATTTGATGCTAGTTTATTTTTTATGGGATTGGTTTGTGTCAGACATGTAACCACTTCACACACATTATTGATGTTTGTCAATTTTGTGGGATCATTTATTATTTTGTCACAATTTTTGTTTGCCAGCGCTGTTTTATTGGTTTGAGAAAGTTCAAACTGAGCATCAGAATGGGGAAGAAATGGTATTTAAGTGACTTTGAACGTGGTTTGGTTGTTTGTGCAAGACGGGCTGGTCTGAGTATTTCAAAAACTGCTTATCTACTGGGATTTTCTCACACAACCATCTCTAGGGTTTACAGAGAATGGTCCGAAAAAGAGAAAAAAGAGAAAATATCCAGTGAGTGCCAGCTGTGTGGACGAAAATGCCTTGTTGATGTCAGCGGAAAACGGGCAAACTGATTTGAGATGATAGAATGGCAACAGTAACTCAAATAACCACTCGTTACAACCAAGGTATGCAGAATACCATCTCTGAATGCACGACAACACATCAAACCTTGAAGCAGATGGGCAACTACAGCAGAAGACCACACAAGTGCCACTCCTGTCAGCTAAGAAAAGGAAACTGAGGCTACAATTTGCACAGATTCACCAAAATTGGACAATAGAAGATTGGAAAAAAACATTGCCTGGTCTGATGAGTCTCAATTTCAGCTGTAACATTCGTCAGAATTTGACTTAAACAACATGAAAGCATGGATCGATACTGCCTTTTATCAATGGTTCAGGCTGGTGGTGTAAAGGTGTGGGGGATATTTTATTTCCACACTTTGAGCCCCTTAGTACCAACTGAGCATTGTTTAAATGCCACAGCCTACCTGAGTATTGTTGCTGACCATGTCCATCCCTTTATGACTACAGTGTACTCATCTTCTGATGGCTACTTCCAGCAGGATAATGCACCATGTCTCAAAGCTCAACTCATCCCAAACTGATTTTTTGAACATGACAATGAGTTCACTGTACTCCAATGGCCTCCATAGTCACCAGATCTCACTACAATAGAGCACCTTTGGAATGTGGAGTAATAGGAGTTTTGCATCATGGATGTGCAGCCGACAAATCTGTAGCAACTGCGTGATGCTATTATGTCAATATGGACCAAAACATCTGAGGAATATTTCCAACACTTTGTTGAATCTATGCCGTGAAGAATTAAGGCAGTTCTGAAGGCAAAATGGGGCCCAACCTGGTACTATCAATGTGTATCTAATAAAGTGGCTGGTGAGTGTATATGTTGCTCACTGTGTTTTATTATAGTATTTACATTTTTTTACAAATTGTGGGGTGTCCACAGGATTATTCTCTAATGAGTTTAAAGTGGTAGACAACTCTTTTTTCTAAGGTACATTGACATCACTGGCGCATGTGCTCTTAAGGTCTGGCATATCATGCCTGATCTTCAGAGCTTCGTGCCAGAGCCATGGGCTCACATTTGCGGGAGTGACGTCATAGTGGTCACAGCCACTCACACAGCCTGAGCTGGTGAACGCAGAAGGAAGATCGGGGAAGATGGAAGCCCTGTCAGCAGTGACAGCTTGCCGCTGGAGGGCTTTGTTCTAAGGTATGAATTTCATAATGTGCTAGTATGCAATGCATACTAGCACTTTATGTCATTGCCTTGCAGGGGATTTTTTTTTTTTTACTTGGTGTGGTTTACTACCGCTTTAAGTCCCTGCATACCAAGTAATACATTTAAGATTTTAAAGTGATTGTATTCTTTGTATTTAAAAAAGGACAAACAGGTTAATACTTACCTGCTCTGTGCAATGGGATTGCACAGTGTGGCCCTGAACCTCTTCTTCTCAGGTCCCCCGCTGGTGCTCCTGGCCCCTCCTCTCTGGTGAGTGCCCCCATAAAAAGCTACTTTCTATGGGGGCACTCATTCAAGCTCACACCCGAGCCTTGCTGTCTGTGTCTATAGACAGCAGGACTTGGCCTTGTCCCCAGCTCCCTTATGATTCGCTTTGACTGACAGTCTCAGCAAAGCCAGTGAGACCAGAAAGTGAGAGGAGATAAGAGCCGCAGATGAGCACAGCTACTGCTATACTGTATATTGCATGTTAATAATGTTATTAGTGCTCTGGTCTTTGCTGACATGTTGTTCAGGTGCATATGTCTAAATATATTTATAATGTATCTTCTATCTCTCTCTTCCTTCATTTGTACTCCAACATTTTAGTTTTTTTGACTGTGCTTAGACTTCCTGTTTGGGGGTGGCCACATTTGTTCCCCATAGCCCCCATTGTAAGCGTGAACATAGCCACTTACTCTTGCTTGCTTCCTATATGGACTGCATACCTACATGCATATGCGTTCAGTGTCGGCACGTGGCATCAGCTGGGTCCAACCTGCATGTGCAGTGGGTTGATAAAGCACTATGAACTATGGGATTTAAAATCAAAGTTCTGTCACTTTTTAAACAGCCTTTTTCTTTCTTTCCTTCCTTCAGACTACTAATTAAGGGGAGTGGTTAATTGGTCACAGGTGCATATATATAACTTTCTATAGAACTCATTTTTGAGCCTGCTCATACTTGAGCTTGTCACCTTTTTGCTTGCTGGAACTTAGACTAAGTGGTGAGTTAAAAAATTTAGTTGAAAACAGGAGGTTATAACAGGAGTCATCAAACCTGTAAGTAACATTTGAAAAATCCTGTTAGTAATATTATTATTGTAACTGGGAAAATGGGGGTTAGTAGGATTGAAGGTTTTGTGCGGTGCACAGTGTGCCACATGTATACAACAATGGAGAAACAGCTCCAGAATGGATACCTCTGTGACGGATGTGAGCAGGTTGCCCTTCTGGAAGCTTGTATTAGAGATCTGGAGGAGAAAATTTGCAACACTGGGCATAACTGACAACCTTGAAAGGGGTCCTCTGCTCATTGAACAGGTGGCTAGTGGGGATAATGGGGAGGGTGGAGGGGTAAGTCCGGATTATCAGGTAGGAAGATGGGTTAATACAGTTAGAGGGAGTGGTAGAGGTCACAGAAAAGGAAGGCCAGCCCTTTATCTCCAAATACGGAAAGGTTTCTTCACAGTAAGAGCTGTGAAAATGTGGAATAGAGATGGTTCTGGCAAGCTCAGTAGATTGCTTTAAAAAATGCCTGGATTCTTTCCTAAATGTACATAATATAACTGGGTACTTCATTTATAGGTAAAGTTGATCCAGGGAAAATCCAATTGCCTCTCTGGGGATCAGGAAGCAATTTTCCCCTGCTGTAGCAAGTTGGAGCATGCTATGCTGGGGTTTTCCGCCTTCCTCTGGACCAACTGTGGGTGAAGGATTGTGTATTTGGGATGGTATTTATTTTTATTTTTTTGGTTGAACTAGATGGACTTGTGTCTTTTTTTAACCTGACTAACTACAGTGCCTTGCGAAAGTATTCGGCCCCCTTGAACTTTTCAACCTTTTGCCACATTTCAGGCTTCAAACATTAAGATATAACATTTTATTTTTTTGTGAAGAATCACCAACAAGTGGGACACAATTGTGAAGTGGAACGAAATCTATTGGATATTTTAAACTTTTTTAGCAAATAAAAAACTGAAAAGTGGTGCGTGCAAAATTATTCGGGCCCTTTACTTTCAGTGTAGCAAACTCACTCCAGAAGTTCAGCGAGGATCTCTGAATGATCCAATGTTGTCCTAAATGACTGATGGTGATAAATAGAATCCACCTGTGTGTAATCAAGTCTCTGTATAAATGCACCTGCTCTGTGATAGTCTCAGGGTTCTGTTGAAAGCGCAGAGAGCATCATGAAGACCAAGGAACACACCAGGCAGGTCCGTAATACTGTTGTGGAGAAGTTTAAAGCCGGATTTGGATACAAAAAGATTTCCCAAGCTTTAAACATCCCAAGGAGCACTGTGCAAGCGATCATTTTGAAATGGAGTATCAGACCACTGCAAATCTACCAAGACCTGGCTGTCCCTCTAAACTTTCAGCTCAGACATGGAGAAGACTGATCAGAGATGCAGCCAAGAGGCCCATGATCACTCTGGATGAACTGCAGGGGAACTACAGCTGAGGTGGGAGAGTCTGTCCATAGGACAACAATCAGTCGTACACTGCACAAATCTGGCCTTTATGGAAGAGTGGCAAGAAGAAAGCCATTTATCAAAGATATCCATAAAAAGTCTCGTCTAAAGTTTGCCACAAGCCACCTGGGAGACCCACCAAACATGTGGAAGAAGGTGCTCTGGTCCGATGAAACCAAAATCGAACTTTTTGGCCACAATGCAAAACGATATGTTTGGCGTAAAAGCAACACAGCTCATCACCCTCAACACACCATCCCCACTGTCAAACATGGTGGTGGCAGCATCATGGTTTGGGCCTGCTTTTCTTCAGCAGGGACAGGGAAGATGGTTAAAATTGAGGGGAAGATGGATGCAGCCAAATACAGGACCATTCTGGATGAAAACCTGTTGGAGTCTGCAAAAGACCTGAAAGTGGGACAGAGATTTATCTTCCAACAAGACAATGATCCCAAACATACAGCAAAATCTACAAAGGAATGGTTCACAAATAAACGTATCCAGGTGTTAGAATGGCCAAGTCAAAGTCCAGACCTGAATCCAATCGAGAATCTGTGGAAAGAGCTGAAAACTGCTGTTCACAAACGCTCTCCATTCAACCTCACTGAGCTCGAGCTGTTTTGCAAGGAAGAATGGGCAAGAATTTCAGTCTCTCGATGTGCAAAACTGATAGAGACATACCCCAAGTGACTTGCAGCTGTAATCGCAGCAAAAGGTGGCTCTACAAAGTATTAACGCAAGGGGGCCGAATAATTTTGCACGCCCCACTTTTCATTTTTTTATTAGTTAAAAAAGTTTCAACAATCCAAAAGATTTCGTTCCACTTCACAATTGTGTCCCACTTGTTGGTGATTCTTCACAAAAAATAAAAATGTTATATCTTTATGTTTGAAGCCTGAAATGTGGCAAAAGCTTGAAAAGTTCAAGGGGCCCAAATACTTTCGCAAGGCACTGTATGTAAAATGTGCATTGATTGGTGCACATGACCATAAATAAATGTGCACTTCTTATGCCCCGTACACACGGTCGGATATTCCGATGGAAAAAGTCTGATCGGATTATGTTGTCGGAAAATCCGATCGTGTGTAGGCTCTGGCGGACTTTTTCCGACGGAAACTCCGACGGAAAAAATTTATGAGCAGGATCTCAAATTTTCCGACAACAAAATCCGATCAGACTTTTTCCAATCATGTGTAGGGAATTACGACGGACAAAGTACCACGCATGCTCAGATCAAATTACAAGACCAAAGCTATTTGCTACTAGCCTCTATGTAGTTCCGTAGTACGCAATGAACGTCACCACGTTCGGAACGATCAGATCTTCCGACAACATTGTCCGACCGTGTGTATGCAACACGAGTTTCGGACAAAATCCGTCAGAAAAAATCCGACGGATTTTGTGGTCGGAATTTCCAACCGTGTGTACGGGGGCTTATTGTACACAAACAATGATAAGCGATAAGCAGAACATTGAGAGTGTGCAAAATACGTTATATGAAGGCTGAAAACAACAACAAAACAGTGAAACTGTATAGTTGATAGTTTAAAAAGGTATATAATTTAGTGTAACGTTAAGCTGTCTGTGGATTGTGCTGATCAGCAAGTGATCATACTGTCCAGACAGATTGAAATCCATGGAGATTTGTCAAAGCATAAAGAAGCATTTAAAAAAGAACATAATTATATTTGTGCTCCAAGTAAATACCTGCAAGTGTCAACTACATCAAAAACATTGCAATCTCCCAAGAAAAAGCTATAGAGAATTACTTGAAAAATAATAGAAATGCTGGAACAACACCAACCGAAATGCTCTTTCTGGACAATTTTAAGTGTTTAGAAACAACAGGGATGGAAACGTATTCCTATATTTTAATAATTGACAGGCATTCTGCTGAATACAATATAAAAGTAACTGCATTTCACTCTGTATTGTGTATATTAATGGGATCTGTACATTGTTTGAATAACCAGTAGTTTGCCACTTATAACCACGTCCTATTGTTTGAAAATGTACTAATTTCTTCTTATCACCTGGCTCTATGGCTTTAGTCATTTTATTTCATCTGGCTCTCAGCATGTATCCTTTTGTTCTTCAGCATTATCTACTCTGGGAGTTATGTTCAGTTTTTTATTATAAACCTGACAATGGGTAATTTGGATAATTATGCTTTCATTGAGAAGTTTTTCCTTTATTTAAAAAAAAAAAAAAAAAAGTCAAATAAAACAAAACCAGAGAAAGCAATATGTATTTCTGTTCAATTTTAACAGCAATAAATTAAATATATATGTATTTAAAAAAATTGAAAATACACCTCAAAGTACAGAGTATTCAAAGCAGCTGTAGCTATAGCACCATAATAAAGTTTAAAAAAATTGAAAAAACAATATAATGTAAGAATTTAAAGTGAATGTGTCATATGTGAAATTGGTTCACAGTTACAAAGCAGGCTGGTAGAACATTTAGATAGATATGTGGTTGCTGGTCAGATATTATCTGCCGCAAAATAAGGATAGCCATCAAAGGTAATTTGGCCTGATATGCCCCGTACACACGATCGCAAATTAAATCCGCCCGTGTGTGGGCTCCATCGGACTTTTTGCGTCGGAATTTCCGACGGAAAAAATTTGAGATCCTGCTCTCAAATTTTCTGACAACAAAATCCGATCTGACTTTTTCCGATCGTGTGTAGAGAATTCCGATGGACAAAGTGCCACGCATGCTCAGATCAAATTACGAGACCAAACCTATTGGCTACTAGCCTCTACGTAGTTCCGTAGTACGCAGCGATCATCACCACATTCGGAACGATCAGATTTTCCGATAACTTTGTCCGACCGTGTGTATGCAACACCGGTTTCGGCCAAAATCCGCCGTAAAAAAACGGACGGATTTTGTGGTTGGAATTTCTGACCGTATGTACGGGGGCTTAGAGTTAGGAGGTGGAGAGCTGAAATTACACTCTGTAGAGCTCAGTGAGGAGAGCTCTGAGAGCTTATTGGAAGGAAGGGACACAGCCCCTCCACACAGCACACAGCACACGGCACACATGAACAGAGCTGAGGCTGTCAATCTGCTGGAGCTCCCTCCCCTGTCACCATTTTTCTCTTGCTGTCATGAAAGCTTCAGAAATGAAGAATGCTGATAGTAGAGGAATGGAGAAGCAGACAGAAATTACATTTAGTGCTCTTAATTAAGACAGTAAAATATAATAGGCATGAGATGGCGGTGAGTATAGAAAGCCAGTCTATCGTATCCCAGTTGAAAAATTTGAGAAAAATTAAGACAGTACACATAGAGATATAGGCTTTGTTCATATTTCATTTCTGAGATTTACAACCACTTTATGCTAAAAAAAATGTGTGAATCAACATTAAAATCACAGATCTACTGATGTACTATTATAATTCAATATTATAGTGCAAAAAGAAAAATGATACAGTTATAAACAGTAGGTCTATTAAGTGGTCACATTTACAGACTTATTCAGTAAAATAATGCAAGGTGCAACCTGCTGAAGTGCTGCGTCAATATATTAATTTACTTTTCCATCACCATGTAAACTTTGAATTTATAGTACCTGATTAAATTGTGGTTTGCCATTTATTATACCAATGATTATTATTTTGTTCCTTTTTGCCAGTATCGATCAACATCCACAGAAAAGAAGCATCTAAGGACCCGTACTAAAAAGAACAGTGAAACAAGACTTTGACTGGAAAGAAAACTGGAAAAATCAATAGGAAGTGTTTTGAAGCCTGATTGGAAATAGTGAACTTAATCTACCACTTAAAAAAAGTCCCATAGTCAAAATTACTGTCACCGCATGCAGGGCCAGGAAAGAGCTTTGTAGACTAGTGGTTTGATTAGTCATTCTCCCAAGGGTCAACGATAAGTGGCACCTTATGGCACTTAGACAACTCTGGGAATAAAAACAATTGCTATATTTGTATTTCTGTCCTCTGTCTTTAGTCATGTCTTCTAGCAAGTCGCAGAATGAAATAAAATGTTGTTACAGTAAATATTTTAGACAAGGTTAAAGGCTTAAGGATGTAACCAAAGTGTCCATGTAAGATGTTAGTTGGGTATATTTGGCTACATTGCAGATTTTTTGTGAAAAAGGTGTTTTTACTTAGGAGCATGTTGGATAAAAGTTTTCTATTTACACAATTACATGTAAGATTAAAATTTGTTTATGCCATGCCATATCTGTATGTAGCAGTCACACTTCACTAAGTGTGCGCTATCAGTGCAAATTTAGTTTTTACCAGAACTGTAATAGAGTTCTGGCGGTTAATTGTACAGGATTTACTTTGGCAGTCTGGCTGGGCTGTACTAAGGTTCCGCCTGGTCATAGGTTCAGTGAGGCACCCATGACAGGCTAAGAACCAGGCCTGGTTGGACATCTTGGGTACCAATCTTTCCCGGAGCCAATCAGTGGGTGCGTCTGGCCCCGCTGCGTAGTCTGGGAAGGGGTATTTAAGGTGCTGAAGTCACATGTTCAGGGTTCGGCTGTGGCTTTGATTCCTGGTTCTGGTCCGGGGCAGCCCTGCGAGGGGTCCCGGGCCTAGGACTGTTTGCCTTCCCGCAAGCATGGTCAATCCAACCAGCCCCAGAGGCGCTCATGGTCTGGGGCAGGGACCCGTCTGTTCCTGAGCCTCGGAACTGGCTAATTCGAGGCCCAGTAGCTGAAGGAGGATTCAAAGGCGTCCCGGTGTGCTCTCGGTATTGGAGGGACACGGCAACTCATACAAGTGACAAGGGGAGGACTCTTCGGAGGAGGGCCAACAAACTGGCTGCTCAGTAAGAGCCTGGGAGCTGAGTTGTATGGACACTAAAGAATCCACACTTCACACAGTATCGCCAAGAAGGCTGAGAGATCCAGGTACTGTGAGAAAGGTTCCTATTTATCTTCAGTTACAATTTAGTCTGTGGCAGAGACTTTGCAAAGTTTCCGGATTACATTGTTGGCTGCTAGATCTCTGGCTAGAGGTTTATCCGGCAGTGAAGCACCCAGCTGCGAGTGGCTACTCTCTGGGTTAATTAGAGACATTCAGTGGATGTCAGCAGTTCAAAGTGCCTGAGTTTCATCACCCATGCCCTCTATTCCCATCAGAGAATGTGTTATGTTGGATGTTACCACTGCAAAATAAAAACCTTGAAAAGGACTTTTATGTGTCAGCATCTGAAGTCACTGGGTACTAACCCTGGGAACCCCTAGACAACAACCGACAAGCCACGAGGAGGTAACTGGTAGGCCCAGAAAGTCAAGGCTGCCCCTCGGGGTTATGACCGATACATGTAATACTCTAAAGAATAGCAAATGTACTATGTTATCCTACTCTGCATTTTTCAGATTCCCAAAAGTACCGTAGTTACTGTGCCTGTGCTATCTATGGATGCTTCTAAGCATACACAGCCTTGACTAATAGACCACACAGCCCCACAATGCTAAATGATCTTTCACTTTTATAAATTAACAATTAGCACTGTGGGGCACACACAGTACCAGCCCCAACAGTGCTTATTGTTCATTCATAAAAGTGAAAGATCATTCAGTGCTAGGAGCCTGTGCTCCTAGGTGTGCTGATAAATCAGGATTTCTATGTTAATAGGTATTCAGCTAAATGTTCAATCATTTACAGTTAAAAAGTTGGTCCTGCACTTCATATAAGGACTGGGTGGTCCAATAGACACAAATAGCATATATAAAAAAATGAGCACAGAGACCTAAAAATGTAATTAAAAGTACTGTACAATTAGAGAAGTGTAGCTCTTTCTTGTGAAACAGACAGAGTGGGTAGGATTAACTCCAGTGCATGATTAATCACTTGTGGAAGGTTCGTGTCTGACATCTCTCTATACCCAGAAGAGACTTTGAGAAGAAACAGGACAAATCGGGGGGTTATTAACTAAAACTGTATTGTGCAACATCTGCTGCATCTCTGCAAAGAAACCAGTCAGCTTCCAGATTGTATTGCCAAAGCTTAATTCAACAAGGGGAAGTTAGAAGCTGATTGGCTACTATGCACAGCTGTACCAGATTCTGAGTAGTGAGGTGTACAGAATACAGTTGAAAAAAAAAATTACTATCTGGAGGAATGCTGGGGATGTCTGCAAGAGTTGGTCTACAAATACATTTTAATTAACTGAATGTGACAGTAAAGGCTATGTTAAAGTCATGAAATACTGATAATTTAAAGAATGTATATAAAATAATACAAATATGGGGCCATTAAGGAGGTTAATAGATGAAACAATAATATCAAAAAGCCAATTAAAGCCCCAGTCAAAACTTTGTTAAATGTACATGATAGGGTTTAGAGCTTAGAACATCTGTCAAGTTTTTATTGCTGCCTGTGTCGCAATTATAAATATTTCTGTCCACTCCCCAAGTGACAGGGAGTCAGAGGGCAGTATGTTATGGGTACTCTCTCTATTTGAGAATTA
The DNA here is from genome assembly GCA_028564925.1 of Lithobates sylvaticus. Lineage (NCBI taxonomy): Eukaryota > Metazoa > Chordata > Amphibia > Anura > Ranidae > Lithobates > Lithobates sylvaticus. The sequence goes on along the minus strand of CM053033.1, from coordinate 38,716,483 downwards.
TAGGCAAAATTGGAACTGCTGTGAGGTCTTTATTGCTTCCCATGATATCCTGTCCAGGAGACACTCTTTCCCCTTCTATCCTGTAATTGTGTCACAGGACTAAAAAAAATAATGAGCACTGGAGTTAATTTACTAAAGCTGGAGAGTGCAAAGTCTGGTGCAGATGTGCATGGTAGCCAATCACTGCTAACTTCAGCTAGACATGTGCGATTAGTTTTGTACGAATCGGAAATTGGTATGAATTTTTCGAAATTCGTACATTCGTACGAATCCGAATTACAAATTTTTACGAATACGAATTTTGTACGAAATACGAAATTTCGTTTACGAATTTCGGATCCAAATTATCCGAATCCAAACTACCAAATGATGAATTGCAACTAATATGAAAGAAATATAACTAATGATTCGAATGAATTTGAGATTCAGTATATCTAATCGCTACGAATCGTTACGGATCGTAACAAATATCGACACTCTACGAATAATAACTAATTATCCAAAAACGTATTAACATTACATAACACATAAGTCTATTATCTATTGTTCACCAATCACTCAGCTATGTAACGTTAATACGTTTTCGGATAATTCGTTATTATTCGTAGAGTGTCCATATTTGTAACGATTAGTAACGATTTGTAACGATTCGTACGATATTAACGATTTGTAATGATTCGTACGAATCCAAATTAAATTTCGTACACGAATTACGAATCACAAATTTTTTTTTATACGAAACTGAACGGAACAAAACAAAACAAATTTTTGGACGGCTCCCATGTCTAACTTCAGCTTGTTCAATTAAGCTTTGTCAAAAAAAAAAAGGTGATTGGTTTCTATACAGAGCTGCACCAAATTTTGCACTTCCCAGTTTTAGTAAATCAACTCAAATGTCTTCAGAGAAGTCAGTGACAGGAATAAAATATTGATAGAAGTTCTAACCCATCTCTACTTCATCCAAATCTAAACAACAATAAACGAGTTACTTTTTTAAATGTGTAAACCTCTTTATTTTTTTTATTTTTTTTCAATAGAGTATGGAAGGTTTGTGTCCCCCTCATGTTGTCACTGCAAAAAAAATTGAATAGAAATCTTTCAAAGGGGACACATGTACGGTGACAGCATTCCCTATCTTAGATGTAGACATACTGTACTTTAATTTCATGTAAAGATGACCATTGCATCTGTATGATCAAAAGTAGGACATACAGTATAAAGGGTTAGCTGAGCTAGTTAAATGTATTTTTGGGATTAACCTCTGAGCTAAGGCTTAATCATATGTTTCATATACAATATCTATAATATTATATCTATAATATCTAGAACACAGCTGTTGTTATCTCCTATCTACCTAAAGGCAATAACGCCCATTTAATCTCTATCTATTTATTTAGGACAGATAGAGCCAGAAAGTAATTTTGTAAATATTATAAAAACGGCAAGGGCTGAATATCACATCCAATGTGTTCTCTAAAGTCTGCAATCCAGATATTGTAATGATCTGTTAAGTCTAGAAAATAATCATAAAATGATGGGGAATAACTACTAAATTACAAGTAGACACCTAAATAAAAAGTTACACTGAACGTTTTCAAACCTTTTATCCCATTTAACCGCTTCAATACCGCACACTGTCATATGACGCCCACAAGGTGGATCTACCATCCTGGGTGGGCGTCATATGACGTCCTCGGATTCCCGGCCGCCTGGGGGGCGCGCGCGCGCGCCCGTGGCATCGCTCGGGACCCGGTGCGAGTGCCCGGCGGCCGCGATGTCCGCCGGGCACCCGCGATTGCCCGTTAAAACAACGGGAACGTGGAGCTGTGTGTGTAAACACACAGCTCCACGTCCTGTCAGTGCAGAGGAGACCGATCATGTGATCCCAGTACGGAGGAACACATGATCGGTCTCCTCCCCTTAAGTCCCCTCCCCCTACAGTTAGAATCACGTCTATTAGGGAACATATTAACCCCTCCAGCGCCCTCTAGTGTTAACCCCTTCCCTGCCAGTCACATTTACACAGTAATCACTGCAATTTTATAGCAACGATCGCTGTGTAAATGTGAATGGTTCCAAAAATGTGTCAAAAGTGTCCGAAGTGTCCGCCGCAATGTCGCAGTCACGAAAAAAAAATCGCAGATCGCCGCCATTACTAAAAAAAAAAAAAAAAAATTCAATAAATCTATCCCCTATTTTGTAGACGCTATAACTTTTGCGCAAACCGATCAATATACGCTTATTGCGATTTTTTTTACCAAAAATATGAAGAAGAATACTTATCGGCCTAAACTGAGGAAAAAAATAGTTTTTTTTAAAAAAAATTGGATATTATAGCAAAAAGTAAAAAAATAGTGTTTTTTTTTTTTTTTAAATTGTCGCTCTTCTTTTGTTCATAGCGCAAAAAATAAAAACCGCAGGGGCGATCAAATACCACCAAAAGAAAGCTCTATTTGTGGGAAAAAAAGGACGTCAATTTTGTTTGGGTGTAACGTCGCACGACCGCGCAATTGTTAGTTAAAGCGACGCAGTGCCGAATCGCAAAAAGTGCTCTGGTAAGGAAGGGTGTTTAAAAGCCCTGTATTGAAGCGGTTAAATGTGTCTGCTGTTGCTTAGCAGCATGGTTGAACAGTTTGTCCTGTCAGGGCAGTGCCAATTGTTTATTCATACTAGTAAAAGAACAATCAGCTTAGAGAGGGGATGGGGACTGAGCACTGACTGTATCTCCCACCACAGGAATGCCCATAAATTGGACTTCTGACTAGGGTGGAGTTACAGCCAGCATTAACATAAACAAAGTGAAGCTTTTACTTAACAACAGAACCACTGATTTGAATGGGAACAGGGGCTATATGCATTGGGGGAATAAATAAAAGTTTAAACACATTTATGAGACGTCTTCATTAATTATTTTATTTTAAGATTATTGAGCTATTAGTAAGATACAACTGCTTAGCACTGGGGCAGAGATATTTCCACTTAATAGTCTGATAGCAAATCTAACCCTACTTCACTCCACACTATTTTTCCTGTGTATTACTCATCAGCTTACTTGTCATGATGTTTGGAAGGTGACCTTTTTTGTAATTTATTCCCTAAAAATTATATCACAAAGCTTAAGCTTCAGACATGTGCCAATCAAATAGTTTGATACATTTGAAGAATAACCCTATTATCTGTGTATTATCTGTTTTAACCCATACGAAGCAATCAGATATCAGTTTACCATAGTTAAATCTAGGAAGAATTACTTTGTTACTCTGTTACAGCTCTTGATTAGATGCACATTATTGCTTTATGCAATTAATTTTTTATAATGTCCTGCAGTGTCTCTTCTGTGTATAAATGCACTCAGTGACTACTTTGTTAGGTACATTTGATTTTTAACACAAAAATCCAAATAAAGGATTGTGGTTGCAATATAATACATAAAGCATGCAGGCATAGTCAAGAGGTTTCATTGTTGTTTGACCAAATGTTAGAATATGAAAGATGCAACTAGGCAATTATGAGTAAAAAATGATTATTGGCGCAACAACAGAAACTGCAAATCTGCTCAGATTGTTTTGCAGCACAATTTCAGGAATGGTGTGAACAAATGGTGATAAAAAAAAGACATCCTGATAGTGGCAGCTGTGTTAATCTTGTTAGCAGTAAGAGAATAATTAGAAAATGATAAGACCTTCTCAAATTAGTAGGAGGTCCACAACTGCTTGAAGCATGTCTAAACCTAAAAACTTTTTATGCTTTATTTTCACCTGGCCGAACCTGCCAGTAATATGCTTCCTGGCTTAGGGTGCTGAACTCACTCCTCCACTGTATTTGGAGGAGCAATATAGCCAAACTTGGACATTAGGATTGCCAACCTGTGGAGAGGGTACTGTTAGATGAACTAGTAGATTTATGACCAACAAATTAAAGGGATTGTAAAGGGAATAAAAAAAAACAAAAACAAACATGTTATACTTACCTCCACTGTACAGCTTGTTTTGCCCCGAACCTGGTCTTCTGGGGTCCCTCGGCGGCTGTCTCGGCTTCCCCCAGCAAGTACTTCTCACGTTCATGCGAGCTCCCTCACATGGTGAGAAGTACTTGCGGGCGTGCTCCCGTGATACAGCCAACAGCTATAGTCGATCACTGTATCACTCAGCCCCGCCCCCCGGCACACCGCGTCATTGGATGTGATTGACAGCAGCGCGAGCCAATGGCTGCGCTGCTTTCAATCCATCCACTCTAGCCAATCAAACGGCCAGGCTGAGCGGCGAAGAGTATGTCGGAGGCGAGCGCGGGACTTTCAAAGGGTCGGGTAAGTAAAACTGGGGGGCTGGGGGGGCCGGAATTGTCTGATGTTTTTTCACCTTAATGAATAGAATGCATAAGGTAAAAACATTTTTACCTTTACAACCCCTTTAAGTCTAAGCCCCCGTACACACAGTCGGAAATTCCTACCACAAAATCCGTCAGATTTTTTCTGACAGATTTTGTCCGACACTGGTGTCGCATACACACGGACGGACAAAGTTGTTGGAAAATCCAATCATTCTGGTCCCGCGGCCATGGTCACGGAGCTCCCAACCGGGTAGCGAGCGCGCCAGCGGCGGCGCGCGTGACCCACAGCTAGGCTCTTAAAGGGCCATGTTTATATAATCCATATCATTTTTTTTAATATTTTTTTCACAAACCTTTGTAAGTTGTTGCACATTGTGTTTATTGGAGGTCATTTGTACCTCGTTAATCAATCATCACCGATTAGCGCAGATTTTTCCCTTTTAAACAATACTTCTTTTTTTTTTTGCCCGACAATTGTGTACCGTTAGTATGCAAGACAAGTTCCTGGGACACGCCCTTTGGACAAAAGTCTGACGCTTTGTGGGCCAACAATCCGATCGTGTGTACAAGGCTTAAGGGAAACTACTGCCAAACAACTGTGGTAATAGCTTTATTGAATTCCCCAGAATAGGTTTTGTGATAAGTGGTGCTTTGTAGCCTAGTTGGAATGGGGGGTCCAGAACATGACTGTGAATGACTGGCAGAGGTGCATGCGTCATAGGACAGGCAGAACAGAATTGCAAACCATTTGACAGATACAATTATTTACATAATGTGACAATGCTGTGTCTGGTCACATTGTCACACAGTTTAAAGTTCACACAGGGTTTTCACTGTTGCAGGTTAAGGGGCTCCAGGATGTCTGTTCTAAATGGAGAAAACTGCAAGGTTTGATAATTCCTGGATTAGGTTCTAGAGTCCAGAGACTTCAAAGAGTCCTGGGAGATATGAAGCCTTAAACCCTATGTCCACAGCTTACTGAGTACGCAGGTGTGCAGAGTCATTTTAATCCACGGTCTGGCTGTGATTCAGGGCTCCAGCCAGGAGACAGGAGGTCCCCTGCCCTGCTGTGAGAGAGACACAGAGACTAAGCTTTGTGAGACAGTCTGGGTGACTAGACAGGAACCAGAAGTGTGAGTCCAGAGCAGTAGAGATGCAAGTATACAGTAAGCCAAGAGACTAAATGAAGCATTTGTATAGCATTGGAAGGAGGAAAGATGAACACTTAAACACTCCTGTAGGGGTAACTTTTTTATGCTGGAACTAAACTTTTTTTTTTTTTTTTAAATAAAAGTGGGCCAAAAGCCCTGAAACATATTACCCGGTTCACTTAAAGGGGTTGTAAACCCTCTACGTTTTTCACCTTAATGCATTCTATGCATTAAGGTGAAAAACCTTCTACTGCAGCAGCGCCCCAGAGCCCCCTTTATAATTAAAAGTACCTGAGCCCCGTAATTCCCACAACGGGAACGAGCACACCAGCTCCGGCCGGTGTCTTTTGTCCTCATTGGATAGATTGATATCAGTCCTGCTGTCTATGTCAACAGATGCAGCAGGACAGGGGAGCGTGCCCACACGGGTGTCCTGAAGGAGATCACTTCTACGGCGGGATGCTCGAAAAGAGGAGGAGCCAGGAGCGCCGCAGCGGGACTCCAGATGAGGAGGATCGGGCCACTCTGTGCATTACCAACTGCACAGCGGAGGTAAGTATGACATGTTTTTTTTTTTTTTTTTTAAACCTGAACCTTTACAACACCGTTAAGTGAACCCCTACACAGACACAGTGATAAAATGATGAAAACATTTGTGTGTGAACTAAAAAATAAATTTAAATAAAAAAAAAAAAAAAAAAAATATAAATAATCTATAATATATATATATATATATATATATATATACTTACACTATTATACCAAAAGTATTGGGGTGCCTGCTTTTACATGCACATGAACTTTAACCAAGGTCCATAAAGACAAATAAGCGAGATTGGGTTGGAGGAACTTGACTGGCCTGCACAGAGTCCTAACCTCAACCTGATAGAACACCTTTGGGTTGAATTAGAGCGGAGAATGTGAACCAGGCCTTCTCATCCAACATCAGTGCCTGACCTCAAAAATGCGTATCTGGAAGAATATTCAAACATTCCCATAGACAAATGCCTAAACATCGTGGCCAGCCTTCCCAGAAGAGTTGAAGCTTTATAGCTGCAAAGGGTGGGCCAACTCAATATTGAACCCTACGGACTAATGCTGGCCATACGCTATACAATTTTCTTGTTCAACTTTCCTTTAGATTTACCAAAACCATATAATATGAGGTCAAACTTAAACCCTTTCAATTTGTAGGCAATCAGGCATGCCCTCGCACTACATAGTTGAAGGTAAATCTAAAGAAAATTGAATGAGAAAATTGCATAGTGTATGGCCAGCCTAAGCCCCCGTACACATGGTCGGAAATTCCGACCACAAAATCGGTCGGATTTTTTCCGACGGATTTTGTCCAACACTGGTGTTGCATACACATGGTCGGACAAAGTTGTCGGAAAATCCAATCATTCTGAATGTGGTTACGTTCTTTGCGTATGACGGAACTACGTAAAGGCTAGTTGTCAATAGCTTTGGTCTCCGAATTTGATCTGAGCATGCGTGGCACCTTGTCCGTCGGAATTCCCTACACACGATCGGAAAAAGTCCGATTGGATTTTGTTGTCGGAAAATTTGAGAGCAGGATGTCAATTTTTTTTCCTCGAAATTTCAGACGGAAAAAGTCAGATGGAGCCCACACACGGGCGGATTTTACAACGGAATTCCCGACCGTGTGTACGGGGCATTAGACTGGGATGCCAATAAAGTGCATGTGAGTGTAAAGGCAGGCTTCCCAATACTTTTGGTAATATAGTGTGTGTGTGTGTATATATGTATATATATATATATATATATATATATATATATATATATATATATATATATATGTGTGTATATATATATATATATATATATATATATATATATATATATAATATATATATATATATATATATATATATATATATATTCTGTCATAACAGGCTTCCCTTAAAAAAAGAAAAATCTAAATAATTAGTTGTTCAGCGCAAAAAGTTATTCCGAACCTAACAAGTGTTACTTTTGCTGGTAAATAAATAACCGTGAAGGCAGTTGTGTATCTAGTGCCTATAATGGCTACAAAAATTCATCAAAATGTTAAATCTATTTTCAGAGACGATATTGATGTATAGATACGAAAACCTTGCCACTCTCCATGTCAGATAATGCTGTAGAGCAGAGATAAGGGGATACATCACTTTCCATGATGGTATTGAGAAGTCTTTTGAATCACTGGTGCATATTCCAGCTACACTGGTTGATTCAAAAGCAAAGCATTATCTGTTCTTGTAGAGAAAATAGATTTCCTATACTGAATGGAGATGCACAGAACATTTTTAATATACACTGTAGATGGGCAAAGCCAGAAGCATGGCAATTAAGGATAGGAAACACTGTTTGCTTGAGCTGCTAAAGATAGTTTCAATTATACAAAAAAAATAAAAAAAAGCCTTCTGTGCAGGGATTGTGTAGACATTGTAAAGTGGATGCATAAAGGATTATCTGTAACATGTATTCACACAATATGGTATCTAGCTCTAAAATAGTCACAGGGACACACAAAAATCAGCTGTTTTCTTTTATTTATTATCACTGAGGAGACTGGAAGATAAAGCCGACCCCAGAGCAGGGCAGTCTTTATTACAAGCTATGGATCAGTAGTAACAAAAAGTCAGGTTGCCAAGGCAGGGGTAGTTGCAAGTCAGGGGTACCAAGGCAGAGACTTCGGGAGGCTTATAAATGCTCAAAAAAATTGTTAAATGTATAAATAAAGCATGGTTAATCTACCATTACAGACTAGATATAAACAAAGTCTTTCTTCCAATCAGGCAAGCCAGTGTGCCTCACAAGAGGCACAGAAGTCCTGAGGCTTCAGAAGCTTTAAAATGTAAAATATGGTGCTAAAAAACATTATAAATAGAACATAATTAATATACCGCCAAAAAATAAAAAACTAATCAAGAAAGCCAATACAATATGCCTCATCTTCTAATATAATGTAATGATCCAAACATCCCAGAGACCAAAGTGAAAATGAGGATCTAATAGTTGATAACACAGCACAATATATAAGCCTAATATGCAAGGAGGAACTTATGAAGCTTATAGCCCTCCAATTTGGCAGCCAGAGCAAGTAAGCCATATGGTGCAAATAGGATGTGGGGAAGTAAGACACTACCCAAAATGGTGGTGATCATGGACCACTTCCAGTATCATGACATCACTTCCTGCACAGCTGTGCAACAGTGAGTACAGAGCAGCAGGGGCACTGACACAACATGCCTTCCAACTCACTACCACACAACAGAAAGGGTGGGAGGGATCCACTCTGGTGAAACAGGCAACAGGTGAAGGGCCAAGCAAAGGCACTCCCCCACCCCAGCCTCCCGCCATCTCACCCCAGGGCAGACAGACTACTTATACCCATCCTAATAGAATCATGGGATGGGCCCACGTGTGCCGGGTGTGATCATGTCCATCAGGGCACCAGCGCAGGGTCCCCCCCAGAGACCCAGACCATACAATAGAAGCAAAACTGCACAGATCAAATTAGAAAAATATAAACCAGTGATACGCATTAGAGGGCTAGATGCAGATCATCAAAAACATAGCCACCTCATACAACAGTAACATATACCACACAGTAAACAATAATATAAAGTGTATCAAATGACATTACACATTGGGGTGAGCCCAGATGGTTGAACATTTAAACTACCATACACACAAATGTACACATAAACGCATTGTAAACTATAACATGAACTATGTCAAAAACATTATTCAGTAGTGAAAGTCCAGGAGGGAATTTAAAGGACCATACACAAAAATGTGCAGGTGAAGGCCTGCAATTTCAAATATGTCTGGCACAAATCCCTTCAGATAGGGGTTGAAACTGCTTATCCAGGTACATGCCTATGCCCTTCTTTACCCTGATTGAAGGTGTGAGTTCCAGAGCTGTCTTACCTAAATAAGGACTAGTATCCATGTCCTCTAAAAAGACTCTACAAATTTATATATACCTACTCATCCTCAACAACTGCAAACTTAATTTTGCATAACATCAGTGGCGGCCCGTCCATAGCAGGCAGTCAAAAAAAAAAATGTTTTAAATGTCCTTACAGTATGTGCACTGTGTCCCGGCACCGGGCGCAGTGCAATATGGGAAGCGCAACGTCACTGCAATCATGAGATTGCAGACGAGGCGCTTCATTTGCCCCCAAAAAACAGCTTCCGGCGCGATGGACTGGCCGGGTGAGTGCAGTGCATAGACTCAAATGCATTGAGCAGCATGACCGACGTCACTTAAGGAAGTGACGTTGGCACTCGTCTGCTCAGTCCAGCGTGAGAGGAAGCTGAGCTGAGCCGATGTTCGGCGGCTGAACTGATGTCCGGTGTCACAGACTTCACTTATTTAGATGGCACAGACGTTACTTCTTTCGATGGTAGGATGGCAGCAGTTCCCCCCTGCTTATCAACACATTATTTTTTTTCATGTGCAGCCTGGTATTTGTGGAGGTTGGACGGTAGCAACGTCCGCCCCCCCGCTTATAAACCAATACATTTTTTTCATGTGCAACCTGGTATCTTTGGAGGTTGGACGGCAGCACACAAACCCCCCCCCCCCGCTTATCAACACATACATTTTTTTCATGTGCAACCTGGTATTTTTGGAGTGTGGACGGCAGCAACCCCCCCGCCCCGCTTATCAACTCATTCATTTTTTTTGCAGAGGTACTCCAAGGAGAGGTGAACTAAAAGGCAGAGGAGGAATCTGAAGTTTGTCTTTAAGTGCCGTTACCCATAAATGTTTTTCGGTGGGCGGCACCCCCAGGCAGTCAAAAAAAATAAAAAAATTGTCCTTATGTGCACTGTATTCCCATATTGCGCAGTGCAATATGGGAAGCGCCACGTCAATGCAATCATGAGATTGTAGGCGAGGCGCTTCATTTGCCCTCAAAAAACTTGATTTGTGGCGTGGTCGATCGCGTCACAGCTTCCTGCACGATGGACTGTCCGGGCGAGTGCAGTGCATAGACTCAGATGCATTGAGCCTGGTATATGATGTGCAGAGCCCGGTGTATAACCACTTTCAGACCGGACCAATTTGCAGCCAAAGGACCAGGCCCCTTTTTGCGATTCGGCACTGCATCGCTTTAACTGACAATTGCGCGGTCGTGCGACGTGGCTCCCAAACAAAATTGACGTCCTTTTTTTCCCACAAATAGAGCTTTCTTTTGGTGGTATTTGATCGCCCCTGCGGTTTTTATTTTTTGCGCTATAAACAAAAATAGAGCGACAATTTTGAAAAAAAATGCATTATTTTTTATTTTTTGCTATAATAAATATCCCCAAAAAATATATAAAAAAACATTTTTTTTCCTCAGTTTAGGCCGATACGTATTCTTCTACATATTTTTGGTAAAAAAAATCGCAATAAGCGATTATTGATCGGTTTGCGCAGAAGTTATAGCGTTTACAAGATAGGGGATAGTTTTATAGCATTTTTATTATTAATTTTTTTTTTATTATTAATGGCGGAGATCTGCGATTTTTTTTTGTGTGACTGCGACATTATGGCGGACACATCGGACATTTTTGACACATTTTTGGGACCATTGTCATTTTTACAGCAATTAATGCATTTAAATGCATTGATTTCTGTATAAATGACACTAGCAGTTTAGGGGTTAACCACAAGGTGGCAGTGTAGGGGTTAAGTAGGCCTAGGGTGTGTTTTTTACTGTGGGGGGGGGGGGGGGGGGGGCGTGGCTGTCAGCTAGTGAATGCTGATCTCTGCTCCAATCACAGGGAGCAGAGATCGGCGTCACTAGTTGCTAGGCAGAACAGGGAGATGCTGTTTATCTCGGCATCTCCCCGTTCAGCCGCTCCGTGAGACGATCGCGGGAGTCCCCGCGGCGATCGAGTCCGCGGGGACCGCGGCCGGACTCACGGGGGTCCCGACCGGCGCGGGAGCGCGCCGCTCCCGGCGCGCTCCCGATGGCACGGACAGGCGAAAGGAGGGACGTATATATACGCCCTCCTGCCTGTACGTGCCATTCTGTCGACGTATATCGTCGTGCGCCGGTCGGCATGTGGTTAATGTGCAGCCTGGTATATGATGTGGTTTCTCTAAGGGGTGTGGCTTATGAGAAGTGGGAGGGGCCAAATGCGGAGGGGTGGGGTCTTGTGCCCCCCCAATCCTAAAACTTCACCAGCCGCCACTGCATAACATTATTCCATTGGTGGCCCTTGATTTATTAAGAGTGGATGGAGATGGAATGTCTTGCCAGCAAATAAGCCCTCCTTTACTTAATTACTATACATCATTCTTAAAGTAACATATATACCTGTAAACAGGTATGTTTATTTGCTTTAATCTATAGACCAATGCAAAGAAGAAATAAGAGAAAAAATAAGAAGTATTTGTGGGGGAAGAGGAATTGCATGCATTGTAAAATGACTGTTTACTTTTACACATTTTAAATTCCACAGTGCTTATTAAAGGTGATTGCTGTTTTGCCAACAAATTTGTCAATCTGTCACCAAACTGTTAGAACTTTTTTTTTTTTTTTTTTTTATGAGAAATCAAAGGATAACCAGGAAGTCACTTGAGAGTTACATGATAATACATTTGTGAATCTCAGCTTCAGTAACACTAACTGAGTGCAAATGTGATATTTAACAGAAGCCTCTTATTATCTGGAATTGTCTGAATGTGTAAGACTAAAAGACAAAAAAAAAAAAAAGTGTTGATATACTAATCATGAGAATAAGTGAATGCGGATGCTGACAGCAGCTTTGTTGTTTGCCTGTGTACTGAAAATATTCTCCTGTACAGCAGGATAAAAGGAACAGCAGTGAGTAAAAAAAGAAGAGCATCGTTAATTCAAGTTTACAGGAGTGCACACAGTACTGATTAACTACTTGTGGACCACCCACCTGCAATGTGCTGTGGACGGGCAGCCCACACAGGCAGAGCAACGTACCTATACCTTGCTGCCTGTTTCTGGGTTTAGAGCACACGCATGCACACCTCCCTACCGACACCCACTGTGATTGCACACAGCGGGAGTCAGTCAGCAGATCCCGGCCAATGATTCACGACCAGGGCCTGCTGATCAGCTGTGCACAATCACAGCTCAGTGCCCTGTGGTGACAATCAACACAGGGCTCTGTACAGAGGGAGAGATCTCTTTGTTTCTTACCTCTGCAAAGTATGGATAAGAAACAAAGAGATCTGTAGTAAAAAGCAGCACACATTACACACATTACACATGTCAGGTACACATTTAAGCCCTTTATCGCTCTCGATGTTAACCCCTTCGCAGCCAGTGTCATTATCACAGTGACAGTGTATAGTATTAGCACGGATCATCATATTATTGTCACTGGTGATGTCAGTGTCAGTTCCCTCCCAGCATCAGTTAGTGTCAGATTGTCTGCTGCACTATTGCAGTCCTATTAGAAGTCGCTGATCATCGTCATTACTAATATAAAAAAAATTCAGTATATATACCATCGTTTGTAGACTGTATGATTTTCATGCAAACCAATCAATATACTATACACTTAAAGACATACAGAATATAGAATACAATAAAAGCAGAGTGCTAGATCACTTGGGCCCATATAGATTTTCCATGAGAACCTGGGTAATTTTAAAGAGCCTGTAAGATACTTTAGGGAGGGTCTGATAGGTCAAAAGTAAAACATCTGAATGGGCAGACTCTAGCTCTGTCTTTCCTTGACTGTATGTGTCTCCAAACAACACTGGCCTCTGGTAGTGGAAGAGAATTCTGTGAATTGCTGTCTTTTGATAGCATTTTGGTAGTTTAAATGTAGATGTTAGAGGAGCACTGTAACAAGTAGCCAGAAAGCGTTTAACCCTTTCATGCTTAGTAGTCACTACAGTGGACAGCTATTAAAAATCAGTTTTCTTGTATATATATATATATATATATATATATATATATATATATATATATATATATATATATATATATATATGTGGATTCTGATTGTATAGTTCCATATCACCCTTTACAGTGGATGCTAGTGTGTCACCCGATACTCTGCCACTAACTGGAAAGTCATTGTAAGTGCAAAAAATATTTTTTTTATTCTATTAGAATGTAATTTGCAGTTTTTGTAACAAAAACATAATTTTGTGCAGATAAGTTCCGTTATGTGAGTAAAGCCCCATGATCACACACATTTAGAATATTGTACAAAAAAGACAGCTTTTGAAGCGATCGTTTGATAATCTGATCATTAGTACACAACTTTCGTCCAAAAATTTCAGAATGGCTGAACCCAAAATATTTTTTTGTACAATACCAGGTTGTACATATTTCATTTAATTAGTACAATTTTCATCCAAAAATACAATACAAATACATTACCTCACTTCTGAATTTGTATTCTGTCGTATGAGAATTTTGATACTTTATTAACCAATTTGTTTTCAATATTGGAACTAGCATGCAAAAAATAAATAGATTATCATTTGTCCGATAATCTCATTGTGTGTATTAGGCTTTAGACCTCATACACACTGGATGTTTTGCTATCTCTTTTAGACACCTTTTTTCCTAGCAGCATCATTTTGGCTTAAAAAACTCTAGACGCTTGTGGTAATTCATTTAATTGGTCAGAATAATAATTTATTCTGCCAATGAAATTATTTGACTCTCAAGCACTTAACGCGCTTAGCATTAATGCTCATTTACATGCATGTAGACACGTTGAAGGGGTTAAATCTGCTTAGATCTGGACAATCAGTAGAATTCTTTTGGAGCGCCAGAAACATCCAATGCAGGTAAGAGAGTCATTCAATGAATGCTTGGTTTTAATGATAAGAATCACATATTTATACAAATTATGGACAAATAATATTGCACAACTTAAAGAGAAGGAGGGAGGGAGGACAGAGTTCATCACATGAGACATAATTCCTATACAAACATATAGCCTCTCAGACATAGTCTAAACTAGTATTTTAACTGACAGGGCATATTATCTAAAAACATAATTTAACTATGTAATGCTGATGTTCTGACTTTGTCTGAAGACATCATTATTTTCAAAACCAGTTCTTACCAGACCTTATCTATGCTGTGGTCATTTGTGGTCATATTTCTCTGTCAGCTATATTAAAGTTTTAGTCATGTTAACTCTTTCTCCTCCTTCACACATCAATATTTTTTTGTTGCAAAATGCCTGAATGCCCTGGCAGTGGTTTTTTTTTTTTTACTCAAAATGCCCCTGCCCCTAAACTCCTCTAAACGCTTATGTGTGCATGGACACATGGGCTCTCATGCAGGGGCATTTATAAGCAAAAAAGACGCACCTAGGAGTAACGTTAAAAATGTCCAATGTGCATGAGGCCTAATAGTTGGTGTCTTTAAATTTTGTTGAGCTCAAGTGCAGATCGTGATAGAAAGGCCTAAAGGATAGTGGAGCAAATACCATCTAAACCTCAAATGTATGCTGTCTACTCTAGTGGATATGTGAAGAACTGCTTGTAAAATGATTGTTCAAAAAAAAAAAAGTTATGTTTTTTCTTTTTATGACCAAAGAGTAATAAAAACACTGAGAAAAAAAAATCCTGTGACTTTCTTAATTCATGCATGAAAGGGTTAATTTTAGAATAAGAAGAATTCATCAAACTTTATTTGTTAAATGAATGTGAATACAGCTATTCATTTTAGGAATTTACAAGAACTTCTTTGTTAGGGACAATGGGGTATATTTTAAAAGACATATACTGTAACTATCAGCATAATGCATTTGTACTTTGAATAAAAAAAAATTAATAAAATGTGATATTTTAGAAGGGCAGTAGTTGGATATGGCAAAAAAATCTTATCAGATTGGGTGTTAATCAAATCTATAGCTGAAAATACAAAAACATTGATTTTATTTATTTTTGTTTTTATATCCAAAGATTTGATTCACATGACTTTTTGATATGTATCCTAAAGAAGGGGGTGCTTGTAAACTATCAAAATGTAGTGGTTGTACTCATGTTTACATTACAGATAAAGTTGGATAGATTTTTTCCTTCTGTCTACTTTATAGGCTATCCTAACCCACCCACATAGAAGCTACAGTTGTGAAGGGCCTGTACATCCAATGGTTTCCTCAAGCGTGGAGGTGCACATATGATTCCTACTTCAGAAACAGTAAAAATGCATAATAGTGCAAATTAACTTGGCACCAATGCTACCCTATTTACGTAAGCAGAAGTCTCTCTTAGCAGAACACAGACAGAAGTCATTACCTTGCAGGACAGGTCCATTCCCTTTTATTACATTTAGCCAATCTGGTGCAGAAAGAGTGAGGGCTGGAGAGGGGCATTATGCCAGGACACCAGGTGAAAAGGGTAGAATTCATAGGACTCCTGTGACTTTTGCCTGCTATTACTGCTTTTGTTGATGGCCATTTAAAAGTTTGTTTGAACCTCACTTACATTAGGATACATTTGGAACATCCCTCCCCATCTGCTGCCTATAGCATTCATTGAGCCCTTAAAACGGTCATACATGGATGAAAAATGTGGATAGTTTAGCAGGGACTGGCTGAATTTCAATCCATGTATGGGCAGGCTGGTTTTTCAGAAGTCAATCTACCAATCAACATCTGTAGAACCACCCTGTCAGGTTTTCCCCATCGATCAGTGTGCTATAGCTGGAAGCACAGATCATTGTATTCTGATGGCAAGGAAGTCTCCCAGCTGTCAGAATACAATAGCTTAGTGGTAAAGATTCTGCCATCCACCTTGGATGTGTGGATGGGTGGATTGTGTAATTTTTTTCATTTATCACCCACTGGTTGAATGGAAAAAAATTAATAACGTAGGGGCTGCCTCAAACAGCAGTCCATCAGGTGGTATATTTACTTTTAGAGCTTTTTTAGTTTTTTTGAGCACAGTGTCCCTAACACACATGTATACATACACTAGGTCCAATTTAGACAGGATTCTATTAACCTACCATGCTGCCTGAACTCGGGTGGCTTCTTAAGTGGACATCAAGACTTTACAGAAAGTGGATAAAATTAACTTGTCAACAAAGATTCTCTCAGAAACTAAGCAGTTTTTATTTATTTGAATGTTTTTTTCTCTCCCTCCCCACAGGTCTGACCTGTAATAGCTTAATTTTGACTTTATTGTTGAAGAAATTAAAATCCAATTAATTCTAACAGTGGGTGAACATTTAAGACCTCCAGCTTGGATGAAGCACAGCTAATAAAACTAAATATAAATTACACATCAGTGTACTTGTAATAATACCTAATTAAAATAATAAATACATTTGTGTTCTGGAACTTACTAAAAGTTAATATAGATTCTTTAGATGATGAATATTACAGAAACTGGTGTTGCATACACACGGCCGGACAAAGTTGTCAGAAAATCCGATCTTCGGGACGGGGTAACATTCGTTGTGTACTACGGAACTACGTAGAGGCTAGTAGCCAATAGCTTTGGTCTCGTAATTTGATCTGAGCATGCGTGGCACTTTGTCCATCGGAATTCCCTACACACGGAAAAAGTCAGATCGGATTTTGTTGTTGGAAAATTTGAGATCCTGCTCTTAATTTTTTTACGCCGGAAATTCCGACAGAAAAAGCCCACTAGAGCCCACACACGATCAGATTTTCTGACAACATAATCCGATCGGACTTTTTCCATCGGAATATCCGACCGTGTGTACGGGGCATTAGACGTATGTGTGCTTATTGTTATGTTTTGCCACTTTTTGCCATTATTGTGATATATAAGACTGGTTCTTCTATTTGGTGTTCTGGGTGCCCAGACCCTTTTTATTTAATGGAAGCCTTAGTAAGTTTCCATAACTACTCCTTTTGTTTGGGAGGGCATGTTCTTTTTCCAGTGGTGTTAGTTTTGGGGTTTACATCATCATTCCTTCTCTGCGACTATTCATATAACTGAGGCCCCAGGATTCTTCTATCAGATTGTAGAGTATTGATTTACATTATGTAGATTTGTATGTATTCCTATCTTTGTGCACTGTTGTTGTTTACTGTGGGTCTACTGTATTTGTCATGTGTGGAGTGCTATATGATTCTTATGCCCCGTACACAAGATCAGACTTTCCGACAACAAAATTGTGGATTTTTGTTCGAAGGATGTTGGCTCCAACTTGTCTTGCATACATACGGTCACACAAATGTTGGCCAACAATTATGAACGTAGTGACGTACAAGACGTACGTGGTATCTCCATTACGAACGCTAGTTTTACAAGACAGAGTGATTCCGGCTCGTACTTGATTCCGAGCATGTGTGGACTTTTGTCCGAAGGACTTGTGTACACACGATTGGAAAGTCTGACAACAAACATTTGTTGGAGCATACACACGGTCGGACTTTCTGCCAACACGCTTACATCCAATATTTGTTGTCGGAAAATCCGATCGTGTGTACGCGGCATAATACTTGTTTAATTCTGGCACATGTGGGGTGTTTGGTTTTGTCCAGTGTTTTTTGGGGCTATTTAGTAGTTATTTGTTGCTATGTAGTCCTAGCACATCACTTTTTGTTTTATTATTATGTCATGTTGCTAATTATGAGTGGTCTATTCCTGCTTGGTGTCTGTTATGTGCAATGGCAGTCATCTTGTAGGTGTTTATAATATGCTTTGTTTTTTCTCTACTTTTTCCACGTGTTGCTTTTTTTATGCAGGAGCATACAAATAGCTAGCTTTATTTAAGCTAGGATGGTAAATATTTAGCTTTTTGATAGATTATTGTGATTTGCTCCTTTGTTGATCTTTCTATGACCTCTACTCTGTATGTGTCTTTTTACCCTTGTACTATATGAGCTTATCACTAGGGGGTATTGTTGGTGGGTGGGACTTTGGGTTTATTGGTCTGTTCACTTCCATGTTGTAGTGTCTTGAGAAAGATGGACTAAGCTTCATCAAAATGTTGACAATAAAAATGCTGCAAGACCCATGTTTACCTCTATATCAGTTTTGGATAAAAATAGATAGATAGATAGATAGATAGATAGATAGATAGATAGATAGATAGATAGATAGATAGATAGATAGATAGATAGATAGATAGAGAGCTTAGGGTCAAATTATGATAGCCTACCTAAAGCCTTTTTAGGATGAAGGATCGTCCTTGCCAGACCAATCTATTATCGTTCTATGAGGAAGGGAGCTGCCGTCTAGATAAAGGAAGGCCTGTGAATGTGTTGTATCTGGATTTTGCAAAGGCATTTGATACAGTTCCCCACAAATGTTTTCTTTACTGTTGGCATGGACCATAGGGTGAATACATGTATTTAAAACTGGCTACAGGGGTGGGTCCAAAGGGTGGTGATAAATACTGAATACTCAGAATGATCAGGTATGGTAAGTGAGGTCCCCCAAGGATCTGTAATGGGACCAATTCTGCTTAACCACTTCAGCCCCGGAAGGCTTTACCCCCTTAATGACCAGGCCATTTTTTTGCGATACTGCACTGCGTTACTTTAACTGACAATTGGGAGGTTGTGTGATGCTGTACTAAAATTAAAATGATGTCCTTTTTTTTCCCACAAATAGAGCTTTTTTGGTGGTATTTGATCACCTCTGCAGTTTTTATTTTTTGCACTATAAACAAAAAAAGAGCGACAATTTTGAAAAAAAAAAAAAACTATATTATTTACTTCCTGCTATAAAAACATATCCAATAAAAAATATATAAAATTGTCATAATCAATTTAAGCCAATATGTATTCTGCTGCATATTTTTGGTAAAAAAAGTCCCAATAAGCGTATATTGATTGGTTTGCGCAAAAGTTATTGCGTCTACAAACTACGGGGTAGATTTAGGGACATTGCAGCAGACAAATCTGACACTAAGTGACACTTTTTGGAGACCAGTGACACCAATACAGTGATCAGTGATAAACAAATGCACTGCCACTGTATAAATGACAATGGCAGGGAAGGGGTTTACATCAGGGATGATCAAAGGGTTAAGTGTGCTCCTAGGGTGTGATTTCTAACTGTGTGGGGGGTGGCTTAACTGGAGGAAGAGAGACATCTGAGTTCCTGATTAGCTCTTCCTCTCTGACAGAACGGCGGTCTGCCTTGTTTACACAGGCAGTCCGCCGTTCTTCCTCTCCAGTGAATGATCAGAGGGTCCCGGTGGACATTGCGGCCGCTAGACCCGCTGATTGGCTCCTGCTGTGTCCAATCACAGCAGGACTACGGCTCCAGCAGCACACCCCAGAGCCCACAACAGAAATCACCTAAAGGTACGTGACTTTGGCCAAGCGTGTCTCCAGACCTAAACCCTATTGAGCATCTGTGGGGCATCCTCGAACAGAAGGAGGTGATTCAGTTTGCATTTGCAGCGCTATACAAGTCAATCATTCATTCATTCATTCATTCAGAAGGTGGAGGAGCGCAAGGTCTCTAACATCCACCAGCTCCATGATGTCGTCATGGAAGAGTGCAAGAGGACTCCAGTGGCAACCTGTGAAGCTCTGGTGAACTCCATGCCCAAGAGGGTTGAGGTAGTGCTGGAAAATAATGGTGGCCACACAAAATATGACACTTTGGGCCCAATTTGGACATTTTCACTTAGGAGTGTACTCACTTTTATTGGCAGGGATTTAGACATTAAGTGTGTTGAGTTATTTTAAGGGGACATTAAATCTACATTGCTACAATGTAAAGTAGTGAGTGTACAGCTTGTATAACAAAGTCAAAGTGTAATTTCTTTAGTGTTGTCACATGAAAAGATATAATAAAATATTTACAAAAACGTGAGGGGTGTACTCACTTTTGTGAGATATTGTATATATATATATATATATAGTTACATATCTGAGTGCGGATTCCCACTTACATCAGGCCCCAGAGACCCCCCACTTACATCATGGTCCCCAGAGAGCCTCCCTACATACATCAGGGTCCCCAGAGAGCCTCCTCTTACATCAGGGTCCCCAGAGAGCCCCTACTTACATCAGGGACCCAGAGAGCATCCCTACTTACATCAGGGTCCCCAGAGCACCCCTTATTACATCAGGGTCCCCAGAAAGACTATCCTTACATCAGGGTCGCCAGAGAGCCCCTCCTTACATTGGGGGCCTTAGAGAGCCCCTCCTTACATCAGGGTCCCCAGAGAGCCTCACTACTTACATCAGGGTTCCTAAATCCCAGCACCACCTCTTCAGGCACTGCCAACCCTCCTAGCTTCAGCTGCCCCTTTCACTAGCCCTCCAGGCTAACTTCTCAAACACACATTCTCCCGGCTGACTCCCCACCAGCCCACCCAGCTGACTCTCAGGAGATCTCTCAGGGAAGGAATAAAGACTTAATCACACCTCTGTCTTCAGGGAGACTGACTACATGTGGCACTCTTCCCCCTTGTTAGTCCTCAACAGTGCTGATCTACTCACTCTGTCCTTTCTTGCTCCCATTCCTCAAGGAATGGGCTACCTCCTGTGTGCTATGGCAGGATCCTTCCAGCACCTGAGCCTCGGCCCAAGGAAGGACACCCCCAGACAAGGGGACACCCCTGAGGGCCACGGAAAGCCTCCTTGGCACTGTGTCTCCATCTTCCACCTGACTCCTCTGCTGGCATGGCTTATGTCTATTTATGAGGTAAGCTCTGCCCTCTGCCAGCCCACTACTGGGGATTGGCCGATACCTCATAAATATTCAAGACAGCTCCTCCTAACCTCCATCCACAAATTCTAGAAGATTCTCTAACCTTCTTGACCAGGGGGAGACACCAGAGTGTTTTTACATTCTTGAGATAGGTGACTGAGGTTCCTATTCCACAATCTCTGGAGATTGCCTTACTGAATGAGCCTATTGCTCACATCTCAAAGGCCACTTAAAGGCTGCCATTATTCATTCTCTTGCAGTCAAACTGACTATTGCCATGTATTTGAAGAGGACCTCTGTTCCTGTGACTCAGGTACAGCAAAAAGTTTTCTGAATAATGTGTCATGAACAACTCGATACCATAATCCTAGACTATCGTAAATGTTTTGAGAAGGCTTGAACACGGTGGGAGCGTTATATGCAAAATGAACTGTAAGTGTCCGGGATTGTTCTACTATTTGGCAATTATTTGTCATCCTCCATGGGATCCTATTCTCTTCTGCCTTCTATCCCCCCTTTTCTTTTCCGCTATTCTTTCTCTTTGTCTTGTTTGATCCTGTTCTGGGATCTGTTTCTGCTTATTTTTGTTGCCTGGAGCTCAGAGTGCACTGAATTGGTCCAGTTGTTATGCTTCATGCCCTTGATACCTCATCGGACAGCATACATTCACCTTATAATATTGTTTTATGTATGTGTTGACCATTTGTTATGTTTGCTATTCAGTCTATGTTTGGCATTTTGAAACCTTGTTTGATTGTCATTTGCACTGTTTTATATGCTTAAATCTTTAATAAAACAAATTGAAAGAATATCTTCACTTGATAAACTGAGTGAATATCCTGGTTTATTAATTTAATCTACATATGGTTGGATTTTCAAAGTCAACACAGCTACAATTAATTTAAACTCTCAACTCTGTGAACCTAGGTGTTGCTAAGTTATTGTTTTTAAGACACAGCCTAGTGGTAAGCTAATGTGATATGGCCACAGATGTGGGTACATATTTCTTCTGGCACATGAAATGTGAATACGGTAAGCTCTTCTCCAAGAGTATTAAATGCAGCTGGGCCACTGTATTGACATTCTAAGTTCTGGTAAGTTATGGCTCACTTTATTGATAAAACAATACAAATCTATTTCTGAAACTATTTTGGGACCCAAAGGAAGTAATATGCAATGCTATAGTCAATACAATTGATTGCTTGAGCACCTTAACTCAAGATGTGCAACTCAGTCATTTGAATTTTACATGATATCAAACTGCAAGTTGCAGAAATCCCTACTCTCCAGAGACTGGCATATAAATGTGGGAGAAGAAATATTTATCTGAAGTAAATAACAGATATTGTATTTTGGATTTCATTTTCCTATCAAAGCTATACAGAATAAAAAAAATGAAACCTGATTGATTGTAACTGCCCTATTGTTGCTTTGCTCCAGTTTTAATAAATTAGCCTTGTTGTTTTTTTTTCTCTGGAAGCATTAAACTAAAGCAATGAACCATTGTTGTTATACCTCTGTATTTTTTTTTATTTATGATAGGGACCTTTTTACTGCCACTGTAGCATAATCGTGTCAGTAATTATGTCAATCACTTGTTTTTAGATCTGTGCTTTTATAAAGGCACACAACACCCTTGCCACAGCTTTATAGGACATAACACCATGAACAGTCTGACATTAATGACACTTTGTCAATAACCATTAAAGGTTCTTAAAGACTTTTTCAGCTCATCAGCTTGGTTCCCATGAGCCTCATTATACACAATCTGTGGCATGTTACAGCTGTAGCCCCAGTCAGAATAGGAAAATGTCCCAACTATACAGATGTACTTTTTTCCCACATGGCAACTAATGTTGATGCTGCCAATTTGAAGGCTTTGTTAAGCTTGCCTCCTTTCTCTGAAAATATATTATCTTCATTTAAAATTCCAGACTTGCAGGTTTCTAAGCTCTATCTGATTCTGGTAAATTGTCATATTTATTTTTGTCTGTGTCAAATATTGATGTAATTTACATTGATGGGGTTGTATCTTTTATATGAAGCTCAAACATGTCAAAAATTATAACAATATTTCTGACAGCTTTTAAATTTCACCCTAAAAAGTATACATTGTGCTATTCCAGAAATATATTCACATTTATCCCTGTGTTATCTCTGCCATAATTATCGGTGGAGTTACAAAATATACATTTGAAGCAATGGCATTTATATGCTCAAAATAAAAACTACTTTGCATGGACATAGGCCATAATGTGGACAGACTTTTAGTAAATCATTTATCTTACAAACTTACTAACGTGAAGAGATTTAATGCTTAACTGTTCTATTGTGTCCCATACAGGGGGATTTAGATATTACATATAACTTATACATCTACATATTTTATGAGGTCTTTTATAATGGCTACCCTCTTTCAATCATTTAATAGCAGACATATTTTACCTTAACATATTTGGTTATGCCTACCAACGGATCTAGTCCCACCTTTAGAGATGTTTCATAAATCCCCTATTTACTATTTCAAACCTCCAGTCTTAAAATAAATGTGATTATAAAATATAAGAAACAACTTTCTGACACCATAAATAATAATTAGATTGTGGGGGTAAGGGGTAAAGAAGCGGTCTGCAAATTTGAGTTATGGATGGCAACTACAGGCATACCCCACTTTTAAGTACACAATGGGGCATATTTACTAAAGCTGGAAAGTGCCAAATCAGGCTCACTTCTGCATAGAAACCAATGAGCTTCCAGGTTTTATTATCAAAAATTAATTGAACAAGCTGGGTTTAGAAGCTCATTGGTTTCTATGCAGAAGTGAGCCTGATTTTGCACTTTCCAGCTTTAGTAAATAAAACCCCATTGTGTACTTAAAAGTGGGGTATGCCTGTACATATATTTTTATTTACACTCTTAAAATCCAGAAAAAAAGACAATGGGTTGTATTTATAATCATATCATATTTATTATATGTTGTGTGATATTTGCCCCACAGTTGTCCAAGGTTCACCCAAAGTTTGATGGTGAAGATGGTGACATGGATGATGACAAATATGTGAAGCAAAATATAACACTGTACTTGTAATGTAATGACTTAAAAAGATAAAAGATAACTAACTAAACTTTAAATAAAACAGGTTTTAAAGGCAAATAAGCTGTTTACTTTGCAAGGAAAGTTGCATTGTGTAAGGGAATATTCCTCAGGGCTTAGTGAATGTAGTGAAATTTCACCACAAAGAACACCCAATCACATGCAAGGAAAATAAAAAAAACAGCATGTTTCCTTGCACGTGATTGGATTATGTACGTCAGCAGAGCTTCACCTCATTCACCACAGGGAGATAATTCCCTTGAAAAGGGCAACTTCCCTTGTAAAGTGAATAGTCTATTTGCCTTTAGTAAATCAACCCCTAAATTATGGTTTGTTGTTACAAATTAGGGAACTTTCACACTGATCAGTTTTGAATCAGTTCTTCAGTAGAAAGAAAAGTGGAAGAAAAATGCATCAAAAATGCATCCTTTTAAATCCTATGGAATGCTTTACATTAGTAAGACGCATTTCAGTTGCTTTATTGCTGCATTTTTGGTTTGTTATTCAAAACTACACAAAAACTCAGCTCCCCATTGAAAGGAATAGAAAAAAAAACATTAAAAAAAGAGTCAAAATTGCATAAAAAATCTCAAAACAGTTGCATTTTTGGTGCAGTTTTTGAATCACATGACCATGTTTCACAGTTGCATGCTAGGATTTAGGCAACCAGAAAATGCACCGGAAACACACTTTAAATGCATCAAAAATGCATATGCATATTTGATGCATTTTTTCAATTGAGCAGAGTGAAAGCACACTTACAATGTGCATTCAATTTGTATAAATATGTTTTGCAGATAGTAATAACATAACAAATTAAAGTTTTTTTATAAACACATTCTACTACTATTCCTACTAATTCCTACTAATAAAATATTACAACAATAGCATAATTCAACATTTTATTCTCTAATATAAAAAAGGTAAACACAAGGCATTTTCAGTGCCTTCTAATTATTTTCCACTGTTTTTTAAAACTTAAAAGTCTAACATATTTCATATGATTTAAAAATTATGTAACTCACTTGACTTGCCACAAAATTTATATTAAGGGAGTCAGTTGCACAGCCAACCATAAACATCTGTATTCCCCAACATGTGGTGGGCAAGCTGTTTAAGCTGTAACCCAATAATCAGCAATTTGTATAGTGTTTTGTAATTTGATAAGGTAATAAAAAAGAAACACAATCTAAAAAACAACTTGAATATTCATTTTCAGCAACTGGAAAAAGCAGAAACACTATACAATACACTATATGGTCAAAAGTCTGTCGGCACCTGACTATGGTACCTATATAAACATATTGGACATCCTATTACAAAACTATGCACATTCATTTGCAGTGGTCATCCCCCTGAATTTTCTTTCCGATTCGATTCAAAGAACATTTTTAAGGTCAGGTTCTGGATTGCATGGGAAGACCTGGATCGCAATTGGAGATCCAGTTAATCTGAAGGGTGTTCAAAGGGTTTAGCCAATCAAGCTACACTACACCAAACTTGTAAAACCATGTTTTTATGGACTAGGATTTGTACACAAATGCATGGTTTACATTCTAAACTGTTGGAAGGTTGAATGTGCACAATTGTCTAAATAGTCTTTGCAGCATTAATAGTATATACCGTATATAAATTTAAGGTGGTTGTAAACCTCAGACATTAAAAATTAACATAGCACATCCCTTCTTGCCCCCTGCATTCTGCTGCTGAGGAATGCTGTGTAAAATGTGTGTTTTGGAAGACTGTAGAGGAGAGAGGGCTTACCTGAGCCCATTCTCAATCCGGCACTGTGCTTGAGAGCAGCAAATCTCTCTGCTCCCTCTGTCCTAACTGGGCAGATTTATAGAAGCAGGAGACAATGGCTGTGATGAGGAAGTGGGGTGCAGGGCTGAGCCACACTGTCTGTGTCTGTAGACTCAGATAGGGCAGCTTGGGGGCAAGCATGCACAAGTGCCCCCATAGAAAGAAGAGCCAGAAGCCCCAGCAGGGGACCCAAGAAAAGGGGGATAGGTACTCCTCTGTGCAACAATTGCTCAGAGCAGGTAAGTGTAACGTGTTTTTTATTATAATAAAAAAATCATGCTTTACTCAATGTACTCAATAACTTTAAGGCATACATGTTTAAGAATAAGTAAAAATTTATGAACTTCTGAAAAGTTCAATTAGTTGTGGTTCAGGAAAACTTTTAAAAAATGTACACATCCAACAAGTTACAAAGAAGCAAATGATTGATTTACTGAACTGAATTCTGGTGTTCTTCTAACATCCAATCGGGATGGGGAGTGGGTTAAAATTACATATTTGATCAGATGTATCAGATTACATACTGTACATACATCATCAGATGTATGTAGTGTATATTTTACTCCACTTTAATATTCAAATTAATACATAATGCACTAGAAGTGTTTGTGTGTGTGTTTATGATGGGGAGCGGGGGGTAGCTTCAACTGATGAAACTAAAATGATGTTATAATCAATTGAATAAAGCAGCTATATAGTTTGTGGAAAATATTTGGGTCTTTATTTTTTTTATTTTATTTAAAAAAAACAACTAAAGTAAATATATAAAATATATTTTACACGCAAGAATTTATATAACAGCAAATATTATGTTAAAAATATTACCAAGAATCCTTGTACTCCTCAAGTATAGACCTAAAACATCAAATGAGTGATGTATAAATTATCCACTTGTTGTCCTGTTGACTCATTTAATTAAGTCCATCCTTGCAAGCACAGGAATAAGTAAATTCATGCAGAAGAAGTTAAAATGCTCAATAATTTGTTTGCAGCTGTGTACAATATGTGAACCAGAAAGAGCAAAGTTAATATATGACATTACCTGAGCAGCTTATGCATTTTAAGGTAAAGTATTATTGTTTTACAAAAGTTGAAGAAGTTTTTTATGCAGACTAAATATTGATTTAAGAAAAGGCTTAATGCCAGACTAGTTTTTATTGATGTAAAAAAAAAAAGTTTTAAGTAGACTTTCTTGAAGAGCAAAGCCTTGTACATAATACATTGTTTCTAATGCACATTTATTTTGTTATATTAGCTTTTATTTAACAAAAATATATATAGATATTGTATAAAGTGTAGCCAAGTTTATGTTTATGTTTAATGCTTATTGATTGTTTGATTGATTTATATTTTTAATACTTTTTTGAAAATTAATCCACTTAAAACTGATTACTCAAATCACATCTGTCAGCTATTTTAAATGTTTAATCCTGACAAAATCAGCATTTAATCAGTCCTAATCTGTGTGCCTCTGTACAGTAATTTCATTTTACTTCAGTTCCCCCAGTCATATAAGGGTGCTCTAGTGGCCAGAATTAGTGTTTGTATGTTAATCACATGCAGGTAACCTTATACCTGAAAATAAATCATTAACCCCTTCCCGGGGACGGGAGCACTGTTGTTCTGGGAGGACACCATATATAAGGTTCACACCTCCCGCACGCCCCTTGGGCCACGTTCCCACGTGATCTGTTACCTGCTGTATCCACTGGACATGGCCGATGACAGATCATTCTGTACTGGCCCGCTGCCAGTACCAACATGACAGTTGTACACAATGAAAGGCTTTGATTCCTGCATTTTACTACTTGTACTATTGTGCTTTGTGATTGGTCACATTTATCACATGTACCATGACATCTGTACCATGTGATTAGGTGTGGCAAGTCACAGCTAATTACAATAACAAACACTGAATGAGTAGTTTTCATTCAGAAAAAAAAAAAATGGTTGCTTATAACTGTAAAATTCACAGTTTTAAGCAATCATAGTGTGTAAAAAAATAATAATAATAATAATAATAATAATAATAATAATAATAATAATCACCTTCCCAGAGTAGTACAGTGTTAATGTAGTAACACTGTATTATTCTGTCTAAATATTTTTTTATTCTGCCTCTGGGGATGTGGAAGGAATTTTTTCCCCTGCTGTAGCAAATTGGGGAATGTTGTGCTGGGGTTTTTTCGGCCTTTCTCTGGATCAACTGTGGGTGAACGATTGTGTATATGGGATATGGGAATAGATATATGTATATATAGATATGTAAAATGTGGGGTGACTAGTGCGCAAACCACTCAGGGAAAAAAATGCGAACCAAAATACACTACAAAGCTAAAAAATGCCACCATAAAAGTGTTCTCACACCAAGCAATAATATAAAAGTAAATAATAATGTGGTGCTTGCTAAATATATATATATATATATATATATATATATATATATATATATAGAGTTATATGATGACACTGTACTGGTGACAGTATGTAAAACATTCAAAAGATTGTGAAAAACATTTTTTAAATTCTTAAATTGCCCCCAAAAAAGTGTAAAAAAATTACAACTTCAAAAAGCTCACTATGCCTCTTATTAAATACCTTGGACTGACTACTTTTCAAAAAGGGGTCACATTGGGGGATATTTGTACTGTCCTGGCATTTTCGGGCCTCAAAAAATGAGATAGGCCCTCAGTACAGGATTTATTATATATACCATAGTTTGAGGACTATAACTTTCCTACAGACTAAATGATATACACTGATTTTGGTTATTTTCACAGAAGAAATGTAGCAGTATACATTTTGGCCTAAATTTAATAAGGAAGATTATTTATTTGGAAAATGTTATTATAGAAACAAAGAAAACTTGCAAATTGTCTGTCTTTTTTGTTTATCTATAATGTCACGAATGACAATTGCCTCTGAAGCCCCCAGCATGATTGGTGAACCCAGTCAGGCTTCCAGCATTGCTCCCATGATTCCAGCTTCTGGGATACCTCCTCCCCTATATCCTCCATCCATTAAAGGGACTATGGCTTCTCTGGACATGGACTTATAGACCACCAATTTCTATAAGAACAGCTTGGAATTTTCAAAACCCACATGGTGCTATATGGCTTAGAAAATTCTTCTGATCTAAACTGATGGCTTCCATACCAGGCAATTGTGGATTACATTCTACACAGTTGGATGAGCTTGCCTGTGTTAATCTAGTTGTCAACAAAGGGAGGGCATAAGGTGCCATGCTATAGGCTATATGAATGCTATATGTGATGACAGGGACACCTCTCCCTGGGAGTTTTCCTGTTATGCTTCATATATGTGCCATAACTCACTCTGGCTCCACCCTACTCATATGGGGATAGGTCTTATAACACATTTCATTGAAGGACACCCTCATTGACTTTAAATACTATTAGCCCCATGCATAGTGTATTTCACCATCATATATACTAAACAAACTCACCAGAGGTAAATGCTGGTAACGTTTTAAACCAGCTAACATCACATTCCCCTCCGGGAGTAACGATCTGCATTGCCAGTAATTTATGCCTTCTAGAAAGGTTCGTAGTTTAGGGAAGTTGGCTCTTTTGAAATTCAGTGTCTTTGTTTTCCCCTTATGTTTCCTATTTGGGTGATTTATACTGAAGCCAATTGACCTGTGATTGCTATTACCTAAATTGCCCCGTATTTCCACATCCGATCAGGTCTGTATGGTTGGTAATCAGTAGATCCAGTAACGCTTTATTTCTAGTTCGTGCATCTACCATCTGACCCATAAAATTGTCCTGCAAGACATATAGGAACTGTCGAGCCTTAGATGAATGCGTGGTTCCCTCCGCCCAGTCTATGTCTGGATAATTAAAATCCTCCATTATGATAACACTTCCCATCCTTGCTTCACATGTAGGGAGTGCCTACGTGTCAAAACATTGATTGCAATACACACGTTACATATCATCATGCATGCTGCAGTGAGAGCAATAATTCTAGCAGAAAACATCCGTAACACTAAACTGATGCCTATTGGGGGCTTTTGAAGTGTCGCAGATAGAAAATATAGGGTACTAAAGTTTGTCGCCATTTCACAGGCAACACACAAATTTAAGATTTGACATGTTGGGTATCTAGTTACTTGGTGCAACATTTATATATTACCAAAGTTGGGTAGTTTATTGTGTTTCTTTGCCCTTAAATTCACTTTAGTTTCTTACTGAAATTTTGGGTTTCCTAGACCTTTGTGGTAATAACGTGTGACACAAAAATTGGAGCTACCACTATTTTATTCTCTAGGGTTTTTGCTTTTAGAAAATATATAATGTTTGGGGGTTTTGTGTAATCTTCAGGCCTAAAATTATTTTTTAAACATGTGTGCAAAAAAAATTCAAAATGGCCCCGGCAGCAAAAGGGTTAATACAGAACCCTTTTATGATTTTTTTTTTAGATAGTTACACACAGATTGGACCAATGTAATTATGCATATACTACACCTGAGGGATCCCTCTTGCAGCTGGAAATCACTATAGTAGACACTGCTACTGCAGTGATCTCTGCTAGCTTCTGGGTTATGTTTTGAGCAACTACCCTGCTTCATTGTAAAAACACAAGGTTTTTGGCACAAGACCTGAAAGCTTGTGGAGATCATTGTTGTGGCAGAGCAGAGAGAGTGATTTCCAGCTTCTAGGGAGACCCCTTAGATATAGTATATTCATAGTTATAGTGGTCCAAGCTGGTTTTTCACCTTAATGAATTCTATGCATTTGGTGAAAAACATTTTGTGCTGCAGCACCCCCTCAGACCCCCCCCCCCCTTCCTTTTTCTTACCTGAACTTGATTGTTCCAGTGATGTGGAGGAGCACAGCAGCCATTGGCTCCTTCTGCTGTCAATCAAATCCAGTGACACGGGAGTCAGGGTGGCCAAGTCCTGCTGTCTGTATCAATGGATGCAGTAGCAGGACTCGGAGGCATGCCCGCAGAGTGCCCCCATGGAAAGCGGCTCTCCATGGGGGCACTCAAGAAGAGGAGTAGGCAGGAGCACCATGTGAGAATCCCAGAAAAGGAGGGTCGAGGCCACTTTGTGCAAAACCCTTGCACAGAGGGGGTAAGTAAAAAAAAAAAAGCTTTACAATCACTTTAAGTAAATCAATCACCTTTAATTTTAAAGACTATCTCTGTTCAAAATTAACAACACACTCTTACCTCCCACTAATTCACAATAAAAAAAAAACTTCTAAAGCTGAACTCTAGGTAGAAATTGTATTGCATCTCTATACAGGTACTTTCTTACCTTCAACAAACGTTTTCTTCTTTACATGCATAGTTCTCCAAACAAATCCATCATTTTCTGGTGGAAAGGCCTCTGTCCCCTTTACCACTTCAGCCTTGGACCATTTGGCTGCCCAAAGAGCAGAACGTTTTTTTGCGATTCGGCACTGCGTCGCTTTAACTGACAATTGCGTGGTCGTGCGACGTGGCTCCCAAACAAAATTGATGTCCTTATTTTTCCAATAAATAGAGCTTTCTTTTGGTGGTATTTGATCACCTCTGCAGATTTTATTGTTTGCGCTATAAACAAAAAAGAGCAACAATTTTGAAAATATTTTTTTTTTCCTCAGTTTAGGCCGATACGTATTCTTCTACATATTTTTGGTAAAAAAAATCGCAATAGGCGTTTATTGATTGGTTTGTGCAAAAGTTATAGCGTCTACAAAAAGGGGGATAGTTTTATGTCATTTTTATTAATATCTTTTTTTACTAGTAATGGCGGCGATCTGCAATTTTTATTGTGACTACAACATTATGGCGGACATATCGGACACTTTTGGTGCTATTCTGGGACCATTCACTGATTACTGTGTAAATGTGACTGGCAGGGAAGGGGTTAACCACTAGGGGGCACTGCAGGGGTTAAGTGTGTCCTAGGGAGTGATTCTAACTGTGGGGGGGGGGCTGGGCTACGTGTGACATGGCGCTGATCATCGCTCCCGATCACAGGGAGCTGTGATCAGTGACAGTGTCACTAGGCAGAATGGGCAAATGCTTGTTTACATCAGCATTTCCCCGTTCTTCCTCTCCATGAGACGATCGTGGGTATCCCCGCAATCACAGTCACGGAGCTCACGTCAATGCCTTAAAGGGCAATCTACAGGTAAGTTAATATGCCTGTACGTGCCCTTCTGCCAACGTATATCAGCGTGAGCCGGTCAGCAATGAGTTAACTTCCTTCCCATAAGACCGGTGGCCTCTATTCCCACAGTCACTTTTTTTGTATCCTCCACAATGTAGTTCACTCTAAAGCAAGAAGTGATACCATTATGTCCCTGCTCTTTGTAGTGAGTAGACTTCTCTTTGTAGGAGTCTCAGACTCTTAGTCTGAACCATTCACTTTAACTGCATCTGTGGTTGGCAGCCCAATGGGTCTGTCCCTCCTCTGCGTTACCTATACAAAGGTCCCCCTTAACCAGTAAATAAATCAATATCCCCCATACATATGCAGTAATGTTTTTTTGGTCCCCATGCATGTGCAACATGCTGTCCTTCACCCTTGGCACTATCATACTTCACAATTCTTTATTCAATATGGCAATGGGGTGCCATGAATGCATGATAGTGACCAGTCCTTTCTGCTACTATTTTGTATGAGTGCAATATCTGTGCCTAATTTCTGATATCAAAACATAGCAGCAGAACTGCAGTAAATACTACTATACTACATATTATGATGTCAGAAATATGGCATCAAGATCCCACACATGCATGGTAGTGTCAATAAAAACTGGTCACTACCACACATCCAAGATCTTACTACCATATTGAATACAATCATTGTGGAGAGTGGGATCAGAGGACAACTCATTTTGCATGCAAGAGGGCCAAAAAACCTCAATATTGTGCATGTGTTGGCTTTCGCAAGCCTCTTGGTCTGTCTTTCCTCTAATGCCACCAACATTAACATACTTCACTGCAATTTTCATTTGCATGAGGGGAATTATGCAACAAATAGAGTGAAAGCCGAAAATACCCGCCCTTATGGCTCACCCCTCCGCGCTATATTGATATGTATCTCTTAAATATGGATAAAATAAATAAATATATAAATATATAGATGTCAACGTATAAATATATAAATATACAAATAAATTAAAATAAATGTAGTCCACCACTTCTGGTGATAGCAGCTGCTTAAAATTGTGAAAACATGTAAATACGGCAATATTATAAAAGCAGTCCTTTGAGCACTGTCTCTATATTATTGCAGCAGCGCTATTGTCCTTATTGTCACCCAGGACCAATTGGTAACAAAAACAATCGGTTGAATCAATATGATCTGATAAAAGACGTCCCCACGCAGTGGTCCCTTATATGAAATAGTGACAGCTTCCACCGTATATTTCCAACAGATCTTTCACCACGTGCAGAATAAACTCCCCTATGGGGATGCACTCACCAGACCAACGATCAATAAAAGCCTTTGAAATAAGATCACTATGCATCAGCGTTCCTCCACACTCTCTCCTTTGCAGTCACAATAGCCGGATCATACACCAATTTTCCTCATAAAAACAAAGGGGTTGCAATAGTGTAATACTGTTTCAAAAATAGCCTTTATTAAAGTAAAAACCTTCCCCCCTAGTACAATCTGCGTACCATAAATCAATTAACTTTAAGCATTTAAATGTGTATGCCACTGTGCCTGATGTTGTGCGGTCTCCTCCGGAACTGATGTGTCTCTGGCTGTATAGAACAGCACTGCGTCTTTTATCAGATCACATTGATTCAACCGATTGTTTTTGTTTTTTTTACCAATTGGTCCTGGGTGACAATAAGGACAAAAGCGCTGCTGCAATAATATAGAGACTGTGCTCAAAGGACTGCTTTTATAATATTGCCGTATTTACATGAGGGGAATTATGCTTTCACATAGCAGAGCCACCCAGAAAGCTGATGTTACATACATGGGCGTCCGCAGAACTTTTTTCAGGGGGGGGGGCATCATTTTAAGGTCACCTATGCTTTGACCCTTTTCAACAATATCATTATCAAAATTATCACGGTAAGAGACTGCAGACATGGCACAAGAGACTGTCAGAGACTGCAGACATGGCACAAGAGACTGTCAGAGACTGCGGACATGGACCAAGAGACTGTCAGTGACTGCATATATGGCTCAAGAGACTGTAAGAGACTGCAGACTTGGCACAAGAGATGACCAGAGACTGCATACATAGCCCAAGAGACTGTCAGAAACTGCATACATGGCTCAAGAGACTATAAGAGACTGCGGACATGGCATAAGAGACTCTAAGAGACTGCATATGTGTGGGGGAGACAGAGAGAGATGGGGGTGACAGTGAGAGAGGGGGGTGACAGAGAAAGGGTGTGGCAGAAAGAGACAGAGGGGGTGACAGAAAGAGACAGAGGGGGTGACAAAAAAAGACAGAGGGGGTGACAAAAAAAGACAGAGGGGGTGACAGAGAGAAAGGGGGTGACAGAGACAGAGGGGGTGAAAAAGACAGAGGGGTGACAGAGAGAGAGAGGGGGGGTGACAGAGAGGGGTATGGGGTCAGAGAGAGGGACCCCCCTAGCCCTGTCTGCAGTCCCTCAAATGCCCTTATGTCCCAGTGGTGTGTGTAAGGCTCAGTACCTTTCATTCTGGGTTAGGACAGGAGGTGCTCTGTTCCTTCCATCGGATTTATGATGTGACATGGAGTGGTCCCTGGCTGCTTGTATTTCCTGCCCGTCTTTGTTCTCTGAACCCTTGGTCAGTCTGTACTCCAGGCCTGGGAGCAGTGAGGAGGTTTAAGGAGTCCAGGGGTTCCAGGCTCTGGGAGGCACCGGGGACGTTGTACCCGCTGTTCCTGGCGTCTTGCTGCTCTCCTTTCCCGTGGCTTCTGCCTCCTGGGCCGCTCGCTTGCACTATGTAGACCAGGTGATGTCATTCTGCCCACCCCTTGAGGCCTTCGCTGTCCCGCTCTTCTCGCACCAGCTGTCACCAGCCCTGCTAAACTGTGTACAGGTGCGAGGAGGGCCGGCTGCCAGTGCTAGGATAAATACAGAGTGGTGAACTCGTGATCCGATCCCTGATTCCAGGGGGGGCACGTGCCCCCCCATGCCCCTACCTGCGGACACCCATGGTTACATATCCACCTCTATTAGACCTCTTCCTCGTGCCCTGCCAAAATTGCATTTTATGAATAGGAGACATGACTTCCCAAATTTTGCTAAACAGTGGAGTTGTAATGTAACCTCTGCAGCTCTGTCATGACACTGATACATGAATTTGACTTGAATCCCAGAGTTTAGCTTTATTCCCATTTTACTACCCTTATTCTGCTATCATTTAACCCTCCTTAGTGCCTCTTTGGGGAGCGAACAAAGAGGATCCACAGCTGCAGTCTGTGCCTACCATAAATCAGTCTTGTTGCTGGCTGTTTTTGCTATAAAGGCATTGTAAACCTTCCTACTTGCATATTGTGTTTTTCACCTGCATAAGATGTGCATTGATCCTGTAGTTTATTGGCGCTATATATTGCCCTGTATGCACAGCCTATAGTAGAGTAAATATTCACCCTCCTGTGTTAGAAGTTTCTGTTTTCTGTGTAAAAACAAGAGGTACTCAGTATGGAACTGCACAGGTTAATGCACCAATACACTACACTGTCTTAGGTGTATAACTGAAATTTTCTGTAAAGAAACTACACAATGCATCCCACAAGCCCTGGGTCTCTCGCTCAGTCACCTTCACAGACACACAGCGAGCTCACCATGCAGCTGGAAGGGAAAACAAACACAAGGAAAATAAATCTACACTAATACTTAGTTAAAACAATGAAAACATTTGAAATTGTAAAATACCTTTAAGCATTGCTTTAAAAAGACAATGGTCTTGTTTCAATGGAGAGATTTTCTGTTGGGAAAGAAACATCCAGATTTTTCCAAAGTTTAATTAATTTATTGAAAACAAGGCTATTGTAATGATAAACCCTAATTAGCTAATTTGCTTAAAACCTAGTTTGTTAAAACCTGTTTTTCTTGCCTGTGACTCTTTGTCTCTAGTCGCAAAATATTTTTTTCGTACACTAAAACTTGGATCTCTCTTGGGACTTTTATCATATATGCTAATATACTTTTGCAGCTTGCATTAATCACATGATGTTTTTTCCCATGTTATGTAATTCTCACACAGGTAATGCATTGCTTTCAATGAGTTGACTTACTTAAAGACTTGCATTGTGAACGGTTAGCAGTAAAGCACAGCCACTGCAGCAGAAAGCAGAGCCTTGAAATATAATTAGTAGGTATAAGCCGAACGTATCCAAGTTCGACATTCGCTGAACTACTAGAAAGCTTGAACATCAATCTGATAATAGACCACATGCCCTTAACATGTGGAGGGTACTTTGCCAGGGGTGACCACCCTGGCAAAGCACTCTGTCTCTATGTTGGTAAGGACAAATGCCTCTTCCTCACAACCCTGGCCTGGTCTTGGGGGCCTGTATGAAAGACTTAAAGCATTTGCTAACACAAAGAAAAAGAAACAGATTATGTTCCTTTAAAGAATGTTATACAGCACAGTGCTTGTGCTGTATAATTCATCCCCCTGTATCACCTGAAATACCTGGCTGATACTACCTTGCTATGTCCTCCGCCCTGTAAACTGACCAAGATATATCAGGGCTGCTGAGTCCTGACACTGTGGTCAGTTTACGTGATTCCATCATCCACAGCCCTACTCTCCTGTGTCTGTGTCTCCTCTGTCCTCCTTCCCCTCCCCTCTCTGCCTGTCTACGTGTCAGCGGCTCCTGCTGCTTTCATATTTCATATAAAATCATCCCATCAGCTCTGTAATAAACCAATAAGTGTCCCAGTGCCTGTGTTATGTAAAAAATATGCTTATCTGTATCTACAGTGGTGTGAAAAAGTGTTTGCCCCCTTCCTCATTTCCTGTTCCTTTGCATGTTTGTCACACTTAAGTGTTTCAGAACATCAAACCAATTTAAACAATAGTCAAGAACAACACAAGTAAACACAAAATGCAATTTGTAAATGAAGGTGTTTATTATTAAAGGTGAAAAAAAATCCAAACCATCATGGCCCTGTGTGAAAAAGTGATTGCCCCCTAAACCTAATAACTGGTTGGGCCACCCTTAGCAGCAACAACTGCAACCAAGCGTTTGCGATAACGTGCATTGAGGCTTTTACAGCGTCCTGGAGGAATTTTGGCCCACTCATCTTTGCAGAATTGTCCTAATTCAGTTACATTAGAGGGTTTTCGAGCATGAACGGCCTTTTTAAGGTCATACCACAACATCTCAATAGGATTCAGGTCAGGACTTTGGCTAGGCCACTCCAAAGTCTTCATTTTGTTTTTCTTCAGCCATTCGGTGGTGGACTTGCTGGTGTGTTTAGGATCATTGTCCTGCTGCAGAACCCAAGTTCGTTTCAGCTTGAGTACACGAACAGATGGTCGGACATTCTCCTTCAGGATCTCTTGGTAGACAGCAGAATTCATAGTTCCTTTTATCAAGGCAAGTCTTCCAGGTCCTGAAGCAGCAAAACAGCCCCAGACCATCACACTACCACCACCATATTTTACTGTTGGTATAATGTTCTTTTTCTGAAATGCAGTGTTCCATCTACGCCAGATATACTTGGACACACACCTTCCAAAGAGTTCCACTTTTGTCTCATCTGTCCACAGAATGTTGTCCCAAAAGTCTTGGGGATCATCAAGATGTGTTGTGGAGAAATTGAGACGAGCTTTGATGTTCTTTTTGCTCAGCAGTGGTTTTCTCCTTGGAACTCTGCCATGCAGGCCATTTTTGCCCAGTCTTTTCCTGATGGTGGAGGCATGAACGCTGACCTTAACTGAGGCAAGTGAGGCCTGCAGTTCCTTGGACGTTGTTGTGGGGTCTTTTGTGACCTCTTGGATGAGTCGTCGCTGCGCTCTTGGGGTAATTTTGGGCGGCCGGCCACTCCTGGGATGGTTCACCACTGTTCCATGTCTTCGCCATTTGTGGATAATGGCTCTCACTGTGGTTCGCTGGATTCCCAAAGCTTTGGAAATGGCTTTATAACCATTTCCAGACTGATAGATCTCAATTACTTTCTTTCTCAATTGTTCCTGAATTTCTTTGGGTCTCGGCATGATGTGTAGCTTTTAAGGATCTTCTGGTGGACCTTACTGTGTCAAGCAGCTCCTATTTAAGTGATGCCTTGATTGTGAACAGGTGTGGCAATAATCAGGCCTGGGTGTGGCTAGAGAAATTGAACTCAGGTGTGGACAACCACAGTTATAGTATGTTTTAACAAGGGGGGCAATCACTTTTTCACACAGGGCCATGATGGTTTGGATTTTTTTTCACCTTTAATAATAAACACCTTCATTTACAAATTGCATTTTGTGTTTACTTGTGTTGTCCTTGACTATTGTTTAAATTGGTTTGATGTTCCGAAAACACTTAAGTGTGACAAACATGCAAAGGAACAGGAAATGAGGAAGGGGGCAAACACTTTTTCACACCACTGTATATCAGTGTGGCTCCCAGCGATCAGCTGACATGGGGCTCTCTCCCTCTCCTCTCTCTGTTCAGCCCCACCTACTGGAACTGTGTGTCGGAAAGTGAAGAGAGCAGAAGAGTCCGCTGAGCGCTGGGAGCTGCGCTGATATAGATACAGATAAGCATATTTTTTACATAACACAGGCACAGGGACACTTATTGGTATATTACAGCGTGAATAGGATGATTTTTTTATATAAGTGGGTTAACAACCACTTTACCAGAATCTGCAAGTCCCATTTAAGGGGTTACCAGATACTAGACACGTGCATTAGCTTTCGTCCAAATGCATTTTCGTTCGAATTTCGGGTATTTTCGTTATCATTTTAACAAACGATAGCGAATGTGCAGAGTCCGAAAACCCAAAGACCCGACATAAACAAATGCTTTATTTTTGTTTTCGTTGCAACAGTTCAATATAGATAGGAAATTCAACATGACGCTGACAATAGTGATCTTTGTCCATCGAACCTATGGTCGAATGTGCCTAACCTTAGCTCTATTAGTTCCACATTATTCTACATAGAGAGAAAAGATTTGACATAGAGAGAAAAGATTTGACATAGAGAGAAAAGATTCAACATAATAGAGACAATAGCAAAAAAAGGTTGAATGTGCCTAACCTAACTCTATTAGTCCAAGATTATTCGACATAGAGAGAAAAGATTTGACATGAAGATTTGACGAAGCGGTCGGCGCGAGCAGACATTTATGGTCAAATGCTCTGCCCATAGGCTATAGAAGAATTCTAATGTTGGTTTGACTAGTAATAATATTTAATAAATATAATTATTACTAGTGTAATACAACATTAGAATTCTACTATAGCTTGTAGGTGGAACATTTGACCGGAAATGTACAGATCGTACAGTTTAGCTGCTCCGTCAAATCTTCTTAGAACATTCGACAGACACCATAAGCCTTCAATGACAGATTCAACCTTAATTATTTCGGATTTTCGGATGAATGCATTTTTTAACGAAACAAAATAAATAAAAACGAATTTCGGGAGTAACTAAATACATTTATTTTTTGTCCGAAAACGAAATTCCGAAACGAAATATTTCAGTGTGCACCCCCCCCCCCCCTCCCCGCCTGATTTAATTCAATAATTGGTACATAGAACCCCTAGTTACATGTTCACAAAAAATAGTAAAGAACATAAACACACCACATTTCATTTTGACAAGTCCTTTACTAAAAAAGAAAAAATGTCCTATGATGTACAGGCACATCCACCATTAATCACATTGTCCAGTGAGGTAGATTCACATCAAACCAATGATGATGCTGGATACCCTACCACAACAAAAGAAAACATATCTACTCACCAAAACATCTGCTCTCAATAGATACTTGCCACAAAAGACAGCTCCCTCAACTGAGCATAAACAAGGGGGCAGGATATCCCAGGTGATGTCATTGACCAAATATGGACATTACCATATTTGTTTAGACATTTCACTTCCAATCCCCCTTTACATGTATTGCATGGGGTTCCCCTTTTAAATCTATACCAGATCCAAAGGTCTGAATTTTGGGAGGAATTTTTTTTGTGTAGCGTCCCCCTTTAAAATTCATACCAAACCACTAGCTAGGATGAGGATCTTGCACGGATTTTAAGGCGGATCCCATGCAAAAAAAACAAAAACAAAAAAAAGATATAGGGGTCTTTAAGGGGCTCCAAGAAACTGGCCCCAAGCAGGAATGAGTAGGAGGCACATAGTACCCCTGGTTACCAATTAACAAAAATAAATGTGAAGTAAATAAACACCACACCTTTTTTTACAAATTCTCTATTTAAAAAAAAGTTCCACTATGCAAATCCATCATCAATCACATCATCCAGTAATTTTGATCACTGTTAATCAAAATGAACAATGCCGCTGACCCACTATAACAAATAGGACTTAATGAAAATGACAGCTGCCTGGGCTGACAGCTTGCTTGTATACAAATGGACAGGAATGGTGGCTGATGTCATTGACCATATATGGCTGTTGCCATATTTTGTCATTTATGTCAGCCTTCGCCACATCCCATTTGTTTACATTCACCTGTCAATCAGATTGGAATGTATCAATGCTTGTTAGGATGCCAGCAGCCACTGGCTTCCTAGCAACCAAGTAGCTGTCACATTTAGCAGTGGTAGTAATACGGCTGTTAAATTACTTCTCACTACAGCTAAAAGTATAACTCAGCAGGAGGGCAAATGCCCATTTACTTCACTTGTTTGCTCATTTGAATGCCAAATAGCCAACACTTGGACCAAATCCTATTTTGGCCCAAACCTCAATGTCATCCCTAATTATGAGCTAGTGTAGACACCCCTATGTACACACAGTATGTGGTTATAAACTTTATATAAGGAAACAAATTGTAGACATTAACTCATGTTGATAAGAATATTTCCATCAAAACAATCTTCTTTACATGTTCTGTATTCCTAAAGACTAGTTGAGAAGACTACACATTTTCTTTATGTATAAAGTCCAAATGGGCAGTTCTGCAAAAAAAAAAAAGCATGAGCTCTGTAGAGTACCATCTACAATAGGTAAGCTTGCCACCATACAAACATACAGTATCTGATACTTTGTGAACCTTTAATGATGGATACTTATTTTTAATGTATACTGTACATGAATCATATGCTTTTTTTTTATGTTTTGTATTTGAGAACTTAACTGCTGCCCAAATGAGCTATAGCTGAAAGACAGCTACAGTGCGGTTCCTCAGTTCTGGGAGGATGTCCCTTGATGTCATCCATGTGCGCACCTCATGCTTGCCCCTGGGTGTACATCACGTGTACTCTTAACTGCTGTGTCCTTTAGACACAGCTGATCACAGATCACAGTAAAGGGCCAATCACAGTAGCCCTTTACCATGTGATCAGCTGTGTCCAATCACAGCTGGTCACATGTTAACAGACTTGCTGGTTATCGGCATTCCTTTCCTCACAAGCTGTCTCAGTGTGAGGAAAGGAGAGCCGATAACCAGCAAATCTGACAGGGCACAGTGAGTAGATTGTTTACACTGATAACCAGGGCAGTGACAATCACTGCCCTGATTAACAGTGCAGCCCCATCAGTGCCAATCATTGCCCATCAGTGCAGCTTATCAGTGCCCATCAGTGTAGCCTATCAGTGCCCATCATTATCTTACAGTGCCCATCATTACCATATATCAATGACCATCAGTGCCACTCTTCACCAGTGCAGCCTCATCAGTCCTGCCTTACTAGTGCTTCCTCATCAGTGCTTATCAGTGCCTATCAGAAGAAAAATTACTTATTTGCAAAATTGTATATCTTTTTTCCCAGTCTTTTTTGTTTATTTAGCAAAAAATGCCCGGTAGTGAATAAATACCACCAACAGAAGTCTCTATATGTCAAAAAAAATGGGACAGCATTGAAATCTGAAAATTAGCCTGGACAGAAAGGGAGTAAAATTGCCTGGTATTAAAGCAGAACTAAACTCCACAAAAATCTTGGTCCCCAGGAGGTCTTATAAAGCATATTTTCACATTATGGCAGACTTACCTTGCCAAATGGTCTTTTCTAGCATCTGTCCTCCCCCTTGTTGCTTCATCACTGGCACTTTCAACTGCTCCTGGTCTTCTGCCATGTTTAAAGTCTTTGCTTGTGATTGGCCAGGCTGAGATTCCGTAACTACCACTTATCTACACAGGAGTTATTTCATTCTGGTACCAAAGGTATGCTGCATATGTACAATGAGCTGTGTATGTGTGTTTCAGTGTATGATCAGAAGAATAAAATGCTGGCAGATGGGGAAAAGCATTTATGGCCAGAGGAAACATAAGGAGACCCTTCTGCCTTAAAAAGCTACCTGATAGCATTTTTTTTTTATTCACTTCAGTTCTGCTTTAATTGCTTCCATGGGTAAATCCTATGCAGAACATGATTTGCTCAGTAGGCTAACCAGACCTATGCTAATGTATTATTTATTTATTTTATTTTAATGAAGCTTAATAAGAAAGGTGGCACCATTATCCATTGTTAGCATCCAGTTGTCAGTCTTCACTTCTAATTTGTATAGGCATCAGTAAAAAGATCAAATCTGGGAAGTTACTATGTGCGACAGCATTTTTTACTCTCATTTAAAGCATGTTTATTTGTGATTTAATGGCACATAATAATTCCCCCAATTTCAGCTGATGTTGGAGGATGTCAGCTGAAAGGTATAGAATGCATAATTTATCATCAATTCCTCATTCTAGCAGTAAAACATACAAACAGCAATCAGGAATGTATATGAAGTTTGGGAAATTAATTATTTACTGAAGATGTTATTAATCAGCCTTCTTATGCATCCTAGCACAGCAGAAAACAACGATCGTGTAATTAACAGATGATTGACTTGCAGGTTCTGCTCCTACTGTAAAGTGAGAAAAGTTTGCAGCTAAGGCTGTTGTCACTGATAGATTTATTTCCAAACTTTGACAGACCTCAGCTCTGAAGAAATAGCTGAGAACATATGTTTTATGACACAACCTAAAAATTTGAATGGAACAGAATGTCATATTAAAGGTCAGATATCAACATATGATTTGACAGTGATTTTTATTAAGAGACATTGTGAGCTATGATAGTGCCTTCCAGGCCAACTCCTGCTTGTAATAAACGTGTCCAGCAAAATAGAATTATCCTGTAATAGTTTCATAATATGTAAATTTTAGAGCAGAGATCTTGGAAGTGATTCTGTAGCTATATAAAGATTATATAACAAAATAGTTTTATGCTGTGAACAATTTTAGAACATTGTGACTTAAAATTTGAGCTTCCCTACTGACAACCCACCTGGCCTGCATGCTATGGTCAATCACAGCTGCTGTGAGAGCCATGATTGGCCAAAGGCAGGGTGCATTTATCCAATCATGGCTCAGGGGGCCCACGCCCCACACTATATAAGGCTGCTTACACGGTGGCTGTATATTGTGTAATGATTGAGAGAACATTAGCTAGAGGCAGGTTAGTTAGTGGCGTGCAGGCAGTTTAGTATATGAATATATATATATATATATATATATATATATATATATATATGCATATATATATATATATATATATATATATATATATATATACAGTATCTCACAAAAGTGAGTACACCCCTCACATTTTTGTAAATATTTTATTATATCTTTTCATGTGACAACACTGAAGAAATAACACTTTGCTACAATGTAAAGTAGTGAGTGTACAGCTTGTATAACAGTGTAAATTTGCTGTGGCCCAGTCTCCAAAGAGAGGGGATCATGCTCTGCTTCAGAATGTCACAGTACATGTTGGCATTCTTGGTTTCCTCTGCAGCCCCAGACCATGACACTCCCACCACCATGCTTGACTGTAGGCAAGACACACTTGTACTCTTTGTACTCCTCACCTGGTTGCCGCCACACATGCTTGGCACCATCTGAACCATCAGACCACAGGACATGGTGCCAGTAATCCATGTCCTTAGTCTGCTTGTCTTCAGAAAACTGTTTATGGGCTTTCTTGTGCATCATCTTCTGGGATGACAGCCATGCAGACCAATTTGATGCAGTGTTTGGCGTATGGTCTGAGCACTGACAGGCTGACCCCCCACCCCTTCAATCTCTGCAGCAATGCTGGCAGCACTCATATGTCTATTTCTCAAAGACAACCTCTGGATGTGACGCTGAGCATGTGCACTCAACTTCTTTGGTCGACCATGGCGAAGGCTGTTCTTAATGGAACCTGTACTGGTAAACCGCTGTATAGTCTTTTCCACCGTGCTGCAACTCAGTTTGAGGGTCTTGGCAATCTTCTTATAGCCTAGGCCATATTTATGTAGAGAAACAATTATTTCTTTCAAATCATCAGAGAGTTCTTTGCCATGAGGTGCCATGTTGAACTTCCAGTGACCAGTATGAGAGAGTGAGAGCAATAACACCAAATTTAACACACCTGTTCCCCATTCATACCTGAGACCTTGTAACACTAACGAGTCACATGACCCCCGGGGACAGAAAATG
This sequence comes from Lithobates sylvaticus, assembly GCA_028564925.1. Lineage (NCBI taxonomy): Eukaryota > Metazoa > Chordata > Amphibia > Anura > Ranidae > Lithobates > Lithobates sylvaticus. The sequence continues at coordinate 38,671,918 of CM053033.1, read as the reverse complement.
TCTAACTGGGCCCAATTTGGACATTTTCACTTAAGGGTGTACTCACTTTTGTTGCCAGCAGTTTAGACATTAAACACTTCAATACCAGACACTTAGACACCTTCCCGCCCAGGCCAATTTTCAGCTTTCAGCACTGTCGCAATTTGAATGATAATTGCGCGGTCAAGCTACACTGCACCCAAACAAATTTTTTATCATTTTGTTCCCACAAATAGAGCTTTCTTTTGGTGGTATTTGATCCCCTCTGCGATTTTTATTTTTTGCGCAACAAACAAAAAAAGACCGAAAATTTTGCAAAAAAAATAGTTTTTCTTTGTCACTGTTAATTTTTTTTGTAAATAAGTGCGTTTTCTTCTTCAATGACGGGCACTGATATGGCTGCACTGATGGTCACTGATAAAGCGGCACTGATGGGCACCGATGAGGTGGCACCAATGAGGTGGCACTGATGAGGTGGCACTGATGGGCACTGATGATGTGCAGATGGCACAACCCCCCCCAAATGACCTCATTTTGGAAAGTAGACACCCCAAGCTATTTGCTGAGAGGTATGGTGAGTTTTTTTTTGTCATTATTCAATCGCTTGGGACAAAAAAATTTAATATTCAATGGGCTCAACATGCCTCTTAGCAATTTCCTTAGGGTGTCTACTTTCCAAAATGGGGTCATTTGGGGGAGGGGTTGTACTGCCCTGACATTTTAGCACCTCAAGAAATGAGATAGGCAGTCATAAACTAAAAGCTGCGTAAATTCCAGAAAATGTACCCTTGATTGTAGACGCTATAACTTTTGTGCAGACCAATAAATATATGCTTATTGACAATTTTTTTTACCAAAGACATGTGGCTGAATACATTTTGGCCTAAATGTATGACTAAAATTGAGTTTATTGGATTTTTCTTATAACAAAAATTAGAAAATATAATTTTTTTCTCCAAATTTTTGGTCTTTTTCCGTTTATATCTCAGAGGCAATTAAATACCACCAAAAGAAAGCTCTATTTGTGTGAACAAAAGAACACAGATTTTGTTTCAGTTAGAATATTACATTTTTATTGTTTTACTTTAAATATTCTTAAAATCCCTGCGCCTGATAAAAAATGGTTGTTTCAAAAACTTTTTTTTTTTTCATTGATACATGTCCCCTAGGGCAGTACCCGGATCCCCGTATACTTTTTTTTTTTTTTTTTTTTTAACTTTCAATATTTTTATTGAAGGAGTTTCACATTACATATAATCAAATATAAATCAAAATATCTGCACATTCCAATACAGACTTAAAACTTACTGATGCATTGTAATAGTGACATCAACTCGACTACAAAATGCTAAAGAAATACAAACAATCCAGTAAAAACTGCATAACCATGCTAGAGCCATTAAGACTGGAAGACTGTTAGAGGTGTTTACGATCTTAGAAGGAGTTTGAGTCTTATGCAGAACTCTATACTGACTAACTCTGAAAAATCTCCAGAAAGATCGGGTATTCCACCTCTGTACCCACACACCCCTGTCGGGATCTAACTGTGTGTGAGTGGAGAATACGTCTGCTCAACACCAAGTAGCCTCATTGTTGGTGTCCCAGGCGTACTATTCATTTGAGTATGCTTCCCAAAATGTTTTATAATTGAATAAACAGAAGTGCACACAACAATATAGAGTTGTGGCATCTCCAACATAATGACAAACGTATGGTGATAAAAAAGTTGAGCCGAATAATAGTCCATGGGAAGAGTGAGCATACTGTGTACTCAACTAAGGCATCAAGGTCTAGGTATAAATTTTGACTGGTTGCCAATAGACTGGAGAAGAAGATTGAGCTGATTATTTACGGTCCCAGTACTCTCCGACACCCCCATGGGGATCATACTGTGTCAGAGGGGGCCGGAACCAATTCTCACCAGTATCGCGCATCATCTCAAACCGCACGGACAAGGCAACCATGTTTGGGTGTCAGGCAGCAGACCAAACACTGCGTGATCCACCATCTGAGACCCGGCTATATTCAACTGAGCCAATCAGGAACACCTGTGTCTCGACATTGTCCCTGAGAAACTCTGACCGGAATTACGTCCATATCGGAATATTATAATTCAAAAGGTAATAGAAAAGAAGAGAAACGTAGAGAGGGAAAAAGAGAAGGGGATAGAATAAGAAAGGGAAAGGAGCACCATTACCCGTCCACATGAATAGTTATGTTCATGAATGAATGAATGAATGAATAACTTATATAGCGCTACAATGCGAACTGAATCGCCTCAAGGTGCTGTGATTAGTGCTTTGTTGTCAAGCTTCTAGAAGAGGTAGGTCTTGAGTTTTTTCCTGAAGGCCTGATGGTTTTCTTCCATGCGGATGTCGGTTGGTAGCATGTTCCATAGCCGTGGTCCTTGGACAGCGAATCTCCGTTCCCCCTTTGATTTGTAGCGGGATTTAGGAATGAGGAGGAGATTTTGATTAGCCGATCGAAGACTGCGATTGGGTATGTAGTGTTTTATTTTCTCGAGAATGTATTCCGGAGCGTTGCCATAAGTGCATTTGTGGGTGATGCAGAGGGTCTTGAATGTGACCCGATTCTTTAAGGTTAGCCAATGTAGGCTCCTCAGGGAAGTGGAGATGGATTCCCAGTTTTTTTTTCCTGTTATCAGTCTTGCCGCCGTATTTTGGATAAGTTGTAAGCGCGCAAGTTGATATTGTGGTAATCCTATGTAAAGGGAGTTTGCGTAGTCGAATTGAGAATTAATGACTGTTCCAACTACCACTGCTTTGTCCTCCTTTGGAATGAAGGGGATGAGTCTGCGTAGCAGGCGGAGCAGATGGTGTGAGCCACTGACTACTGCTCCTATTTGGGCATCCATTGACATTTCTGAGTCAAAAATGACTCCAAGACTCTTGGCCTTGGTCCTAGGGGCGATGGTCTGTCCAAAGATGGTGGGTGGTGTCCAAGGGATCTTGGTTCGGGGGTTTTGATTTGCATGTAGAATAAGAAGTTCTGTTTTCGATTCATTAAGTTTGAGGGAGCTAGTGGTCATCCAGTCGTCTATCATAGTGAGGCATTTTTCTAATTGCTGATGATGGTCTTTTTGTCCGGTGATACGAAAATATAATTGCGCGTCGTCAGCGTATGAATGGAAGCAGAGGTCCGATTTTCTGATTATTTTGAGGAGTGGGCGGATGTATATATTGAAGAGCACTGGCGACAAGGGTGATCCTTGAGGGACTCCACAAGAGATTGCCCGGGTTTCAGAGGTAAAAGCTCCTAGTTTCACCGTCTGCGACCGATTTCCTAGGAAGGATGCGAACCATTGTAGATCTGAGTCTGTGACTCCTGCTACTTCTGTGAGGCGGATGAGTAGAGTATTGTGGTCCACGGTATCAAACGCAGCGCTGAGGTCCAGCAGTACCAGGAGACATGATTCTCCGTCATCTGCTGCTTCAAGGGCGTCGTCCCATATCTTCAGGAGTGCGGTTTCTGTCCCATGGCCTGATTGTAGAGGGTCCAGGAGTTTGTGTGTGTCCAGGTGGCGTTGTATCTGTTGTACTACCGCCTTCTCCATGATCTTGGAGATGTTGTTCAAGCTTGTTATCGGTCTGCGGTGGTTAGGGTCCCGGGGGTCGAGGTTGGGTTTCTTTAGCAGGGGTTTGATGATGCCTTGTTTGAGGGCGCCTGGAACAATCCCTTCTTTGAACGATTGATTTATGAGGTGCGTTATGGTGGGAGCCAGGATGTCGGAGCATTCTTTCAGAAGTTTTGTGGGGATGATGTCAATAGGAGATGTGCTGTCTCTGAGGTTTTTGATGATGTTTTTAGTGATATCCGTGGTAATTGGAATCAGAGAAAACTTTGGGGGTTGTGGGATGTTTGTGTTGATATCGGCTTTTTGCTCTAGTTGACTGCCGTCGGATGTTTTTTTTCTGATGAATTATTTTCCGGATGTTGTCGATGAAAAAATCTGATAATTCATTGCAGAAATCTTGGGTTTCGTTAGCGGGGGGCTCTAAGCATACCGGGTTCATCGACTGAGCGACTATTTTAAAAAGTTCCCGAGGGCGGTTTAAGGCCGCTGAGATGGTATTTGAAAAATAATATTTTTTTGCTTTGAAGATTGCTTTCTGATAATTCTCTGTGAGTCCTTTGTAGTTTGTATGGTTTTCCTTGGTAGGATTTCTTCTCCATGCTCTTTCAGCTCTCCTGCGTTCTTGCTTGAGTAGCGTGAGAGAGCAATTAAACCATCCTGCATTTTTCCTCCTGATAAGTGTTCTGCGTTTTGGAGCCACTGAGTCTGCTGATTGTAGAAGTACATTATTTAGGGAGCTGAGAGTTTGCTCCGATGAGTGGGTCATGACAAGGAGGGAAAGTCGGACAGTCCCATTAGTCGGGCCCACGGTTCCCAGGTGGCTTCAAATTTTTCAGATGAGTCCTGTCGCAGACTGGTTAGTTTTTCTTGAGACATTACCCACGAAATTTTTCTTTTAGCCATTGATAGAGAAACGGTCTGTGTTTTCCAGGCCCTAGCAATCGTGAGCTTAGCTCCTAAAAGCACAAACTGAACCAATCTATTAGAGGGTTTAGATATGTGTGGGATGGTTTCATGAAGAAGGGCCACCAAGGGGGACCTGGGAACTGAAGAACCTACCAATTTATCCATCATATTGAAGATTTTTTTCCAGAAGGATCGAATCTTCGGGCATTCCCACCATATATGTGACATTGTACCTAAAAGCTGGCAACCTCTGAAGCAAAGGGGGCTGGTAGCCGGATACATTAAGGCTAATCTGACAGGTGTGTAGTACCATCTGGTCATCACTTTTAGACCAGCTTCCATCAGTGTGGTATTAAGAATTCCCCTGAATGATTTAGCGCAAGCAGAATGCCATTTCTCTTTGGTCCAGAGGAAATTGAAGTCTGTCTCCCAAGCGACCATAAATGACATCTTGGAGACAGGAGCAGTGAGTGATGTGTAGATCGTGAAGATCTCCCCCCTCTGGTCCATGGCCTGCCCGCACCATAGTTCGTATTCTGTGAATACTGGTGTGTTAGAATTGTTTTTACATAGGGATTGCAGAAAGTGATGAATTTGATAGAACCGAAATAGTTCAGAGTTAGGGAGATCAAATTTTTTAATGCATTGTTTAAAGCCCCATACACACGGTCGGACAATCCGCGGACCAGGTCGGTCGGATCCTGTCCGTCATACTTTGTCTGATGTTGGTTTTGTGTACACACGGTCGGACAAAGTTGTCGGAAAATCCGATCATTCTGAACGTGGTGACGTTTGTTGCCTACGACGGGACTACGTAGAGGCTAGTAGCCAATAGCTTTGGTCTTGTAATGTGATCTGAGCATGCGTAGCACTTTGTCCGGTCGGACAACCGTACACACGATCGGATTTGGTGTGATCGGACCGTGTTGTCGGCAAATCTTTCCAGCAGGAGATAAGACTTTGTCCGTCGGACAATCCGACGTACACTGTCCGATGGTGCATACACACGGTCTGATTTTTCAACAACATTGTCCGATCGGACAGAATCCATGAAAAAGTCTGACCGTGTGTATGGGGCTTAAGAGTGAGCGGTCCCGTAGCTGTAAAGAAGTGACCTATTCTATATAAACCTTTATCGACCCACCATTTAAAGGCCAGAACGTTCCTACCTGGGAGGAATTGTGGGTTGTTAAATATGTGTGTCAAGGGTTTGTAAGCAGAGACAAGAGAAGGTAAAGAACGTAAGGAGTCCCATAGGGCGAAGGAGTGAGACAGTGTAGGGGAGAGAATAGGGGGCCTATTCTTTTGAGGGGACCACAATAAGAAGTCCAGAGTAAAGTGGGGAACAGCGTGTTTTTCAATTTGGATCCAATCTGGCTTCTCAAATTTGGAATAAACCATTGATATTTGAGCAAGCCTGGCTGCTTGATAATATCTATATAAATGAGGAAGACCCAAGCCCCCTCTTTTCCTATGCGCATAAAGGATTCCTTGGGCCAATCTGTACCCTGCCTTGCCCCAAACAAACTTCAGAAGCTTACTTTGGAAGGTTTTAATGTGGTCCATCCTAATGGGAATGGGGAGGGATCGAAATAGATACAGTAATCTAGGAAGTAATGTCATCTTGATGGCATTTATCTTTCCTAGCCAGGAAATGGTATGTTGTGCCCAGTTGCTCATGTCTGTTTCTAATTTACAATACATGGGAGGATAGTTGTGACTGTATAAACTTTCAATTTTAGCTGTGAGGTTGATACCCAAGTAACTGATGGAAGATTCACTCCATTGAAATTTAAAGGATTGTTTTAGGAGATCTACTGTGGGGGAGTCCAGGGAGACATTAAGGGCATGCGATTTGGAGTAGTTCACCTGAAGGCCCGATAACTTAGAAAAGGTGCTTAGCAAAGAGCATAGATTGGGAAGAGATATAATGGGAAATGTTATGAAAAGCATAATGTCGTCCGCAAAGAGGCCACATTTATGAGTTTGGAGACCACATGAAACCCCTTTAATGTCTGGGTTTTGACGAATCGCTATGGCGAGCGTCTCTATTGCAATCGCAAAAATTAGTGGTGACAATGGACAACCCTGTCTGGTTCCCTGTTGTATCGATATGGGTTTAGAATAAAAGCCTTGGATCCTAACTTTTGCGGAGGGAGAGGAGTAAAGCGCCTGTATGAGACCCATAAATCGCGGACCGAATCCCCATCGCTGTAAAATGGTGAAGATGTAGGGCCAGGAAACTGAATCAAAGGCCTTTTGTAGATCTAGAGATAGAAGCATTCCTGATTGTTTGGGGCCACCATCCCAATTAGTTTGGAGGATAGACATGACATCTATTGTCCTCCGTATCTGGTCTGGACCTTGTCTACCCGGAATGAAACCCACCTGATCTTTATGAATGTAAGTACTAATAAAGGTTACAATGCGGTTGGCGATAATTTTGGTCAGGATCTTGACGTCGCAGTTAATTAAGGAGATGGGGCGGTAGTTCCCAACTTCTTCCGGGTTTTTGTTCGGTTTTGGGATAACTGTGATAAATGCAGCATTAAGCTGAGGATCAAGTGGGTTACCTTTCGTTGTGTAGTTGAAGAATTTAGATAAGTATGGGGCTAAAATGTCAGCAAATGTTTTGTAGTAAGGGTTCGACAGACCATCTGGCCCAGGGGCAGAGCCGTTTTTCAGGGCTTTTATTGCTTCTAAGACTTCCCCTTCTGTGAAAGGGGCTCCTAGACTATCTCTGTGGTCGGTGGAAAGATGGGGGATGGGTAGATTGTCAAGAAAAGCGTGAATGGTGGAGTCAATTGAGGGGGGAGACGGTGAATAAAGTTTGTTGTAAAACTCATAAAATGAGTCAGTAATCTTGGAGGGATTAGCTGTGGTGCCCTGGCCTGGGATGCGTATTTTCGGCATAGTGTACATTTTTAGTTTTGGTGTCAATTTGGAAGCCAACAAGGAGTCCATCTTGTCGCCTTGTGTGTAAAACCTTTTTGGGACCAACGGATTTGTTTTTCAGCTTTAGCTGTGAGAGCAAGGTTGAGTTCTAACCTGGCCTTGTCAAGCTGAGGAATCAAAGAGGGGGAAGGGTTCAGTTTGTGCTGTGCCTTGAGTGTAGTGTATACATTTTCTAATCTTTTGATGTCCGCTTCCCTCTCTCTCTTGATGGAAGAAGCTAGTCTGATGAATTCCCCTCTAATGAAGGCTTTATGAGCTGCCCACAGTGTTTCAGCAGAAACAGCCCCCTGATCATTGAATTTGAAATATTCCTCAATTGATTTTGTCAACATTGTTACTTGAATGGGATCCGAGAGGATGGATTCATTGAGTCTCCACTGTCTCTGATCCGGTCTGTTGTAGTGGGATTGAAGAGTCATAATCACCATGAAGTGATCAGATAAGCTAGAGTCAGCAATGTGAGATTTCAAAATGAGCGGGATAGTTTGTGATCGTACCAGGAGATGGTCAATCCTGGTGTATGTGTTGTGTGGGTGAGAGAAATGGGTGTAGTCTCTACTATTGGGGTTCAACTCCCTCCAAACATCTGCCAATCCCTGTGCGTGTATCAGTTTTGCAATATTAAGGCTTTCGTTGGAAGGGCGGGTAAGTTGTGCATTCAGAGGTCTAGACTTGTCCTGTCCTTGATCAAAGGCCACATTGGAGTCCCCCCCAAATATGACCGTACACTCAAGCAGTGGGGTTAGGGTTTGAAGAAGGTCTCTGAAAAAGGCTGCTTGTCCCTTATTAGGAGAGTAGTAGGAAATTATGGAGTACAGCTGACCCTCAATAGTTCCTTTGACTAATAGGTATCTACCCTGTGGATCTTTCATATCAGAGATCCAAGTGAAATTACATGTGTTCGCTATGGCTACTGCTACTCCTTTGGTTTTATTTTCCGCATTGGCCAAAAAAAAATGTAGGGAAATGTGAGTGAATAAATTTGGGGCTAAAGCTAGTGGGGAAATGGGTTTCTTGCAGAAGGACGATGTCCAATTTAGACGTTTTATATGTGTTAAATATTTTTTTGCGTTTTAGGGGAGAATTCAATCCCTGTACATTATGGGTGGCTACCCTCCAAACCTTATGTGTATGATCAGCCATGGACCTGGGAGGGGGAGGAGCTGCCCGAACCCACATCACTCACCTTCTTTGGGGATTTGTGTAGAGATGTCGTATGGAAGAGCGTTGGACCATTCCTGCTTGCAGCGTTCTTTCGGTACTGACCTCCGCTAGATGGTTCTGAAAAACAGAGAACGGGTAAGTAGTGCTCCAGAAAGGGGGAGAGGAAAGAGAGAGAGAAAAAGAAAAAGCAGAGAAAAAGGAGTTTACTCCCACCCAGGCGAGAAAAGGCCCGGGGGAGAGCAACATCCTTGAAGGACATCTCACCATAAATCGTGAGATGAGAGGAAAAATCCAAATACCAACCGCAATGGTCGGTCATCCTACCACCTCGACAACCGAAGTAGTCAAAGAAGTAGGAGGAGGCGCATGTAAACCACACAGCCCCTGAGCGCCCTAAAACCTACTACACTTGTGGCTGAACAGACAGAAAACATTCACAGAAAAGCAGGTAGTGATAAATGTTAAACATACATACCACCCGTAGGGCTCGCCAAGCCCCAAAAACAGAAAAGCCCCCCCCCCCCTCATGAGAGGGAAGAGAGGGAAAAAAAAAAATATATATATATATATACGTACAAATAAAATAAAAGGAATAATGGTAGGAGCTAGGACCTACGTCCTCATGGGAGACTAGGTAGACCCCATAGGAGCCCAGAACCACCCCCGATTAACAGAAGACCCAGGAGAAGTCCGTTCCTAGTCATAGAAAAACCACCCTGCCTGCAGACCATAAAGGATAAAAAAAAAAAAAAAAGAGGAATGGGCCAGTGGCCAGGGTGTAAACCAGTTTTTGGTATTAAAGAAGGATCCTGTTCAGGTGGGGCCCTTGTGTGATGATCTTCTGGACTTGGTCTTGTTCCATAGAGGATTCGGCGGGCTCGTCGGGAGCGGGCGTTTGTTGGCTCCTGGGAGGGATGAAGAGGCTTCCGTTTCCATTTCCTGTGAGATGATTTTTAGATTAAGAAGTAGTTGTTCACCCGCTACGAAGGTGGAAAAAGAGTGTTGCTGACCCTTGTAAGCAAACTTAACCGCAAAAGGGAAGGCCCATTTGTACTTAATGTCCTTTTGGGTCATGGCCGTCAAAAGCGGTTTGAGAGCTCTTCTCCGTTGAATGGTAGAGGGGGAGAGATCTGCAAATATCTGGACGGGATGACCTTGGCAGGTGATCAGTGGAAGAGCTCGGGCCTGTTTCATCACGGACTCCTTCACAGCGTAGTAGAGCGGTTTGGCAATGATGTCCCTGGGAGAGCCGTCCTTCCTGGGTGGGCCTAAAGCTCTGTGTAATTCAAGGCGGGCCGGCGGAATGTTCGGCACAAGCGACTTAATCAAGTCTTGTGTGGCAGTGGAAACGTCAGTAATCGATTCAGACAGGCCTCTGATTCTGAAGTTCAATCTCCGTGACCTATTTTCCAAGTCGTCAATATGTGAAAACGCAGTATCCAGTTGGTCTTGTAGGGTTTGGATGAGGCCTGAATTCTGAAAGGATATTGCAGCTGTCTATTCCAGTTTGTCTTCAATGGCGTCCATCCTGGAGCCAATGTTCTGTAGGTCTGCTTTGATTTCTCCCGTGATGGCAGCTGCGTTAGCAGTGAGAAGTGTAGAGAATTTGAGGAAAAGATCATCAACTGAGATCTGAGGAAGTTGTGAGATGGGTCCATGAGGATCAGAAGCTGATATGCCTTGTGGGCCTGCAGGGAATAGGGCCTGATCCCCAAATGAGTGACTGAGTAGGGACTCTGTGGAAGTAGGGGATGGATTCTGAGAGTGAGTTCCAATGTCACATGACCCTGGGGATAAATGTGGTAAAGCAGAGAAATGTCCAGCTTTGTGATCTGGAGTTGTTTCCAGATGTAGATGTGAGGGCATAGAAACTGCAGCAGCCATGGCGGCCATCTTGGGACACCCAATTTGTGAGGCGACTAGGAATTCCGGTTTTAGGCTCCTCCTGACCCCAAACTTCTGCATATAGAGGGCTTCCTAGAGAAGATGGGATATGGGGTACCTGTACAAGTGCCCTCCTGCTGCGATCTGCGGGATAAAGGAGCCCCTTCTTGATCTAGAGAGGTCCGGCGGCCATCTTGGAACACCCCTCTTGTGCTGCGGCTACTGTGTGGGGCCAACGGCCAGAGCTGGTGGCCTGAAAAGTATGTGGGGAGGGTTACCGGGTGGCAGAGATCCCGGATGGCTATTCCTATGCCGAGATCAGCGGAATTAAGAGCTCCTTCTGGCGTTATAGAGATCCAGCGGCCATCTTGGTACACCCCTCGTGTACTGGGGGTTCTATGCTGGGTCAACGGCCGGCGCGGGCGGCCAAAAAAGCATTTTTTATGCCAATTACTTGCAAATAAACCTTTAAAATTAGCACTTTGGATTTTTCATGTTCGTGTCCCAAAGACTTTAGTAGGGTTCGCATGTTAGCACCAAACTGAACTGGGTGGGGGGGGGGGGGGATTGGGTGTTTGACCCATCCCTAGATATGATGCAAGCAAAAGTTAATAATTGACTGTTAAGAGTTACTTAAATCTGTAGCAACATTTTTTTAATAGTAGTGTCTTCTCAAAATGTGATTGTTTATTCTCCATCCACCCCTTATACACATTGTGTTCATGCCTAAAAATGATTTTTTTTACACCAGGCAGCAGGAGTCTACAGTTAAAGTGTATGTACAGCAAAACCTTTGTTGGTTGGTAATCTAATTTGCTGCTACTAAACTATCATACCTCCACTGCGCCAGTTATTCCAACAGGGTGTAAATAAGTGCGTGTATCCGAAAAACACCACTATATCTGTTAAACTAGTGAGGTGCACCAGCTGCCACTTTAAAAGTGTATACATTTAAAAAAAGATTAGAATCAAACGTGTAGTGTAATAAAGTGTTTGAAAATATAATCAAGCGGGGCTCAAAAGCAAAAAAAGTGAAAAATTGTATAAATCAAATAATAAACATAGTAAACATAATAAAATGAAAACCATTTAAATATATAACACCACGTGAAATAATGTTATAGTGAATACATAAAAGTCCATTAATAACTGTGTTTGAAAAATAAATCAATCTTCAAAGGAAATAAGTCCACCAAAATATATCCAATAAACAATCTTTTCTATCTTCCACCACACCGACGTGTCTTGTGATCCCTCTCCCAATAAGACCGCACTCACCAGATGGTGTTGCCTCCCACTTTCGTGATTGGCAAAAGATCAATTTAACCACACCTGGGTTACTGATACAATCAATTCCACATCTAACTCTCCATATGTGAAAATATAAAATAAACAGTGCTCCACATAGCGTAATTCAGCTTATAAAACGGTTTATTCCAAACAGTGTCACACTCACACTTCAATGAATACCCTCACATTATTCACAGTGAAAATCAGCAAAAAACCTTTAACTATTGTTTTGAAGATAAATCAAAATCACAACAAAGTGAGAGCACTTAGACAGTGACCACTGGAACAGGTGTCCACTTTGGAAGACCCAGAAGTGCTCATTGTCCCTGGTATACCATGATTAGCAAAATGGATGAGGTTTTACTCTCACAAAGAGGGTCAATGTAACATGTTTTATTGTACAAAAAAGGAAAGGAACCTTGGAACTTTTAAATTCCAAAAGTATACATTTTTCACAAATCATCAATTTAAACGTTTACAGTTTTAATTGACAAATCATCCATAAAAAAAGCTGGTATATGCTTTGTTTGATATAAAATATCAACAGTACCTCCACATAATACCCTTCATTTACATAAGATACGGTTATTTGTTTTTTAATAAGATATGTAACTCATTTTCTGATGAGACTAAAGCTATATCTCAGTGCATTTACTAAACCAAAGGTCTTCTGGAAAACGTGAATGGTAAGTATCTACTGTAATATAAATATATATATATATATATATATATATATATAAACTGTATGGTTGATGACAACATGCAGCATAAAAACAGTAATGCATATCCAATATGAAGGTATAAAATACTCTTGCATAGTAATTTTATAATTAAACCCAACCCATTAATTAAAATCATTCATGTGACTAAAGTGTCTAGGACTCCAGATGTCCAAAAGAGAAAGCCCACAAAAGATAAGTTTGTTCTACTTCAAATCAACACTGTGGATTATTATGATCTTGGCCACTGCATGTTAAAAATATTATAATTGGTTTATAGCAAGGACAATCATCCCAACAAAATATACTGTTCCTCGGTAGGACAGGATCACTTTTGCTATGATACTGTCTGTATGAACTTGTTAGAAGTCTTGCTTCATAGAACAACAAATGGCCAAACAGCCACAGACCAATTGTATAGATAAAAATAAGTGCCCTGCAGATACAGCTATGTCAGAGCAGAGACAAGCCTAAAAAAAACAAGCCTAGTTCTTTGTATCACATATACACGCTATTCTTAGCAAATTTGACCTTAGAATCTGATAAAATCAGCTTCAACATAGATCTATAAATAGTTATAATAATAGATAAATTCATATGTGCTCTCAGGTAAAGCTTATAACAGGTTGTAAATCAGCTGTCAATTTTCCACTCTGCAGATATAATAAAGTCCACTTTAATATTATTACTTTAGCTAGCTCACAGAGGTCAATTATGTTGTGAAAGAAAAACCTACCTATATTCAACCTACCCATTTCACAATATACTCGTCAATAGTCCAGGTCATCAAACACCTATAAACCTTAATGATTATGATTAGTCGGCTGCTAAGGTCCTCATTACACCTCTTGTATATTTCACTAGAAAACTCAAACCTGTCTCAATTTGCTCCCTTATCTGTTTTACATGTACCTGTTAGAAGCCATCACAGGCATGCCTACTAATGACATGGCTGTGATTGGGCAAGCATGTGACCCAGCCTCTATATATGGTACAGTACACTTGCTTGCCAATGGGGTTACTAAAGATACGAAAATTCTCGTATGACAGAATACAACTTCAGAAGAGATGTAATGTTTTTACCAATACCATTTTCTGCGTGTTCATACACGCTTTAGACACTGTACGTGTATTCTGCTATTGACAAAAAATAAAATATTTCAGTGATTGGGGAGGAGTGTGGCCCACATTTTAACTGGTGCTGATTATTGGGTGGCCACCCTGCTGGATCGTTACAAGGACAACGTGCCATCCTTAATTACCTCACTGGAGCGTGATCGTAAGATGCGCGAGTACAAGCACACGCTGGTACGCGCTGCTGGCGGCATTCCCACTTGGCAGCAGGGCTACGGTGGAAGCACAAGGCGAAGGCAGAGGAGGAGGAAGACCTAAGGACCGACAGAATTCGACACATCATTCACCACTAGCCTTACCCAGCCATTGTTGTATTTTTGAACCAGTGTTGGCTACCAGGTCCATTTTTTGCAATACGGCATTGCCCCCTTAATGACCAGGCCATTTTTTAACTGACATTTGCGCGGTCATGTGATGCTGTATCCAAACAAAAGTGGTGTCCTTTTTTCCCACAAATAGAGCTTTCTTTTGGTGGTATTTGAGCACCTCTGCAGTTTTTATTTTTTGCGCTCTAAACAAAAAAAGAGCGAAAATTTTGAAAAAAAATAACAATATTTTTTAATTTTTTGCTATAATAAATATCCCCCCCCCCCCCCAAAAAAAAAAAAAATTCAGTTTAGGCCAATATGTATTCTTCTACATATTTTTGGTAAAAAAATTGCAATAAGCGTATATTGATTGGTTTTCATAAAAGTTATAGCATCTACATAATAGGGAATATATTTATGGAAATTCTATTATTCTTTTTTTTTTTTACTAGTAATGGCGGTGATCTGCGACACATTTGACATTTTGACAATTTTTTGGACCATTGACATTTATACAGCGATCGGAGCTAAAAATAGCCACTGATTACTGTATAAATGTCACTGGCAAGAATTAAGTGTGTTCCCTGGGAGGAGTTGCTAGCTGTATTGGGGGCAGTGTACTGACTGAAGGAGGAGAGAGAATCGTTGTTCCTAATCACTAGGAACAGATGATCTCTCTCTCTCCTCCCCTGACAGAATGGGGATCTGTTTGTTTACACTGACAGATCCCCGTGCTGGCAGACATCGAGTCCGTCAGACCCACTGGTTGGCTCCCCCACTCATGAATGGATTCCGGTGGCACGTGCATGCCCACAAATCGCTGTGTACGTACAATGACGGCGAATCGCGCAGGGGAGCCAACTTTCCGCAGTACAACTGTGGCCAGCGGTCCGTAACTAGTTAAATTAAAATCGTTCATTCTGGTATCATATGAGAAAAATGTTTGTGTTTTTCCATTCAGATAATTTTGCATGAACTTTTGTTATCAGCTTTTGAACACTGTGTACTAACGATCATCAGTTTACCGTATAATCTCTGCACAAGTGTGATTTTTCGTCAAGATTTTCTCATTGCGTGTACTAAGCATAAACCTTTGTTAATCTATTGTTAGACCTCTAAAAGGACTGTTATAATTATTTACAGATCTAACTAAAATGGAGCTTATTTTTTGAGATTCTCTCTGGTGTCTTCAAGGTTAAGTTTGTGCTGATCAGAGCAGCGATGAGAGCAGTTTGTAATAGAATTTTAGCGTGATACATCGGTAGGTTTCTTTTAAAGAATAAATCCAATTTTTTCCATTCAATTAGGCTAGCCTATAACATACTTGGTTTTGCTATGTCTGTAGGTCTTTTATATTTACCCGTACACCTGTTTTGTGGGTCTTTTATCATTTCTTGTACATAAAGCCAAACCCCTGATCGGTTCCTACAGACAGTATTGTAATAAAAATGGACCTGTTCCATCCAGTTATGTTTTGTTAGGATGATCATTCTAGCTATAAATCAATTACGAGATTATTAACATGCCAGTGGCCATGACCGTAATAATCCACAGGGTTGTTTTTGGGTAGAACAAATGTATTCTTTGTGAGCTTCTCCTTTTGGATACCCTAAGTCCAAATCACATAAGTGATATAAATGCTTTTAATTATTATCTGGGGTTACTATGCAAGGGTACTTTATACCCTCATATTGTTTATACAACTCTATTTTAATGTTGTATATTGGAATTCGGCATTAACCATATATTTTTATATTCTAGATCTTTACTTTCCGCACTCTTCTGAAGAAGTGGTTCACTAAACATGTTGAGATTTAGCTTTAGTCCCACCAGAAAATGATACAAACATTGTTTAAAATACTGACAATCATATCTAATATAAAAGGTGGGGCTTATGAGAGAGTGTTAATAATATTGTATATAAAATGAAGTATGTACCACCTGTACTTTTATGATGATGTGTCAATTAAAATGAAAGCTTGATGATTTAATTTGGATTTGATTTGACTTGTACATAATATAAGTTGCAGGGATGAGGCGACAGCCACTAAGTGGGCCAATCTATAGTAATCTATGCACACTGAGTTAATGTTTTATGCATATGCCAATAAAACCTTTCCCTTTTGCTGACAAACATGTGCTTTGCACTTCTGCAAACACAAGGTCTGCACACGGTATGAAGCATACTGGGGTAGATTACAGTTCCCAGTGGAAGATATTCCTGTACATCTTTTTGTAGTGACAAATGTAAAATTTGGGATTTTACATAATTTTCTGTCTTGGTGATAATGGTCACCAGGACAAATAGAGACAGTTGATCTAACAATCCGGACAGGTATTCTGACCCTTCCCCATACTATCCAAAAAAAAGTTTGGGCTATACAAAGTTTTGTCTATTGATATATTTTAATTCACGAAAAAACAAAATTGGGCAGTTAATTTAACTGTATAAGGTGTTCATAAAGTCTTTTTGTTCAAATCATATTACAGTTTCACATTTCCTATTACATTTTGTTCTAGCCTAATTCTTATATTTATAAAACTTCTGCAGAGTGTAATATAGTGTAATAAAGTGTAATATACTTTATACAGTGCTATGCAGTTTTGTTTTCTTACTTTGTCAGTCCATGTTTCTGTACACAGCTGCACTCTGTCCTGTTTCATTAGGACACCTCCTTTCAAGGGACAGCCTTTAGCTTTATAACACTTCAGTCAGGTACAATCATTTTATGGTGGCACATCTGAGTGTACATTAGTTTTCATGCAGCAGTTCTTGTGTTAATATGTTTCAGCTGTAAAAGGGAAGACATAACCTACCTTCCAACCATCCATAGACAAAAGCCAATGGTGTCTACTGCTAAACCTGCTTGCACCCTGCAATACATAGGCTACTTCAACCTAAAATATATCACCCTGTGCTTTGTTAATGTGACATGTGGTTTATACATGTTTCTTTACATTTCTAAAACGTTTAATACACAATACCTTCAGTTGCCTAAAATTTAAAAAGGTACAGATGCTTCTTAATTAAATGCAGTGACAAACAATGTTAAATGTCATTAGTGCATTTTGATGCTGAATGGTACTGTCAGAGTTTGCCAACCTTCAGCCCTCTGGACACAGCACATTGCAGCTGTTAGGAGGCTTGTTCAGCTCAGGCGAATCAATCAAATGGCCCTGTCATATTGATTAATCCAGATGTGCACCTACCAGTTTACAGTGTAACAATGTGCACTATTGTGCATTCTATTCAATAATTCTAGAGAAAAGGCTTTAACTCAGAACATCCATCACTGTCATGGAGTCAGTCAGGTCTCTATCCAGCGTTCTTTTACTTACTACATTTTTCCATTATACTTTATCCTGCCAAGATTGTTAGCTAATACTATATACACATATATTACTAAGGAGAGTTGTGTAAAATATATACATTAAAAGTGAATGAATAAGATTATTGGGTGTTTCATTTATAATTGCAACTAATTGATAAGTATCATTAACAGTACCAGCTGACATTTTCATTTCAGATTATGACATCCATGACAGATATGTTTTGTTCTGGTTGTACTACAGAGTAAATGCCTAAAAGACTAACAAGTTTTCCCTTCAGTGGGTTAATTAAAATGTGGCCATTGGCCATAATCCTTCCAAGAGTCCCTTCTTAAACAAGAATGTTCCATTGCTTAGATTTATTTAGCTACATAGTTCCAAGCTTTTTGGCATTGGGTGGGGCAGGTGCAGTAAAGACCAGACAGTTTTCAAAATGTATGAAGAGATAGAATTGGGACTCCATCAGAAATATTCATACAGTAAGCAAATTGGATTCTCAGTCTTCAAATATAAGCCGTCATGTAGCAAAAGTGGCAGAGAAAAAGAAAGATCAGTTGTATGTAAGGAAGTGGATAATATAACTGCTTAAAAGTTTCTTTCAATGGGCATGTTGTCATTTGCTGCCTTTTGCATTTGCATCTGTAGGTTTGATCTGCTTTGCCTGCAAACAAAATGCATGTAAATAGGAACTGCTGCAGTCTCTGAACACTATCATGGGGGGTGCTAACCTGTGTTTGATGTGCATTTTAAACACATGTGTTAAGATACAGAATATCCAGAATCTGGAATTATGAATCTTCTGGGAGACTCCTGCCGAGTTCCCCCTTATATTGAACTGTTTGCTTATAAAAATATATATTTTAAATATAATGTTTCTTATTCTTAGGTATTAGGCAACTCTGTTGTGTTGAAGGAATTGCAATGTGCTGCCAAGTGATGTGTGTACTAGTTGGCTGTACATCGCTCCTTTTCTGGGAAAGAGCTATTATCACAAAAAGTCCCTTTTGGATGAACCCCTCTTGTGTAATCATAGGATTGATATAGTATGACAAGTAAAATTACTAATAACCCAGAGGTCAAGATGACCATATGTAATGTAAAAATATTTTTTTAAGGATGACTTGTGCTTTGGAACCATGCCATGCATAGACAATCATTTTGTGATTTCTTTATAAAGGCTGAAGTGATATTTGTATCGGGCCATACCCCATTGAGCTGTGGACCAGTGTACGCTGTATCCGCATGTATTATTCTTAAGTAAACCTGTACTTGCAAAGAATGCTACTGGATCATTGGTGTCTTTCATTTTAAAGAACGAACCTAATGGTTGAACTTAACAGTTTGTGACCCTGAATCGTGTCTTCTGGTCTGCATCTCCACCTCCGGCTCTCAGCCCACTTCAGGAGGGACAATACAATGGTCTAAGGTGAGATATTTCTCCCATATTATTATTGTCTTTGCTGTGTTTGAGTGAGGTGACAGGGGAGGAATGCAGCTACAGAAGGTAGCACGTTTCCTTTATTTTAAAAATTCATTCTGCTTGTGCATATTTACTGAGAATAATTATTTCTAGAATATTCAGATAAATTATAAAGTAAAAAATTGCATGTATTGATGTGCCTGTATAATAAGAGTACTCATTTTTCCTTACCCTTTGAAATGACAATATAATATATATATATGCTTTGATTAAGAGATGTACTGAAGCAGGTACCACAATTTCTAAGAGTGAATAGAAGTTGTTGAATGTTGAATTTTTTATGATTTTTTGTACATCTGTGGTCCTAGGATGAGTAGCCCTTAGCGGATAGCCACAGTGAATATATGACCTACTGTGTGTTCTTTGGAGTAGGGAGTCTGGTCAGGGACTAGCCTATTGCCACCCAGAGAGATGTCCCTCTGAGTATAGAACAAGTGAGATATCTCAAGATATTTTTGACTGCTGGTACACAGTCATTGGGTTATAAAAAGAGGAACTTTTGGTCCCGGAGTTCCAAGTGTTGTAATTTCTTAAAGAGGGAAATGGGAAATGGGAAATTTGTTTAACAAAAATGTCTTACCCATAATGGCAAGCTATGGGTTAACTATTGAAAAGGCTAAACGCCTTTTAAAAATAGCAAAAGCCACAGGGTTATGTATTGCTAAATTACACCCAAGTGCCCCCATGGTTAAAATGATGGTAAGTGGGGAGCCAGAGGCTCTTAAACATCATGTCAAATGGTGTAAAATCACCCGTAAAGAATATAAAAAAGATCCTGCTATGTGGTGGCCACCAGAAGGATCTCTAGATGCCCCAACCATAGATGGCTTATTCAGCTTACTTTTTAAAATGTCTGATTGCGGAGGTATTGAATGTCTGGCTGCATGGGAAAAGGTATCTAGAAAACATAAGAAGCCCCCTCCTTATAAAATGTGTTCGGAAAAAGCTTCTTTGCAATTTGAGAAGGAAGAAGAATTGCCAAATGCATGGGCTTCTCCTTATGTTGCATTAAGAAGAGAGTTAGCTGCTGTTTCAGCAGAAGCCTCTGCTCCGATGTTAGTACAGTCAGGAACAGTGAAAAGGGCGCTTGAGATCTCTTACATGCATGATACCCCTATGCATCAAGAGGATGATCAGGAGAGAACCCTTCAGAGGACAGATAGAATTAGGGCTGTGCCTGAGCCGAGACATAACATAGGACCATTGCTAGATAGAGACGGCAAGCTGTTCTTTGATTAATATGGGGACACATGGCAATACACCTCACTAAGCCGGGACGCCTTAGCCAAGTCCAGAAGATTAGATAAACCTACAAGCTCAGGGTCCCTCGCCAGTTCGGACCAGGAACCAAGCAAAAGCAATAGAAAAAGCCCTCAGAGAAGCAGGAGTTAGTGTTACTCCTGGAGGAAGGAAGAGAGATAGAGATTATTTTGCCTCCCAGTTATGGGATGCACCCCTGAAACAAATGCCTCTGAGAAAGGTTGCTCTTCCAGGAGTGGCAGATGGCGCTGGAAATTACACAGCACATATAAACAAAGTTTATATTCCCTGGAAACCTCATGAGATTAGAGCAATTGTAGCAGATTTACCAAATCTTGAAATGTGTCCAAAGAAGTGGTGCAAAAAGCTAGCATGGGTACAAAAGACATAACAGGCTACCTACGGAGATATGTGGATTTTGATTGATTGTGCAATACCAGAGAAGTATGAAGACGTGTGGAATGTGTTTGCAAAGAATAAGGGTGCTTATGAACAAGTAGTATGAAAAAGGGAAGAGGGACATCCTGATGTATAAGAATCAAAACTTGATAAATTAAATGAATATTAAAGGATTGGATAAGCACTACCTTTGATAAGGGCAGGAAATGAGAGTGTTAATGGATGTCGTTCAGAAGAAAGAAGAGGATGAGTTAGACAATTGGAATAGATTTAAAGACGCTATTCAGAAGCATACTGATTGCATGGTTGATGATGATGCTGATATGAAACGGCCAGACTTGGTGAATGTGTTAGTAGGGGGAATGTTGCCAGATGTTACGGAATAAATAGATCTGTGTACAGTAGGATGGAGGAAAAAGTCAGCCCCTGAGTTAGTGGATATAGCAGAGATAGCTCAGATTGCTTATGATGTTTTGCAAAAATGGAAAGAGAAAATAGAAAGGAGAGAACTAAAATAATGAATGTGCAGACACCAGTAACACAGGGGAAAAATCCTGTGTTAGAGTCCCTGGGAGTGCCAGTCTCAACGGTACAGGTAACACCTCAAGGGGTGCCTTATTCACCCTCGGGGTTGTGTATATTTCTAATTATGGTGCCCCACAGAAAATAAAATGTAATTGGAAGCCAAATGAGGGACAACGGAGGAATCTGAGAATTCAGTCCCGATATCAGCAGATAGTCCCTGCCAGGGCTTGTTTGCCTGTCATGCAGCCACGAGTGCCACCCACATGTTTCAAATGTGGAACAGAGGGTCATCTGGCTCGGGATTGCAGGCGACGCTATGATGAGGTGGGATGTAATGATAAAACAAAGAAATCAGAAATTTTGTGCCCCACCTTGGCTGTCATTGAAATAGACTCCGTCTGAGCCAATGGTTGAAATAAATGTAAATGGTATAGATCTGTTGGGCTTAACCCTAGATTGCCCACCTCTAATCAGAAAGTTTCTCTGGTTGGGGTGAGTAATAGAGTATTTTCAGCTGAAGTTACCAAATCAGTGTCTGTTACACTGGAAGAGCATTCAACTACGCATTCGTTTGTGTTGTCACTACATTCCCCCTGTAATTTGCTAGGACGAGATCTATTGTCCAAAATGGTAGTAACAATTGCATTATCTCCAACTATTATTGATATACCTAATGGGGTAGGGGAATAGGCAGCAGATCTCCCCTTCATGCCTTCTATTCTAGCAGATCTGGAGGGAGGAGTCCCTGAGGGAGCTAAACAGGAAATTAACCCCTCACTGTGGGTATCGGGAGCAAACACTCCCAGACTAATGAAAGTTCCCCCAGTGAGACTGAAAAGGAATCCTGCAATAACAGTACCCGGACCTCCACAATACCCTTTGTCTCCTGAATCAGTGGAAGGTATAAGATCAGTGCTAGAGGAGTTAATACAGGAGGGGGTCCTTATCCCTTGTAGGAGTAAGCCAAAACCATTAAAACCAGGAGAGGATTGTTGTCGCTGAAGATTGGTGCATGACCTACGGGCCATTAACAAGGTAACTATACCATCAGCTCCTGTTGTACCAAATCTGTCCACTATATTGTCAATGATACCTCCCTCTGCCACTCACTTCACTGTAATTAATTTGGCATCAGCTTTTTTCAGCATACCTATTCACCCCGATGACCAATGGCTGCTGGTCTTCACGTTTGAAAAAAATCAACTAACTTAGGGGAGGCTCCCAATGGGATACCGTAACTCCCCAAGTGTTTTTTTCAGGCACTGAAGGATAAGCTGGAGGAATGACAACCCCCAAGGGGGTCAGTGTTGGTACGATATGTGGATGATCTGTTGTCAGCTTCCCCTTGTCAGCAAGACTGCACGGAAGATACAATTTCCCTGATGAATTTTCTGACCATGATTGGACAGAAGGTAGATGCAACTAAAGTACAGTGGGTTAAAACTAAAGTTCAATATTTAGGACATTGCATAGGAAATTGCATTTCCAAGGTAATCAAGCATCTAACAGACAAATGAAAGACAGTGATTGCTAAACAGCTAATCCTAAAAAAATTAAACAGTTAAGGGCATTCTTAAGAATAGTGAGGTATTGTAGGCAGTTCTTGCCTCAATATTCCACTAGTATAGGTCATTTACAGGAATTATTAAAGGGACATACTAAGGGTAGTTACAAGTTTACTGAGGATGAATTAACCCCAGCAGTAAGGAATGCTTTCAAAGAAATCAAAGCATCTTTACTGACAGTTCTGAATCTCGGGTTACCTAACTATAGTAAACACTATTACTTATTTTGTGCAGAAGTTAACAGACATGCTACTAACTCAGCAGTTTTGTGACAGACACAGACCAATAGGCTACTACAGCTACCTACTGGATAGTGTAGCCAGAGGACTTCCTGGCTGTTTAAAATCAATGGCAGCTGCTGCCCTGTTAGTAGAAGTAGTAGGAAATACCTTAAAGTGGTTGTAAACCCTAAATACAACAAAAACAAAAAAAACCTCATTATGAATAACTTACCTGAGATCGAAGCCCCCGCAGCAGTCCTCGTTCACCGCTCAGGCGGCCGACATTGCTCCCGTCGGTTACTTCCGGGTATCGTGGCTTTGGCGCTGTGATTGGTCGGAGCCATAAGGAAGTCACTCCCACACATGCATGCAGGAGCTGCCGGTAACTGCACAGTCTAGCTGAAGCAATGGCACGTATGTATCATGCAAATACAGGGGATGTCTACTAAACTGTGCAGGTTTAGGAGATATCCAGTGTAGCTACAGGTAAGCCTAATTATAGGCTTGCCTGTAATAAAAAGTGGTTGTAAAGGGTTCACAACCACTTTAAACCTAATATGTCCTCATGATCTAGAAGCAATGCTCAACAGTGCATATTCTAAGCATTTCTCCATACAAAGAGTGACTCATTATCATCTAGTTTTATTGGCAGCCTTACATCTGTGTATCCAACGGTGTCAGACTTTAAGTCCAGCTACCTTTTTGCCTGAAGCTAACACTGATGTTGATGACACTAATGACTGCTATGACCATGATTGTACTACAGCTATTGACAAAGTCACCAAGCCTAGACCTGACTTGCAGGATGTTCCCATAGCAGGGTTGTCCCCCTGTGCAAACCTCTTTGTGGATGGATCATCAATTAGAAGGGATGATGGGCTCACACTAGCTGCTAGTGCAGTGGCGAATGGTGAGGGAAATTTACTGCATGCTTCAGTCCTGTCAAATTCCAAATCTGCATAGGTGGCTGAGCTAACTGCTTTGTGTGTTGCTTTGAAATTGTAAATGTACTGTAAATGTCTACAGTGATTCTGCCTATGCAGTAGGAATACTGCATAGCTTTGCTCAGCTGTGGGAGGAACAAGGTTTTCTAACTGCAGCAGGAATGCCAATACAACACAAGAATGTAATCATCAGATTGTTAACAGCAGTGGCAATGCCTTTGCATGTTGCTGTTATCGAGTGCAAAGCTCATACTCGTTCTGATGATTGTGTATCAGCTGATGAATATGCTAAAGCAGCAATCTATGCATACCCATCCAGTGCCATGCCTATGTAGTTTCTGACTGATTTACCTGTTTATTTACACATTTTTTCTGCCTTACAGACCATCCTGGCACTCTAAAGGGGCTGTTGTGATTTGAATGGCCTGTGGACCGCAAAGGCAAAAGTGGTTGCCTCTTCCGACTCTGTTTCCTTTAAGTCATGGGCCTTGTCATGTCTCAACAGGAGGGATGTGTCAGATTATTAACAGACACTGGTGGGCCCCAGGTTTTGAGACATATGCTGCTAAGAAGATTTGTGAATGTGTTACATGCCAAACCCATAACATTGGGAAGCCAGTATCTACCCCTATGAAGCACATTCCACATACTGAAGAGCCATTTTCAAATTGTGCAAATTTACTTTTTAGATATGCCCCCTTGTAGTCGGTTCAAGTATTTGCTGGTTTGCGTGGATCCATTTTCGGGATGGGTGGAGGCCTACCCGAATGTAAAAAATGATGGCAGGACTGTAGTAAAATGTCTCACTAGAGAATTGATCCCTAGATTTGGTATAGGGGAAATATTCTCCTCAGATAGTGGAGCACCCTTTGATAATAAACTCATGGCAGAGGTGATAAGCATTCTAGGAATGAAACAGCAGTTACACCTCATATAGGCCACAGGCTAGTGGTTTGGTGGATCGCAGTAATCAATCTTTAAAGAGATACTTGGCAAAGTTGACAGAGAATGGAACAAGCACATGGGTAGAAGCCCTCCCAATAGCATTGACTGCCATTAGAATCACTCCTCAAAAAAAACATGGACTGTCACCTTTTGATATACTGTTTGGGCGACTACCCAAAAGAGGACCTATGCAGCCTGTACAGCCGGAGACTGTGACATTATTAAGTGGTCAAGATGACACGATTGACTATGTACAAAAATTATCAAATGTGTTTTCTGATACTTTATTCCAGAGCTAAAGCAGGACAACTTGTGGACACAAGTGAACAAACTCACGGACTAAGTTCGGGAGATTGGGTGTATGTCAAGAATCATAAAACTGCGAACCACTTTATCTCCCAGGTGGAAAGGACCATTTCAAATCATTCTTGTGTCCCCTACTGCAGTAAAGCTGAAGGACTACAAGTACTGGGTGCATGGTTCGCATTGTAAAAAAAATGTAGCTCCTGTGGACAATAGAGTCCAGACCTCAGTGGGCAAGTATTGTTCTGTTCCTTTATCATAAAGGTCACCTCCACTGACCCGTGCCTGAGCAAGAAGACAAAATTAATCTTCTAGGACCTAAACCCGATGTAGGCCTCTGGAGCATCATTCTCTGTGGTGGGACAGTGATATGGGTTACAGTCATGACATATGAATGGATCCAACAAGAAGAACAGGGTAAGATATCTAGTACCTTCTCAATAAACACAACCATATTGGAAGAAATGGCATACTTTGAATCTAGCCCTGAGCACCATTTAGGAAGAGAAGTGAATGAGTACCATGTCCAGTTTGCTGAACCTTTTCATAACTCCTTTGTATCTAGGCATCTACAGGCTGCAAAGAAGTTGAACATTAGCGATTGCTGGATATGTACACATGCACCTACCTCACACCAGGCTATGCCATTACTGGTTGTTCCTAGTGGTTTGCAGGACATAGAAGATAGAAGTGCACATTTCAGTGATGTTAGTATCTCACTAACTGACAGATCCATTTCTCTTTTGTTATTTACGAATGTTCCTATGAAGCCACCTGCAGTATGCATTAACTTTACACGAATATACTCGCCTGAACTGTTAGATAAGAATTTTCAGAGTACCACCAGGAACATTGGTAACTCTAATGCCGCGTACACACGTACGGACTTTTCCCGGCGGACCTAAGTCCAGCGGACAATCCGCTGGACTTTGCCGCTAGGTACGCTGGACTAAAAAGCGAACGGACTTGACCACACACGATCACGCAAAAAGTCCGGCGGTTCACGCGATGACGTACGCACGTACGACGGGACTAGAAAAAGGAAGCTCGAGATCCCAAACGACACCCTTTGGGCCCCGTCAGCTAATCTCGTGTGTATCGCGTGTTAGTTGACGTTTGGTTAGAGACGATTCGCGCTTCTCAGACTTCTGCTTAATTCGTTCGCTTCTGCCGTTCAGTTTGTGCTTGTGAGGTTTGTATCTGGCTTTCAGTGCGTGTGGATCAGTTCCTACCTGTTCTCAGGCCGTTCTGGTCCGCTCGTTCCTGTTTTTCAGGTCGTTCTTCATAGGCCTTGCTGTTCTTCAGTGCGTTCTGTTAAGTTGTTTGTTTGATCAGCCGACCGTTTTGAAGCCATGGAGTGTGGACGTACTCGGGAACGAGTTCGTGCTGTGCAGGGGCTCGGTGTTGCGGTTAACACCTTGGCACGAGCCCGGTCCATGAACAGGGTGAGGAGGAGTTCATGGACCAAGAATTGGTTGCGCCAGCGTGACCAATTCTCGCATATGCCTTTGCTCCGTGAGATCCGTGAGAATAATCCTGATGATTTCAGGAATTATCTCCGGATGACGGACCCCATTTTTCACCGTCTGTTGGCTTCGCTGTCCCCTTATATTAGCAGGCAGAATACCTGCATGCGGCAAGCCATCAGTGCGGAGCAGAGGCTAGTCGCCACGTTGCGTTACTTGGCGACGGGGAGAAGCTTGCAGGACCTCAAGTTCACGACAGGCATCTCCCCCCAGGCTCTGGGGCTCATTATTCCAGAGACCTGTTCTGCCATTATCCACGTCCTGCAGGAGGAATACATTAAGGTAAGTCTTCTCTTTTAAAATTACCTATGTCTTGTATGTTTGTTAATGTAGTGCATCAATGTCATCATTAGCTAATTACCATGATAGGACTATTCTATGAATGTCCCCTATTCCTTTTATTTTTGGATTTTGTTTTTTTTGTCTAGTATTTTATGGTTGACTTATCGAAATAGTTTTAAGAATGTATTATTTAGTGGGTCACATGCATATTTGCTTGCACCAACCTCCCCAGCATGGAAGCTTGGCCCCCTAAACACCCCTAGCCTAGTCACTTTCTTTGGTTAAAAATGTATATTACCAGCTCCATTGTACAGCTTTACTCACCCCCCCTTTCACCCCCCTTGACCCTCAATTTTAAATTGATTGCATGTGGTTTTGGTCAGCTTGTAATTATCCCCACCCCCCCACCCCCCCTGATAATTAATATCATGTGGTTTTGGTCAGCTTGTAATTATCCCCACCCCCCCTGATAATTAATATCATGTGGTTTTGGTCAGCTTGTAATTATCCCCACCCCCCCACCCCCCCTGATAATTAATATCATGTGGTTTTGGTCAGCTTGTAATTATCCCCACCCCCCCACCCCCCCTGATAATTAATATCATGTGGTTTTGGTCAGCTTGTAATTATCCCCACCCCCCCCACCCCCCCTGATAATTAATATCATGTGGTTTTGGTCAGCTTGTAATTATCTCCACCCCCCCACCCCCCCTGATAATTAATATCATGTGGTTTTGGTCAGCTTGTAATTATCCCCACCCCCCCACCCCCCCTGATAATTAATATCATGTGGTTTTGGTCAGCTTGTAATTATCTCCACCCCCCCACCCCCCCTGATAATTAATATCATGTGGTTTTGGTCAGCTTGTAATTATCCCCACCCCCCCACCCCCCCTGATAATTAATATCATGTGGTTTTGGTCAGCTTGTAATTATCCCCACCCCCCCACCCCCCCTGATAATTAATATCATGTGGTTTTGGTCAGCTTGTAATTATCCCCACCCCCCCACCCCCCCTGATAATTAATATCATGTGGTTTTGGTCAGCTTGTAATTATCCCCACCCCCCCCCCACACACACCTTTAATTAATTGCATGTGTATTGTGTGACCTTACAATTATTTACTCCCCACCCACATCCCCATTATTATCTTCTCTGGTCCATCAGAGGGGTCATCAATCAAAGATTTGTCCCTTTTATCCTTAATCTTTTGGCTTTATTTCAAGGATTTACAAAATAAATACATATGTTCTTCCAAATTGTTTGTTAATTTGTAGCATTTAGTTTGGTGTTTTGCCTGGTTTAAAATTTAAATTGTATCTTTCTGTTTTACTTCACAGTGTCCCTCCACGCCACAGGAATGGCAGACTGTGGCTTCCCAGTTTGCTGCCCGTTGGGACTTTCCCAACTGCGGAGGGGCGATTGACGGCAAACACGTGCGAATTGTGCCCCCACCCCATTCGGGGTCATACTATTGGAATTATAAGGGGTTCCATAGTATCGTGTTGATGGCGGTGGTGTCGGCACAATATGACTTTCTGTATGTGGATGTGGGGAAAAACGGCCGGATGTCGGACGGAGGAGTCTTCAACCACACGGAGTTCGGTCATCGTCTCCAAACTGGTGGGCTGGAGCTGCCACCAGATGAAGATAATGTGGAGGGACTCCCCTTCGTCTTCATTGCCGACGAGGCGTTCGGTCTGGGTGACCATCTGATGAGGCCATTTCCCCAACGATCCCTCACCCCTGAGAGGAGGATTTTTAATTATCGGTTGGCCAGAGCAAGAAGGGTGGTGGAAAATGCCTTTGGTATTATGGCCAACCGTTTCAGATTGCTCCTTACATCCCTACATCTGGCAGAGTACAAACTCAATACTATTATTCTTGCATGCTGTGTCATGCACAATTATTTACGGAAACATTCAGGAACATACTCCTTACCAATTGGCCCTGAGGCCGGAGTGGAAGGCAACATGACAGGGCTGGATAATCGCCCTCTTGGTTCCGCACCACAATCAGCCCAGCAAGTGCGGGACCTTTATGTACAGTATTTTAATGGTAGGGGGGCCATTGAAATGGCAGCAGACCCTTAAACCACCTTTTTCATTTACAAAGAATAAATACAGTTATTTATGTTTGAAATATTGGTAGTTTCGTATTGTTTTGCTTTTAATTTGGCCTGTTTTATATGTTGTCCTAGTGCACATCTTAATAGTGGCAAACTTGTTTAGCGTTTAGTAAATAAGCCCCTTTGTCAATGAACCACAACATGTTTTTGTCAAACTGGTAGTATTTAAAAAGAAGAAGCCACACATTTTTGAATTTGTGCAAACATTATTTTTTTTATTATAGTGCACATCCAAAACTTTTTTTTTTTTTTTTTTTTTTTTTTTTTTTGTTTTTTTTTTTTTTTTTTTTTTTTTTTTTTTTTTTTTGAACAAGATTTTTTTTTTTTTTTTTTTTTATGTTATCTTTTTGACATTTTTTTGGTGTTTTTCTCACAACACATTTTTTTTTTTTTTATTTGATTGATTTTTTAAAACAAACATAAAAACATGTTTAAAATTGTTAAAAAATTTTGGCTTAGCATTTGAAATTATTTACACAATGTAAAAGTCCAGAACTTACAAAGTTCAACAGTTAACCCATGAACAGAAGAAGCCAAATTTTTAATATGCACACTAATTTAACTGGAAAATGGGTAATGTCAACATGTGCTATGTTCCATCATGGGGAATCAATGGACGTGTTTTGTGTGTGAAACCCCTTCCCTCTCACCTACTAGCATTAGGGGTTGCAAACACCAAATGCGTCCATTGAGATCCCCTGATGGCACATAGCACATGTTGACATACCGTGTGCATATTAAAAATTTGGCCTCTAAAATTAGTTAAACAGCGCATCAAAAGGGGAATGAAGGACATGATTGATGTTAAGAAATGTAAAAGGGGTCTTTAGATTCTCCCCAAAACATCAATCATGTCCTTCATTCCCTGCTGCATGGTGGCCATCTCCTTCTGCATATTTTCCAGCTGCAGATTCCAGGCCATGATCTGGCCAATAAGCCTGTGGGCACTGTCAGTGGAAAATGGCTCCGCAGCTTGTCGTTCCACAAACAGATCAGCATCACCTAAAAGTTGGGTAGATAAAACACAAGAAAAAAAGTGTCAAAAACATGCAGACCTTAATTTATTAGCTCAATCTGTGTTCTGAGACACTCACTTGGTGGGGTGCAGATTTGATCGACTTCAACGACCTGTTCCGCCACATCCACGCGCGGGCTTGGGCTAACTGCCCAATTAGTCTGGTGATGCCGGGAGGTCCTCGTAGGTTCGGACTGACGTCTGAGTCTTTTGCCCCCTATGGTAATGGAACACAAAAAGGTACACTTTTGAATCACACTGATATTTGAGTGCCAAAATAGGATTAGTAAACATTGTTTAAAAGTCTTGCCAATTATTAGCAGTTTGTTAGAAGATCCTACTTGAAGACAGAATTGAAATGTCTATCTAATGAAACTCCAATACTTAAACCGCCCTTCAACCCTAAATTTGAACTTCCGCTCATTGGATCCCTGCACCCCTGTGGTGTCTTATTTTGAACCTTTTAGGGGGGATGGGTTGCAGATACCTGTGTAAGGCAGGTATTTGCACACACATCCGGCCCTAGACTCCCACAGAAGTATACGCCACATCCCGTACCACCGTGCTGTCTGCTGGGACACACAGGGGTCCCCGAGCTCGCGCGGACCAGTCCTATTGCATTGCGCAACTGGCGCATGCCCAATAGTGACCCGGGAAGTGAAGCCGCAAACATTAATTTCATGATTGCAAGATCAGAGATTGTAGCTGCACCATCCAAGGGACAGGTGAGTGTACTTGTTTGAAAAGTCACCACCTACAGTATTTAGAGATGATGAGCATTTTTTGGGAATTGTGAGCTTGACACCCTGCTTAACATATTTATCCCCCCCCCCCCAAAACAGCCTCTGGAGTCCCTGTGTAAGTTACCCCTAAAACCCTTACTACAGCAGTAATTGTATAGATAGTGACAATAATAAACAACCTTACAACTCCACCAACCCAAAGCCAGGTAAACTCAATAAACGTTATGAAGACAAACGGAACTTTCATCAAATATGCGCAAGTTTCAGGTACGAATGGTAATAACATCTGCGCAAGTTTCACGTACGAATGGTAATAACATCTGCGCAAGTTTCAGGTACGAATGGTAATTACATCTGCGCAAGTTTCACGGACGAATGGTAATAACATCTGCGCAAGTTTCACGGACGAATGGTAATAACATCTGCGCAAGTTTCACGTACGAATGGTAATTACATCTGCGCAAGTTTCAGGTACGAATGGTAATTACATCTGCGCAAGTTTCACGGACGAATGGTAATTACATCTGCGCAAGTTTCACGGACGAATGGTAATTACATCTGCGCAAGTTTCACGGACGAATGGTAATAACATCTGCGCAAGTTTCACGTACGAATGGTAATTACATCTGCGCAAGTTTCACGGACGAATGGTAATTACATCTGCGCAAGTTTCACGGACGAATGGTAATAACATCTGCGCAAGTTTCACGGACGAATGGTAATTACATCTGCGCAAGATTAGACATATCAAGTATAACCATAGTAGCGCACGTGCTTGACTTACTTTTTTTGATGGCTTTTCGAATTCTCCTGTACTGATCGTGCTCCCTGGATTTGATGTCGGACCATCGTTTGCGCAGTTGATCCTTGCCCCTTCGTACGCCGAATTTCTGCTCCAGGGTGCTGACGATTGTAGTGAGAATCTTGTCCTTGCGCAAGTTGGGACGAGGGTACGGGCCATTTTCCCCGTCGTAATCTTCCCTTTGGAGGATGTCCACCATCTCCACCATCTCTTCAAAGGCCATATTGGTGGCCTTATATCTGCTGCTGGATGCAGATGTGTTGGCTTCTTGGCTTTCCTCCGCGCTACTGGCTGAGAATGTGTCCGCCATATTCATGAATTAATTCACCAACAATGCAACGAGGGGAAGCGGGGCGGGGAATACTCGTCATGAGGAACGTCATGGGCGGGCGACGCGGAGGACGCAGGCGGACTTCGACGCGTGCGCAGTGTATATAAGGCTGTTTGAGGGGCCCACGTGTTCCCGAACGGAAGTAGCGAGCGCTCTGTACGAAGGTAAGTGTTTTCTAGGATGCATTACTGTGTTTTTTTTTGGGTTTTGGGCCAGCATTTTTTAAGGATATGTGTGTGTTGCTGGCTGTGTGTAGGGGTTGCTGGCTGTGTGTAGGGGTTGCTGCCTGTGTGTAGGGGTTGCTGCCTGTGTGGATGTGTTGCTGGCTGTGTGTAGGGGTTGCTGCCTGTGTGTAGGGGTTGCTGCCTGTGTGGATGTGTTGCTGGCTGTGTGTAGGGGTTGCTGCCTGTGTGTAGGGGTTGCTGCCTGTGTGGATGTGTTGCTGGCTGTGTGTAGGGGTTGCTGCCTGTGTGTAGGGGTTGCTGCCTGTGTGTAGGGGTTGCTGCCTGTGTGTAGGGGTTGCTGCCTGTGTGGATGTGTTGCTGGCTGTGTGTAGGGGTTGCTGCCTGTGTGTAGGGGTTGCTGCCTGTGTGTAGGGGTTGCTGCCTGTGTGTAGGGGTTGCTGCCTGTGTGTAGGGGTTGCTGCCTGTGTGGATGTGTTGCTGCCTGTGTGTAGGGGTTGCTGCCTGTGTGTAGGGGTTGCTGCCTGTGTGTGGGTGTGTTGTGTAATGTTTGTTAGGAAAAACTGGTTGTGCGTTTTAAGTAACATTTGTGTTTTTGGTCTTTTGTATTGCCATTACTAACAAAACAGAAACAAACATGTCATCACCCCAGTTGAATCCATTCAAGGACCAGCAGTTCATGTCCGAATTCATTGCCCTGTACAGAAAAAATACCAACCTGTGGCAGCTCAAGAACCCTTTATATGGCAATAGGGATGTCCGGAAGGCAACACTGGGGCCACTTGTGGCTTTTGTGAAGACTAAAGTCCCCAACGCAAACACCAAGTTTGTGGAAGCCAGAATTGCAAGTTTAAGGCACATGTACAAGCGGGAGCGCAAGAAGATTGAGGAATCAGTCAGATCAGGAGCAGCAGCAGAGAATGTTTATGTACCCAAGCTGTGGTACTACAACCAACTGACTTTTATAGGTGACCAGATGGAACCCAGGCAATCACTGTCGACTCTTCCCTCCACCCTTCCCTCCACTCTTCCCTCCACTCTTCCCTCCACCCCAGCTGAGGCTTCCACGGAAGGAGAAGACCCCTCCACCTTGGAGCAGGCTGATGCGCCCAGCTGGAGCCAGGTATATATTTAGTAGCCTAAATTGTGATTGTGTGAATATTAATGCTGTAAACGTTAAAATGTGAAACAATTAACACCCTGAACTCAAAATTGTGAAAAAAACTGACAAAAATTATGCACACTTCTAAAAAGTGTTGGTGCAACATATCGATACATATATAGTGTATACATACATCCAGTAGTGGCAAAAAAAGCGTTAGACAACATTGGTGATCTGGTTGGAAAATGCAGGGGTCCAAATGATAGCCTTTTGGATCTTTTGGAAAATTTAGATGCTCGTTCCTAAGTTTACAATTGGATGATTGAGGAGGCCAGAAACCACAAAACAGGTGTTTGATTTTTGATTTTATTTGCACACAGGATGAGCTGACCCAGGATGATGCCGGGACAAGTGGTATGGAGGAGGAGGAGGACATGACCAACGAGAGCCAGGAGGTGGCTGGGCCCAGCACGAGCCAGAGTGACAGCCAGACCCAATTAAGAAGTCTACCTACACCCCTGCCCTTACCCCCAAGAAGGCCCAGGAGGATGACCATTGTTGAGGAGGAATCACTGCAACTGATTCGGAAGGCGAGTGCCATTCTTGACAAACCCACCCTTCCAGAAGAGGCCTATGCCAGCTACGTGTCCAGCAGGTTGCTGGAAATGGAGAGGGGCCAACGGCACCTGTGTGAGGGCCTAATTTCTCAGGCAATTAGGGGGGGTTTGAGGGGTGAATTACAAGAATCCACCCGCCTGACCCATGAAGGCCCGACACCAACTTCTCCTCCTCCTCCTCCTCGTCCTCCTTCTTCTCCTCCTCCTCCTCCTCCTCCTCCTCGTCCTCCTACTCCTCCTCCTACCACAAGTCAGCCTCCAAGGAAGCGTGCAGGGAAGACTGCAGGGAAGAGTGCAGGGCAGCGTGGTGGGAAGAGTCGGAAGTGATTGCCTGGCTTCAGTCTGGTCTCACAGAAGACACAGGCTGTTGTAGTGCCACAGCTTGGGGACATAGATGTCATCTGCTGCTGTTCCTGGTCTGTCTGATTCCTGGTCAATCTTCTTGTGCTCCCTATATTGTATGAAATGTGCCCAAGCTTAATTTTTGGCTTCACAAACTTGGTGTCTGCCGTTGGGGCAAAAAGTCTTCACAAAATCTACAAGTGGCTCCAGTGTTGCCTTCCTATTTTGTTTTGCCTTGTTTGTTTTAACCAGAATAAATGGTCATTTAATTTTCATCAAATAATGATATACGTGCTTGTTATTCAAAAACATAGTTTCTTTAGGAGTAGGCAGGTACATGTCTAAACATTCATTTGACAATACAAGTGTAAAGTGCAACTTCAATGGAACTGCAAGTGCAGTCGCTGGAAAGGTGAGGGTTAAGATCTGAATTAAGGGCAAGCTCTGCTGACTCCACAA
This sequence comes from Lithobates sylvaticus, assembly GCA_028564925.1. NCBI lineage: Eukaryota > Metazoa > Chordata > Amphibia > Anura > Ranidae > Lithobates > Lithobates sylvaticus. Next base: position 38,637,482 of record CM053033.1, on the reverse strand, counting down.
TTGTATCATGTGTAATAACTAATCCTTTTGATAACCAACAAATAATAAAAAATATCTATATAGAGATATATGTACATATATAATATATATATATATATATATATATATATATATATATATATATATTTTTATACACGTATAGATCTATATATCTATATATATTTATATATATATATATATATGTAGATATTGATATATATTTTTTTTGGCTTATTGAGAAATATAGATATATTTTTCATTTGGTGATTTGGATATCTATATCTATATCTATATCTATATATATATATATCTATATCTATATATATATATATATATATATATATATATATATATATATATATATATATATATATATATATATATACAAATATATAACTTCACTAAAGAATGCTGAAGAAAAAACGTTCGGGAGTACTCTGCGTGAATATACAAGCAGCAAGGCAAAATCATTCTTCAAGTACGATAACATACAAATCCCGCTGTCAGAAAAAAAAAAAAATAATAAAATCAGCAGCGTGACGATTGTGCGAGCTTCAAAACGAAGGCTAGTTTTACCAGACCGAGCGAGTCCGTGACATAATTGCTACTGAGCATGCGTCCTTTTTGGTACGCCGGACCATACTACACACGACCGGATTATCCGCTGGACTGCCAAGTCCAGCGGATAATTTGAGAACAAAACCTGAAACTTTAGTCCGCCGTACTTTGGCCAAAAAAAGTCCGCCGGCGCCCACACACGAGGGGATTATCCGCTGGACTTCGGTCCAGCGGATAATCCCGCGGGATAGTCCCTTCGTGTGTACGCGGCATAATGCCACGTACACACGGCCAGACTTTTCGACGGACTTGGTTCAGCGGACAATCCGACAGACTTTGCAGCTGAGGTCCGCCGGACTTTCAAACTAACAGATTTGGCCACACTCCAAAAGTCAGACGGATTCGAAAGTGATGACGTAGAATAAGGAAGTTCATAGTCAGTAGCCAATAGCTGCCCTAGCGTCGGTTTTAGTCTGTTGGACTAGCACACAGGCGACCGGATTTAGATTTGAAGAAAATTTTATTTCTAGGTCCGCCGGACTTTTGGGAAGAAAAAGTCAGCTGGAGCCCACACACAATCAAATTGTCCGACGGACTCTGGACCGCCGGACCAAGTCCGCCGGAAAGTATGATCGTGTTTACGCGGCATAACTGTATGAAAGTAGCTGCAATAGGATATTGGTTTGATGGAAAGGATACTGCTTGGAGCGCGGACAGATACAAGCAACTACAGGATTTAACCCAACACTCTGACAAAACTATTTAAAAATGCTGATGTGTTTACAAGGGTATAATATCAAGAAAGCCTGTTCTGCTCCACCAGGGTGTTGTTTCATCTGTGGTAAAAAGGCTTATACTTGGGTTCCATTAAATTCAATGGGTGTTTGTTACTTTGGTAGAGTTATACCGGCTACTTGGTATATGGATGATAATGAGTTTAAGAAAACACAGGTACATAAGATACCTATACACTTCCAGCATAGGAGAGATCTGTGGAAACATTAGAGAGTGAGAGCAGCAGTTTCTTGTCTTGGTAATTAGGCACTATTTTTATTTTGGGAGAAGTTGATTTCACAGATTTTATACTGATCAGTTAGTGATTGTGCTAATTGTGTCATATTATTTTATTATATTATTTTATTTTTATTGCTGTCTCATAAAATGAGAGCAATTGCACCCAGGACATAACTTCAGGGTAAACCTAACATTATACAGTTGCTGAAACAGGTGATAGGAAATCCTTCAACTGTCAAAAGTGAAATGTTTGGAAGACTTTTTTTTACCTTCTGTTGCTTCTGTATGACAGCAAGTGTAGCATGAGGCATGTACATGTAGCATGTACAGAGGCCATACCAACATATTTCAGCAAGTGTAGCATGTTCCCTTTAGTGAAAAAAGCCTGTCAGAGGATTTAACCCTTCCCCCTCAATCCAAAACTGGAGCTTACTTTTAGGGCTGGTTCAATCCAGATCATCAGATCATCCAGTCCAGAGCATTTTAAATCAGCAACAAAAACACATTCATATTGTTTTCCATGTATATCATGTAATTGTCCTAGTTCACACCATTGAAGTGTCTTCCAGTGCAGTCAACAAAGGTAGAGAATCCTGTATTTTTTCTGTATGAAACACATCTGAAAGGCAGCGAAATGCCACAAAAACACACTGGAACCAATTAAAAAATGCATCAAAAATACACTGGAAAGCGCAAGAAACAAAAAAATGAGGGGGGGACGCACCAGAAAACACATCAAACATGCATCAACAGCACATAAAAATTCATCAAAAATGCAAAAGCACTTCCAGAGCACAGAAACTGTGACGTGAACTGGCCTTTAAGTGATATGTAGTTGATTGTATATGTATTCTGATTTTTGCTTTAAGCCCCATACACACGGTCGGACCGTGGACCAACTTTCCCTTGGACTTTTGTCCAAAGGGCGTTGGCCCTCAAGTTGGTACTGCATACACACGGTCGGACTTTTGAGACAACCAACACGAACGTAATGACGTTACAACGTACTGACGACGCTTCAAAAGAGGACGTTCAATTCTCTCGCGTCACCCTTCGGGCTCCGTCTGCTAACTTCGAGCTAGCAGACGTTTGGTCAGTGGTGATTCGCGTACTTTTCGGTCCGTGTTACTTTCCGACCGTTTTGGCCAGCCATGTTGCGCGATCCTAGGAGAGAGCGTGCTGTTTATGGGCTTGGAGTCATTGCTGTGACTCGAGCCCAGTCTAGAAATAGGCGCAATACTGGGATAAGAAGTGTTTGGACCAAAACTTGGCTACTTAATCGTGACCAATTCAGCCATATGCCATTACTGCGTGAGCTACAGGAGAACAATCCGGATGATTTCCACAATTATCTGAGAATGACGGACTCCTGCTTTCAGCAGTTATTGTCCTTGCTGTCCCCCTATATTTCGAAGCAGGACACATGCATGCGGGCTGCAATACCAGCAGAGCAAAGGCTCATAGCCACTTTGCGCTATTTGGCAACAGGGAGGAGTCTCCAGGATATAAAATTCACAACAGGTATCTCTCCCCAGGCTCTGGGAGTCATTATCCCTGACACATGTTGTGCTATCATTCAAGTATTGCAGAAGGACTATATTCGTGTAAGTATTTTTGCTTTAATATCACTGTCATGTTTTGTAATGCATTTTATAGTTTTTGGCCATTCCATCCTCCACATTTTAGGAATATGGTGTGATTGAATGTCCTCTTTGTCCTCATGCATGCCTTAACCTTTTTCGTGGCCTACATGCATATTTTCCTCCCCTAACCTCCACAGCATGCTACACTGGGCCCATCCACACGTAGTCTAGTACTTAACACTGTATTTATTATGCTTCCTTCGTTACCCTAAACACCGCCTAAAATGTGTCCCAATATTATTCCTGCCCTTAAAAAGAGTCTCTTATTTAGTTTGAAACACTCCCCCCCTCCCCCCACACCCCCCCAACCTCCAAAAAAATTGAAAGAAAATGTAATAAAATATTAGAAAATGCAGAGTCAACCAACACAACTACTCCATCTGCAGATTTGGCAAAACACATATACTGTGTACCTTATTTTTTGACTTAAGATTGTGGCCTAAATGTAGTGTAATGGCCTGCCTGATTAGCTTTAAAATCGACAAATTAGACTTTCATCATGTTTTTTTTTCTCATTATGAATAGCTCCCAACATCCCTGTGCTGTGCCAACTTCCTTGCTTTTTAAGTTCATCTTAACAAATACTCATAATTAATTATCCTTTTTATTATTTAGTACGATGTATGTCAAAATGTGTATAGATTTTGTCAATGTGCATTCATATTTTTGTTTTATTCCACTGCTTACCTGTCCACCAGTGGCAGCTGGTGCTCCAATTTTTTGGGGGGGCGCAAAACAAACAGCCTCACTGTGCCATCAAACGCTGCCACTGTGCCATCAAATGCTGCCACTGTGCCCATCTAACACTGCCACTATGCCCATCTAACGCTGTCACTGTGCCCATTAAATGCTGCCAATGGCACTTACCTTGTCAGGTGGCGAGCGGTGTCTCCTCATCTTCTCCCGTGCTCCTGTCTTCACAGCGCCTGTGACTTCAGCCAATCAGGGGACCGGTAACACAGACCGGCAACCTGATTGGCTGAGAGGCGGGTCTGTGTTAGGGAAGCGATGTATTCGCTTCGCTAACACAATACTGTGTAAGCAGCGAACGCAAAGCATTGCGCCCGCTGTTTACACTTCTGGAAGCCTATTAGAGCACACCGCTCTAATAAGGTCCCCTATTTGAGCTTTACAGCTCTAAAAGGGCGCTTCCAGAAACACCCCCCCCCCCCGCTGTAATTCACATGCCCGGCGCCCGACAAGGGGCCGGACACCTGAATAGGGGGGCGGCAGCGGTGACAATAGCTAGATTCATGCAATGCATTAATCTATCTATTGGTGATAGAGCGGTGCAGGAGAGGGGGGGCGGCGCTCCTGCGCCCTCTATGCACGCACCGCCACTGCTGTCCACTGGCCTGATAATCTTGTCAAGATGGATGGCTTACCCAAATTAAACTTAAATTTTAATGCCTTTAGTTCTCCTGGAAGTGTTGAGGTTTACTTGTCCAAAACAGATACTCATTCAACTCCCCCTTCCTAAGCTTTTTTTAATGTGCCACCAGAGGGGGTGAGGGACCATATAATTGTACCTTTTTATTTTGTTCTTGAAATGCACTTTTACATGTTAGAATATTATTTTGGCCCACAATGTTTGTGTCAAATATGTTTGCAATTTAATGTACTCCGGTATTAATTTTTGCTTTATTTGTTTGACTCCACAGTTTCCGAAAAACAGCCAGGAATGGCAGGATGTTGCTGCGCAGTTTGGCCATTTATGGGATTTCCCCAACTGTGGAGGTGCCATAGATGGCAAACATGTGAGGATAGTGCCACCACCAAATTCTGGATCCTATTTTTTACTTATAAAGGTTTTTCTAGCATTGTCCTCCTTGCTGTGGTGTCAGCCAAATATGAGTTTTTATATGTCGACGTTGGTATTAATGGTCGTCACTCAGATGGAGGAGTTATGATGAACACAGAATTTTATGACCGGCTGCAGAGAGGAATTTGCCACGTGCTGAGGACAATGTGGAGGGCCTCAATTTTGTTTTTGTCGCAGATGATGCTTTTTCTTTGGGGCCACATATTCTAAAGCCCTTCCCAATGCGGAATCTGACCCCAGAGCAACGGATTTTTAATTACAGGCTCTCTCGTGCCCGAAGGGTAGTCGAAAATGCCTATGGCATCATGTCCAGCCGATTCCGGATCTTTTTAACAGCCATAAATTTGGCTGAATATAAATTAAATCATGTGGTATTATGCTGCTGCATCCTGCACAATTTTCTACGGAGGAATGCTTCCAGCTACATTGGCTTAGGGGCAACGGGTGAACCAGCTGAAGAGTCCTTGATGCCAGCACTTGAAAGTGCACATGCTGGTTTTGGCATCCAGAATGGGCGTGTTGTCCGCCAACAATACACCGACTATTTTATTGGTCGAGGGGCAGTGCCTTGGCAGCAAAATGTTTTGGAGAATTAGTTACAATTGTAATAAAAAAATAAAATATTCTTTAATTTGAATGACTGTTGTCTGTTTCTTATATGTTTGCAACTAGCCATGATCTTTGTCCTTTTTGCCACTAGTTTGAACCAACCTGATGTGCAACATGAGGTATCCATCTCAATTCCAGCTAACTTGTAGATTGTGCTGTATTTCACCTACACACATTTTTGAGTACATGGTCAATGCAACTACAACCACGTAACAAATATACTGATATTGAGCATTGAAATAAGAAGGCACACATTGGTTTTGTTTCAACTTTTTTTATTCTGTGCACATTCACATGTGCCTTTTCTTTTTTTTTTTTTTTTTGGTTATTTTTTGATTATTTTTTTCAACATGAAAAATATATTTTTTTGGTATTTTTTGATTATTTTTTTTCAACATGACAAATGTATTTTTTTGGTATTTTTTGATTATTTTTTTTCGACATGACAAATATATTTTTTTGGTATTTTTTGATTATTTTTTTTTAACATGAAAAATATATATTTTTGGTATTTTTTGATTATTTTTTTTTAACATGAAAAATATATATTTTTGGTATTTTTTGATGATTTTTTTTTAACATGAAAAATATATTTTTTTGGTATTTTTTGATTATTTTTTTTAACATGAAAAATATATATTTTTGGTATTTTTTGATTATTTTTTTTTAACATGAAAAATATATATTTTTGGTATTTTTTGATTATTTTTTTTTAACATGAAAAATATATTTTTTTGGTATTTTTTGATTATTTTTTTTTACATGAAAAATATATATTTTTGGTATTTTTTTTGATTATTTTTTTTTTAACATGAAAAATATATTTTTTTGGTATTTTTTGATTATTTTTTTTCAACATGAAAAATATATTTTTTTGGTATTTTTTGATTATTTTTTTTTCAACATGAAAAATGTATTTTTTTGGTATTTTTTGATTATTTTTTTTGGAACATCAAAAATATATATTTTTTTTTTTTATAATCAAGTTTTTTAAAAATATAAAAAACAATAAAAACAAATAAACTTTGCAAGGATGATGATGCGCAATCGAGTCAACATCATGCAGCAGCAAATGAGGAACTAGATATGATTGAAAACTTTAATTTTTTTAATTTAATTTATTCTGGCCAAAATATCAATCATATCTTTCATTTGCTGCTGCATGATGTTCAGTCGATTGCGCATGGCATCTATTTCCCCGTTCCACCCCATTATTTGCCCGATGAGCCTCTGCGCACTGTCCTGAGTGAACGGTTGCTCCAAAACCAGCACATCATCTAAAAAAAGTAAGAAAAAATAATGTATTAATAAAGGTGTGGCCAGACATAGATTATGTGCAACAGTGGTGAAACAGTGGTGTCAGACACTCACCTGGTGACATCTCTGTCACTTCCTCCACCTCCTCTTCCACAACATCCTCCACATCGCTGGGACTAATTCCCCAAACAGGCCGGTGAGGGTGGGGGTCCTGGCGAGGATGGGGGTCCTGGCGAGGCTGGGGGTCCTGGCGAGGATGGGTGTCCTGGCGAGGGTGGGGGTCCTGGCGAGGGTGGGGGTCCTGGCGAGGATGGGTGTCCTGGCGAGGGTGGGTGTCCTGGCGAGGGTGGGGGTCCTGGCGAGGATGGGTGTCCTGGCGAGGGTGGGGGTCCTGGCGAGGGTGGGGGTCCTGGCGAGGATGGGTGTCCTGGCGAGGGTGGGGGTCCTGGCGCCGATGTTTGGCCCGGTGAGGGTGGTGGCCCCGGTGAGGGTGGGGGTCTGGCTGAGCTGGGGCGTCCCTGCGATTTGGGTGCCTGAGTCTTTGCTCCCCTATGAGAATCAAACAAAAGGTATACTTTTAGCGCACAGACGGTAAACATTGCTTTGCGGTGGTGTACAATTGTCTGTTTATATCAAGAGATCTAAGTTCAAGACATGATGAAATTTCCCTTTTAATAAAACAGAAAGAATTAACCTTTCTTGACCAAAATTCTCTGATGTCGCACACTAGTGCTCCTGAATCCAGCTGTGTATAAAGCTGTTGAATGCCCTCTCCTTACATTCCAATTTACTATATTTTGACCATTCTGAAGAATGGACGTATTTACGAAAAGAAACATTCCCATTCTGAACTCTCAACATTTGACATTCGGAACATCCAGAAATATCGACAGTTTACAAGTATCGTTGGTTCTGAATTATGAAATGTTGAGAGTTCAGAATGGACGTATTTACGAAAAGAAACATTCGTAAATACGTCCATTCTGAACTCTCAACAGTTGATAATTCAGAACATCCAGAACCAACGATACTTGGAAACTGTCGTTATTTGTGAATGTTCCGAATGTCAAATGTTGAGAGTTCAGAATGGACGTATTTACGAATGTTTCTTTTCGTAAATACGTCCATTCTGAACTCTCAACATTTGACATTCGGAACATTCACAAATAACGACAGTTTCCAAGTATCGTTGGTTCTGGATGTTCTGAATTATCAACTGTTGAGAGTTCAGAATGGACGTATTTACGAATGTTTCTTTTCGTAAATACGTCCATTCTGAACTCTCAACATTTGACATTCGGAACATCCCGAAATAACATTACTAAATATACACAAAAAATGCAAAGCTGAAAAAAATAACATGGAATTAAATCAAAAATATACTGTCAGTGCACATATTCATCAACAATCACGTATTAAATATCAAAACATCGCATTTTCTAAAACAGCCACGCATTTACAAAACAGCCACCGTACGAGCGATGACACACACATACGAACGGCAATAGACTTATGTACGCCAGGTACTTACTATTTTTCAGCGCCTTTTTAATTTTCAGAAACTGGTCCGGCTCCCTGGTCTTGATGTCCGACCATCGTTTGCGAAGCTGGTCTTTGGACCGATGGACCCCGAACTTCTCCTCCAGCCTTCTCACGACTTTGGTGAGGATTCTGTCCTTCACCATGTTGGGGTGCAGGTATGGCCCATGCTTGCCATCGTAGTCGTCCTTGACCAGAATCCGCACCATCTCCACCATTTCCTCAAAGGCCATGTTTGTGGCCTTAAACCTCCTCCTCGCATGTTGTTCTTCCGCCATATTTTCTCCGACTACGCAACGAGGGGATAAGGGGCGGGGAATAGCCGAGAAAAGGAACGTCGGGGGCGGGCGACGCAAGCGGTGGTTCGCGCACGCGTAATGGTATATCCATGCTTAACGCGCGGCCTATAGAAATTTACGAACGGAAGATACGAAGGAATACACTACATACACGATATAAATGTTGACGCACTGAAATTCTCTTTTTACGGAGTCTTTTCTCTTTTTACGAAGTCTTTGTATGTAAATGAAAGAAGCTAAATATTTATGAATGAATATATTCGGGACATGAAGAAAGCAAAAAATTAACGTCGATGGGACACTAATGTTAATTAGTAATAACGATGCTTTGCTGAATGTGTATGGTCAAGGCTTGACGTCATGACGCTTGGAGGGCGGAGGGTCACGCATACGCCGTGTATAAAGCACGAACGTGTGGTGCAATGTACCGTTCTGGCGGGAGACGAACGCAAGCCGACGCTAAACGACGCAAGCCGACGCAATACGACGCAGTACGAAGGTAGACACGGACGAAAGGTACATTTTATTAATTTCTCTTTACCGCTGGTACTTTCAAATGATTGTCTTTTGCTTTGAAGATGTAATTTAGTACTCGGACTGTTGTTAAATATAGTAAACATGCGCAAACACCCACCTTGAAACACACACCTGCAGGTTACCTGCACTGAGCTGTATAGAGTTTGGTTAATACTAGGCTTGTACAATTCGTTTCTGAACGAATCGAAGTTCGGACGAATTTGGCAGCTTTCCGACAAACGAATGCATCAGAATGTCTAACTAAAAGGAAGGCATTTCCAAATATACGAAATAAATTCTATCGTTTATAACGAATGAATTCGATAGGATTTGAGATTCTGTCTAACGAATATTGTATACTATTACTAACTAGTTTTTTAAAAACGTAGTAACTTTAATTAACGAATACAACCTACCGAAATTAGCTATTTTGAAGATAACAATGTGCACAAACTTTTTTTTTTTTTTTGGAACAAGTCTAGTAATTACATGTGGCTTTGCTGCACTATAAAGTACAGATAATCTGCAGGTAAGTCACAGGTGCACGTGGCACATCATAGTGAAAGCAGCCTTAGGACCCAATCGGACCCTCCATGCACCCTCTATGTCCCTTTACCCCTGCTTACCTTCAATCAGATACGCCAAAAAAATAAGGGGAAACGTCCCCTCCTGACAGATTGAATTGGAGGGCCCATAGAGTAGCATGGGCTGTGTCCATATCCATTCGCCATATGTGGGGTAGATCCAAACCTGTCATCTGTCCATTACAATTATTTTGGCCCATGACCAGTTACCAAGTTGCTTCGATGGTCCTCGCTCTTTAAAAGGTTGGGCACCCCTGGCTTAAATAAATGCCCATATTGTGAGCAGCTTCTGAACTATACGCCACCCATTATGGTTTGTTTTTTACTGTTTTGCAGCAATCCAAACGATGAAATCACAATTGAATTCACCAGAATTTATTGCTCAATTTATTGAGAAGTATAGGGAGCTCACCTGTCTCTGGCAAGTAAAAAATAAAGAATACTCTGACAAAAATAAAAGGATGGCAGCATGGCTACAACTTGTGGAGTTGGCGAAAACCGTATACCCCCGAGCAACCGACACTATGGTAAAAAACAAAATTGGTGCCCTCAGAAGTGTCCACAAAAGGGAACTCAAGAGAATTGAGGAATCCAAGCGTTCTGGAGCAGGAACTGAAGAGGTGTATGTTCCGAAGTTATGGTACTTCAACAGCCTTGCTTTTTTAAAAGACCAAACGGTCCCAAGAAAATCCCTGTCAACTTTACCATCAGCATCAGCTGACGTCAGCGATACTGAGCAGGATCTTACACAGGATGAAGAAGAGGAGGAGCTCAGCTTGACCCAGGTATAGCATTGTTTAAAATCTTGCCATCTCTCTCTCTCTCTCTCTCTCTCTCTCTCTCTCTCTCTCTCTCTCTCTCTCTCTCTATCTATCTATCTATCTATCTATCTATCTATATATATATCTTAGATATGTTGCTAATTAGATGCTAGTATGCCTAATAATTAGTTGTGTTTCCAAAAAAAGTTACATATCAATGGACAAGTAGTGGCCATAAAGTTTTGCAACAAGAATGAGAAATGATGGAGTCAAATTGATAGTCTTTAATAATTGGACACATTCAAAATTAGAAAAGTAAAGAGATGAAAGGTTTGTGATTGATGACCACAAATTAAAATCATGTTGTTTTTTCACAAAGGAGGAACTTCTGAGCCAAGACGAGGCTGGGCCCAGCAGCCAACCAAGCACAGAGTGCAGAATCCCTCTCCTGCGCCCTCCCAAGAAAAGAGCCAGGAAGAGCCAACACCTGGATGAGGCCACAGCTGACTTCCTGGCTAGGGCTACATCAGTCATAACGACAGCACCCGATAGTGCTGAAGGGTTTGGCTGTTTTACAGCCAATAAGCTGAGAGAAATCGACCCAGACCAAAGGGAGCTATGTGAAGGGATCATCATACAGCTATTCAGCAAGGCCAGGAAACGAGAGCTCACCTCAAACTCGCACGTCTGCAATTTGGAACACACAACTTTACCTCCTCCACAGCAACCCTACCCACCTCAGCAACCCTACCCACCTCAGCAACCCTACCCACCTCAGCAACCCTACCCACCTCAGCAACCCTACCCACCTCAGCAAGCACAGCCACCTCAGCAGCATGGTGGTCAGTGGCAAAATCAGCCGCAGGATGCCCAACAAGGCCAGTGGTCTGGGGAGTTTAGGGGCTACTAATTTTGCATATTTTTTGTGGTTTAAAGTATGATTTAATAGGCTATATTTGTTTGTTGGTTTTGGGTGTACTATTTTCTGTTTATATTTTTAATTTTTTAGTTCAAATTTGGTGGACAGAAAATATGTCTTGATTAATTTAATTAATTTTTTTATGTTGTGAATTAACAATAAATAATATGTTCAAAATATGTTTAACGTTTGTTATTGATAATCATTAGAACACAAATCCAATGTAAAATATGTATGTTCGTTCTTTGTAGGTATCACCAACAAATCCGATGCAATCTAAAAACATTAAAAATGCAAAGAATGTGCACTGCATTTAGCAAATTCGGAATTTCACACATCACGAATGTGCTATCTAGTTAACGAACGCTAGGTTTACAAGACCGACCTCTTCATGCTGGTCCTTCCTCCCGAGCATGCGTGTTTGCACTTTGGACAAAAGTCAGTTGGTTTTGTGTACACACGGTCGGACTTTGGTCCTTCGGACTTTTGTTGGCAGAAAGTTGGTCCGTTCGCACAGCCAACAAAAGTCCGATGCAACCTGGAAAAAGTTGGTCCGATGGAGCGTACACACGGTCGGATGTTGGTCCAAACCAGCTAATTTGCATGTTGGTTGTCAAAAAGTCCGAACGTGTGTACGGGCCTTAAGACTGACTTCACACTGCTGCTGCATTTGGCCACAGCGCGGGTGTATCCACATTTTTTTGCCCATTTTGTTAGCTGCAGTCCCATAGACTTTCTATTAGGTTGCACTTTTTTGGTGAGTTTTCTGAAAGCGCACCAAAAGTCCTCCATGCTGCATCTTTGGTGCGCTTTCAGAAAACGCACCAAAAACATACACCCAAACTGAGTGTAAAGTCTGTCTTAATATGGATCGTTAGCTGATAATTTTCTGTGTTTATCTGAAATTGCCATGTACATTATGACCACAGAGCCAGTATTCTGCCATGCAGATTATTACCACCAAGCAAAGAGTTAAGCTGACTAAGAATGTAAAGTTTAACCATCATTAGTTAAGTTATATCATGTGCTGTCCCTCACCTCCAGGCCCCTGCAGGTCTTAGGCTGCATTCACACCTGAGCGGTTCAAAATTCTGCGTTTTTACAGTGATTTTAACATGTTTTTTACAGCTTTTTTACTACATTTTTGCTGTGATTTTGCCACGTTTTTGCCGCAATTTTGTTTAGGTCACCAATGTAAAAGGCAGAAAAATGCCTCTAATCTGCCCCAAAGAAGCTCATGTTCTTTTTTGCTTCAGGTGACAAAACGCTCAGATGTGAACAGGTGCCATTGAAATGAATGGGATTTTGCTTGTTGGGCGTTTTACGAGCATTTTATGAGCTGAAAACACTCAGGTGTGAATGCAGCCTTATGCCCCGTACACACGGTCAGATTTTCCGACGGAAAATGCCCTATCGGACCATGTTGTCGGAAATTCCGACCGTGTGTGGGCTCCATTCCGACTTTCTGACGGAAAAAGTTTGAGATCCTGGTCTCAAATTTTCCTATCGGACTTTTTCCGATCGTGTGTAGCGAATTCCGAAGGACAAAGTGCCACGCATGCTCAGATCACATTACAAGACCAAAGCTATTGGCTACTAGCCTCTACGTAGTCCCGTCGTAGGCAATGGACGCCACCACATTCAGAATGATTGGATTTTCCGACAACTTTGTCCGACCGTGTGTATGCAACACCAGTGTCGCACAAAGTCCGTCGGAAAAAATCAAATGGAAAAAAATCCGATGGATTTTGTGGTCGGAATTTCTGACCGTGTGTACGGGGCATTATACTCACTTGTCCCAGATCAGCTGAAGCACAGTATGAACTATCTATAGGATTTAATAGAGAGTGTACTGTGGAAAACTTAGGCCCAGCTGACAAGATGTTGACAAATGGCTCATCGGTTTCATTGGCAACCCTCACAGGATTAGGGGCAGGTGAGTATACTTGCAAGAGGTGATGGTGGCAACACATTATACATGACTCCCACTTAAAGAATGTGCAATGCATTAATGTACATTACAGTAATTCAATCTGATCAACTCGTTCAAATCTGTGGGCAGTAGTCTAAAAAATACATCATATATCAGTTTACATTTTTTGCTATAAATTTAAAAGTAAAAATAACCATGTTATTCCTGTATTGCTTTTGAAAATCCTACATTTTCTTGCAATATTGAATATAGATGACCGGATCATTCTCTCCTTATAAGAGCATATATTTCTATCATATTTTAGAAAGGTAGAACATCAACCACCAACCATCATTCCATTTTAGTATTGTTCACTTTGAATCATTTTACAAACCCCATATCCTGTCAAAAGATAACACAATATGTCTAGTAAACAGAGTAAAACAGCTGACAGACTGAATTTTGATAGCAAACTCATTTTGTCATCAAAATGCATGTTGTCAACACTCATTCTTCTGCCTGATAAAATACTATAATGGTGACAAAAAGTTACAGCATAAAATGTATATCTTTAGGCGATTAAAGTGATTTATAACACAGAGCAACAACTTGTTTTCTTTATTAAAAATAGTTTTGTGACTGGTGTTGATGCTAGCAAGTTTAGAGCCAGTACACAAAAGCACCAAAACCTATCAACCTTTTATGCTGCCGAGTTCTCCCTAGATGGCAGGAATGAAAAGGTTTACTGGCAGGACTGAACAGCCTAAAATCCAAAATCCCAAGGGAGCACCCCCACATATGCATTGTTTGCTTTCATTTGTTTATACTTCCATTTTTCAGATGTCTTCAGGGGAATCCCATTATGCTCATGGTTCTTCTTTTTTTTCATGTTGCTGGCACTGGGGTGTTCTCTCTATATTATAATATTGAAAATGCAGGGTGCCATGGCAAGAGCCCCTCAGGGTGCAGGTCCATGAAGCTCTGCATTCACAAGATAGCCTCATTGTTCCAGGTTATATGACACAAGGCATCATTCAACCTAGAAGACTGAGAGCATCAATTGGTGGAACGGAGCTGACAGTGCCCGATAGGCATACCCACCATCTTCATCGCGGTTAACTGTATTTAATGGTCAGGCTTCTTAGCTGGGGCTGTCCGCCCTTCTTCTCCTAGCTGAGATCTGTGTCTTACACAGTGTCACTTTAGGCTCCTCCTCCCGACATGTTCCCTTGAAAAAGTCACGTGTCCTGTGATGCAACATGTCGGGAGGAGGAGCCTAAAGTGACACTGTGTAAGACACAGATCTCAGCTAGGAGGAGAAGGGCGGACAGCCCCAGCTAAGAAGCCACGTCTTGGGTACACGTGAGTGCAACAACATATACAGGCACTTCATGTTTTATTCAGTTCAGGGAGGCTGCGCAATGTTTTTTTTTTGTATTTTCTTTTTTTCAGCACTTGAAAAATAATCCTTTTTTCAGAAGAACATACCCACAACAAAAATCAGGAAAAGTTAAAGGGAAGTTTTACCTGTTTCCTTTTTTATTTTATTTAGATGTATAGCAGCAATTCAACATTCCCCACTGCTTGCATTAACTGCATAGATGATACATAGTAACATTAATGTGATACATACAATTGTTTTTGTTACTAAGTATATGTTTAGCTGATTGTCTGCAGACTACACATCAGCTGTTTTTACTCACTCATTGATTTAAGGAAGTAACAGTGCCTTTTGTTACTAATTACCAGCTGCTCTTCATTCACAGAGCACACACACACTTCCAATCCTTTATTGTTTAAAGGAAGTAACCAATATTGATTGATCAATTTATTTATTATTGTATCAAATATTTTAATACTGGTTTGTTCACCTTTGAGCACATCTTTTCACCACACATATGAATGACATTAAGCTGCCTAGTGTCATTTTTTGGAGTATTTTATATCTGCACGTTTGATTTATTTTATTTATTTATTCACTGATCTTATTCATCAGTCACTTGGATCACTTATCCACTTAGACTATATATATTTTCTTCATATATTATTGACCACTTTGGACCTGCTGGCAATAGTGTATATGCATTGGATGCATTAACATCGTTATACTTATAATTTCGATCTATTACATCAATAAGGTTGATTTTGCGCACCATCTATACAAACTTTGTATATTTTACTATATCTTTTTAAGTGTGGGAACACTTTTTGTTGGGAGCTGCATTTCATTTAGCCATCTTAATTGATTTTATCAGGTTTTATGGTCTTTTTATACATACTAGTGCTTTAGTATCTTTTTTTACTATTACTCTATATATACTATAGTTTGTAGGCGCTATAACTTTCAAACTAATCAATATACACTTATCTGAATTTTTTTATTAAAATCATGTAACAAAATAAACTTTGCCCAAAATTTATGAAGAAATTAGATTTTTAAACATTTTTAATTGATTATATTTTATAGCAGAAAGAGAAAAAAATGTTTTTGTTTTCTACATTTTAGTTTTTTTCGTTAATATCACAAAAAAAAACCCAGGGGTGATCAAATATATCCAAAAGAAAGCTCTATTTGTGTGAAAAAAAAGTATATAAATTCCTTTTGGGTACAGTGTTGCATGACTCCACAATAATACTTTGCAACCAAGTATTAAAAAGTGAAAGTTTGACAGATGATTGTTAATCTGTCCCATTATTTTGGTCCCTTAAAAAGTGGGAGGCACATACACAAACTGTTGTAATTCCTACACCGTTCACCTGATTTAGATGTAAATACCCTCAAATTAAAGCTGAATGTCTGCAGTTAAAGCACATCTTGTTTGTTTCATTTCAAATCCATTGGGTGGTGTATAGAGCCAAAAAGATTAGAATTGTGTCAATGGCCCAATATTTAGGGACCTGGCTGTATATATGGTTTCCCAATCAGTTTCTGTTAGGTTTATATTAAGGTCTTGTTCCCATGCCTGGCATGATGTACTGGAGAAGTCTGTTTTATCTTCAAAGAGTGAAGTGTATAAGATGGAAATGAGGTGTCTTTGTGGATTTTTTTTTTCTGTACATAGGTTTTCTTGAATCGAAGGGGGTCTTATCCAAGTATGAGATATTTCTCTTCTGGTCAAGTAATGCCTGATTTGCATGTATTTCCAATGTGGAATCAAGTTTGGGTTAAGATCTCTGTTTATTTTTTCTCTAGATAATAGTACTCCTCTCTTAACCACTTGCTTACTGTGCACTTAAACACCCTTCCTGCCCAGATCAATTTTCAGCTTTCAGTGCTCTCGCACTTTCAGTGACAATTGCGCGGTCATGCAATGCTGTAACCAAATGAATTTTTTATCATTTTGTTCACACAAATAGAGCTTTAGTTTGGTGGTATTTATTTGCGACTCCATTTTTTATTTTTTGCGATATAAGCGAAAACATAGCGGAAATTTTGAAAAAAAACAATATTTTCTCCTTTCTTTTTTAAAAGAAATCCAATAAAATCAAATTTTGTCATAAATTTAAGCCAACATGTATTCTGCTACATGCTTTTTGTAAAAAAAATTCCGTTAAGTGTATAATAATTGGTTCGCGTGATCACGGACATATGTACGCAAATGATCATGTACAGATGTGTGCAGGTGATCACGGACATATGTGTGCAGATAATCATTGGCACATGTTATTTTACTGGGACATATGTGAGGGACATGTGTTTTTATTATTTGGGGACATGTGTGTTTTGGGGACATGTGTGTTTTGGGGACATGTGTGTTTTACTGTGGGGACATGTGTGTTTTACTGTGGGGACATGTGTGTTTTAATGTGGGGACACTACACTGGTGATCAGTGAGTAAAAAGCTGTAAAAAAACAGCTAATACTCACTGCTCACCAGCCGGCTGCAGCGATCCGCTCTCCTCTCCTCACTGACGACTTCCGTGTGAGGAGAGCCGATTGCCTAGCAACCGGCTGTTTGTTTACATCACATGACGGTTGTGATTCAACACGGCCGTCATATGATCAGGAGGGCCAATCACCGAGCCCTCCTGCCGATCCAAGATGCGCCGTGTCCGGGTGACACGGCCGCATCGGGATCGCGCTGCTGCGCGCACGATCCCTCTACTTCTGAAGGACGTTCCGGAACGTCTGATCAGAAGTGGACGGCTCCCACCCGGCCGTATATGTACAGTGGCCGGGTGGGAAGTAGTTAAAGAAATGTTTGGTCAAGATGTCTTTGTGGGGCAAGATTCTTGAAAGAAAATTTTGTTCTAGTCCTGGGGGAAAGTCTGGATTATCTCTTAGTGTAGTGAGTGGACCGAGCCAGGGTGAGGGGTAGTTAGTTTTAAAGATATTGTGAAAGATTTCTAATGTGGGGCCTATGAGAGGATGAGCTTTAACAGTGGTCTAGTGATGTTTAGGATGTATCCACTGTAGGGATCTTACACTTTGGGAAAATTGTAAGTGTTCTAATGTTACCCAGTCTTTGACCGATTGGTGAATATTCCAATCCACTATTCTTGCTAAATGAGCTGCCTGGTGGTATTTGCGTAAGTCTGGGAGCGATATTCCTCATTTAGTTTTAGGTAGATTTAATGTTGTATATTTACTTCTAGGTGGTTTACCCCTCCAGATGAAAATTGAGCAGGCACATCGGAAAGATGAGAAGAGTGATGTTGGTAATCGAATGGGTATAGTTTGCATGACAAATAATGAGGTAGGATTGTCATCTTGATTAATGAAGCTCTACCAAATCATTGAATAGGTTATATAGGTGTGAGACAGGTTCCCTGAGATAGGTACATATAAGGTATACGTGATGGTTAAATGATTTGGTAAGTGTATCTTTGTGTATCTTTGTGTCATTTGAACTTTAACTAAAGGAGGGACGATTATAAATGTGAATGGTGGAGTTATAGAACCACAGATATGGATATGATTAATTTTAAGTATTCATCTGAATAGAGGTAACTCGATTACTTTTACCTTATGATCTTACTTATATAATTGTTATTAATCTAAATTTTAGAATTATCTCAAAGAATAAACAGTAAATGTGGGAAGGATTTTGGTGGTCAAAATAGGTGTATAATCTTTTAAATTGTCATATATAGCACATTGGTTGATAAATATTATTATTATTATCATTATTAGTAGGTCAAGGTATAGAATTTTTTCAGCAACTGTCACGTTCTGGGTACGGCGGGGAACAGGAGGTGGATCCCCTATGCCAATGGGGCGATAGCACGGGTTGTATTGGAGGACCGGTTCTAATGTTGCTACTGGTTTTCACCAGAGCCCGCCGCAAGGCGGGATGGACTTGTAGCGGCGGTAGCAACCAGGTCGCGTCTTCCAATAGCAACTCGACCCCACTGACTGCTGAGACAGGCACGGTACACAAGGATTAGGCAGAGGCAAGGTCAAACGTAGCAATGGGTCTAGGCAGGTGGCAAAGGTTCGTAGTCGGGGGCAACAGCAAAGGTCTGGATACACAGAAGGAGCAAAACACACTAACGCTTTCACTGGGCACTAAGGCAACACAAGATCCGGCCAGGACAGGAAGGGGAAGTGGGTTTAAGAAGTGTTCTGGGTGTAACATCAATTTGGACCAGGCACCAATTACTGGTGCGCTGGCCCTTTAAGATTCACAGTAGTGTGCGCGCGCGCCTGGGAAGCGGGGGCGCGCGCGCAGGGGAAGGTAGGAGGAGAGAGGCAGGGGGAATGGAATGCGATCCCCGGGCGGACCGAGGCTGCCACGAGGATCGCATGGAGAAAACCGAGCGGCGCCGACCGAGGCGCTGCAGAGCCGAGAACGCCGTGGGCGCTCCGGGATGGAGGAGGCACCCGGAGCGCTCGGCGTTACAGCAACATTATGTTAGTATCTTAATTTCTCTCTTTCCAAGATATGGACAACAGTATTTTTCCATTGGAGGAATGAGGTGGAGGGAGACGTCCATTTTTGTACTTTACGTTAAATTACAAGCAAAAAAAGAGCAGTCTTACATTAGGGATTAGAAAGGATTCTGGAATGATGTCCTCAAGGAGTATTACCAAAAGGCCTGTAGTCAAGTACATTGGTAAATGTATCTAATATAACATGGTAAATGTTTGAAAAATAGACTCCCAATATCAAGTTTGGGACAACACCACAATACATAATTAGGTGAGCCCACCTTTTGCCCACATCTAGTACACTTAGGGTGATTTGTGTGACCACAACAACATAATGTTTGTGGGTTCTGATGTACCCTATAAGGCCCAGATAATTTTGTTAGTTTGTGTATTGGGGACAGAGTAAACATCTTCTGAGGCTGTATTCCATTGATCCAATCCCAAAGGGACAATGTCCCAATCCAACCCTTATTACACCTAAGACACTCACTTGGCCTGATTGACACAGGCAAATAAGAGTATATCTTGGCAATGATTTCATGGATTACCAAGGAAATTAGTGGGGATAGGGAACATTTCAAAGGGGTTATACAATGGTGTATGTGGAGAGTGTTTTGATTGAAAATAATGAAGAAAGGATTGCTTAGATACATACAATTTTTCTTGTAAAAACTGGAAAGACTTAAGGACATGAGGTCTTTGGAACTCACCCAGTAACTGCAAGACAGTCTTGGTATTCAGTATTCAATTCAAGTAGAGTATTCAATGATTTGGTCAAGGGTGTGATACACCCATTGGATAAGGAACTGCAGGTTGGGAACCCTCTTTACAAGCTACAGTCCTTTTAGTTTAAATCACAAATTATTTAGTCTTAGCAGCTCTTTACCACCATTTTAGCATCACTTTTCGGCCGCTAGCGGGGTGCTTTTAACCCCCGCTAGCGCCAAAGAAAGGGTTAAAAGTGCTCATGTTGTGGCGCTGCCGAAGCGCTTTGCAGGCACTTGGGCAACGCTGCCCATTCATTTCAATGGGCAGGAAATTTTGTAAGAGGTGTATACACCGTTCCCAAACCACTCCAAAGATTCTGCTTGCAGGACTTTTCAGAATGTCCCGCAAGCGCACCACCCCAGTATGAAAAGACACACCGAAATGAAGCGGGAGGCATTAGCTATTAGCTATTTAGCTATTTCTAGTGCTAAAATGTCTAAAAACCGCCTCAGTGTGATAGCAGCCTAACTTAACAGTCTTGGGAGGAATGATTGTTTTGGAGCACCAGGTGGAGGGGACCCTGTGAGCTTTTTTTTAGTAGAGATAGTGCAGAAAAGCATTAGCTATAAAGGTGTAATTGAGCAAGCCCTCTATAAATTCAACTTGAAATGTTTCCTCAGTATGCTTCAGCAACACCTATGATGTTGATTTTATTCCTACCTAGTTTTTTTTCTAAGTCGTGAAGTCTGTGGTTATGTTGTGTGGTTTTCTGGGAGTATGCTCTAGTACAGTGATGACGAACCTTGGCACCCCAGATGTTTTGGAAATACATTTCCCATGATGCTCATGCACTCTGCATTGTAGTTGAGCATCATGGGAAATGTAGTTCCAAAACATCTGGGGTGCCAAGGTTCGCCATCACTGCTCTAGTATATATCTGAAAAAGGTCCATATAATCCTCCACATCACTAACTCTACCCTCGAGCACTGTGGCTAAATTGCTAATCTTTTTTATGCTCTGGAAAACAGGCTTATTGTATAAAGAAACTGTCTTTCTTTATGCAATAAGCCTGTACATAAGGGTGGCCAGAGAGAAATACATGCATTAACTACTAAGAGTATATGTTTGAAGATGGGTTATGAATCACTAGACTGTGTAGAGTGAGTGTCTGTCTCTTAATTCCATTACTCACTATGTTCCAAGGAAGGTGATCCTCCCTCACCTGCATGCAGCGTCCCAGGTTGGGGTCTGCAGCTAAATCCCAACTTGCCTATAGGGAGCCCTAGGTGAAGGGTGTTTGGCTGGTGTTCTAGCAAGCCTTTCCAGGCTCGGTGCTGCATCTTTATTTCAGTGCCATATTGTGAGTCTCATTCCTCAAGTGCCTAGTTCTCTTTTTTCTGTTTGTCGTGACAAATAAATTAGATCAATATATGGCACCCTATAGCTGGGGGTACATATGGGGTGTTCTCAGTACTGAAAGCTGAGGAAAAAATTGTTAGATTTCATAGAATTAGTATGGATTGTACATAGTGGCTGGTGGGAGACTCAGCAAGCACATCTGATTACATTCTTGTCTTAATGTGGAACTTCACTCTCCCAATCAACATCGGTTATTTGTAATCCTCAAACTGCTAGCATTAGTAAATATATAGGAAAGTATATCATATTTACTTGTTTTAAAAACTTTTAAATTTCTTCAGTTACTTTCTGGTTTCTTGCATAGGCAAATGATGTCATACATCCCAGGAGTCTTCAGAAGGGGATGAGAAGAGGAGGGGTTTTCTCAGCTAAACACAGTCTCCTGCATGCATATTTGAGGCAGATGGAGTCAAGGAATAAAATGCTACATTGATCTTTTGCCCTTACTCAAGATGGCTAGGGGGTTGTTTTTCATAGTTATTTCTCAACAAAATAAAGCATAGAGATATGGATGGATGTGGGAGTTTGCTTTGAATAAGGACAATTAATACAAAGTTTTTTGGGTCTGTGGTGCATGGATGCAGTGAAGATTTCCTTTAACCATGCTACCCCCCAGATGATTGTTGTATTTTTGCTAATCATGATTCATGATTATATTTCATATACTATATATGTAAGCTTGTGTTCCCTAATGCCACGTACACACGGTCGGAATTTCCGATGGAAACAGTTCGATGGGAGCTTTTCATCGGATTTTCCGACCGTGTGTATGCCCATTGGTCTTTTTCTGTCGGCATTTACGACGAACTTTGGATTGAGAACCTGTTCTTAATTTTTCTGACGGAAAACCTTTCTATTGGATTTTTTCGATCGTATGTATGCAATTCCGACACGCAAAATTCCGACGCATGCTCGGAAACAATTTGATGAATGCTCAGAAGCATTAAACTTCCCTTTTATAGTGCCGTCAAATGTGTTGTATGTCGCGGTGTTATTGACCTCGGAATTTGGTGTGACCGTGTGTAGGCAAGGCAGTTTGATGGTTTTCCTGTCGGAATACCAACAGAATTTCACTCAGAGCTTTTTCCGATGAGAATTCCGACCGTGTGTACGCGGCATAACAGTCTCGCTGCATCTTGTTTTACTTTCATTTTTGTAGTTTGTCTTGCAGAGCATTTCACTCAAGGGTGATCTGTATGACATCACCTGCAAGTCACTCTGCCAAAGAGTCCTGTATTGGGGTGGATACAGAGAGTCCTAACCCTCAGCAAACTTATCATCAGTGGGTTGGACCTAGTTTTGACAAAACTGGGTCGCAACAGTCTAATGTTGTAAGATTCCTATTTCCCTCCTCCCTCATGGAAGCGTCCATAGTTAGCCCTGCCCTATCTGAGGAGAGAAAATCTGTAAGAAGTTCTCCTTCCTGGGGAGAGGGAGTCCCTTTAGCCCTTCCACAGGGGGGACTAGATGTTTGCTAGAGCAAGCTATGCTGGTTTTTAGGCCCCAGGACTGGATCCTGGGCCTAGAGGACATCACTCCTCTGTTAGAGAAAGTTCTTTAATTTAGGCCCTATGGCATGGAGCTTAGGTTTAAAGAGTTTTGCCCCTCACTTTAAGCAGGGTCATGTGGACCTGGGAAGTTATTTTCTGCTGGAATCATCACTGGAGCAGAGTCACATTTGATCCTCCTGTTTTGGGAGGTTATGTCCACCAGAAGAAGTTCTTCTGTGATGCTTCTAGGTCTTGCAACTCATCCAGCAACTGCTAGACAGTCTTAATATTCAGTATTCCATTCAAGTAAAGCATTCAATGATGTGGTCAAGGGTGTGATACACCCTTTGGACAATGTATTCCAGGTTGGGAACCCTCATCTTAAATTAACCCCTTAAAATGCCCTAACATAAACTGTACATAGATTTGTAGGTTTTTCCACTGTATGCGATTGCTTACATCATTCTTTGCCAAGTAACCGCTGTGAGAAAATTAATTACTGCCTTGGAGTGAAGTATGTTGACAGCATGCTAAATATGGACTTGGTTAAGAGGATCATAAACTCAATCACAGCACTGCACCACTAAGCATAAAGCCCAACATGTACTGTATACAATATGTGATAAGCTGTCTGTGTATACATGTCATTATACAAGCAGTAGGCTTTACATAGACAGCTTGACAGACAAACATATAAATCTGTGATTGCAAACATAATCTTTTCTGCATGTCTTTGTTAAAAACTATCATAATTAGTATGTAATCTTTCCAGAAATGTACAAATGTTATTTATTTAGTATCAGCATATGTTTTTGGGCAAAGAAATAATTCACAGATTGTTAAGCATGTTCACTGAGACAAGAGAGCAGCTGATTTAAGATGGCTTGATGACTTGAGAAAATTAAATTTTGTCCCTATCATGTTCTTATCTATTATGTTGATGGCTGCTTGTGTGTATCTTTTAAAGGGTCACATAATTTATTTGGAAGTTTGCTGTGATGAACCCTCTCAAACTCTAATATTGTTTAAATAAGATACTCGCCGTGTTATGATTAGCTTAATGAGTTATGTAAAATAGCACTGAAGTAATTTGTTCTCTTGTATATAAGAGATGGATCTTAAAGTCAACAAACATCTAATAATTTGTGTGCATTATGTTAGAAAATAAAGACGTTTCAGAAGGTACGGTGGATTATATGGTTCAGCCTGGGTTCACACCATTGCGTTTTGAATTTTATGTTTAGCGTTACTGCGCACTAAACCGTCCGTTGTTCAGCGGTTTGTCAGCATTTTAGGTGTGAATCAGCTGCGAACATAAATTCGCAACTCATTGTACTACTTCTGAGGGGGAAGTCTACGCCAAATTTAAAAAAAAAAAAACGTCATGGATTCCCCCTCCAGGAGCATACCAGGCCCTTAGCTCTGGTATGGATTTTAAGGGTAACCCTCTACGCCAAAAAAACGGCATGGGGGTCCCCCCAAAATCCATACCAGACCCTTATCCGAGCACGCAGCCTGGCAGGTCAGGAAAGGGGGTGGGGACGAGCGAGCGCCCCCCCCCTCCTGAACCGTACCAGGCCGCATGCCCTCAACATGGGGGGTGGGTGCTTTGGGGAAGGGGGCGCCCTGCGGCCCTCCCACCCCAAAGCACCTTGTCCCCATGTTTTACCTAGCTCTTTCACGAGCGGAGGAGCACGGTTTTCTTCTTCGTCGCCGCCATCGTCTGGGGGTCTCGTTCTGCCTTTGGGGGTCTTCGGGGGTCTCTTATGTTCTTGCCGATGTCGCCGACTTCTGCGCCGTCTTCTTCTTCCTTCCTCTTCCTCTTCCTCTTCCTCTTCTTCTTCTTCATCTTCTTCCGATGTTGACTCGTCGCTTTCTCTGGCTGGAATGGCAGAGACACGCGGTGTTGTGACTTATATAGGGACAATGGGCAGGGTCACATGCTCATGTCACATGGTGACCCCGCCCACATATGATGTCACAGTCCCAGCATCCTCCGGGACTGTGACATCATATGTGGGTGGGGTCACCATGTGACATGAGCAAGACAGAAGAAGACCCCCGGAGCTGTGCAATAAAATACTTAAAAAAATTGTGTGTTTTTTTATTTACACTTTTACACCTTAGGTGAATGGGTAGGGGTGTTATTATTATTAAAGGGGGCTCCCGGATTCCGATAAGCCCCCCGCCCATAGACCCCGACAACCAATGGCCAGGGTTGTCGGGAAGAGGCCCTTGTCCTCATCAACATGGGGACAAAGTGCTTTGGGGTGGGGGGCCGCAGGGCGCCCCCTTCCCCAAAGCACCCACCCCCCATGTTGAGGGCATGCGGCCTGGTACGGTTCAGGAGGGGGGGGGCGCTGTGCACAGCGGCACTGAAAAATAAGGTATTTCGCTGCATTATTTTTATAAAACAAAGGCACTGAGCGATATATCAGTATATAACAGAGGGAGTTCTACTAAGTACAGATAGTGACTTTACAACCACTTTAATTTAGATTTTATTCTTTAACCACTTCAATACCCGCGTATAGTCATATGACGCCCACAAGGTGGATCTACCATCCTGGGTGGGCGTCATATGACGTCCTCGGATTCCCGGCCGCCTGGGGGGCGCGCGCGCGCCCGCGGCATCGCTCGGGACCCGGTGCGAGTGCCCGGCGGCCGCGATGTCCGCCGGGCACCCGCGATTGCCCGTTAAAACAACGGGACCGGGCGGGACCGTGGAGCTGTGTGTGTAAACACACAGCTCCACGTCCTGTCAGCGGGGAGGAGACCGATCATGTGATCCCAGTACAGAGGATCACATGATCGGTCTCCTCCCCTTAAGTCCCCTCCCCCTACAGTTAGAATCACTCCTATTAGGGACACACATTAACCCCTCCAGCGCCCTCTAGTGTTAACCCCTTCCCTGACAGTCACATTTACACAGTAATCATTGCAATTTTATAGCAACGATCGCTGTGTAAATGTGAATGGTTCCAAAAATGTGTCAAAAGTGTCCGAAGTGTCCGCCGCAATGTCGCAGTCACGAAAAAAAAAATCGCAAATCGCCGCCATTACTAGTAAAAAAAAAAAAAAAAAAAAATTCAATAAATGTATCCCCTATTTTGTAGACGCTATAACTTTTGCGCAAACCGATCCATATACGCTTATTGCGAGAAGAATACGTATCGGCCTAAACTGAGGAAAAAAATTGTTTTTTTTTAAAAAAATGGGATATTTATTATAGCAAAAAGTAAAAAATATTGTGTTTTTTTTCAAAATTGTCGCTCTTCTTTTGTTTATAGCGCAAAAAATAAAAACCGCAGGGGCGATCAAATACCACCAAAAGAAAGCTCTATTTGTGGGAAAAAAAGGACGTCAATTTTGTTTGGGTGTAACGTCGCACGACCGCGCAATTGTTAGTTAAAGCGACGCAGTGCCGAATCGCAAAAAGTGCTCTGGTAAGGAAGGGTGTTTAAAAGCCCTGTATTGAAGCGGTTAAGATGAAAATAAAAAAAGCCAATAGAGTCCATGGAACAAAACCATTTCTAGGAGGAAATGTCCAGTAAGACTATGTCTATGGTGATGATGTGACAATGCTGGAGATAGTCCACTCTGCTGCCAAAAAGATGATTATTATCTCAAAGATTTTTTATTGGAATTATCTAC
The DNA here is from genome assembly GCA_028564925.1 of Lithobates sylvaticus. Classification (NCBI taxonomy): domain Eukaryota; kingdom Metazoa; phylum Chordata; class Amphibia; order Anura; family Ranidae; genus Lithobates; species Lithobates sylvaticus. The sequence continues at coordinate 38,610,926 of CM053033.1, read as the reverse complement.
ACATCAACCTTTGTTTTCACACAAAAGTTATAACTTGGCTTACTCGTATTTCCATATTTCTCTCTGCACAGCTTTCCTTTAAAATGAATATATATAAAAACATTAAACATAACTATCTGTGGTTTATAAAGTTTTCTGATCAGGATAGCAAGCAAATATTATTTACCCTAGTCGACCCTTGTACGTGGAAATCCTTACAGATTTACCTAGGCCATGGGTCCCAATATACCTACTACTTCCTTCAATTTGAAGACTGCATGCCTATAATATCTTTTATTTATACAGTATCTCACAAAAGTGAGTACACCCCTCACATTTTTGTAAATTCTTTATTATAGCTTTTCATGTGACAACAAGAAAAAATATAACAAGAAATTATATTTTGCTACAATGTAAAGTAGTGAGTATACAGCCTGTATAACACTGCAAATTTGCTGTCCTCTAAAAATAACTCAACACAATGTCTAAACTGCTGGCAACAAAAGTGAGTACACCCCTAAGTTAAAATGTCCAAATTGGGCCCAAAGTGGCCACCATTATTTTCCAGCACTGCCTTAACCCTCTTGGGCATGGCGTTCACCAGAGCTTCACAGGTTGCCACTGGAGTCTTCTTCCACTCCTCCATGATGACATCATAGAGCTGGTTGATGTTAGAGACCTTGCCCTCCTCCACCTTCCGTTTGAGGATGCCCCACAGATGCTCAATAGTGTTTAGGTCTGGAGACATGCTTGGTCAGTCCATTACCTTTACCCTAAGCTTCTTTAGCTAGGCAGTGATCGTCTTGGAGGTGTGTTTGGGGTCGTTATCATGTTGGAATACTGCCCTGCAGCCCAGTCTCTGAATGGAGTAGATTATGCTCTGCTTCAGTATGTCACAGTACATGTTGGCATTCATGGTTCGCTCAATGAACTGTAGCTCCCTAGTGCTAGCAGCACTCATGCAGCCCCAGACCATGACACTCCCACTACCACGCTTGACTGTAGGCAAGACACACTTGTCTTTGTACTCCTGACCTGGTTGCCGCCACACACGCTTGACACCATCCCAACCAAATACGTTTATCTGGGTCTTATCAGACCACAGGACATGGTTCCAGTAATTCATATCCTTAGTCTGCTTGTCGTCAGCAAATTGTTTGCGGGTTTTCTTGTTCATCATCTTTAGAAGAGGCTTCCTTCTGAGATGACAGCCATGCAGACCAATTTGATGCAGTGTGCGACGTATGGTCAGAACACTGACAGGCTGACCCCGACCCCTTCAACCTCTGCAGCAATGCTGGCAGCACTCATATATATAGTTCCCAAAAACAACCTCTGGATATGATGCTGAGCACGTGCACTCAGCTTCTTTGGTCGATCATGGCGAGGCCTGTCCTGAGTGGAACCTGTCCTGTTAAACCGCTGTATAGTCTTGGCCATCGTGCCACAGCTCAGTTTCAGGGTCTTGGCAATCTTCTTATATCCTAGGGCCTAGGCCATCTTTATGTATTGCAACAATTCTTTTTTTCAGAACACCAAATTTAACACACCTGCTCCCCATTCACACCTGAGACCTTGTAATACTATTGACAACGGGGAGGGAAAATGGCTAACTGGGCCCAATGTGGACATTTTCATTTAGGGGTGTACTCGCTTTTGTTTCCAGTGGTTTAGACATTAATGTTGAGTTATTTTGAGGGGAAAGCAAATTTACAGTTATACAACTTGTACACTCACTACATTGTAGAAAATTGTAATTTCTTTAGTGTTGTCAAATGAAAAGATATATTAAAATATTTACAAAAATGTGATGGGTGTACTCACTATTGTGAGATACTGTATATACAATCCAACAAAACAAAGTCTGTGTGACTCTTAGCAATACCTACTCCCACAAGTACTGTGCTGATTGACAGAGCAGCTTACTCAATTGATTTATATATGATCCTTGCTTTAGCTATAACACGCTGAGTAAAAAAAAAAAAAAACGAACCACGCATCCATGTCCCAGAATTTAAAGTCCACTACGGTGTTACATATTTAGTCAGGTTGAAAAAAGACACAAGTCCATTTAAATCATCCTATAAAATAGAAAAGAATAAACACATAGAAAACTTCCATATACACAATCCTTTACCCATAGTTGATCCAATATTTCCTGGATCAACAATTACTGGTGATATGACCGATACATGTTAATATCCAGTTATATTTTGTGCATTTAGAAATGCATCCAGTCCTTTATTACCTATGAATGTTAATACCTAGTTATATTTTCTGCATTTAGAGATGCATCCAGTTCTTTTTTAAATAATCTACTGAGCTGGCCAGAACTAGTTATTGAGGGAGTCTATACCACATTTTCACAGCTTTTACACTGAAGAAGCCTGTGTGAAGGTTACATCTCGCTCAAGTGTCCTCTTGTCCTCTATTATAACCTTAAAGTATAAAACTCTTCACTATATGGCCCACCTATGTATTTATACATGAGGATCAATTTGCCTTAAATTGCCTCTTCTCAAGAGAAATTCAATTCAGTTTAGCCAATCTTTCCTCATAGCTGAGCTCCTTTGTGCCTCTTATCAGTTTGGCTGCCCTTCTTTACACTTTCTCCAGTTCTCCAATATTTTCTTTATGAGCTACTGCCCAAAACTGAACTGCATTTTCCAGGTGAGGTCTTACAACTGCTTTGTACAGTGGCATACATGTGCGCCTCTCTCTCTGGAGTCTATACCTCTTCCAATCCAATCAAGTGTTTTGCCAGCTTTGTAAACTGAAGATTGGCATTGCATGCTATTATTAAATCTATAATCTACCAGAGCACCCAATATTTTTCTACCATTGACTCCCCTAGTTGTTCTCCTACTAGAATGTACAATGCTTGCATGTTTTACCCCCCACACACACTTTACATTTTCAATATCAAACCTCATTTGCTACATAGTTACCCAATTGAATGTTCTAATGTTACATAGGAATTCCCTTGTTAACAGAATCATTTTTAGTGTATAGGATGGGGTAGTTGCCGTTTCTTTGTACTGTTGGTTATTTGGTGAGGAGGTGCACTGGAAACCTTTGCTGTCAATGTGCTATTTTCTGGGTATCCGCTGTGCCCCTGAGCCTTTAAGGAGGAGCGGGCTCCCTCCAGGGAAACCTGCCCTCAATCTATTGATTACTATATACAGTATGTGCTCCTATTATGGAGGCTCTCAAAATGTATTAGTTAGGACTGCTGGGGTGCCTTGTCATGGCCTCTACAGCTTACATATGTATTTTCAAATCTGTGCAAACTAAACTTCTCTTTTTAAAGTGAACTGTTAGAAAGGGCAATTTGGTTTGTTGCAGGCTGGTTGGTAAGTTGAGCTGGGAATTTTCCTTTGTTTTTGTTTGACATGCATGCTCTTTGCTGTTAAGGCCAGTTATAGTTGGGGCAGTTGCCATTTGTTTGTACTGTTAATTTTAATGTAGCCTGTGTTCACTCACCCAATCAAGTTCAGTGGAAAAAATATAAATTATTTTGAATCTATTAAACTGAAAAGAAAACAGATTAAGCTAAACATGATTATTTTAAAGAGATTTACACATAAAGATATTCTTTAAGTGTGTATGTGGTGGAGGTGGGGACTATTATTTTTGACAAGCATGACAAATGTAATTGTGCAATAAAGATACATCTTGTAGTTGTGTTTTAACTAGGCGATTGGCTTGATATGCAATTGAACCATAGAAATAGCACACACATACACAAAAAAGGTTGCTTTTCAAATCTTGTGAGGCCACTTAAAAACACCTGCTCTTAATAAGTATATATGGGTATTTAGTCACACCAGATGGCCAGACTGTGCTTAAGCCCACCACTGCATCAAAGTACCCCATTGTCATGGGTCCTACGCTATTCATGGAATAAAAGATATATCCCACTTCTCAAAACCATGGGGCATACTCAATCCTTAAATGGGAGAAGTGTGCAAGTTGCATTCTATGGGTCTTCTCCGCTGATATCTTCTAGCCCTCTCCAGTTCTTCTCCCTCTGTCCGCTGCCTTCTGCTTCTGCCAGGTCTTGTCCACTGTCTTCTCGCTCTTTTGCCGGGTCTCTTGTCAATGCTCTCTCCCGCTCAAATGCCGGGTGCACGGTATGACACTACTTATATTGGCATGGGGTGGGGTCACTGGGTGACATCAACCGGAGGCCCACCCCTTATGACATCACTGCCTTGGGCATGATGGGCGGTGATGTCATAAGGGACAAACCTCTGGTGATCCCAACCCATGCCAATATAAGTAGTGGCACACCGCACACCCAGCATTAGAGTGGGAGAGAGTGTTGAGTCAACATCAGAAGAGGAACAGAGTGAGAAGACAGTGGACAAGACCCGGAAAAAGCGTGAGAAGACAGCAGACAAGACTCAGCAGAGGCAGAAGACAGCAGACAGAGGGAGAAGAACCGTAGAGGGCTAGAAGACATCAGCAGAGGTGTCAGAAAAGCCGGGGAGGGGAGAAGAAGTCGAAAGAGACGCTGGAGCTGCCTTAATAAATTACTTTAAAAACCTGTGTACTGCGTTTTATTTGTGACACTTTATTTTTAGGTGAATGGGTAGGGGTACAATGTACCCCATACTCATTCACACAGGGTGGGGGGCCGGGATCTGGGGTCCCCTTGTTTAAGGAGGCTTCTAGATTCCGATAAGCCCCCCGCCTGCATACCCCGACAACCAAGAGCCATGGTTGTTGGGAAGAGGCCCTTGTCCTCATCAACATAGGGAAAAGGTGCTTTGGGGTGGGTGGCCCCAAAGTACCCACCCCCCATGTTGAGGGAATGCGGCCTGGTATGGTTCAGGAGGGGGGGCGCTCACTCATCCCCACCCAATTTCCTGACCTGCCAGGCTGTTTGCTCGGTAAGGGTCTGGTATGGATTTCAGGGGGACTCCTTAAAATCCATACTAGACCGAAGGGCCTTGTTTGTTCTTGGAGGGGGAACCCATGATGGTTTTTTTTTTTTCTTTTTGTGTGAAATTCCCCCTAAAGATTCATACCAGACAGTGCCTGATATTGTAGGGGATCAAAGTCGGATCCCCGTTCATGTCAGACTTCAAGTCTTAGGGCAAAGTTGGATCCACAGTCGTACGACTGTCGTGTCACACCAGTATGAACTCTGCCTGATACTACTAGACAGTCATACTACTGTCATCCTACTTTGCTCTGCGACATCAGTCCTACATCGGCTACATCAGTCCTACATCCATCCGACTTGAATCAACAGGATACTACTTTGTTCCAACTTTGTGGTAGTCTGACTTGTCTTTTGACCAATCAAAACAATCCCAGTCTGCTGTAATCACCATGTCGGATGTCACAAGGCAGATGGTTAGGACAAGGATCCTACTTTGAATATCATTAAGTCGGATCAATGGGCTGAAGTAGGACCAAAGTCGGACCAAAGTAGTGCAGAAACCTTTTTCAAACTCGGATCGACTTGTGTCGGACCAGTTAAGACGTCTCTCATAGGGAAACATTGATTTTCACATGTCATGCGACATGAGCTCCCAATGTCGGAGCGTTTTGTTGTAGAAGTGTGAACCCAGGCTTAAGCACAGTATGGCCATCTGGTGTGACTAAATACCCATATTTACTTATTAAGAGCAGGTGTTTTTAAGTAGCTGTGCAAGATTTAAAAAGCAACCTTTTTTTGTGTGTGCGCTATTTATATGTTTCAATTTGTATACTGGTCTTTATAGCAGCACCAACCGTAGAAATGTATGTTTAGGGTGTGCCCCCCAATCTTTTGTTTGTTTTGTTTCCTTGATAAAGAGTCAAAACACCTGTTGTGAATGCTTGCTCAGTGAGCCAAATTATTGGAGATACTGAATGACCATAATGCCGCGTACACACGAAGGGACTTTGTCCGCCGGACCTAGTCCAGCGGACAATCCGCCGGACTTTCCAGCGGGGCTTCGCCGGACTTTCCGAGCGTGTGACTTGCCCACACACGCCCGGACTTCTCCGACGGACAATCCGCTGGACAAAGTCCGCGGGACTTTTGAAAATGAACGGACTTGCCCACACACGGAGCAGTCCGTTCATTTAGAACGTAACTTCAGGTATACGTAGCTAGCGTAGGCAGTAAATGCCGGCGCGCTAGCTCCATCACCTGGCATGGATTTAAACGATGTACCCCTACCCATTCACCTAAGGTGTAAAATGTAAAGTAAAAAAACACACACACTTTTGAAAAAATATTTTATTGCACAGCTCCGGGGGTCTTCTTCCCAGCATCCTCCGGGACTGTGACATCACAAGGGGGCGGGGTCCCCATGTGACATGAGCATGTGACCCTGTCCCCTTGTCCCTATATAAGTCCCAGCACAGCGCGGCTCTGCCATTCCGGCGGAAAACGACGACCGCGGCAAGAACAGAAGAGACCCCGGAAGACCCCCGAAGGCGGATCGAGACCCCAGACGACGGCGGCGACGACGAAGAAGGTAGCCGGACTTCTCCGCTCGGTAAAAGAGCTAGGTAAATGGCGGAGGAGTCCGGTGAGAAGACCCCCAAGACGGAAGAAGACCCCCGGAGCTGTGCAATAAAATATTTTTTCAAAAGTGTGTGTGTTTTTTTACTTTACATTTTACACCTTAGGTGAATGGGTAGGGGTACATCGTACCCCATACTCATTCACATAGGGTGGGGGGCCGGGATCTGAGGGCCCCCTTATAAAAGGGGGCTCCCAGATTCCGATAAGCCCCCACCCGCAGACCCCGACAACCAACGGCCAGGGTTGTCGGGAAGAGGCCCTTGTCCTCATCAACATGGGGACAAGGTGCTTTGGGGTGGGGGGGCCACACGGCCCCACTTTCCCCAGGGCACCCCCCATGTTGAGGGCACGCGGCCTGGTAGGGCTCAGGAGGGGGGGGGGCGCTCCCTCGACCCCACCCCTTTCCTGGCCTGCCGGGATGCGTGCTCGGATAAGGGTCTGAGATGGATTTGGGGGGGACCCCCACGCCGTTTTTCGGCATGGGGAGTCCCTTTAAATCCATGCCAGGTGACGGGGCTAGCGCACAATGCACAATATTATTACAGGCATACCCCACTTTTAAGTACACAATGGGGTTTATTTACTAAAGCTGAAAAGTGCAAAATCAGGCTCACTTCTGCATAGAATCCAATGAGTTTCTAACCCCAGCTTGTTCAATTAAGGTTTTGTAATAAAACATGGAAGCTCACTGGATTCTATGCAGAAGTGAGCCTGATTTTGCACTTTTCAGCTTTAGTAAATAAACCCCATTGTGTACATAAAAGTGGGGTATGCCTGTATTTAATCATAAGAGAGTGCTGCTAAATGTGCTTGTTATATGGCCTTAATATTACTTAGCGGAGTTCTTCTTTATTGTTATGGCTACCTCCTCATTTTTAATTTACATTTCAACTGAGGCTGTGAAATTCTGTGCCTGTACAGCATGATAGTGCTTCTCCACATGTAAGGCAAAATAATGTAATGAAAAAAGAAAGAATTGCATTCCAAATCATTCACCAGAATACACAGTAAATAAACACAAATGGGATAAAATGAGAAAAATTGAATTTCCATTTCTCTAAGATACATTTTCAATGAAAGACTGCTGAAATGTATCTCTTTCAGCTCTTGGGGAAAATCTACAATGTGAGAACAGAATATGGCCCAGTACCAGAACTAAATACAGTTTATGCTTAATTAGGCATAAACAGGATTCTTTGGTGTTTGATATCAAATGTATTGTGTCATCCAATTTCAGAAGAACTTTTATCTTGTTTTCTGAAAAAGAAACAACAACTATAAATATTTTAAACAGCTTATAATTAAAACTGCATGTGCTTGACATCAAAACAATCACGACAAAGAAAGCATTGTTCCTTCCTTTCTTTTGCAGTTGACAGCCTTTCTAGTTAACAGCTGGTCAATAAGCCATTGGTATGTTTTGTGTGTAGTCATCTTGGTATGACCCACTATGTTCACACCCCACCTTATTAATTATGTATTAAAAAAGATATTAATGTCAATAATTCTGAGTGGTCTGTGCTGAAAGTTCTATAAAATAAACTGCAATGCAGTTGGTATCCTGGGATAACTAATGAGTTATCTGAATGCATTGAGTGTATAATTATTTTGTGGGTTATAAGCATTGTATTTGAAGCTAATAAATGCGCAAAATATAAGAGTTTAGTATGCAAACTAGCAAAACCCATTTGAAAAACGATATCTTATTATAGACAATACATTGTTTTATTTGTATCATCACATAAGAATCTAATTGGAATGAATACATTCCAAGGCATTCTGAAAACCTCCTACCTGAGCCACTTAAAACTCCAGTAATGGCTTTATTTTTTTCTTAGAACTGTGTCCCAATAACAAAAATAAATAAATAAAAGTATACGTATGTAATACATAATTTTTTTGCAGAGCACAGTGGTAGCTTCTCCCTTTGAAACTATCTCTCTAAAAATCCATATAAGGCTATAGAGCAGTGGTGGCGAACCTTGTCATCCCAGATGTTTTGGAACTACATTTCCATGATGCTCATGCACTTTGCAGTGTAGTTGGGCATCATGGGAAATGTAGTTCCAAAACATCTGGGGTGCCAAGGTTTGCCATCACTGCTATAGAGTGTATGTGTGTAAGCAGGGATCACTACTTGGGCTCATTTGCCAGTACATTTAATATGAGTTTTAAACATTCATCTCTATAAAGATCATATCTTCATCAAAGCACTTAAGCTTAGCCGGTTAAACATTTAACAAGGAAAGTAGAGCTCCCCCTGTTGACCAAGTGTACTTAGGGGGTTGTAAAACCTCAGGGTTTTTCACCTTCATGCATTCTCCATGGGGGCACTCGAGAAGAGGAGGAGCCAGAAGTGCCACTGAGGGACCCCAGAAGAGGAAGATCGGGGCCGCTCTGTGCAAAACCCTTGCACAGAGGTGGTAAGTATAACATGTTTGTTATTTTATTTTTTTAAAAAATGAACCTTTACAACCTCATTAATATGAAATAATAGCATGCATTATTATATTTATGTAGCACCTTCCTAGATAGATTCCTAATTGATAGGAAAATTTGGGTTTTTGGCTGGGTGGTAGTCAGCCTAGTTTAGATGGGGTTGTGATGTCTCACTGTTGCCAGTAGGTGTCAATGTTTGTAGTTTGAGGTTTCCCCTGCCAGTCTGAATTATAAATATTTATATTTCCCCAGCCACCTCAAGAGGAGGTTCAAGCCATTGGTCATTATGGGGAGGACATGTGCTTGCTATCTTGCCTTAAGCTGAGGCCTGAAAGGTTGCTGCTAGACTGTCTATGCTGTTAGGTCCAGAAGCCTGTTAGGGGCCTAGCATGTGCTGACATACAGTCCTACACATCTGGCCTAGGAAATTCACCAACTGGGAAAACTGCCATCTTTGAAGGCCTTGTGGCTAATCTACATTGATGCTTATTACTGTCTTGGCTGTGGCAGATCCGGGGGACAACCATGGAGATGCACATGATGCTCTTTGCTGTGCAGGGTTAGTGTTTTTGCCTGGTCGAGCTTAGTGAAAGTCACTGATCTACCTGGCTGCAACTTTCTCTCCTCTCATCTGTGCTGCTTCATTCTGCAATCCAGAGGTTACACTTGTCCTCCACTTCCCTGATTTATCCAGGACCCTCCCCATTGGCATGTGCTTTTTTTACCTGCAAGTGGATATTATTTTTAGTAAAGTGCTTTTTGCTTATTCATTGTTTGGAGTTCTGTTGTCCTCCCTGACAGCTCTGGAAGTCTCCTCCCTATTAGTATCATCCAAGTTCACCTCCTGTGTGTCTCGTGCTAAGTGCTGTTTGTTTCTGTGGACTGTGAATGGATATTATGAACTTTCATGGACATTTGATCTAATGGACAATCAGCCCTTAAATTAACTTTTTATGACTTTTTTATGTCTCATCTTAGTTGTTAAAAGAGATGTACATTTTTTTTTAGAATCATACTTACCTAGGTGGATATAGCATCAGTCCGATGCTGCATCAGTCCCCCAGCACTTCTAACACTGAAAACCGAGCAATCGAACTATGCCAATCACTCGGGTCTCACAGCTCCGTGAGCAAAGAGCTGCTGACTCAGTCAGTCAGCAGCTCTCTGCTCTGTCCCCTCCTTGCTCACTGGAGTGCTGGGCTGTGGAGGGGGTGGGAGCGGCCGGCTCAGGCTCTCAGCAGCTCGCTAAGAGGCTGAACTGGGTGTCGGTCGAGATTCCGACTCTATGGTCATGATGATGCCCGAACCTGGACCATCTCTGTGATATCAGCAGAGAGTTGCCTTAAGCCCGCTCTCTGCTGAGAACGAGTCACAGGAGTGCAAAACCAACTGCACTTCTGTGATCCACATGAGAAGTACAGCCAAACACACTTTTGACTGTATTTCTCATTTAACCCACGGTGTGTGTTTTTTGTGCTATTTTAGTCTTGTTTTTGTCTTTTTGTTCACCTACACCAGGTTCCAATGGTTTACTATCACAGCTGCATTAACCCTTTACTAGCAGGAATTATACAGCATTTTGAGTGTGGCGCAGTGATTTATTTTTCTTTTGGTTGGTGGGTCAGTGTGCTATTGTGTGTGTGTGTGCTGGCAGCCTCTGCACGTGTAGAGAAAGAACCTTGTTCATCAGCATCATCTGTGCTGCTGTTACCAGGAGAGGTGCAGTGACTTTACTTTTACCACATTTAATCATCATCTAGCAGCCCTTTTGGCACATTGACAATTAATTAGGGATGTTAAAATGGTGATCTCACAAATTGCATTGGTGATAATAAACTTTTATAAACTTTTATGTGTAAAATGTGTGTCTTTTTTGCTATTTACCTGATTTGGGTAAGCAAATTAGTCATAGATTACCTTAGTGAAGTTAACTGAGGCATACTGAAGATGCTAAATTTGGCCTGGACATCTAGGCTATACTGGCATCCGGTTAAAAAATCATGTTTTTGGAGGTTTTGAAGAGCAGTGGGGTTTTTAAGAAGATAGTTTAGTAGCTTATGCACTTACTGGTAAATTTAACAGATTAACAGGGGCTTGTCAGAAAGGACATTCCAGCAGACAGAATGGCTCTTCTAGACAGTTTCCTGTGCATAGGCGAGGCCAGCGAGGAGGTGCACGTGTTCGAAGCATGTGTGCTTCTTCCTTAGGCTCTAGTAGGCTCTCTAGGCCTACTAGAGCCTGAGGAAGAAGCACGTATGCTTCGAACGTGCGCACCTCCCCGCTGACCTTGTACCCGAAAGTGACAACATCACAGTACTGGGTTCCAGTGTTTGCTGACCCTCTTCCTAGGATCGAGAGCGCTGGTTTCCATCACCGTAATCGCTATATAAGGGATGACCAATGGACATCACAGCTCACATCAGGCAACAGACTGCATTCCGGGACAAGCGCGGATGATCTTTATGAAATATGCCTTTCCCCATCGTTTGTTTGTAAGTGCATCTGTCATTTACCATTTATTAAAATTACCTAATTGCTATGCTTAGAAGGCGCCGCTTCTCAGCCGTTTAAGATGGTAGATCCCCTCACTTTGGTGAGAGGTATTCCTATTTCCTGTTGTGTTTCTAGGGAAGGATGTGAAAAAAGGGTTTCGAATGAATAGCATACTGCAAACAATATGCTGACAGAGATTTAATCGATCCAAGATTAAAAAAAATGACTATGACTGCACTTCCAGTTTAAGTCAATTATTTACAGTTTGCGTTCCTCCAATTTTCACTTTTTCTCAAAAAGGAATAATTTAAAGTTTGCAATTTTATCATTTTGGTTTATTATACATTAGTTAGGTTTAGTATAGCATAGTCAATTTGTGTTTCTGTGTGAAAATTATGTGTTTTTTATATTTTTTATTGAAATCATGGTTTTGACAAACTGCAGTTGTCATGGAATATAGAAACATATAGTTCAGGGAGTCTTATATTAACTGTCAAAACAAAAATTTAAAAATAGAAAAAATGGCCCAGCCACCTAAAGGTAAAATGAGATGCTGGGCCGGGCCAGTGAAAGGGTTAAAGGGGTTGTAAATGTAAAAAGAAAAAATCTGACAATGCCGGCCCCCTCCAGGCCCCGAAAGTCCTGCGCTCGCCTCCGACATCCTCTTCGCCGCTCAAATTATAAGACTACGTCTTGTTGTTTTTATACCTAGATAATTAAATAGTGAACGTTTACCTGAGGTGATATGCAAAATGTGTATAGTGCATAAATAATTAAATAAATAATAACTTTATCCATATAGCTGTTGTTTTATAACCACCACTATACAGGAATAATTTGTCTTAATGTGTGGTCACTATGTGAAGGTTTATTTTTGGGATAAAAAATCCTGTTTCAGTCACTATATATTTAAAGTGAAGGTTTATTTTTGGGATAAATAATCCTGTTTCAGTCACTATATATTTAAAGTGGATGATGCACATATTTCAATAATTTATGCACTCAATATATTTTGCATATTTGATATTTTATGCACTTAATATATTTTGCATGATAATTATTTATGCACTATACACATTTTGCATATCACCTCAGGTAAACGTTCACTATTTAATTATCGAACATTTAGAGCGCCACACTTTTTATACCCACTTCTTTCATTTAACATATATATTTTGTTGTGCAGGCTGCTAATACTCTTGTAGATAGCGCGTGTTTTTTTTCACTCTCTTTCCAATTTTTGTATCACGGGAGCGCGCCCAGCAAGTCCTTCTCACCATGCGAGGGGAGCTCACATGAACGTGAGAAGTACTTCCGGGGGGAAGCCGAGACAGCCGCCGAGGGACCCCAGAAGACCAGGTTAGGGGCCACTCTGTGCACAAACGAACTGCACAGTGGAGGTAAGTATAACATGTTTGTTATTTAAAAAAAATAAAAAATGTTACTTTACAATCCCTTTAATTATTATTCTATTCAAAATTGGCCAGTTGCTAGAATATTAGATTGTAAATTGTCAGTAAAAGATGTTTTTGGGCCATTCATGTTTTTCGTCAAGAACACATACTTGTAGGCACATGTATTTACACAAATTGTCTTACTTGGCAAGAATGTTTGCAGCTTAGATGGAATGCTTTAACAGTGATGCAATAAAAAACAACTCAAAGAGATTGAAGAAAAACGCTGATGTACATACAATAATTCAATGCTTTAAACATACAGAAAATCAACCTCTCTGTGTTAAGGTAAATTATTATATTAAAGAAAAAAAAAAAAAAAAACTTTATACAGAAAAACAATTCAAGTGATCTATTACTTATTCATGTGTTTTTCTTGGTTATAAATTCATGACAGAATACATAAATGTGTAACAAACCATAATATGGGACATATATGTTAAAATTTGCATACACAAGTAGCAATAACAAGTTAGCAACCTCTTTGCATACATAAATATGGCATGTCACAGAGGTCAGTGTTTAAATAAACCATTATGACTGTGAACATGGCAGCATGCAGAAGCTTACAAAATAGGCCTATATCTGCAGCAGGTATAATATATTTTTGTATACTGTCGTATCTCCATTTTCCAAAGTACTTTACATTAGTCTACCTTGTATAGCCACTAATGGCAGGTAGGCTTTAAATATGTCTAAAATGAAAAATGCATTTTCCATATGGATTTTGTTTATTATTTTATTGTTCATCGGTTTAAAAGATGTTATAAAATATGTAGTACAGACTGAATTTTTAATATTCTTACTCGTGTTATATAAATAGTTTTGCAGATCCTTTTTACTACAAAGAAATCAATGGGAACTTTTTTTTTTACTGCTGTGAAAGATGGTAAATTCCTTTTCCACTCCACTCCTTTGAGTAAATTGATTGTGTTTTCAAAAGGAAACCTTCTGATAAAAGCATGCCTATCCCAGGAGTGACCAGCAATTATCCAAGGGTACTACATAATGCATAAATGTTTTTTTTTTTTTAATTTGTAATGATTATTGGTTGGAATATGGGAAATGGTTTATGAACACAGACAATAGTTATTTTTTTGCCATTTAAACCACTCCTATCCCTAGGTACCTAAATTATACTTCTTAACTAGAAGTGTAAAAGGCATTAGGTCATTTTAACTGCACTAACTTTGTTATTTAATTTACTAAAGGTTACCATGTGCCTTATTAACCACTTCAGCCCCGGAATTTACTCCTTTCCTGACCAGAGCACTTTTTGAGATACGGCACTGAGTCGCTTTAACTGACAATTGCACAGTTGTGTCCCACAAAAAGAGCTTTCTTTTGGTGGTATTTGATCACCTCTGCGTTTTTTATTTGTTGTGCTATAAACAAAAAAAGAACGACAATTTTGAAAAAAATATATATATTTTTTACTTTTTGCTATAATAAATATCCCCAAAAAATATATAAAAAAATGTATTTATTTCTCAGTTCAGGCCGATATGTATTCTTCTACATATTTTTGGTAAAAAATAAATCGCAATAAGCATATATTGATTGGTTTGCACAAAAGTTATAACGTCTACAAAATAGGGGATAGATCTATGGCATTTTTATTATTTTTTATATTAGTACTGGCGGCGATCTGCATTTTTATCATGACTGTGACATTATGGCGGACACATCGGACACTTTTGACACTATTTTTGGACCATTGTCATTTATACAGCGATCAGTGCTATACAAATGCACTGATTACTGTATAAATGACACTGCCAGAGAAGGAGTTAAACACTATGTGGCGATCAAGGGGTTAAGTGTGTCCTAGGGAGTGATTATAACTGTGGGGGGATGGGCTACCACTGACATGACAGGGATCACTGCTCCCGATCACAGAACCACTCCAGAGATGTGTGAACCGGCTCCATAGAGAGCCATTCACAATCTCCTGACATGCGAATTGGATGCTGGGAAACCCACATCCAATTCGCAATAGTGTGAACCCAGCCTGAAGGGGACCATTGCTTCTACACAGAAAACAAGGTCCTTCTGTACAGCAAGCCTGCAAAGAACACGTTTTTCTGCTAAGGCTGTGCCCGTTTTCTAAAGAAAACAAACTGAAAGTCTTAAAGAGGAAGTAAACTCTCTTGGATCGAAAATATTCCCAGCAATCATATGGCCACTATGTATAGCAGGGGTGTCAAACTAAATTTCATCGTGGGCCACATAAGCATTATGATTGCCCTCAAAAGGGCTGGTTGTATCTGTAAGATTAGATGTCCAGTGCATCCCCTCCCATTACATTAGATGTCAAGAGCCACCCCACCATCAAAAGTTGAGTTCATCACTCTCTCTTACATCACAGTGCACCCCCCCCTTTTCCTTATGCTGCTGCTGGGAAGAAGCTGGATGCATTGCTTTGAAGCAGAAAGTAGGGGTCTGGAAGAGGACCAGAATAGGGCTGGAGCTCTCCTGCAGCTGCAGGAAAGGTGCGAGGGCCACATGAAATAGCCTGAAGGGTCGGATTCATCGACGACGAAGAAGGTAGCCGGACTCCCCTCGCTCGGTAAAAGAGCTTGGTAAATGGCGGGGGAGTCCCCAAGACGGAAGAAGACCCCGGAGCAGTGCAATAAACTATTTTTTCAAAAGTGTGGGTGTTTTTTTTACTTTACATTTTACACCTTAGGTGAATGGGTAGGGTACATCGTACCCCATACTCATTCACATAGGGTGGGGGGCTGGTATCTGGGGGCCCCCTTATTAAAGGGGGTTCCCAGATTCCGATAAGCCCCCGCCCGCAGACCCCGACAACCAACGGCCAGGGTTGTCGGGAAGAGGCCCTTGTCCTCATCAACATGGGGACAAGGTGCTTTGGGGTGGGGGGGCCGCACGGCCCCCCTTTCCCCAGGGCACCCCCCATGTTGAGGGCACGCGGCCTGGTACGGCTCAGGAGGGGGGGGGCGCTCGTTCGTCCCCACCCCTTTCCTGGCCTGCCAGGCTGCGTGCTCGGATGAGGGTCTGACATGGATTTGGGGGGCTTTGGTTTCTTTTTTTATCTTTTTTATCTGTTCCTGCCTAAGCCGGCGCCATGTTTGTGGTTGCCTTCTGATTTCAGCCTCACCTGTACTTCTGCCCTTTTCTCCCTGAACTCTGTCGGAAAAAATCCACGGTTTTGTTGTCGGAATGTCCGATCGTGTGTACATAGCATTATTCTGGCAAGAAAAGCATGTGTATGATGAGCACAATGGTGCTAGTAAAAAATATATAATATCAAAGTTCTAAAAGGTTTTGGAAAGAGCTTGACATTTTTCAAGAAATAAAAATGGAATCATGGCTATGCTTAAACATTAGACATGTGCACAATAGAAAAATTTGTTTAGTTTTGTTTAGTTTCTGTTCGTTTCCGTTGATTCGTAACGATTCGTAATTTCGTAAGACGTCGGTGTTCGTTTTCGGACTCGTTCGTATTTTCGTAAGAGTTATTTTTTTCGTTGATTCGTTTTTCCGTTAGTCTAATTTATTTTTAGTCGTTATATTTCGTATTCGGACGCATTCGGATTTTCAGAAGAGCTATATTTTCGTTGATTTAAAAAGATTCGTATTTCCGTAATCTAATTTTCGTTGATTCGAAATTCGTATTTTCGTAGATTTAGTTACATTCGTACTTTTGTAAGATTGATTTATTCGTACTTTCGTAACATTGTTTTCGTAGATTTGTAATCGGAGCATAATTCATAATTTTATGTAATGTGTATGCTATTTACATGTTTAAGAAACAAAGGATTTCTCTCTCACAAGTCAGAACTTAACTCAAAAATCCACCAAAACAGTGCCACCGACCCAACCACACCCTATTTGGACTCTGGATGGAATATTTCAGAATCAGAACTAATAATATTCGTTCTTTCGAATTCTCAATCAGCAGAATTTTTGTTATTTCGTATTTTCGTTGTTTTGATTTCCTTTTTCCGAATATTCGTAATTTCGATTTTTTTCGTTCATTTTGATTTTCGTTATTTTTGAATCTTTGTTCGGTATTTTCGTTATTTCTGTTTTAATTTTTAGGATTTTCATTCTTTCGTAGTTTCGTTGTTTCTAATTTAATTATTTCGTATTTTTGTTGTTTTTCATATTCGTTCTTTTCGATAGTTCGTTATTCGTTAGAATTTTTAGTAAACCATTCGTTCATTCGTACGATAACGAATGAACGAATATAACGAATTTGAACGGAAAACAAATTCGTAACTAAACAAATTGCACATGTCTATTAAACATTTTAGAAATGTATGCCTAGTACACACAATGAGAAAATCATACCGCTTTTAGGGCATTCATCCGATAATCTGATCATTAGTACACAGCTTTTGAGTGCCAATCAGGACAGTTCATGCAAAAATATCCGAAGGGACAAGCACAAAAATTTTTCTCGTAGAATAACAGAGTGAACAACTTTTAATTAGTATGGTATTTGTACGGAAAAATTTGTGTGACCAAGACCACACTATTTAACAGTGTTGTGATCCCTGAAACACTGAAATCAATGTCTGCTCATAGAAATAGTAAAAAGCAAAAAGTAATTTTTCTTTTCCTCTACCCAAGATCACACAAGATAAATTGAATAAGAAACTAATTTGTGGGTGGGAAAACACACTGTTATGGATGACAATGTGTCCTAACTACTGTTTACAGTTTGAAGATCACTTGAGCTCAGTTGCGATTGAGAACAAATTTGAAACACATCTTTCAGTGAAGTGCTTTAGTAAAAATTTGCAGAGTTTAAAGGATACATTAGGAGAATCCAAATAACAAAACATGATGTGATCATAGTTAACTTGGACCAACAAGCTAAAAAGCTCACCATCAAGCCCAATAAGGATAAAATCCAGTATTGATTAAATGTATGTGCTTATCATAGAATCAGAGATATGGTGTTAAACAAGTTTAACAAATGTAAAAATATGAAACATGCAAAGGCCCAATATGCTTTTTAGATATGAACTAGTAAATTAACTATCACATGAGGTCACGGCAGATCAAGATGCTTTATTTATGGTGAATGCTTATAGATAATGGTTGACCTGTACTGCTATTCGCATCATTTAGATGTCACATCTGTAAATGTGGGTAGATTCCTTTCTATCTAGTAAAAAAGCTTTCCAACTGCCTGCAACAGTCAGGCGGCAGGATTAACCACTTCAGCCCCGGACCATTTGGCAGCCAAAGGACCAGAGGTCTTTTTTCAATTTCGCACTGCACTACTTTAACTGGTAATTGCGCGGTCATGCAATTTTGTAACCAAACGAAATTTGCGTCCTTTTCTTCCCACAAATAGAGCTTTCTTTTGATGGTATTTGATTGCCTCTGTGATTTTTATTTTTTGCGATATAAACGGAAAAAGAGCGAAAATTTTGAAAAAAAAAGAGATTTTCTACTTTTTGTTATAAAAAAAATCTAATAAACTCAATTTTAGTCAAACATTTGGGCCAAAATGTATTCAGCCACATGTCTTTATTAAAAAAATTGCCAATAAGCGTATATTTATTGGTTTGCGCAAAAGTTATAGCGTCTACAAACTAGAGTACATTTTCTGGAATTTACACCGCTTTTAATTTATGACTGCCTATTTCATTTCTTGAGGTGCTAAAATGGCAGAGAAGTACAAAACCCCCCCAAATGACCCCATTTTGGAAAGTAGACACCCCAAGCTATTTGCTGAGAGGCATGTTGAGCCCATTGAATATTTTTTTTTTTAGTCCCAAGTGATTGACGAAAGACAAAAATAAAAAAGATTTTTTTTTTTTTCAAAAAGTTGTCACTAAATGATATATTGCTCACACATGCCATAGTTATATGTGGAATTGCACCCCAAAATACATTTTGCTGCTTCTCCTGAGTATGGGGATACCACATGTGTGGGATTTTTTGGGAGCCTAGCCGCGTACGGGGCCCCGAAACCCAAGCACCGCCTTCAGGATTTCTAAGGGTGCAAATTTTTGATTTCACTCCTCACTACCTATCACCGTTTCGAAGGCCATAAAATGCCAAAATAGCACAAAACCCCCCCAAATGACCCCATTTTGGAAAGTAGACACCCCAAGCTATTTGTTGAGAGGCATGGTGAGTATTTTACAGCTCTCATTTGTTTTTGAAAATGAAGAAAGTAAAGAAAAAAACTTTTTTTTTTTTCTTTTTTTCAATTTTCAAAACTTTGTGACAAAAAGCGAGATCTGCAAAATACTCACCATACCTCTCAGCAAATAGCTTGGGGTGTCTACTTTCCAAAATGGGGTCATTTTGGGGGTTTTATGCCATCTGGGCATTCCATGGCCTCCGAAACTGTGATTGGCAGTGAGAAGTGAAATAAAAAAATTACACCCTTAGAAAGCCTGAAGGCGGTGATTGGTTTTTGGGGTTCCGTACGCAGCTAGGCTCCCAAAAAGTCCCACACATGTGGTATCCCCGTACTCAGGAGAAGCAACAGAATGTATTTTGGGGTGTATTTCCACATATGCCCATGACATGTTTGAGCAATATATCATTTAGTGACAACTTTTTGTAAAAAAAATATATTATATATTTTTTTTTTTTCATTATTCAATCTCTTGGGACAAAAAAAAAAAATATTTAATGGGCTCAACATTGCTCTCAGCAAATAGCTTGGGGTGTCTACTTTCCAAAATGGGGTCATTTGGGGGGGGTTTGAACTGTCCTGGCATTTTATGCACAACATTTAGAAGCCTATGTCACACGTCACCCACTCTTCTAACCACTTGAAGACAAAGCCCTTTCTGACACTTTTTGTTTACATGAAAACATATTTTTTTTTTGCAAGAAAATTACGTTGAACCCCCAAACACTATATATAATGTTAAAGCAAAGGCCCTACAGATTAAAATGGTGGGTGTTGCATTTTTTTTTTTTCCACACAGTATTTGCGCAGCGATTTTTCAAACGCATTTTTTGTGGAAAAAATACACTTTTTTTTATTTTAATGCACTAAAACACACTATATTGCTCAAATTTTTGATGAAATAAAAAAATATGATCTTAGGCCGAGTACATGGATACCAAACACGACATGCTTTAAAATTGCGCACAAACACGCAGTGGCGACAAACTACATACATTTTTAAAAGCCTTTAAAAGCCTTTACATGATACCACATTAGATTCACGGAGGAGGTCTACTGCTAAAATTACTGCCCTCGATCTGACCTTCGCGGTGATACCTCACATGCATGGTGCAATTGCTGTTTACATATGACGCCAGACCAACGCTTGTGTACGCCTTTGCGCAAGATAAGGGGGGGCAGGGGTGCTTTTTTTTTTTTGTTTGTTTGTTTTTTTATTTATTTAGCTTTTTTATTTTATTTTTAAACTGTTCCTTCCATTTTTTTTCTTTGTTATGATTTTTATTGTTATCTCAGGGAATGTAAATATCCCCTATGATAGCAATAGGCAGTGACAGGTACTCTTTTTTTGAAAAAAATTGGGGTCTATTAGACCCTAGATCTTTCCTCTGCCCTCAAAGCATCTGACCACACCAAGATTGGTGTGATAAAATGCTTTCCCAATTTCCCAATGGCGCGGTTTATATCCGGGAGGGGGGACATTCCCTCCCACTGCTTGTAAAAGCAGTCTAGAGGCTAATTACCCGCTAGAATTGCTTTTACATGAAAACCGATCACTGGCTGAAAAGAATGATACCAAGATGATACCTAAACCTGCAGGCATCATTCTGGTATAACCATTCAAAGTCCAGCAACATACTGGACATATATTGTAATCTTTTTTTTTTCATGCAGCCTCTTGGCTGAAGGAAAAAAAGAGATTGATTGGTGGGTATGCCCACCATTAGAATACCTCCCTTCATCCACCCACTTCTAATGATGGGCATACATGCACCATTTATATATGCCGATGCATCCTCCCGCAAAAGTTATGCCGTGTACACACGGTCGGAATTTCGACCGTATGTACGTGGCATTAGGAGCCAATCGCTCCTCCCCCCCCCTGCTGCCCCCATGCTTCGGCATATATGCTCTTTTTTTTAACTGTGGTCGTGAAATCACCTCCTACAGCGTTGGAGTCGCGGCTTTATTTATCGTGGGAGCAAACGCTGTTGCTGTCAAGATAAATAAATCCGCGTTGCAACTGAATGGCGCACCTGAAAACAAAAAAATGCTTAACACTAAAACACAGTAAACAAAATTACATACCTGAAAAGCAAGCATGATAAAACATAATAAAACATTGCAGAATAGAATGGAGTAAAAAAAGAGCAACAATAGAGAGAGAATAGAGTGAGAGAGAGAACAATAAAACGACAACTATTTTATTTTTTTTTATTTTTTTGAGATTCACAGGTAAAAAAGCTCCTGACTGAACCGACTGAATCAAAACGCTACCACAAAAAAAATGTTAGCGATCGCAGGGATCAGGCCTGACTCTGCGAACGCTGCAGTTATGTGTGCTTAGTGTTTTGTAAGTGACAGTGATCGATCGATACTGCACTTGGGTGGGCTGGGCTGGGCGGAGGGGGAAAACGCAGGTGCTAGCAGGTATCTGGGCTGATCCCGCTAACAATGCGTTTTTTTGGAACCCTAAACTGCTGGGACGCTAGTATAGATCTGATCAGATCAGATATTGATCTGTTCAGATACTGTGCCACTAAGGGAGGTGTATGCTTTGCGCGTGGGTGTTTGCGGTACTGGCACTAACCTGGGGCGACGCAGACCTTATTTGACCCTAAAACCTAATTGATATCACCCGCCGGGCGATCAGGGGGTTAAACCGTTATTGGGTAATAAATGGCGGGTGCCCTGACAGTATAAAAAACAAGCTAACTAACCAGCGTCACCCGTAACAGTAATACAAAAAAAAACTGGTTACCTAGCGACACTAATGCAGCGATCAGAAAAACGATTGCTTAGTGACACTGGCAAAAGGGGGTGAAAGGGTTAACTAGGGGCAATCAGGGGGTTAAAACCTTTATTAGGTAATATATGGGGGTACCTGACGCTATATAAAAACCTGACGGGGAACCTAAATAACGAAATAACTAACTGGCTAACCAGCGTCACCAGTGACATTTATACAGTGATCACTGGTGAAAGGGTTAACTCTAGGGGCAATCAGGGGTTAAAACCTTTATTTAGGTTTTAATATGGGGGTACCTGACCTATAAACATATTTATTAACCTATATAAACATGGCGGTTAAAAAAAAAAAAAAAAATGGTTACCTAGCGACACTAATGCAGCGATCAGAAAAACGATCGCTTAGTGACACTGGCAAAAGGGGGTGAAAGGGTTAACTAGGGGCAATCAGGGGGTTAAAACCTTTATTAGGTAATATATGGGGGTACCTGACGCTATATAAAAACCTGACGGGGAACCTAAATAACGAAATAACTAACTGGCTAACCAGCGTCACCAGTGACATTTATACAGTGATCACTGGTGAAAGGGTTAACTCTAGGGGCAATCAGGGGGTTAAAACCTTTATTTAGGTTGTAATATGGGGGTACCTGACCTATAAACCTATTTATGAACCTATATAAACATGGCGGTTAAAAAAAAAAAAAAAAAATGGTTACCTAGCGACACTAATGCAGCGATCAGAAAACCGATCGCTTAGTGACACTGGCAAAAGGGGGTGAAGGGGTTAACTAGGGGCAATCAGGGGGTTAAACCTTTATTAGGGGGGGGGTAGGGGGCTACCTTGGACCTAAAACTAACTGCCCTGACAGTTATTACAGTCACACTGACACTAAATGCAGTGATCAGTAAATAAATGATCACTGCAATTAGTGACACTGTGACTGGGGGGGGAGGGGGTGATCTGGGGGGTGATCAGGGGGTGACAGGGGGGTGGAATATGTGCCTATCTGTACTGGTGTCAGTGTAATGTTGTGCACTAACCTTTACATGTTCACAGCTCGGCGTCCCCGGTCACATAGACCGGCGCACCGAGCGTGACATCACTTCCGCCTTCCTGTCTATACAATAGACAGGAAGGGGAAGCTTTTCATTGGCCAGGAGCGATCGCGAGGGGGTGGCCAGAAACCACTGGCCGTCCCCTCGTCCCGGATCGCTCCTGACACGATCCCGACCGTCCCCGCCGATCGGACCCCCCAACCGCCTGAAGAATGGCACGTACAGGTACGTGATTCTGCCTGTACGTGCCATTCTGCTGACGTATATCTACATGGGGCGGTCGGGAAGTGGTTAAAGAGCACATACACTCCCATTAAAGGGGTTGTAAAGGTTTTGTTTTTTTATTTTCTAAATAGGTTTCTTTAAGCTAGTGCATTGTTGGTTCACTTACCTTTTCCTTCGATTACCCTTCTAAATGTTTTTTTTCTTTGTTTTCTTTGTCTGACTTTCTCACTTCCTGTTCCTCCTCATTAAGCTGTTCAGTAAGCTGTTCTGGCTGACTAAACACCGCTGGGATGATGGTGTGAAATTTACTGAGGAGAAACAGGAAGTGAGAAATTCAGACAAAGAAAAAAAAACATTTAGAAGGGAAATCGAAGGAAAAGGTAACTGAACCAACAATGCACTAGCTTAAAGGAACCTATTTAGAAAATAAAAAAACGAACCTTTACAAACCCTTTAACCTCCCTGGTGGTAACCCTGAGCCAGACTCAGGATTGCATTGCAGGATACAGGGGAAGTTACTTACCTTGTCCCCTGGACCCTGCAATGTCTCCCGCTGTGTGTGCGAGCTCCTCCGCTCGATTCACACAGTGCCCGAGTGCCGCTGATCTCCGTTCCCTGCGACGTTACGACGCACGGGAGCGGAGATCGGCGCCAAATTCAAAAAAGTAAAAACACACAATACACATACAGTACTGTAATCTTACAGATTACAGTACTGTATAAAAAAAAATACACATCCCCTTTGTCCCTAGTGGTCTGTCCAGTGCCCTGCATGTAGTTTTATATTATAAATACAGTTTTTTCTGCCTGGAATTTGGAGATTGTCCATAGCAACCAAAAAATGTCCCTTTATGTCAAAAGTGATTTTAGACAGCTAGAAAACAGTGATAATAAATTTGAATCAAAATTCATCATCAAACAAAAACTAAATCTAATGACAGCGACAATTCTGCAACTGAGCAAATTTCAGTATTTTTGATTTGATTACATTATTGAATATTTTTTATAGTTATTTATTATATTATAATTTATGAGTTTGTGTTTCAAACTTTATCATACCCGGGATGTCTACTAGACTCTGGTTTGGACAGATTTAAAGCGGTTCTGCACTCATTTCATTTAGTAAATCTCTTTGCCTTCCAAATCAGGCAAAGAGTACTAAATGAAATGTTTTTTTTTTTTTTTTTTTTTTTACTTACCTTGTAATTGAAGACTTCCGGTCTTCTCCCTCTGCGGCGGCGGGCGGGGTCTTGCGTCGATCGTCGTCACGCCGCACTGTCTCCTGGGATCTGGTGTCATTGATCCCAGGAGACAGTGCGGGCATCTTCCGAAATCTCGCGAGATTTCGGCCACATCTTCCGAAATCTCCCGAGATTTCGGCCGCATCTGCCGAAATCTCGTGAGATCTCGGCAGATGAGCCGTTACTGCGCACGCGCGAGTAACGGCAGTGCATGCTGGGCCATCTAAAGTCCCTGTGGGTGTTTCACATGCCCACAGGCAAGATGGCCCCCAGCACTAAAGAAGAAGACGAGCAACTTCATCGGACGAAAACCGGCGGCGATCGAGATGGAAGATGGAACAGGTGAGTCCCCTAATAAAGGTAAGCACACTTTATATTACATCCTAAAAAAAAAATTTTTTTTTCAGAGTGCAGAACCGCTTTAAGTGAGTTATTCTAAGAATTGAAGGCCTACAATATACAATATAAAATGCCAAATTTCCATGCAAAATAATTGTACCACTTTTGGTACAAAATTCCTGACACAGTCATACCGCCAGGGAGGTTAAGCTTAAAGACACTAGTGATAGCTATTAGGTTCAAATGTTTTGCAGTTCAGCATCTTCTGTACTGTAGAAAAGTGGAACAGAGACTGCAACTGCACTGCTCAATGTAATTTCAATGTTAAAACTATAAGTGGCCTTCTGTGTCTATTTTAGAATAAGACATTGATTTTAGTAGTCTGACACCTTGTAATGTAGAATTAACAGAACTATAGCTGTTTAAAAAATATTGCAGAAGAGACATACTCCGGAGTTGATATCCTTAAGGCAAGTTGGCTGTTTACTTTGCAATTTAATTTTCAATTAGATTAGGTGAGTTTGGTAAAAAAAAAAATAATCACTTTGCAAAGAATACCCAGTATTATGCAAGAAAAATAAAAGAAAGTATTTTTGCTTGCACATGATTTGATGATGGAAGTCAGTAGAGCTTCACCTCTTTCAGTATAACTTCCCTTGCAAAGTGAATGGCTGGTTTGTCTTTAGTATATTAACCCCTATGTCACCTACAAAAAAGGCCTCTAACCTTACTCTTTGCATTCTTCTATTGTTTGTACACTTAGCGGTGAACATGCAACTTATTGTACAATCCCAGCATCTGCCAGGTGCCACAATGTATAAACTCCCAAGTGTAAAAGCAAGTGTGCCATTTACCTTATCCTAGGCCAGTCAATCAAGATGACTCAAGATTAAAAGCACAGAAGAAGCCAGGTGGAGGATGTTGGCACCAGTGAGGGAGTTCATGGACATCACATTGCTGGTTATGCTTAAAATAAATATTGTATTAGTGTCTAAGACTGTTGATCAAGTTTTTTTTTTTTACTAGGAAGCAAAGCTCACACTCTTGCAGCTCTGAAGAAAATAAATGTAAGAATGTCTCTCCCCATACACACGTTCGGACTTTCCGACAACAAAACCGTGGAATTTTGTTCGAAGGATGTTGGCTCCAACTTGTCTTGCATACACACGGTCACACAAATGTTGGCCAACAATTACGAATGTGGGAACGCGGTGACGTACAAGACGTACGATGAGCCGAGAAAAAGGAAGTTCAATAGCCAGTGCGGCTTCTTCTGCTTGATTCCGAGCATGCGAGAACTTTTGTGAGTCGGACTTGTGTACACACGATTGGAAATTTCGACAATAACGTTTTGTTGGAGGAAAATTTGAGAACCTGCTAGCCAACATTTGTTGGCGGAAAGTCCGACAACAAATGTTCGATGGAGCATACACATGGTTGAACTTTCAGCCAACAAGCTCACATCCAACATTTGTTGTCTGAAAATCCGATCGTGTGTACGGGGCATTAGAATAACAAAGCTGACCGTGCTTGTAACCTTGATTTCACAAGAATCGGTTAGGCTGTGTTTGCAGGGCTGATGTGCCTTGTTTCCCCAAAACACATTGGCTTTCTCTGATACCTTTGTTTAATAAACACTTTGATTTGACCTTTTTTGTGTCATTAGGAAGAATTATCACTTAATTTTTCAAATCTTCTTTATTAAGAACCAAATCGTTATGGCTTGCGGCACTATGAGCACTTTACACACGCATCCAATATGAAAGCCCCTGTGTAGAAGACATGAACATTATCTTAAACCCTTTTGTGCAAAGTATCTACAGTATATAGATACACATAGGGATAGGTAAATACTTACATATGTAAATGTAAGTAATTTTATACTCCAGTCCCAAATTTTACACTTTTATTCTCTAGTCCCTGCTCTCATACTGCATGTTTATTAGGGTAATTGCAGTTTTTTATTAAAAAAAGAGAGAGTAAAAATAAAAGAATCCTTTGCAGATACCTGTAAAGACATATAAAGGGAAATAGGACATTTGTTTCCCTATAGCTGTATTATTAGATGGTGCCTATTTAGGCGAAACGCGTCGGTTGTTACGATGATCCCCTGGTTACTGTCTAATTTGAAGCTTGTTTTTACTCTGGAAGATGTAAGTGCAATTCTTATGTTTACAACAATAAATATTCCTTACGGAATTACGCTATGTGCCCTGTTCTTCCTCTCTTTTCCCTTTATGGTTGGGCTTATTTGCCCATTTGTTTTACCTGCCTTATCCATCGTTTTGGAGTGTTTGCCTGAAAGACCGTATCCACATAGTGAGCCTGAATTCCCCGGTCATCCTGTAAAGCTTGTTTAACCCATTAGGTGTACACCTGTATGAGTCTATCCTTTCTGGTAAGCGACTGGTGCTTTTGATGGCGGATCTTCTATGTTACCTTTGTCACATTTTGGATGTTCACTCAGGATTTTTGTGACTGTTACCCATTTATGTTTTGAACTTCACTCCTTTGGAATACATTTGGGACTTGTTTTATTTTTGATATTGATCATTATTTGCTTAGAGCTGCACATTTTCCATATATATATCTGTTTATTTTACACTTTTGTGTTGGCTGCTATTGCGTAGACAGCGCTGTATATTTTGTTATTTACATCACATTTATAGCTGTATTATTAGGCAGTATTTGATCAATTTATTCTGCTATTGTATGCTTTTTGGTGTTAAAGTTAAACGTTACTCCCATACATTTAAAAGTGCCATTGCAGCATGCTGTTTTAAAAAAAAAGAAGTGTTATATTACAAATTTGTTTTTATTTTATACTTAATAGAATACCAATCTGGAATTCAAAAGACATAAAACAATAAAAACACTACACTACACAAGAGAAGCTTAAAGCAAAAACTTTTTTTTTTAACCAATCCAAAAAAAGGCCAAGTAAAAGTAAAAAAAAATAAGCAACTTTTGCTACAATACTGATCTTCAATCTGAAGCTGTATAAAAATATTATTTTGAGCACTAGATGCTGCTAGTCTTCTGAGAAAGGATGACCAGTGTCATTCAACCCATTTTGTCTGAGCTCACACAGGGCTCCGAGGTAAAGGGTTGCATAACTATGGTCATTATGTGAAAGGCATTTAGTGCAGCTGTAAGGACCATCTCATGTCCCTATCTGAGAAGCAGAGGAAGGATCTGTGATGTCTCCAGATAAGCCAGAAGACTCTGGTAAAAATTTCATGTTTATTTTCTTTTAAAGCTCAGCTTTAAAGTGTACCATATGTAATGCTGTCTGCCACTAGAATTACCTAGATTCATTTCAGACATAGTTTTAATACTTATTAATAATTCCAGTATATCTTATTTTTTCCACATCTTGTAATAGTGTGACAGCAATGTTTATTACAGTAAAATAACACATCATCGTTGTCTTGGTTGGGCATATAGTTTAATATAGACTTTAAGGTGGTTGTAAAACCTTACATATACCCAGTAAAATGACTGGCCTTAGGCAATACAAAGGGATGAAACAAATCCTTCTAAATGAGTTGTGCCTGTTTATCTGCAGTCTTCTCTTCTCTACAGCCATTCAAAGTCCAGGATTTATACTTGTGTGAGCTTTCAGAGAGCAGGAGGCAGGGAGTGGAACTTACACTCTGGAAAACTCAGTGAGAGCTCCCCCTCCCCCCCATACAGCACACCGGAAAAGAGCTGAGGCTGTCAATCACAGAGTGTGTGCTGGAGCTCCCTCCCCATCATCTTTTTCCTCTTGGTTTACGAAAGACTTGTCAGAAGAGACTCATGCAGGTATCAGAGGGCAGCAGAAAGAAATAACACTTGGTGCTCTGGACTGGCACTATAGTGCAATATATTTTGCTCCTACTTCCTGTCTAAGGTTTACAACCATTTTAATGTTTCTAAATCTATGAAATGTAACAAATACAAATAAAGGTATCTGGTATGGTAAAAGGGTACATCATTAAACTAGAACTCGGGGCAAAAATAGTAAGATTAAAATGAACAGCCCTTTAACTGCTTTGTGACCGCCGGCTGTCAATTGACGGCCAGGCGGTGCAGCTCTCGTGGCGGGAAGGTGTCATATGACGCCCTCCCCTTCCTGGCCCTCCAGGGAGCGCGCGCCTGCCGTGTCACTGGGCACTCGATGCGTGTGCCCGGTGGCCACGATGTCCGCCGGGCACCCACGATTGCCCGGTAACACAGCAGGACTGTGGATCTGTGTATGTAAACACACAGATCCACGGTCCTGTCAGAGGAGAGGAGACCGATGGTGTGTTCTCAGTACAGAGAAACACCAATCGGTCTCCTCCCCTTGTGCATCCCCTCCCCCTACAGTTAGAATCACTCCCAGGGAACATATTAACCCCTTCAGCGCCCCTAGTGTTAACCCCTTCCCTGCCAGTCACATTTATACAGTAAGCAATGCACTTTTATAGCACGGATCATTGTATAAATGTGAATGGTCCCAAAAATGTGTCAAAAGTGTCCGCCGCAATATCGCAGTCACGATAAAAATTGCAGATCGCCGCCATTACTAGTTATAAAAAAAATGCTATAAATATATCCTCTATTTTGTAGGCGCTATAACTTTTGTGCAAACCAATCAATATGCGCTTATTGCGATTTTTTTTTTTTTACTAAATATATGTAGAAGAATACGTATCGGCCTAAACTGAGGAGAAAAAAAAAAATTTTATATATATTTTTGGGGGATATTTAGTATAGCAAAAAGTAAAAAATATTGTTTTTTTTTTAAAACTTGTCACTCTTTTGTTTATAGCGCAAAAAATAAAAACCGCAGAGGTGATCAAATACCACCAAAAGAAAGCTATATTTGTGGGGACAAAATGATAAAAATTTCATCTGGGTAAAGTGTAGCATGACCGCTCAGTTGTCATTCAAATTGTGACAGCGCTGAAAGCTGAAAAATGGCTTGGGCAGGAAGGGGGTGAAAATGCCCTGTATTGAGGTGGTTAAACATTAGAATACCCTACAGTGCATTTTTATTGCCACTAAATGTCCCCATTCTGATGGTCCGCATCATTCAACCCACTTCCTTTGTTTCCAGGTTGTTCTGGACCTACCCCAGCCTGTGAAAGGAGAAGCAGCACTGTTATGAGCTCATATCTCTGTCCCTCTTGCTTTTTATCTACACACAACAAGAACATGTCAGCTTCTTCCTCTCACACTCCAGCTCTGCTGCACAGGGACTGCAAGAGGCTGATGTAAGGTTAAATTAAAGTGGATGTAAACCCATTTTTTTTTTCATGTCATAATGTAGAGAATAAGATTTCCTTTAATTTGAGCCCAGTCTTGCCACACATATTTACTCGAGGCCTGAGCAATCCTCTTTTATTGTTCAGTTAGAGAAACCTTGACAAAGTCTTGAAACTTTGTCAAAAACGCCCCCTTGCTGTGAGTGACAGGTGATTTACATATCTCATGCACTAGCCTGAGACAGGCACATCATGTGTAAAAAGTTCACAATTCACATCCCCCTCCAGCTCTCCCAGGATTGGCTGCCTTTACTGTGTTTTGACTGGATGTTTCTCATCATGGGATGCAGTAAACAGTCAGCAGACTATAGACAGACAAGTGATTTAGGGGACATGTATGTAGTTGGTGCTGGGCAGAGTAGAACATCCAGTGATCTGATGATAACCTGTCTCAGGCTAGTGCATGAGATATGTAAATCACCTGTCACTCACAGCAAGGGGGCGTTTTTGACAAAGTTTTCAAGACTTTGTCAAGATTTCTCTAACTGAACAATAAAAGAGGATTACTCAGGCCTCGAGTAAATATGTGTGGCAAGACTGAAAGGAAATCTGATTCTCTACATTATGACATAAAAAAAAAAAACATTTCGGGTTTACATCCACTTTAAGGCTCTTACACTGCTTGCATTTGTGTATTAATAATTACAGAGTTGAAACAAATGTGTCTTTTATATTTGTCTCGAGCTCAGCTGTAAGCACAACTTTGCTATAGTTGTTCAGTTGAAATGCTAAATCTAAAAATAATTTACAGTTTCCAGTATAATAGGTATGAACACCCAACCACACAGCAATGTGAAAAATTTATAGCTGATATATATATATATATATATATATATATATATATATATAGAACATACTCTGTGTCCTAGTTTTTTTTGTTATTTTAGATGCTTGCCAAGTAACAATGCAATACGTACATTTTTCTGACTGTACTTCAAGACCTCAACTTGAGTACTTTCATTATATTTCACAGCAGAATGATTTTTCTGCAAGCTTTCTGCAAAGGTCAGAATTTTCTCATTTTCTTCTAAAACAGAATGGATAGTGCATGTGCTGGGGATTCCAGAGTTGTCTTAATATTAAAGCAAAAAAAAAAAAAAGTACTCACTAACCTTAACATGTCCTGTATCCTGCATCTATTGACATGTCTGGCATACCTAGAGGCACAAGGACAGTTTTTCTCCCAGCAGGTGAGTACTTTACAATTTCTGATCACTTTGGCAGTTTTGTATTCAGTTACTGTTTGAAAGTGTGTTTTAATATGTTTTTATTCAAGGGCATATACTCTCGAATGAAAGACTTTTTAAAAGCTCACAGTTTGCTTTCAAGTTGTGACTTTGTAAACGTATTTAAAATAAAAATGTACTATTTGGAAAAATCACAATGCTTCAAGCCTGAATGTGACATGATGTTTAGTTTATATATATATATATATATATATATATATATATATATATATATATATATATATATATATATATATACCCCTGTATGTATGTATATATATATATATATATAACTAAACATCATGTCACATTCAGGCTTGAAGCATTGTCGTTTTTCCAAATAGTAAATTTTTATTTTAAATATACGTTTACAAAGTCACAACTTGAAAGCAAACTGTGAGCTTTTAACCACTACAATACTGGGCACTTTCGCCCCCTTCCTTCCCAGACCAATTTTCAGCTTTCAGCGCTCTCACACTTTCAGTGACAATTGCGTGGTCATGCAATGCTGTAACCAAATAAATTTTTTATCATTTTGTTCGCACAAATAGAGCTTTAGTTTGGTGGTATTTATTCGCGACTCCGTTTTTTATTTTTTGCGATATAAGCGAAAACATAGCGGAAATTTTGAAAAAAAACAATATTTTCTCCTTTGTTTTTTAAAAGAAATCCAATAAAATCAAATTTTGTCATAAATTTAAGCCAAAATGTATTCTGCTACATGTTTTTTGTAATAAAAATTCTGTTAAGTGTATAATAATTGGTTTGCGTGATCACGGACATATGTACGCAAATGATCATGTACAGATGTGTGCAGGTGATCACGGACATCTGTGTGCAGATAATCATTGGCACATGTTATTTTACTGGGACATATGTGAGGGACATGTGTTTTTATTATTTGGGGACATGTGTTTTTATTTGGGGACATGTGTTTTTATTATACAAAAAGACAGAGAGGGTCCACTAGGTAATACAGCACCTCATCCCTTGGTGTGAGAATATCAACAAAGAGGGGATGGTGGACTAGGGATTATAGCGGTGCAAGAATAATGTGGAGGAGTCGGGGGTAACTCACAGTTCAATGCTCGTAATGCTTGTTAATTGATAAAATGGTTTTTATTACATATAGAAAATTACATCAACACACAAAAAAATAAGAAGAAAAATATATAAGGAAAAATTTTTTTTTTTTTGACAATGTATTTTTAGCAAGACTCGATCATGAAAATCATGACAGACAAAGATTAAAATCTCATTTGAAGCAGCATATGGTCATTAATATAGAAGACAATACAGAGTTATCAGTTGGTTCGAGTTATGCACGTGAAGTTAGAAGTGCAATTTCAAATTTACTGTAGATAGGGTGACCTGAGATAGACTCGGTGAGTCTTAGTAGACAGTTCCGACATGTTTCGCCATAACAATGGCTTCCTCAGGGTGCGTCTACTTAGCGTAATTAGTATATCTAGTAAAGAAAGCATCATAATTAATTCAATTTAATAGTACATAGGTTCAAAAAATAAGCCCCTATAGAGACAAATAGAAAGAGAAGATTTCTCATGGGAATAACCCGGGAGGGTTCCACTAAATGCCAATCCAGAGGAGGTGCCTTGGCCCCTCCTACCCTGGTGGAGAAGAGAAGGGAAAAGTCCCCCTTAATGTCATCCAGAGCTTACCCAAGTCGGTGTGTAGGTCAGACTCGGCCCCAGCCGTGAGGCAAGGCAGTCATACAGGGTGCCAAAATTGCTTAGCAGAAGGCGGGTAGAACCAGGTCAAACATTGGATATTTTATCTGGTTAGAGAAGGAAAAAAGGTGTTTCAAAAAAATAAATAAATGGTAAAAAAGTAATTTTAGTAGTGTTGTAAGTCCATGAAAAAGTTGGTTCATGGACATGACGCCATACACTACATAGGGGACAATGTCTCAAATATTTACTTACTTGGATAGAATGAAAAATACTGTTAAAAGGATGTAATGAGGGAACCAAAGGGTTCTGGAAAATAACCAAATAATAGACGGGATGCACCTGGGAAGACATTAAATAAGCGGAAAGTTGCAGTATTATACAGGGTATGAATCAGAAGGAAAGGAGAAATAAATTAAGTATGGTTACGGACAGTGATGATCCAATACCTGTGTTAGAATATAAGGTAAGGAACCAGTTCTGCCTATAATAGGCAATTATGGGCACCCTTAAAGAAAGGGGGAGAGGGAGATGTCCAGACAGTCAGGGGTCTGCAAAAAGTTGAAGAAATTATTAAAACAGTCCACTTAGATAGAGGTAAATTGAAGATGATGCCAAAAAGGGAATGGCGAGGAGATTGAGTAGCTTACTTGAATGCAGACAGGTGCGATACGTCAGGTGCCTCCAGAGTCCTGTGATGGACTGAGATAACAGGCTGGTTTTTATACCTGCCTTCCAGATCGAGGAGGCGTGGAGACCGTCCCTCGATCAGCGGACAAAGGAGCCTATGCGCATGCGCACATCACGCCTCCGCCGGGAGCCTACAATGACCATAGTTCCCGGCGGCCGGCGTGTATAGTGCGGGATGACGTCATCGCCGTATTCCGGCGAGTGGATGGCAGAGGCTAGGGATGGGCGGGTTTGTTAGGTCCGCCCTCGGGTGTCCATACTAAGCAGAGGGGCATTCCCAAAGAGACATGCCCGCCCCCAGGGCTGCGGCCGAGTCTTGACAACCGAACGATGGTGGAGGGGTGCTTGGGAGGAGGAAAAAAAAAAAAAGAAGGGGGGGAAAAAAGAGGCAAGATGGAACAAAACCAAGAGGGCTGTATATAAAAGGCAATCCAGCGGATTAAGAGAAAGGGGATATCCCTCCCAGTCGTAAACTCCGATTAAAGGCAATTGATACCAAGTAATTAAAGTTTGGACATGTTTGGGTCATAGCTATTTAGAGACCTATAAAGAATTAATAGGGGCAGAAAAAGTTTGGACAAAATTGCAAGAATGGATTTAGACATATCAGGCCAAATTAAAGTTGGTCAAGCGTCTATTAAAGAGGTTTGAATTGAGCAAAGCAGGGGCAGTTTAGCGAGGGAAATTAATACACAGTCGAAATTCAATTCCCATACAGTGTAATTAGTAAAGTTTAACATAGTTTCAAATTAATTTCCATATGTGTTAGGAGACATAATGACTTATTTTAATGAGACAAAAAAACATATTGCAAAAAACAGTAGAAAATAGCGGAGCAGGCTTTAGCGCATGGTGGTCATGACCTCTGCGGGCGAGACCCTGATGGAGGGATAAAGACATTTTTTCAAAAAAATGTCTTTAAATTGGGAACAGAGATAAAATAAAAAATAAATGTTAAAGAAAGGATTTGAAACTGATATACTCGTTCATACCCGGGTATCTGGTGGCATCTAAGGTGTATATCCACCTAGTTTCAAGTTGAAGGAGGCGGTTGTCAATGTCCCCTCCGCGTATATTGAGGGGTAGATGTTCAAGGGCAGAGAATAAAATTGCAGTGGAGTCAAAATTGTGTTTTTGGGCTACATGGCGATTAATTGCTGTTGAAATTTTCTTTTTAGATAAAGGTTTAATGTGATCCTGTATGCGGATGGAAAAGGCTCTCTTTGTTTTTCCCACATAGAAGCATCCACAGCGACAGGTGGCTAAATAGATGACTCCTACGGTGTTACAAGTAACCCGATGTTTGGGCTTGTATAGATTCCCATTTGGTAATAGGGTGCTATTAGAGTTAGACAGGAATGTACAGGAGTCACAGTGACCACAAGAAAAAGTACCAGATTGGTCCATTTTTTTTGTGTCATCTGGGGCGTAAAAGTGACTGGAGGTTAATTTGTCACTGAGGGATAATGGTCGCCGGTAGGTGATTTCTGGATATGTTTTTACATACTGTCCTACTATCGGATCCGATGATAGTAAGGGCCAGAATGTGTTTATGGTATTCCTGACCTGGGCAGATTGATTTGAGTATTGAGTAATAAGACGTACAGGTTGATTTAGTTGAAGATTTTTGTCTCTAAAGATTAGTTCCTTTCGTTCCAAGCGTTTAACTCTATTAAATGATTGTTTAAGTAAATTATGGCTGTAGCCTCTTGATTTCAATCTTCGATATAGTTCATAGGATGCTTGGTAAAAGTCTTTATCATTGGTGCAATTTCTTCTTATTCGTAAATATTGACTGTACGGTATACTTTTTAAAAGATTTTTGGGATGAGAGCTAGATGCATGCAATATGGTATTGCCAGCCGAGGCTTTTCTGTATAGTGAAGAATATAGTTTGCCTTCATTATCAATGGTTATAGTGAGATCGAGAAAGGTGATCATTTGCTGGCTATACTCCAGAGAAAATTTAAGATTGTATGTATTAGTAGAAATTTTGTCAAAAAAACGTTGTAAATCTGGATAGGTGCCAGTCCAGAAGATTAAAATATCATCGATATATCTCATCCAGGAGAGGATGTGCTGGGTAAAGCACCTCATCTCCGGGTCCGAGAAAATATCCTTTTCCCACCCCCCCAGATACAGATTGGCGTAGGAAGGGGCACATTTAGTGCCCATTGCTACGCCCTGTATCTGGAGGTAGTGGGAAGGTCCAAAGGTAAAATAATTTTTGGTTAGGATGAACTTAAGCAGGGATAAAACAAAACTGTTATATTGTTGTGCGTTAGGGCCAAGGCATTCTAGTTGTTTTGCTACAACTTCCACACCTCTTTCATGAGGTATGGCATTATAGAGGCATTCGACATCTAGCGCAACAAGATATGAATTTTTGGGTAGCTGTTGATTTTCAAGGACACGTAATAGGTGGATAGTGTCCTTGATATAGGAAGGGAGTGCAGACACCAATGGGGCAAGATGTTTGTCTACGAGCTCACTGGCTTTCTCAGTAAGACCTTCACAACCTGAAACGATAGGCCTGCCCGGAGGTTTTTTTAAAGATTTGTGAAGTTTAGGGAGAGAATAGAAAGTTGGGGTTTTGGGTTGAGTTACGTGTAAGAATTTCCAAGTATTGGTGTCTATTGTTCCCTTTTTGGTTGCATGAAAAATTAGATTTTGATAGTCTAAAATATAGGATTTAATTCTGGTAGGACAGATAGGTCTGTACCAGTCGTGGTTGTCAAGGATGTCGTGGCACATAATCATGTAAGCCAGGACATCCATGACAACCACGTTTCCTCCTTTATCGGAGGGTTTAATGACTATATCTCGATTAGACTGGAGGGATTTAAGGGCTCTCTGTTGTGCCTTTGTGAGGTTTGACATGCCTGATTCTTCCAGCTTAAGTTTTTTTAGTTCCTTAGTGGTTTGTTCCACAAAAGCCCAAATGGAGGGATTCGTGGTAAGTGAGGGGAAATTTTTGGATTTGGGTTTAAAGGGAGTCGGGCATGGAGCTATAGAAGCCGAAGTAGTGGTTTAATTTTGTGTATTATCTAGAAAATCGTCATCAGTTGGATCTGCTTCGTCTAGGAGGGTCATTAGGTCCTCTAGGGCTTGAATTTCTGCTAGAGTGGGAATGGTGTTGTCTGTGTTGGCCATCTGGGTAGATGTGGTTTTTGGATGATAAATTGTTTTGTACAGTAGTTTTCTCGCAAAGAGATGAAGATCTTTCACTAGTTGAAAGCAGTCAAAATCTGTAGAGGGACAGAAAGTGAGACCTAATTGTAGAACTTGGATCTGGGGTGGTGTTAGAGGGGTAGATGAAAGGTTAACAACATCAAGATTAGTTGTTACCATCGGTTCTTTGGTGAAATGTGAAGTTATGTCGGTGTTGATGGTGGGTCTTGATTCTGGCCTAAAAAAATAGGTGCCAATTTTAGTTCCTGAGAAGGTATAGGGAACATGGTAGGTAGACAAGGTTCACTAGCTCTTCTAATGGGCGATGCAAGTGCAGGGGTTGAAAAATTGGAAGAATCCAAGGCACACATATGTGTGGTTGGAAGGGGTACATTAGAGGAGGATGGTTGGTTTTTAAGATAAGGGGTGGAGATATTGGAAGTTTTTGAACGAATACTGGAGGGTCTAGTTAAGGTACTAGTACTTAAAGCTCGTTTAATTAGCTCTGTAGATGGAATATGTTGATCATTCTTTCGTTTTTTTGTGATAGGGTCCTGAGAAAGTTCGTGGTAGGTTGTACTCGAGCTGAAGGAATTGGACGAGGTACTAGATGGGTCAGTGTTATTTTTAGCTGATTGAAAGTTAGATGATTTCGTCGGTGCTCTAGGAAAAGTGGGATTGTCCCATTTATAGGCATAGCCATTTTGATGAGCCGATTTGTCTCTTATGAATTTATTTTCTTTATTACTGATGATATTTAAGGTATATTCCTCAATGTGTGCCCGTAGGTTTTTATCCTTTTGGGCAAAACGGGGGGACGATATAGATGTAATATGGTTTTCATACCACTCAGAAACCGAGGTATCAAGTTGATCAAGTTCATAATCATACTGTTTACATAATATGGATATCATGCCAAATGAACAAGTTTGAAGATTGAATTCCCAAGAGGATTTGAGAAGGTCATTAACTTTTTTGACATTAGGAAAAATTTGGATTCGTAGTCCCCAAGGGACAATTTGATGTTCAACATATTTTTCAAAGTAAGTTTTATGCCAATATATTCGTACCTTCTTTTCCAAGAGACGTTGAAGTCGCATAAAGTCGCGATCAAGGTCGGCATCGGAGATGTTGGTGGTATTTTGGGATTGTTGTATTTTGGTCATCAATCCCTTCCATGCCTCCCCGGTGAGGTCAACCATCATGCGCCAAAGCGTTAATATGCTCTCAATGATAAACAGATATTTGTTATCAATTTTGTAAACAAGTAATTAACAATTCATTATTATGTATTTCTTGTATTTTTACCTGGAGTGGGTATTTTTTAAGAGGAGCATTGAACTGTGTGTATCCCCAGAAAAAGAAAATTTGAATATGATAGAATTATTCAAGGACCATCTGTCAAGGACTGGTGTATTGAAACACCTGGGACAGAAAGTAATATACAAAAAGACAGAGAGGGTCCACTAGGTAATACAGCACCTCATCCCTTGGTGTGAGAATATCAACAAAGAGGGGATGGTGGACTAGGGATTATAGCGGTGCAAGAATAATGTGGAGGAGTCGGGGGTAACTCACAGTTCAATGCTCGTAATGCTTGTTAATTGATAAAATGGTTTTTATTACATATAGAAAATTACATCAACACACAAAAAAATAAGAAGAAAAATATATAAGGAAAAATTTTTGACAATGTATTTTTAGCAAGACTCGATCATGAAAATCATGACAGACAAAGATTAAAATCTCATTTGAAGCAGCATATGGTCATTAATATAGAAGACAATACAGAGTTATCAGTTGGTTCGAGTTATGCACATGAAGTTAGAAGTGCAATTTCAAATTTACTGTAGATAGGGTGACCTGAGATAGACTCGGTGAGTCTTAGTAGACAGTTCCGACATGTTTCGCCATAACAATGGCTTCCTCAGGGTGCGTCTACTTAGCGTAATTAGTATATCTAGTAAAGAAAGCATCATAATTAATTCAATTTAATAGTACATAGGTTCAAAAAATAAGCCCCTATAGAGACAAATAGAAAGAGAAGATTTCTCATGGGAATAACCCGGGAGGGTTCCACTAAATGCCAATCCAGAGGAGGTGCCTTGGCCCCTCCTACCCTGGTGGAGAAGAGAAGGGAAAAGTCCCCCTTAATGTCATCCAGAGCTTACCCAAGTCGGTGTGTAGGTCAGACTCGGCCCCAGCCGTGAGGCAAGGCAGTCATACAGGGTGCCAAAATTGCTTAGCAGAAGGCGGGTAGAACCAGGTCAAACATTGGATATTTTATCTGGTTAGAGAAGGAAAAAAGGTGTTTCAAAAAAATAAATAAATGGTAAAAAAGTAATTTTAGTAGTGTTGTAAGTCCATGAAAAAGTTGGTTCATGGACATGACGCCATACACTACATAGGGGACAATGTCTCAAATATTTACTTACTTGGATAGATTGAAAAATACTGTTAAAAGGATGTAATGAGGGAACCAAAGGGTTCTGGAAAATAACCAAATGATAGACGGGAGGCACCTGGGAAGACATTAAATAAGCGGAAAGTTGCAGTATTATACAGGGTATGAATCAGAAGGAAAGGAGAAATAAATTAAGTATGGTTACGGACAGTGATGATCCAATACCTGTGTTAGAATATAAGGTAAGGAACCAGTTCTGCCTATAATAGGCAATTATGGGCACCCTGATGCGGCGTACACACGAAGGGACAATCCCGCGGGATTATCCTCTGGACTGAAGTCCAGCGGATAATCCCCTCGTGTGTGGGCGCCGGCGGACTTTTTGGCGCCAAAGTACGGCGGACTAAAGTTTCAAGTTTTGTTTTCAAATTATCCGCTGGACTTGGAAGTCCAGCGGACAATCCCGCCGTTAGTGGGCAAGTCCGCGGGTCGGCAAGTCCGTTCATTTGT
Source organism: Lithobates sylvaticus (assembly GCA_028564925.1). Taxonomy (NCBI): domain Eukaryota; kingdom Metazoa; phylum Chordata; class Amphibia; order Anura; family Ranidae; genus Lithobates; species Lithobates sylvaticus. The sequence continues at coordinate 38,571,304 of CM053033.1, read as the reverse complement.
GTTGTCACATTTGTGTTGTCACAGTCCCGGAGGATGCTGGGACTGTGACATCGCAAGGGGGCGGGGTCACCATGTGACATGAACATGTGACCCTGTCCCCCATGTCCCTATATAAGTCCGAGCGCAGATCGGCACAGGCATTCCGGGCAGAGACAGCGACGGGTCAACATCGGAAGAAGAAGAAAAACAAGAAGGACAAGAAGAAGGACAAGGCGCCGGCGGCGCGGAAGACGACGACCGCCGCAAGAACAGAAGAGACCCCCGGAGGACCCCCGAAGGCGGATCGAGACCCCCAGACGACGGCGGCGACGACGAAGAAGGTAGCCGGACTCCTCCCCTCGTGAAAGAGCTAGGTAAAAGAGCAGAAGAGAGGGGAGGAGTCCGGCGAGAAGACCCCCAAGACGGAAGAAGACCCCCGAAGGCGGATCGAGACCCCCAGACGGCGGCGACGACGAAGAAGGTAGCCGGACTCCCCTCGCTCGGTAAAAGAGCTTGGTAAATGGCGGGGGAGTCCGGCGAGAAGACCCCCAAGACGGAAGAAGACCCCCGGAGCAGTGCAATAAACTATTTTTTCAAAAGTGTGGGTGTTTTTTTTTACTTTACATTTTACACCTTAGGTGAATGGGTAGGGGTACATCGTACCCCATACTCATTCACATAGGGTGGGGGGCCGGGATCTGGGGGCCCCTTATTAAAGGGGGTTCCCAGATTCCGATAAGCCCCCGCCCGCAGACCCCGACAACCAACGGCCAGGGTTGTCGGGAAGAGGCCCTTGTCCTCATCAACATGGGGACAAGGTGCTTTGGGGTGGGGGGGCCGCACGGCCCCCCTTTCCCCAGGGCACCCCCCATGTTGAGGGCACGCGGCCTGGTACGGCTCAGGAGGGGGCGGGGGCGCTCGTTCGTCCCCACCCCTTTCCTGGCCTGCCAGGCTGCGTGCTCGGATGAGGGTCTGACATGGATTTGGGGGGAACCCCCACGCCGTTTTTTCGGCGTGGGGATTCCCTTTAAATCCATGCCAGCTTGCGGAGCTAGCGCGGCGGCATTTACTGCCTACGCTAGCTACGTAACCTGAAGTTACGTTCGAAATGAACGGACTGCTCCGTGTGTGGGCAAGTCCGTTCATTTTCAAAAGTCCCGCGGACTTTTGGCCGGCGGATTATCCGCTGGAGAAGTCCGTGCGTGTGTGGGCAAGTCCACACCCTCGGAAAGTCCAGCGGACCTAGCCGGAAAGTCCAGCGGATTGTCCGCTGGACTTAGGTCCGCCGGGAAAAGTCCGTACGTGTGTACGAGGCATTAAAGAAAGGGGGAGAGGGAGATGTCCAGACCAAAAACACAATTTTGACTCCACTGCAATTTTATTCTCTGCCCTTGAACATCTACCCCTCAATATACGCGGAGGGGACATTGACAACCGCCTCCTTCAACTTGAAACTAGGTGGATATACACCTTAGATGCCACCAGATACCCGGGTATGAACGAGTATATCAGTTTCAAATCCTTTCTTTAACATTTATTTTTAATTTTATCTCTGTTCCCAATTTAAAGACATTTTTTTGAAAAAATGTCTTTATCCCTCCATCAGGGTCTTGCCCGCAGAGGTCATGACCACCATGCGCTAAAGCCTGCTCCGCTATTTTCTACTGTTTTTTGCAATATGTTTTTTAGTCTCATTAAAATAAGTCATTATGTCTCCTAACACATATGGAAATTAATTTGAAACTATGTTAAACTTTACTAATTACACTGTATGGGAATTGAATTTCGACTGTGTATTAATTTCCCTCGCTAAACTGCCCCTGCTTTGCTCAATTCAAACCTCTTTAATAGACGCTTGACCAACTTTAATTTGGCCTGATATGTCTAAATCCATTCTTGCAATTTTGTCCAAACTTTTTCTGCCCCTATTAATTCTTTATAGGTCTCTAAATAGCTATGACCCAAACATGTCCAAACTTTAATTACTTGGTATCAATTGCCTTTAATCGGAGTTTACGACTGGGAGGGATATCCCCTTTCTCTTAATCCGCTGGATTGCCTTTTATATACAGCCCTCTTGGTTTTGTTCCATCTTGCCTCTTTTTTCCCCCCCTTTTTTTTTTTTTTTCCTCCTCCCAAGCACCCCTCCACCATCGTTCGGTTGTCAAGACTCGGCCGCAGCCCTGGGGGCGGGCATGTCTCTTTGGGAATGCCCCTCTGCTTAGTATGGACACCCGAGGGCGGACCTAACAAACCCGCCCATCCCTAGCCTCTGCCATCCACTCGCCGGAATACGGCGATGACGTCATCCCGCACTATACACGCCGGCCGCCGGGAACTATGGTCATTGTAGGCTCCCGGCGGAGGCGTGATGTGCGCATGCGCATAGGCTCCTTTGTCCGCTGATCGAGGGACGGTCTCCACGCCTCCTCGATCTGGAAGGCAGGTATAAAAACCAGCCTGTTATCTCAGTCCATCACAGGACTCTGGAGGCACCTGACGTATCGCACCTGTCTGCATTCAAGTAAGCTACTCAATCTCCTCGCCATTCCCTTTTTGGCATCATCTTCAATTTACCTCTATCTAAGTGGACTGTTTTAATAATTTCTTCAACTTTTTGCAGACCCCTGACTGTCTGGACATCTCCCTCTCCCCCTTTCTTTAAGGGTGCCCATAATTGCCTATTATAGGCAGAACTGGTTCCTTACCTTATATTCTAACACAGGTATTGGATCATCACTGTCCGTAACCATACTTAATTTATTTCTCCTTTCCTTCTGATTCATACCCTGTATAATACTGCAACTTTCCGCTTATTTAATGTCTTCCCAGGTGCCTCCCGTCTATTATTTGGTTATTTTCCAGAACCCTTTGGTTCCCTCATTACATCCTTTTAACAGTATTTTTCAATCTATCCAAGTAAGTAAATATTTGAGACATTGTCCCCCATGTAGTGTATGGCGTCATGTCCATGAACCAACTTTTTCATGGACTTACAACACTACTAAAATTACTTTTTTACCATTTATTTATTTTTTTGAAACACCTTTTTTCCTTCTCTAACCAGATAAAATATCCAATGTTTGACCTGGTTCTACCCGCCTTCTGCTAAGCAATTTTGGCACCCTGTATGACTGCCTTGCCTCACGGCTGGGGCCGAGTCTGACCTACACACCGACTTGGGTAAGCTCTGGATGACATTAAGGGGGACTTTTCCCTTCTCTTCTCCACCAGGGTAGGAGGGGCCAAGGCACCTCCTCTGGATTGGCATTTAGTGGAACCCTCCCGGGTTATTCCCATGAGAAATCTTCTCTTTCTATTTGTCTCTATAGGGGCTTATTTTTTGAACCTATGTACTATTAAATTGAATTAATTATGATGCTTTCTTTACTAGATATACTAATTACGCTAAGTAGACGCACCCTGAGGAAGCCATTGTTATGGCGAAACATGTCGGAACTGTCTACTAAGACTCACCGAGTCTATCTCAGGTCACCCTATCTACAGTAAATTTGAAATTGCACTTCTAACTTCATGTGCATAACTCGAACCAACTGATAACTCTGTATTGTCTTCTATATTAATGACCATATGCTGCTTCAAATGAGATTTTAATCTTTGTCTGTCATGATTTTCATGATCGAGTCTTGCTAAAAATACATTGTCAAAAATTTTTCCTTATATATTTTTCTTCTTATTTTTTTGTGTGTTGATGTAATTTTCTATATGTAATAAAAACCATTTTATCAATTAACAAGCATTACGAGCATTGAACTGTGAGTTACCCCCGACTCCTCCACATTATTCTTGCACCGCTATAATCCCTAGTCCACCATCCCCTCTTTGTTGATGTGTTTTTATTATTTGGGGACATGTGTGTTTTTGGGACATGTGTGGGGACATGTGTGTTTACACTGTGGGGACACTACACTGGTGATCAGTGAGTAAAAAGCTGTAAAAAAAAACAGCTAATACTCACTGATCACCAGCCGGCTGCAGCGATCCGCTCTCCTCACCGACGACTTCCGTGTGAGGAGAGGAGAGCCGATTGCCTAGCAACCGGCTGTTTGCTTACATCACATGACGGCTGTGATTCGACACGGCCATCATGTGATCAGGAGGGCCAATCACAGAGCCCTCCTGCCGATCCGAGATGCGCCGTGTCCGGGTGACACGAGCGCATCGGGATCACGCTGCTGCGCGGGCACGCGCGATCCCGCTACTTCTGAAGGACGTTCCGGAATGTCCTATCAGAAGTAGATGGCTCCCACCCGGCCGTATATGTACAGTGGCCGGGTGGGAAGTAGTTAAAAAGTCTTTAATTAACGACACCTTGGGGAAGCTTTTTAACTAGTTTCCGCCCGCCCACTGTCAAATGACGGCGGGGCGGTGCAGCACTCGGCATCCCAAATTACGGCATCCCAGAATGGGCGCACAGCGCGGCGATCACGGCCGTGTCGGGTTTCTAGGACACGGCGTGACCCCGCTCTCTGTAAAGAGCCGCTTCCGCCTATTAGCGACACCAGTCAGGGCTGGCTATCAGTGCCGCCTATCAGTGCTGCCCATCACTGCTGTCGATAAATGCCCATCAGTGCCGCCCATCAGTGCCACCCATCAGTGCCCATCAGTACTGCCTATCCATGCCGCCTATCAGTGCCCACCAGTGCTGCCTGTTAGTGCCCATCAGTGCCACCTAACAGTGCCCATCAGTGCCGCCTATCAGTGCTCATCAGTGCCACATATCAGACCACCTATCAGTGCCCATAAGTGCGGCATATTAGTGCCTCCTCATCAGTGCCACCTAATCAGTGCCCATAAGTGCCGCCTCATCAGTGCCACCTCATCAATGTACACCAGTTCAGCCTATCAGTGCCCATCATTGCTGCCTCATCAGTGCACATCAGTGAAGGAGAAAATTACTTAGTTACAAAATTTACTGACAGAAACTAAGTAAAAAAATTTGTTTTCCAAAAAAGAATTTCAACATTTTTTTTTTGTAAGAAAAAAAAAACACATCAGTGATTAAATACCACCAAAAGAAAGCTCTATTTGTGTGAATAAAATGATAAAAAATTTGTTTGAGTACAGTGTAGCATGACCACGCATTGTAATTCAAAGTGCGACAGCGCTGAAAGCTGAAAAATGTCCTGGGCAGGAAGGGGGTGTAAGTGCCCTGTAGGCAAGTGGTTAAACTGAATGCCAAAAACAGCACTAAAAACAATAAAGTATCACAAAATAATACTGCTGGTATTACTGCTGGTGATACAACCCAATACTGCTTTTTGGTTACCATGAGTGCAGTTAACTTATCCAGTAGAGTTAAGGGATCTGCTTTATAGCTGCTCAGCCTTATGCCGCGTACACACGATCGGACTTTCCAGCGGACTTGGTCCGGCAGACCAGAGTCCGTCGGACAATTCGATCGTGTGTGGGCTCCAGCAGACTTTTTCTTCCCAAAAGTCTGGCGGACCTAGAAATAAGACTGGCTTTAAATTTGTCAGCCGGACTTGGCTTTCTAGCGGACAATCCGTTTGTCTGTGTGCTAGCCTGATGGACTAAAACCAACGCTAGGGCAGCTAATGGCTACTGGCTCTGAACCTCCTTATTCTAGTCTGGTCGTATGTCATCACGTTCGAATCCGTCAGACTTTTGGATTGATCGTGTGTGGCCAAGTCCGTTCGTTTGAAAGTCCGGCGGACCTCAGCTGCAAAGTCCGTCAGATTGTCTGCCGGACCAAGTCCACCATAAAGTCTGATCAGGTGTATGTGGCATTAGCCACCTACACAACATTGAGGCTGGGTTCACACTTATGGATGTGTGTTTCCCTGCATCCAATTTGCATGACAGGAGAGTGTGACTGGCTCTCAATGGCCACAGAACACACAGAAGAAGGGTCCTGTGCATCTTTGGCTCCATTTCAGGTCTGAATTCAGGCAACAATTCGCAGCTGTGCATGTTAGAAAGTCTGTTTATAACTTCAGCTTAAAAAAGAGAAGTTGCGCTAATAATTAATGAGTGTTGACCAAGGATGTCACAATTGAGTGAAAGCAATACAAAAAATAAATAAACAATTTTTTCAAAAATTGCTTACAGAAAAAAATTATAAATAGATACAAGGTATACAGTGAATAAAATAATTGACCCAATAGTGAGTATATTAGTAAATTATTATAAATAAATTTAAAAAGTCCCAGATTAGAGGTTCTCTATTAGTAGTCCTCAAAAAAAAAGGGGCAAGGTGTGTTGGTGTACAGGAGAATAAGTCCTTCCAGGGAGGTTCAGAGGTGATAGAAGTGTTCTTAGCAAATCAATATCTCAGCCTTCCAAGTGATATGCTTACCAGAAATAAGCAACAATTCCGCAGTTGGCTTATACCCAGCCTGGGCCTTTAGATGAATCAGGAACCCGGAACTTAAGATACTCGAGAGTGGCGTATGCCCCCAGTGGTTATTACCCAAAAGAAAAAAGGGGAGCAGACATAGCGTAATATTGTCAAAAAAATTATGAGAAAAAAGTTATATATAAATATATATACAACACTTTTCTATATAAAATTATATAAAAATAAAATAAAATAAAATAAAAAGGGAACACCCAGTGTGGAAAACCAAAAATATAAAAATATAAAGCGTGTTCAAATAAAGACTCCTCCACCATTTAGATATTGCGCTTACCAGAACACAACAAAAACAAAACGACTGGCATTTATCCCAGCAAGAAGGAGTATCAAACACATGCACCAGTGATCCAAAAAGCAAACGACTGACACGTATCCCGTCACCACACAGAGGGGCTCCTTACCAGAGACCAACGATAATCAATGCATATAATCTCCCAGATAAGATAGGCCAGTAGTTAGTAGTAAAAGGTCCTGGTCCACTTCAAAGATCGGTACTCACTCTCCTAAGCTCAGCGGCTCATATTTTACCCAAAGGGAGAAAAAGCAGCAGACCATGGTGGAGTACGTTTGGCAAATTTATTGTAAAAAATTAAAGGTTACACTTACATAAAAGAAGATCGTTTTAGGCATAAAACAGAAGCCGGCCGGCAACATAAAACAGAAAATCCCGTCCTCAATGGCGTGGTGACGTCAGCACGTACGTCCAATTTGGGACGTACGTGCTGACGTCACCACGCCATTGAGGACGGGATTTTCTGTTTTATGTTGCCGGCTGGCTTCTGTTTTATGCCTAAAACGATCTTCTTTTATGTAAGTGTAACCTTTAATTTTTTACAATAAATTTGCCAAACGTACTCCACCATGGTCTGCTGCTTTTTCTCCCTTTGGGTAAAATATGAGCCGCTGAGCTTAGGAGAGTGAGTACCGATCTTTGAAGTGGACCAGGACCTTTTACTACAAACTACTGGCCTATCTTATCTGGGAGATTATATGCATTGTTTATCGTTGGTCTCTGGTAAGGAGCCCCTCTGTGTGGTGACGGGATACGTGTCAGTCGTTTGCTTTTTGGATCACTGGTGCATGTGTTTGATACTCCTTCTTGCTGGGATAAATGCCAGTCGTTTTGTTTTTGTTGTGTTCTGGTAAGCGCAATATCTAAATGGTGGAGGAGTCTTTATTTGAACACGCTTTATATTTTTATATTTTTGGTTTTCCACACTGGGTGTTCCCTTTTTATTTTATTTTATTTTATTTTATTTTTATATAATTTTATATAGAAAAGTGTTGTATATATATTTATATATAACTTTTTTCTCATAATTTTTTTGACAATATTACGCTATGTCTGCTCCCCTTTTTTCTTTTGGGTAATAACCACTGGGGGCATACGCCACTCTCGAGTATCTTAAGTTCCGGGTTCCTGATTCATCTAAAGGCCCAGGCTGGGTATAAGCCAACTGCGGAATTGTTGCTTATTTCTGGTAAGCATATCACTTGGAAGGCTGAGATATTGATTTGCTAAGAACACTTCTATCACCTCTGAACCTCCCTGGAAGGACTTATTCTCCTGTACACCAACACACCTTGCCCCTTTTTTTTTGAGGACTACTAATAGAGAACCTCTAATCTGGGACTTTTTAAATTTATTTATAATAATTTACTAATATACTCACTATTGGGTCAATTATTTTATTCACTGTATACCTTGTATCTATTTATAATTTTTTTCTGTAAGCAATTTTTGAAAAAATTGTTTATTTATTTTTTGTATTGCTTTCACTCGATTGTGACATCCTTGGTCAACACTCATTAATTATTAGCGCAACTTCTCTTTTTTATCTTGTATTTTTGTGTATATCTCACAATAAGTTTGCAGCTTTTTTGTAATTATCTATACAGGGCGCCTATAGGGAACCCATACACTCCCCTCCCCCGTTCCAAGCGCAGTTTTCTTCCTTTTATAACTTCAGCTTGTTTGATTAAGCTTTGCGAATAAAGCCTGGTTTCTATGCAGAGCTGCATCACATTTTTTACTCTCCAGTTTTGGAAAATCAACCCAAAAGTGCTTGTAATTCTTTGGTCTGATATAGCCATACCCTGTATGTTTATCTATTTAATGGAATACATTTATTTTTCTTGTTCAGAATAAATTTGTGGGGCATTCTGTCTGATTTCCAAGCTGAACTTCCAGTTGGATAGTGTAAGATATTGGGCTGATTCAGCTCAAGTGGTGTATGCGATTTGAAGAAACACATGTAGCGCTGACATCCTTGCCTATTGATGTGGTTATGTATACTTTAATGTAAGGTTAATGGACATTACTGTGGTTCCGTACCCAGAGCCATCTAGTGACCAAATATGGGTAACGCACCTGTATATTATTACCTCAGAACAACCTAAAGACTTGTACAGGAAGTGACTGTTGTTTTGATTGAGAAGGTTGACCTTGTTACCCAGGAGTCTGTGTGACCTACCCATGAACACTCTCTTACGCAGTGCATGCTGGGTAGGAGATAAAAAGGAACCAGAGCGGCCATTTTAGGTCTCTTGGGATCCCATTGCCTGCCTGTGCGGATCCGTGAGGAGGTTTCCCGGAGACAGCGGCCTACAGCCACTACGAAGCGAGAACCTGCTCATTTGTAAAGTGACCTGACGGAGCCTGAGAGACGGCGATCAGATTGAGAAGGTCCAGAGACACTCATCGGAGAATCGGAGGACCGGATCCATTCAGTGGAGCGGTACAGAGCGTCTGGCCCAGCTGACACAGAAGCAAGCTACAGCCACAGGACCAAGGTTATCACGCAGAACTCCGATCCAGTTGCTGAGCGGTTACGGCCCACCGTTTGTTAACTTCTTACATGCAGTTAGATTCACATACAGGCCTCGCTGGAATCTGTAGTTCCACGGAGGAGTAAGAGAGCAACTGACACTAAGCAGGCTTGGGGCCTATTCACTCTGGCACCCAAGCGTTGTAAATAAGTTATTGGAGTAACACACGGAGCACATTGATTTAACTTTCCATATACTTTGGATTACAAATTTCAAAGGAGTTACTTTAGCTAGCGAAGAAAGAAGATCCCGGATAAAGTACTTTAAGTGAGATCTCACGCATAGCCTTTAAAGTAGGGGGAGCTCCCAGGTTTAAATATATAAATATATATATATTTGACACTGTTTTATATTGAAATATATATTGTGCTGTCGTCCTATGTTGGGATGACAGCACAATTTCTGTAACCACCTTTTTTATTGAATATTCTGCAGTAAAAATATCTCTGGTTAAGCATCCAATTGTGTGGCGTACTGTTTTTCCCCACCAGGTGGAGCCAGTGGATCCTGAGGGTATAATACAGGTACTTTGCATTGTCTTATATTGTACTGTATTACATTGCACCGCAGCTGTGCCAAGGGGATTGAGTCAAGTTAGTGGGGTTTCTCTGTAGAGTGCAGGCCCAATTCAAACAAGCAGCTCCTTCGGGGGTCAGTGCTACACACGTCAGTCCAGACTGCATTTTCAAGGGCATGGCAGCCAATTTTATTTAAAAGAAGCAAAAAGTTCAAATCAAACAGAAATTTCCCTTGCAGGGGGTTCCAACATTATTTCATCATGGTTATTCAGCCTCCTGGCTTACATACAGCTGCTTCAGGCCTCACGCCTAGGCCATAGGTCTGTTCTTCAGACCTTTATGTTTGGGTCAAGCTCTCTCCTAGCTTACCCAGGGCTCAAACTGCCACCTGTAGTCTCTCTAAAGAACATGGGTGTCTTCCCAACACTCACACACAGACTTGTGTCTGTAGGGAAGAGTCCTCCTGACTTCTCAGTGAGACTTCCTGTCTCCTTGGGTGGAGCTGTCTCCAAGTGGGAGCCATAAGCTCTATCCCTGGGATGTTTATGAACCCAGCCTACAGGTGTGCAATCAGCATGCCTCTGTTTAGTGCTGGTTCACACTGAGGCAGCACGACAGCAGCGGTGACTTGCAAAACGACTTCTCTATAGCAGTCAATGCAAGTTGCATCAAGTCACCTCCAAAGTCGTACAGGAACCTTTTGCTAAGTCGGAGCGACTTGAGTCATTCCGATTAGAATGGTGTTCATGAATGGTGTTCATTGTACAGAATGGGATGCGACTTGTCAGGTGGCTAAGTCGCCTGACAAGTCGTCCCAGTGTGAACTGAGTCTTACAAGAACCATGGTGAAACTGCTAATCCACACTGTGAAATTAGGTCGCCTCTCCACAATAGTTAATACAGCTTTTTCCAGAGTAAGGTTTATCTTCTGTTTGTGCTTGTTCTCCAGGCTTGAGCTCGCTTTTTTGTTGTGATGCACCAACTGTTCAAAAAACATTTGTTGAAGAAGTTTTATTATTTTCAGTCACTGCCTGGTCAGTCATGGTAGACCTCCTCAATTGGTAGACCACAATTCTTTGTTGTGTATCTGTCACAATTAAAAAATATGTATATTTTTTTTCTTTGTCATCAGCCTTAAACTGTCAACTGGCTGGTCCCAGTCCAACATTGTGTTGATAAATAAACTGCTATTTAACTAAGAAAAATAATATATACAATGCATTTTTCACATGTTTGTCTTGTATACTCTTATCTGTACAGACTTCTAAATGTGTGTTCAAGTCAAAATGGGTGTGATATGTATGGGGAACATAACAGAGAACAGTTTTATGTACAAAATTAAAAAAGTAACCCTGCAGAAGCCAACAGATTGTAAGTCCTCTTGAATTTGATATAGTTATATGTTCAGTGTTTCAGAATGACTGAATCTGGTTGACTTTACCTGACAACAGACTATTGCCCCGTACACATGGTCGTAAAATTCGGAGGGAAAATGTCCGATCGGACCATGTTGTCGGAAAATCCGACCGTGTGTGGGCTCCATCAGACTTTTTCCGTCGGAATTTCCGTCTGAAAAAATTTGAGATCCTGCTCTCAAATTTTCCGACAACAAAATCCGATCGGACTATTTCTGATCGTGTGTACAGAATTCCGACTGACAAAGTGCCATGCATGCTCAGATCAAATTAGGAGACCAAACCTATTGGCTACTAGCCTCTACGTAGTTCCGTCATACGCATAAAGAACGTCACCACGTTCAGAATGATCGGATTTTCCGACAACTTTGTCCGACCGTGTGTATGCAACACCAGTGTCGGACAAAATCCGGCGGAAAAAATCCGATGGATTTTGTCGTCGGAATTTCCGACCGTGTGTACGGGGCATAAGGGATATTCCCTCAAGAATGATGAGCAAATAGAAATCTGCTCATCCTCTGTAGAAAGACCCACTGCTTATAGCACAACTTTTCAGAGGAGTAGGAACAGCACATGTGGTCAGGTATCTTTCCTCTTTTTTTTTGGAACAAATTGGTAAATTTAATTGACTATTTATTAGTTCTTCCAACAATCAGCACTGATTAATAATGCCTCCCAGGGTAGACCTAAACATTTGAATGCTCACCGAAGTGTCATATCAGGAACAGGAATTTGGCCAATTAGGGCCATGCTTATGTCACTTATTATGTACAAGTTAAAATAATGTTTTACAAGGCTTTGCTGTGCATAGTTAAGTAAAATTAACTAATGGTCCACCCCAAGAAAATTTAAATGCCAAAAATGTAAATATACATAAGCTGATTTGGTGCAATCGTGCATGCCAATAATTTCAACAATGTATGGCTTTTATTTGTTGTTTTTATTTATTAATCATATTAAAGTATAACTAAAGGAAACACTTTTTTTTGGTTTTGAATAAAGAGGGATTAGAATCAAGTTTTTATTGCTGTGTGCCCCAATCAGGGTCTTTATTTGTCATATTTACCTTTATCATTGAAAGTGAAAGAAAATCCCAAATTTTAGGTTGTCCCAGAACAGTAATACAGGAAAAAAAATCCAAATTAGATAGTTTGTGTTAACCCACTGACTGACATTTTTGCTGGACATCTTGGTATGTTAAAGGAAGTTAAAAAAAAAAATGTACTTGTTAGATCATCCGGCAAAAATAAAGGAAAAGAGCTTTAAAAAAAAAAAAAAAAAACTAAGGTGGCCATCACATTTAAAGAGTAAATCCAGTTTTGTTGAGAAAGTAACATTCCCCTCTGAGTGAATCATTTACATTGCAGGGATTTTAACAAACTTGGTTGCATGCAGATTCCCACCTTTTTTGTATTTCTGAAGAAATAGTTGTTTGCTTCTATGTGTCCATATGGAAAGTGAATGGAATGGGGTCATTTTATAATTCTCAATCAGCTGCTGCACTTACAGGGTTCTATTGAGGAAAGTGACAGGGGCTGCATCTCTTTAGATGTGATTTCCCTTTGGGAGTATCTCACCAAAAATGTATTTATTTTTTTGCAGGGGATGCCCAAAATCTGACTTGTATCTTAGACTGGGGGTTGCCATATTGCATTTTGCAGAAAGATACAATGCCGCAGATTGAAAATGAAAGGTCATTTTTAATAAAATTTTATTTTAAATATATGACTTTATATGCTATATAATTTTTTTTGTAATTGCCATTTTTTGCCAAAAGTGGAGTTACCCTTTAAGTAAGGTAAGCCTAAATGGGCTTATTTAAAGTGTATCTAAAGCAAAAAGCAAGAATTTTGCATATTGCAGCTTACCTACAGCTGCAATATACAAAATTCTTGCTTTTTGCTTTAGATACACTTTAACCATCTCAATACAGTGCATTTTCACCCCTTCCTGCCCAAGCCATTTTTCAGCTTTCAGCGCTGTCACAATTTGAATGACAATTGCGCGGTCATGCTACACTGTACCCAAATGAAATTGTTATCATTTTGTCCCACAAATAGAGCTTTCTTTTAGTGGTATTTGATCACCTCTACGGTTTTTATTTTTTGCGCTATAAACAAAAGTGACAAGTTTGAAAAAAACACAATATTCTTTACTTTTTGCTATAATAAATATCCCCAAAATATATATATACAAATTTTTTCCTCAGTTTTGACCGATACGTATTCTTCTACATATTTTTGGTAAAAAAAAATTGCATTAAGCGTATATTGATTGGTTTGCACAAAAGTTATAGTGCCTACAAAATAGGGGATAGATTTATTGCATTTTTATTATTATTTATTTTTTTTACTAGTAATGGCGGCGATCTGCGATTTTTATAGTGACTGCCATATTGCGGCGGACATATCAGACACTTTTGACACATTTTTGGGACCATTCACATTTATACAGCGATCCGTGCTATAAAAGTGCATTGATTACTGTATAAATGTGACTGGCAGGGAATGGGGTTAACCACTAGGGGGTGCTGAAGGGGTTAATATGTTCCCTGGGAGTTACTCTAACTGTAGGGGGAGGGGATTCACAAGGGGAGGAGATTGATCAGTGTTTCTCTGTACTGAGAACACACCATCGGTCTCCTCTCCTCTGACAGGACCGTACGACCATACACACAGATCCGCTGTCCCGCTGTGTTACCGGGCAATCGCGGGTGCTCGGGAGACATCGCGGCCGCTGGGCACGCGTATCAAGTCCCCAGTAACACGGCGGGCGCGCGCGCCCCCTGGTTGGCCGAAAAGGCGAGGGTGTCATATGACGCCCTCCAGTCACAAGAGCTGCGCCGCCTGGTCGTCAATTGACAGCCGGCGGTCAGCAACCAGTTAACCTGTAGCTGACCGCCCACTGTCAAATGAGGGCGGGACGGTGCAGCTCTGGGGCGGGCCGCCGTCATATGACGGCGCTCGCTTTTTGGCCACTAGGGGCGCGTGCCCGCCGCGTAGCTGGGGACCCGATGCGCATGCCCGGCGGTCGTGATGTCCGCCAGGCACCCGCGATTGCCCGGTAACTGAGCAGGACGTGGATCTGTGTGTGTAAACACACAGATCCATGTCCTGTCAGAGGAGAGGAGACCGATGGTATGTCCCTTGTACATAGGGACACCGATCGGTCCCCTCCCCCAGTCAGTCCCCTCCCCCCACAGTTAGAATCACTCATATAGGGAACATATTAACCCCTGCAGTGCCCCCTAGTGTTAACCCCTTCCCTGCCAGTCACATTTATACAGTAATCAATGCATTTTTATAGCACGGATCGCTGTATAAATGTGAATGGTCCCAAAAATGTGTCAAAAGTGTCCGATATGTCCACCGCAATGTCACAGTCATGATAAAAATCGCAAATCGCCGCCATTACTAGTTAAAAAAAAATAATAATAAAAATGCTATAAATCTATCCTCTATTTTGTAGACGCTATAACTTTTGCGCAAACCAATCAATAGACGCTTATTGCAATTTTTTTTTACCAAAAATATGTAGAAGAATACGTATCGGCCTAAACTGAGGAAAAAATTGGTTTAAAAAAAAAAATTGGATATTTATTATAATAAAAAGTAAAAAATATTGCGTTTTTTCAAACTTGTCCCTCTTAGTTTGTTTATAGCGCAATAAATAAAAACCGCAGAGGTGATCAAATACCACCAAAATAAAGATCTATCTGTGGGGAAAAAATGATAAAAATTTTATTTGGGTACATCCTTGCATGACCGCGCAATTGTCATTCAAAATGCGACAGCGCTGAAAGCTGAAAAAATGGCTTGGTCAGGAAGGGGGGGTTCGTACCTGGTAGGCAAGTGGTTAAATAAGCCCATTTAGGCAATAGTTAATATGTAACAAATATATACATTTGGTAGTATTGTAATATGTTGTTCTATCTACAACTGTTTAACAACTAAAGCATTTTCCGAACTATTACATATTTAGAAAATTCTTGAATATATACGATGGAGCTGTTAACAGTCCAACAACGTTATTATGTAAAGCTGTTAATCTTTAGACTAAGATTTGGCAATGAAGATTTGTTCAATATTTTCATAATTTATTGCAGAACAATTTTGTCTGATCTTGAGTGTTTGGCGTGATTTCAAGGTTGCTGTTGTCATTGACATACCACATACAATTTCCGAATCACTATTTTTTATCCATTAGAAGCTGAAAATTGGCTGGGTGGCCATTTCCAAAGAAAAAAAATAAAAGTATTTGTATTTTATTCAAATAGTTTTTATTTCCCTAGGACAAAATAAGATGAACTGTAGACCTTGAAGACCAAATGATATGCAAACAACCTTATGGATAATTTATACAAAATTAAACTGTGATGTATATGACATTGCTGCAGAACTTGAAAGTGTTTACTTGGAATGCTGCCTTTTCATTTTCTTTTCCTTTGCATTTTTTTTCTTACTTACAACAAGAAATACCTCACAGGTTCAGGATAGCAGATGTTCATTCAAGTATAAAGGTTGTTAGATATACTTCAGTGGGCTCTGCTTCATTTTGTAGTTATATACTGAGTATACTGGGGATTAATGTATGTTTCAATGATATCTGTGCACCGTGCATGTGTAACTTCACCTTCAAACAGCAAGTACAGTTGTGTTATAATACCTCTGTGGCTGCAGATGGCTTTCTGCTCTCGGCTGCTTTCGCACTGACAATTTTCCACAAAGACTGAATGATGGTAAAGTAGGAGACAGGCAAGGACTTTATTCTCTACACTGTTCTTTGAGAATGAACACAGTGGGGATTTCTATACAAAACTGAAGGATAGCAAAGGTGGGACCCCTGTCCAACATAACCAATTGAAATACATTTCCAAGCCCCCAGGGACATGTTTTTACTGAAATGTAAAGCTCAACTCCATGCAGCTATGACAGAAACAAATTATGCTTTGTTTCTACTGAGAGGATCGGTTTGGTTTGGTTCAGTACAGTACGCTATTTTGAGTGTTTCCATTATAAAAAAGTGGTCCATACACCTGAATCATACCACACCATTCATGGTCCTGCTTCAGATGTGGGGCCATAGAAAATGGTATGGTACGGTTAGGGCAGAGCTACTGGCATCACACAATACATTCCACTGATTGGTGGACAGAAAAAATGTCAATGCTCACGTCAAAGGCATTTTTTCTAAACCCCATATGGCCCCTGGTGGTCCGACTTGCAGTGGAAACGCTCACCTGAATAGGCCAGACCATTCTAAACCTTCCAAACTGTACCGACCCGAACTGTTCCACTCAGTGGAAACGAGGCATTAGTGAAGCACTGAAATCATAAATACATCATTCAATCTACTTTTAAAAGCAGCATGAGTACATTGGTGTGACAAGGTATTATCCTCTTGCAGTCTAATGTACAGTCAGTACAGTGCGGGGAGATGGCGAGAGAAAATCAATACAAGGGGCTAGCCAGGTATGCTTCAGTGCAAGGAGTCATGCTGTTAGGAGAGATTGAATGGCTCATTAGTGTGCTACAAATTGTTTCACTGTCCAGTTACAGGGTGGGGGTGAAGGTAAAAGTACAATTTTAGCACGATACAATTACATTCCCCCCCCCTTACTAGACAGAGCTATGCTTTGTGGCAGAACTGTATTAAATCTCATGACCGGATGGACAGAAATAAACATATTTTTTTGGTTGCTAAACTACTTGCTAACGTCCAGCTAACCACTTGCCCTCTGGATCCTGTTCCCTCGCAAATGCTATGTTCACCCCCTGGCTCTATTCTACACTCTCTAACCCACATCTTCAATCTCTCCCCCTCTTCTGGAATCTTCCCCAACTCTCTAAAATATGCACTAGTCAGTCCCATACTTAAAAAGCCCTCACTGGACCCAACCAATCTTAACAACCTATGCCCCATCTCCTTGCTCCACTTTTTATCCAAACTCTATGAATGTCTGGTCTACAATTGACTGAGCGACCACCTTGCTGAGAATAGCCTTCTTGATCTCCTTCATTCTGGATTTCATCCTTAACACTCCACAGAAACTGCTCTCTTAAAATGAACAAACAATCTACTAATGGCCAAAACCAATGGACACTATACTGTACTCTTACTCCTGGACCTTTCTGCTGCCTTTGATACGGTTGACTACCCCCTTCTCCTCAACAATCTCCCTGTTTTTGGTCTCCGTGACTGAACTCTTCGCTGGTTCTCTTCCTATTTATCCAACCACACCTTTAGCGTTACTTACAATTCTACTTCCTCCTCCCCTCTTCCTTTCTCTGTTGTGGTCCCCCAAGGTCCTGTTCTTGGACCTCACCTATTTTCAATCTACACCTCCTCCCTTGGCCAGCTAATAGCCTCCCATAGCTTCCTAAACCATCTCTATGCAGACAACACCCACATTTATTTCTCTACCCTTCAGCTCACTCTCTCCGTCTCCTCATGTATCACTAATTTACTAACAGATATATCAGTCTGGATGTCACACCACTTCCTCAAACTCAATCTATCCTAAACCAAACCTATCATTTTTCCGTCCCCACATTCCCTGCCCCATGATCTCTCTGTCAAAATTGATGGCACAACTATAAGCCCATCCCTGCATGCCAAGGTCCTAGGTGTAGTCCTGGACTCTGAACTCTCCTTTAAGCCCCACGTCCAATCACTGTCCAAATCTTGACACCTCAAGCTCTGCAACATCTCTAAAACATACCCCTTTCTAACCAATGACACAACAAAGCTCTTAATTCACTTCCT
Organism: Lithobates sylvaticus; assembly: GCA_028564925.1. Lineage (NCBI taxonomy): Eukaryota > Metazoa > Chordata > Amphibia > Anura > Ranidae > Lithobates > Lithobates sylvaticus. The sequence goes on along the minus strand of CM053033.1, from coordinate 38,553,398 downwards.
GGTCATCTCTTGCCTCGGCTACTGCAACTCCCTTCTCATTGGCTTACCTCTACATAGTCTATCATGAATGCTGCTGCCAGACTCATCCACCTAACCAATTGCTCTGTGTCTGCTACTCCTCTCTGTCAATCCCTCCACTGGCTTCTGCTCAACCAACAAATTAAATTCAAAATACTAACAACTACTTACAAAGCCATCCACAACTTAGCCCCCAGCTACATCACTAGCCTAGTCTCAAAATACCAACCTAATTGTTTTCTTCGATCCTCTCAAGACCTTCTGCTCTCTAGCTCCCTTGTCACCTCCTCCCATGCTCGCCTCCAGGACTTGTCCAGAGCCTCTCCAATCCTATGGAACGCCTTACCCCAATCTGTCCGATTATCTCCTACTCTATTAGCTTTTAGATGATCCCTGAAAACCCTTCTCTTCAGAGAATCCTACCCTACCCACACCTAACAACTGTATTTTAATTTTCTCCATAAGCTCATCCCCCACAGTTTATACCTTTTGTTTCACTTGACCCTCCCTTCTAGATTGTAAGCTCTAATGAGCAGGGCCCTCTGATTCCTCCTGTATTGAATTGTATTGTAACTGTACTATCTGCCCTCATGTTGTAAAGCGCTGTGCAATCTGTTGGCACTATATAAATCCTGTATTACAATAATAATAATAAAAATAATCATCTTTTGGTAGGTAAAACAGCTCTCATACTATATATGTATTTTTAGTCAGTGTATTTAGGACTACAGTTAAATGATTTGAGAAAATTAGATCTATGAATAATAACAGCTCAGTCAAATCAGACCAATTTCAATTTGAAGACACATGGTCATGGTCAACAGTGGTTTCAATGGTTGCCATTGCAGTTCGACCATACAGATAATGTACACTTCACTATAATTCTATGGTATTATATTAGTTACTTTTGTTAGTTACCAGATATCTTTCTCATGACTGATTTATCCACAGTATGGTTTAAATGTAAATATAACACAATGTTTATTCCAATATATACTTGTATTTCTTTTTGTAAGGGAAGGCAAATGCAACAAAAGTAGTAAGAAAAACAAAATGAAATGGTAGTTTTCAAGGAGGAAGATATTATCACATTTGTAAATGTGAAGGAGGTTTCATATCACTTTGAGCACCTGTATGGTTGCCAAATGTCTCTAGCTAGCAAGGCATTAATGATGGCACATTTAATGAGAATCAAGTTGTTTGGTTTCCAATTTAACTTTCTGTATCAGGCAATTCCAAAATAATAAAAATATCAACCATGGATATGTTTTGTAACTATACACAGTACCGACTATACAAAGGATAGTTATGGCACCAAACAGAACAACGGGAATAAAAGAGCTCTAGCTGTTGATATGAATCTTGCACTGCATTCTCTAATCCACAAATCATACATATAAATACAATCACAAAGTGCTTATACAAGGTTATTCAAAAGATGGAGCAGATTTTAACTTTTATTTTAAACAAACTGTAAGGGATAGAGGAAGGTTCAAAGTTAAAAGCCCACCTACTGAACATTCAGGCTGGGTTCACATATGTGGGTCTGGTGTGTTCCTGTTCACCAGTTCAGGTGCAATGCAGGACCAAATTTTTGCCTGAATTTGCACCTGTACTGGACCCAAAAATGCACAGGACCTTACAACTGAGGGTAGTTCCCATATGATTTTGCAGCCAGTGACGGCTCGCACATGCGCAGTGGGTGCCCACAGTTAAAATCCCGCCGCCGCCGAGCTGAGGGGTGGACGAGCGGGGCTTCGATCCACCACATCGCTGGACCCTGGGACAGGTAAGTGTCTGATTATTAAAAGTCAGCAGCTGCAGTAATTGTAGCTGCTGACTTTTATTTTTATTTTTTTTTAAGTGGGAACCCCGCTTTTACAAAATTTATGAAGCATTTCTGCTTCTTTATTTGCTGTGGGGAGAGGAGATGAAGAGAATTGGATAACAGGAGAACCCGTTGTTGTACTGGACTCATCCCTTGATGGTTAACCTTGTGATACTTTGCCAAGAAAAACAAATACATTATTTAAAAAAAATCTAAATAAAAACATAAAAAAAAAAAAAGTAAAAAAAAACTTAAAAGAAATACAATTATCATAACCAAATGTTATGAAACTACAAAAACAATTCAAGCTTACATTCAATCCCAAAGAATATATTTACTGCCACTTTCTTGCCATAAGTGAACAGCAAAGAAAAGCTGGAGTGCTGTATTTATGCCCCGTTTGGGGAGCTGGAGGTCCACTCCAAGCTCCCTTTTCTTCTACCATTAGGTCCCAATGGATGCAATTCTGCAGAGACTTCTTAAAGGGTATGCAGCATTTTTTTTCTAAAAAAAAAAAATATTTTAAAAAATTGTTCTGTTAAAAACATTACATACAAGTGAAAAGATTAATACACATTATAAAGCAATATGCACGTACCCCTTTTCTTCTTCTGGCTCCATGGTAACTAGTCCTAAGCTGGCATAAGATTGGCCACCATATCAGTCCATATCTTACTCTTGTGGATTCTGTCATTGTATTTCAGGTGGGAGATAGCCCACATCTCTGGATGGGTCTCCAGAGCAGCAATAAGGTCCTACTGAGATACACTGTGCTGTAGTGAGGGCACACACACATATATATACACATATACACACATATATATATATATATATATATATATATATATATATATATATATATATACACCAGAAAAAATCAGCAAAGGGTACTGGGAACTTCCTGTACAGACAGGATTTTTCCAGATTTTTCCTAAATATTCATATCACAATATTGCAGTCATAATCATACCGCCGGTGCTCTCTTTCCCTTTAATATTTGGGTATACAAATTACTCCTGATTACTTGTCTCTATATTCTGCAAACTATGTGCCTCTGTTCAGGGACATTATTGATATGTTAAAACATTGGAATCCGTACCCTATTTCATGGCTGGGTAGGATTAATGTTTTGAAGATGTCTATCATGCCTAAATTGCTCTATTTCTTTGAAACGCTGCCAGTAGCTGTGCCAATGTCTGAATTAAATGTGCTTAAATTATGGTTTCTAAATTTTATTTGGGGCAACAAAGCACATCGGGTGGCCAACTCTGTAGTCTTTTCTGCAAAACACTGTGGTGGCTTAGGTGCACCTGATGTTCTCAAATACTATTTTGCTTCCCACCTTAGATCGGTCTTGTCCTGGTCTTCTCAGGCAGCGATGAACAGATGGTCAGAAATCAAAATGGCCTCCCTATACCCTGCCCATCCCTGCTCTCTACTTTGGTCCTCTTGACTACTCCAATATCCCAAACTACAAGGATTATGTCTGGACTCAATGCTCTTTAGTTTGAAGATTTGGTGTACCTGCATCAGTAGGTTCTCTCTCTCTTCGTCATGCCCTCCCTTGTCCAACGTACTCTTTAATCCCATTATCCCGGATAGTTTATCCTTTGCTCATGTATCACCTTGGGCCAATGCTGGTTTGTTTCAACTTTGTCAAATTGCCACCAAGTCACCTGCAGATTTTCTACATTAATCTCCAGACTAAATATCACATCCCCACACATATGTTTTATTTTTACCTCCAAATTACATCCTATCTCTCCACACTTTCACCTTCTCTTATACTATCTAAACCTACTGCCTTAGAACTTATCTTTGCTCAAGCCCTCACCATTTGCCACCCCAATTTCTGTGGATCATCATGCTTATATGCGTAAAAAATGGTCTTCTATTCTTCAATGCCCCACCACTCTCCCTTGCTGGAACAAAATATGGACATCCACTTCCAAAATATCTAGATGTGTGTCCCAGAGAGACGGCTTATAAAATCCTTATGTTCTTGTACAGAACCCCTGAAGTATTACACTGTCAAGATCGCTCTATTTTCCCTTTATGTTGGCATTGTGGTAAAGCTAGAGGTACCCATTTCCATATCTTTTGGCATTGTGTGGTTATTGTGCCTTATTGGTCTATGGTAATGTCTCTGATCCAATGAGTATTCGATCATTCTTTATTGCTGGATCCGCAACATTGTCTTTTTGACCTCCCTTTCTCTAGTATTGGAAAGTCTATGAATAAGCTTGCTTCTTTTATTTTGTTAGCGGTCAAAATTCCACTACTCCCCCCCTCTCAGGACCAACTTTTGACTGTGATTTGAGAAATACGTTGAATGGAATATATGATGGCTCAGGTGGGAGATGCTTTAACCCAGTTCAACAGGATATGAGATGTCCCAGAATCCTCTGAATTTGGTACCCCTCCGGGTCTCGAATGAGCCAGATAGGTGAGGGATATCAGTCCTAAGTTTTCTTTTTAGTCCCTCCGTCCCATGTCTCTGTTCTCTCTATTCTGACCTCTGGTGTATTTTTCTTATAGGTTAAAAGCTGTATGTCACAATTGCATTTACTTTCCCTTTTTTGTTTTTTTTTTCCTTTATTTTTTGAACATGATATTTGTTATAGTTATTAACGATTTGTAACCCACTTTAATCTGTGTTTTCTATGTATGATCTATTTTTATAATTTTGTAAAACTTTAATAAAACTACAATAAAAAAAAAAAAAACATGACTGACTCAAATATATTTTTATTGCTATCAATCATGCATACCAAGCAATACGTAAATCAATATATTAAAGCTATCCCTGATAGTAACATTTAGTAAATTTAAACAAGATGATTCTAAGTGTTAACAATTTGTACTTACAGTATGTACTATAAGCATTCTTGCATTTCCTTTCTTTGTGTAGACTAAGGATGAGCCCGGTGTTCGATTCGAACCCATGTTCGAATCGAGCACCGGGTGTTCGCTCGCTCGGCGAGCCCAGAACTATTGGGGCCGCTCGCATCAAATTCGTGTGATGCGAGCGGCCCCGCAATGCATTGCGGCCCGCGCAGTGCAATGCTGGCTGATGATTGGCCAAGCATGCACTGTGACCCCGCATGCTTGGCCAATCACAGCGCCGGCAGCGAGGAGAGCCATAATTGGCTACAGGCAGGATGCCTGTAGCCAATGATAGCTCAGGGGCTTTAATACACGCCCCACGGTATAAGAGGCCGCCGCGGCGGCGGCCTCGCATATTATGTTTCACTCACAGTGTCAGCGTGTCAGTGTGCTGCTGACTGCTGACAACAATATGTGCTTTATTTCTGGGGATTTGTGTGTGCGTGCTGTTAGAACAGCATTGCAGTATCACATCTGGGGGGTGTCTATAGGTGGCCTGTGAAGGAGGGCAGGTTTCCTGTGCTTAGAACTTTCCCTGCAAAAAAGTGTCATTTTTGCAGGAAGAAAGCTATTTAAATCACTCGCGGCTAATGAATTGATGGCTCCTGTAACACAGAGAGCTGTCATTCATTAATAAAAAACAAAAAAAAAAAAGCGTAGGGGTCCCCCCAAATTCAATAACCAGGCCCTTCAGGTCTGGGATGGATATTAAGGGGGATCCCAGCCAAAAAAAAAAAAAAAAAAAATGGCGTAGGGTCCCCCTCAAAATCCATACCAGACCCTTGAGGTCTGGTATGGATTTTAAGGGGAACCCTAGCCAAAAAAATGGCGTGGGGTCCCCCTCAAAATCCATACCAGACCCTTATCCGAGCACGCAACCTGGCAGGCCGCAGGAAAAGAGGGGGGGACGAGAGCGGCCCCCCCTCTCACCTGAACCGTACCAGGCCACATGCCCTCAACATTGGGAGGATGCTTTGGGGGTCTAAGACCCCTAAAGCACCTTGTCCCCATGTTGATGAGGACAAGGGCCTCTTCCCCACAACCCTGGCCGGTGGTTGTGGGGGTCTGCGGGCGGGGGGCTTATCGGAATCTGGAAGCCCCCTTTAACAAGGGGACCCCCAGATCCCGCCCCCCCCCCCTGTGTGAAATGGTAAGGGGGTACAAAAGTACCCCTACCATTTCACCAAAAAAGTGGCAAAAATGGTAAAAATGACAGGAGACAGTCTTTGACAATTCCTTTATTAAAATCTTCTTTCTTCTTTCTTCATCCTTCGGATTCTTCATCTTCTCCTTCCTTCATCTTCTTCCATCTTCTTCTTCCATTTTCTTCTTCCTCCGATCCGCTTCTTCTTGCGCTGGTCTTCTCGTCCTTCTCGTCCGGCATCTTCTTCCGTCGGCGTCGGCGTCGGTGTCTCTGTCTCTGTCTCTTCTTGGGCCGCTCCGCGCAATGGGAGGCTCCCGCTGTGTGAGGCTCCGCTCCGTCTGACAGGTCTTTTATAATGGAGGGCACCTGGTGACCCCGCCCCCTCTGACGCACAGGGACGTCATGGGGAATTCCATGATGGCTTTCCCCATGACGTCAGAGGGGGGCGGGGTCACCAGGTGCCCTCCGTTTTAAAAGACCTGTCAGATAGAGCGGAGCCTCACACAGCGGGAGCCTCCCATTGCGCGGAGCGGCCCAAGAAGACACCGACACCGACGCCGACGCCGACGGAAGAAGATGCCGGACGAGAAGGACGAGAAGACCAGCGCAAGAAGAAGCGGATCGGAGGAAGAAGAAAATGGAAGAAGAAGATGGAAGAAGATGAAGGAAGGAGAAGATGAAGAATCCGAAGGATGAAGAAAGAAGAAAGAAGATTTTAATAAAGGAATTGTCAAAGACTGTCTCCTGTCTTTTTTACCATTTTTGCCACTTTTTTGGTGAAATGGTAGGGGTACTTTTGTACCCCCTTACCATTTCACACAGGGGGGGGGGACCGGGATCTGGGGGTCCCCTTGTTAAAGGGGGCTTCCAGATTCCGATAAGCCCCCGCCCGCAGACCCCCACAACCACCGGCCAGGGTTGTGGGGAAGAGGCCCTTGTCCTAATCAACATGGGGACAAGGTGCTTTAGGGGTCTTAGACCCCCAAAGCATCCTCCCAATGTTGAGGGCATGTGGCCTGGTACGGTTCAGGCGAGAGGGGGGGCCGCTCTCGTCCCCCCCTCTTTTCCTGCGGCCTGCCAGGTTGCGTGCTCGGATAAGGGTCTGGTATGGATTTTGAGGGGGACCCCACGCCATTTTTTTTGGCTAGGGTTCCCCTTAAAATCCATACCAGACCTCAAGGGTCTGGTATGGATTTTGAGGGGGACCCTACGCCATTTTTTTTTTTTTTTTTGGCTGGGATCCCTCTTAATATCCATCCCAGACCTGAAGGGCCTGGTTATTGAATTTGGGGGGACCCCTACGCTTTTTTTTTTTCATTTTTTTTTTTTTTTTATCAATGACTTTTTTTTATGAATGAGTTTCAATGAATCACTGTTCTCTGTGTTACGGGAGCCGTGAATTAACATTAGCCGCGAGTGATTTTAAATAGCTTTTTTACTTTCAAAAATGACACTTTGCGCCGAGACAGTTCTAAACACGGGAAACATGCGCCCCTTTACAGGCATACTATAGACACCCCCCAGGTACGAAATTTAAAGGAATATTACACTTTTATTGTTTCAATTTAAGCATTATTAAAATCACTGCTCCTGAAAAAACGGCCGTTTTTAAAAAAAAAATTTTGCATTGATACATGTCCCCTGGGGCAGGACCCAGGTCCCCAAACACTTTTTATGACATTAACATGCATATTAGCCTTTAAAATGAGCACTTTTAATTTCGAACGTTCGCATCCATTATAACTAATAGGGTTCTAAAGCTCGCACGGACTTTAGGTCCGTTCGCAGGTTCTGGTGCGAGCCGAACGGGGGGGTGTTCGGCTCATCCCTAGTGTAGACTAATCCCCACCTGAGGTTGTTCCAATGAAAGTCTATAGATTAAGAAAATCTTCCATTAGCAACTCAGCCTCTCTCAGCATGATCTATTGAACCTTAATTAATTTTTGTACCTTGTCTAGGACTTGGATTTTGCCACTAGCGATATACATACTTGTGCTGTTAACTCTTTTTGATCTTCTGATTGCAGATATTTGCACATTAATGCTATATGAATTGACTGAAATCTGATGAAAAGGGTGCCTGTCTAACAAGAACAGCAAAAAAGGTAGCAGGACTTTAAAGGTGCTTTAGCCCTCAAAGTCAAATAAAATAAAAAATACATGCATGCATCAATTAAAATTCAAGGTTTTCTTTATAATGCATCATGCCAGCAGAAAAACTGGTTGATAATGTTTGAAAACCACATGCACAAAAAAAAACTTTTTAAAACACCATGGGGGTTATTTACTAAAGGCAAATCCACTTGCACTCCAAAGTGCACCGGGAAGTGCAGTCACTGTAGATCTGAGGGGGACATGCAAGGAAAATAAAAAAACAGCATTTTAGCTTGCACATGATTGGATGATAAAATCAGCAGAGCTTCCCCTCATTTCAGATCTTCCCCTCAGATCCACAGCGACTGCACTTCCAAGTGCACTTGCAGTGAACTTGTAGTGCAAAGTGGATTTTCCTTTAGTAAATCAACCCCCATATATCATAAACACAGATCTAAACAAAAGCAAGTATATAAGATTGCCCAATGTAAAAATGTGCTCTCCTTGCTATAAAATTGATTGCCAAACGATTGGTATTGTACTGTATATCTTATGACACGTCAATGTGGTGCTTTTTACATTAGGCAAAATAAAGCGCCCATTTTAAAAGCATATTTATGACCATCTTTACCTCATTGTCTCAGGCACGGCCGTGTCTATGGAGCCAGAACGAGGCTTGGACCGCAAACAGTGTTAGGCGCCGGAGGTCACCTAACCTCGGCGCATAACACTGTTTTGCGGTCCAAGCCTCATTCTGGCTCCATAGACACGGCCGTGCCTGAGACAACACCAGGAAACAAACCTGGCCACACAGACCCCGCAGTAGGTGACTGGGCTAAAACATCTCCCCACTTTCCACTTTATTTTAATATGCTTCACAGACTTCTTTCACAACCTGTTGGAACCCTCATTTATATAAGAGCTGTGATACCTACCTGACCTCTTATTTAACCTCCTTGGCGGTAATCCCGAGTCTGGCTCGGGTTGAGTTTTTTCTGCCAGGAGCGGTAACCCCGAGCCAGACTCGGGCTGCGTTGCAGGATACAGGGGGAAGTTACTTACCTTTTCCCCTGGATCCTGCGATGTCTCCCCACTGTGTGTGCGAGCCGTCCGCTCGCTCGATTCACACAGTGCAGAGTGCCGCTGATCTCCGGTCCCTGCGACGTTCCGACGCACGGGAGCAGAGATCGGCGCCAAATTAAAATTTTTTTAAAAACACAAACACACATACAGTACTGTAATCTTACAGATTACAGTACTGTATACAAAAAATACACATCCCCTTTGTCCCTAGTGGTCTGCCCAGTGCCCTGCATGTCATTTTATATAATAAAAAGATTTTTTTTTCTGCCTGGAAACTGGAGATTGTCCATAGCAACCAAAAAGTGTCCCTATATGTCAAAAGTGGTTTTAGACCAGCTAGAAAACACCGATAAAAAATTAGAATCACAATTTATCATCAAACAATAAATTTAATGACAGCGACTATTCTGCAACTGAGCAAATTTCAGTGTTTTTGATTTGATTACATTATTGAATCATTTTTATATATATATTTTTATTATATTATAATTTATAATTTTGTGTTTCAAACTTTATCATACCCGGGATGTCTACTAGACTCTGGTTCGGACAGATTTAAGTGAGTTATTCATAAGAATTGCATGCCTACAATATAAAAACGCCAAATTTCCATGCAAAATAATTGTACCGCTTTCAGCACTAAATTCCGGACAGAATCATACCGCCAGGGAGGTTAACTCTAGCCAAAGCATTTTCTTTTAACCAGCCCATACTAATAGATGGTCACATCCAGGGGCGGACTGACCATTTGGCCACTCGGGCACTTCCCGAGGGCCCCGGGCGACTAGGGGGCCGCATCAGGGTTGTTAGCCTCAGTAAAACCAGGGACAGTATGTAAAAATCTGTGTTTTTTTTTTACATCTGTTTCTGAAATGTCTCTTACCGACATCCTTTTGGTCTAAAAATGCAGAGATTATAGCTGCCCCACCTCTCCAGTATCTTCTCAGCCAATAGAAACATGTCTGTGTATACTGTGTGTACATGTATGTGTATACTGTGTGATTGTATACTGTGTGTGTGTGTATACTGGGTGGCCCCATAATCTCTGATTGCCCGGGGGCCTCATAATCTCCTATTGCCCAGGGGCCCCATAATCTCCTATTGCCCGGGGGCCCCATGAGTTGTCAGTCTGCCCCTGGCCACAACATGTTCCTTTAGCCAGGGCTTTCACTAGTACGATCACAGACATTGCATGTGATTCGCACCGCATTGCTGTGCAAATTACATGCGATGTCTGTGCAATGCAAGTTCAGCCATACAAAGTGTATGGCTGAACTTTCATTGCATTAGCTCCAAAATGGTGCAGGACCCTTTTTTTGGTCCGCACTGGAATTGGATCGCATGGGTGTTCACACCTATGCGATCTCATTCCTGCACCATTTCACAGTTCGCACTGCGATCTGCAAACTGATCTGGGGATGTCATTAACTTTACATTGACACCCGTAGCAGTTTGCAAAGGGCAGTGTGATTGCCGGCAAGCGACATGCAATGCAGGAATCCACACTAGAATCGTGATGATTCCTGCATCACATATATGTGAACCAGGACTCATGTGGGTTCACACTGATGCACTGTGGTTCAGTTGCAGTACTGGTGTATACACAGTTTTCCTACATTTAACTCCATTTTCACTACAGTCCCACAGACTGTAAAAACCACACCAAATGTCCTCTATACTGCAAATTTGGTGTGCATTCAGAAAACACAGTAACATTATACAAACTAATAGACTGTAGGACTTTAGCTAAAAAATGGGGATAAAATGCAGAAAAACTGCGTATACCCCAGCACTGTGACAAACTCCAGGACACCAGTGTGAACCCAAAGGCTTCAGGGTGCTGTGTAATGTAAAGGGGTCCAGATGTGCAGGGGGTTGTGTAATGTAAAGGGGTCCAGAGGTGCAGGGTGCTGTGTAATGTAAAGGGGTCCAGTGGTGCATGGGGTTGTGTAATGTAAAGGGGTCCAGTGGTGCAGGGGGTTGTGTAATGTAAAGGGGTCCAGTGGTGCAGGGGGTTGTGTAATGTAAAGGGGTGCGGGGGTTGTGTAATGTAAAGGTGTCCAGTGGTGCAGGGGGTTGTGTAATGTAAAGAGGTCCAGAGGTGTGGGGGGACTGTGTAATGTAAAGGGGTCCAGTTGTGGCGAGGGGGTACAAAGTAGTGACAAAGAGATATTGGGGGATGCAGGGGGCACAGTGGGGTGTTTTTACATTTTAAAGTTGGGGGGTTGCCAGATATAGGATCCGCCCCGGGTGCCAAATGCTCTAGGCATGCCCCTGGGGCCCCCGGTGAGGATGAGGAATGTAAGTTTACTGTTAAGCCTCCCAGGCCCCGCGAGTCCGGCCGTGTCCCGACATATGCAGCCGCATACAGCAGGAGGAAAGAGCAGAGTGGGCGGGAGCAGAGTGGGCGGGAGCAGAGTGGGTGGGGCAGAACGCTCGAGCGTGCCTGTGAAGGGACATCGTTTTCGGCACATGAGGATGCTCTGGAGTCTGGACAGGAGGTAGAAAGGGAGTGGGAGACTGTCACCTGTTTTGCAATTTTTTTTGGGGGGGCCCATACAAAATTTTGCTATGGGGCCCTGTAATTTCTAGTTACGCCCCTGACAAAGTCTCACTGTTCTTACTGATTCTGCTGAAATAAAGCTCATCTGAAAGTAAGTGACTTACTATTTAAAACAGCAGCAGCTCTGTAGACCTAAAACCTGAAATGTAGACATCTAGCTCCTGGGTTTATGGAATTAATCTATGATTAAAGCAAATTTAGACTGATAATACTTCACCTATTCTTAAAACATTGATATTCACAAACTTAATTATATTATGCTTTTCTTTATTTTAAATGCACATCAAATTGTATAATAGAAAATAACATGACTTGAAGGTGTTCTAAATCAATTAAAGTTAGGCAGAGAATGTCCATGGCCTTATCTTTCCTCTTACATTCCAGTAACTAACTTAGCTTCAGCAAAGTGTGTGGCTTCTTACAGGTTTTCCCGAATACCATAACAAATCCCTTTCCTTTAGAGAGAAAAAAATAATCATTCCTCTTTTGTATGATATCACATGTGAAACATCTGCTTGACAATCATCGTATTCCACTATCCTTATTATAAGAAAAATGGTTTTCTAGAAATCATCGTAATTCTTTCCATGGTGGGTTAGAACAGATTAGACAGCTGCTAAGACATTGCTATTATTCTCAACAATATATTTAATGTCTTTTCTGAGTTATGAGTTATTGAAGAAATAATAGCACCGCCTTTTCATTCTAAAAGGTATGTAGGCTTCATTTTCCTGATGAGAGAAATTTACTTGCAAATTATCAGAGCAAATATTATTCATATTTTATTTTATATGTGTTTGTTCTCTGAAGCTGCATGATGAACTGAATGTAGCTGCACTAAAAAAAAAAAAGAAAAAAAAAGAAATTACTAAATACATCTTTTCCAAAATAGGAACAGTTAAGATGCTACTATCGCTCTTTCCCTAAAGGACTTGTATAGCTAAAATAATGGTAACTTTATATAATAGCAAGCAGAGCATTACAAAGTACAATATATATATATATATATATATATATATATATATATATATATATCATTTGCATTTTATACGATATCATGATGCAACATGATGCAATCTTAAATTAGACTTTATGCTTTTTAAAGTAATAGGGATGTTTTGGAGTACCCTATAAATACCCAACTTGACCTGCTTCCGGGAACATTCAATTTGTTTGTTTTTTTGACATTCTTTATTTAAACAAAGGAGTACACCTCATACATCCAGTACATACAGAAAAGCAGTGTGCAAATCAAATTATTCTAGAAGAACAGAGAAAGAAGCATGATAATTGTGCAGGTTAGAAGGCATATGTTGGCTTACACAGCTCAATGCTATCTGAGCTTTCACATACATTACAAAAGTACAAATAATGATACAAAGATATATTCCCAGTGTGTAGGTGTCTCCAGATTTTTATTTGAGAAACAAGAAAATCCATAGCTGGGAAGATACTTCAGCACAGCAGAAGGAATCGATGCTAGTATAGAAGAGAAGAGAAGGAAGAGTAAAACAGTCTTCTGGTCATGGTCCACAGCCCCTGGGACTCAGTTCGGGATTCGGGAGAAAGGAGGGGGAAAAAAAAGGGGAGGAGGGATAAAGAGACCAGAATGATATGGTTGAAAGAGTAGGGTAAGAAAAGATGAAATGATAATTAAAAGGGATCCATTAATAAGCATCACCTATAATTGGAAAAAAATATTGTTGAAGATATCATCCCATACTTCTCCCCGTCACAACACAAAGACATGAGGGATAAAAATGTAAAAGGACTATCGTCCAAGCAAACAGTAGTCAAGGACTCACAGCCATTGATTGTATCTGGAAGAGTACTTACAGTAATTCCAGTAAAACCATTTCTGGTTTATTTCAGAAGTCCTATCCCCAAGGGCCACCATAAGGCCCTCCATTTCCTGGATATCATTTACTCTGGCAAACCACTGTCCCACAGTCAGAGGAGAGCTACATTTCCAAAGACAGGGGATGCAGGCCTTAAACAGGAACAGGTGCATCTGAGCTACTACCTCCTGTGCAATGCCTGGTGAGCCTCAAGGACACAGCACCAGCCTGTGAAGTCTCTGTAAACCTCCATATAGTCCATGCAAAAAAGGAGAAAGGTTGGTGCCATGGAAGACGGCTAAAAAAGGATAAGGCTAGCATTTTCCATTTTATGGATCGTTTGTAAAATTTGTGAAAAAATTTGCTTAAAAATCTACTTAAAAGTCAGCAGGAATGTAGGTGCCAAAATATTAAGACCTGAGGGGCCCAGGAAAAGAACCCGCTCCAGGTGTCTGAGCCACAGACTCTCCTCCTCCGTGAGGTGCAGGTGCTGGCTCAGTAAGCGAATAGCATATGAAAACAAAATTGTTTTGATCCAGATGGCCACACACAATGTCTTTATTGTTTAAAATACATACAGCAAAAGATTGAATCACTAGCTAACATGTTTCACACAGTAACTACTGGTGCTTACTCATAGCTAAAGGGGCCCACCTGAATGGAAAGTTAGGACACAAGGCTCTTACTGTATCCTCTGACAAGTTGACATCCAATGCCTCTGATTTTGAAGGTTTACTTGGATGTTTAATACATTTTCCAAATGTCCTCAGTTCTCATAAGTGATGGGAGCTAAAGAATTATATTTGACATATAAAACAGTAAGTTGTCCATGTAAGCAGCAACTTTATCATGGTAACCATGGGCTCTGAGACCAGTCATGCAGACATGCTGCAAAAAAGGTTGGAAGGCAAGTACAAAAATCTGAGGAGATAAAGGACAACCCTGTCAGGTGCCATTACGAATTAGGAAAGGAAACAAATTAGTATTATTATCTAGAACCATGACCAATAAAGTGTCTGGATCCAGGAACATCCAATTTGAATTACTGTATATCTTTTGGATGGTTTTCGATCAACTCACAATCCCTATAAAGGATCTGAGTCAATGTTTAGGCAAGCCTGCTCAGTCTACTACCATAAATAGATTGCCAATGTTTGCCCAATAACAGCTTAACAATCCAACATTCTTAAGCATCACTTAGGATGTCTGTGTGGATTTCAACCCATGTAAGAGAAAGCAAGAAAGTAACAGTCAGCTTATATGACTGTCACTTTAAGAAATCTGTTTGACTGTAAGGGGTTGAGTTGAATAACCACACACACGCACCTTACAAAGAATGAGACAAGCTCATTGAAGAAGAACGCACAAGCATAAGATACATCTTGGACCCCTCTTATTATCTGATTAGGCAATACTAGGCAGTGGCCAGACCGTACATGCTGTGTGAGAGCATAATAGGTAGGGTGGTGATGAATCCTGTTATGTTTGGCTGGAGTGGACTGCATGTGCAAAAAACTGCATATTTTGGTGAGGTTCTTGTGATTGTCCCAGTGACATTAACGTGGTATAACGTGGATGTGGTATAGTTGGAATACTTGATGGTAGAGTCAGATCCTATGACACAACAATGTGGTACTTAAGGCCTTCACAGTATGATAAGCATACTAAGCATTTTAAAGAACTGCTACTCTCCTTTCATGGGACTGTTGTTTGCTGGAAAAGCCAATCAATTAGTACAAGGCTTGCTGGTCTTGACTTGGGTAGTAGAGCAGTGTTATCTATCATCCTTAACAAATGTGAACTGCCTAAACTATGTTGTGACTATTCTACTTGTGTGCCATTGTTGCGTTTTCTGTGGACAGGTGTTCTGTAGCACTACATATTCTCTTGGCAGGCATTATTAAGCTATTCCATTCTGTGAAATGAAGCATCAGTTACAGATACTGAGATTTGTAGTAGATTTATGCAAAGTTTCCATAGCCGCCTAAGAACCCGATCATTACAACCCTATTCTCCAGCAATTGCCGGTTTTAGGAAGAAATTATGCAAAGCATTCTGCTTGCAATCTTGTCAGACAAGAGAATACACAATACCACATGTCTAGCTAGCTCATACCACCATTAACTTTTACAGTGGGATGATATAGCAGCTCAGTTAAGAAACTGCAAGCTATAATTTTTATTTTAAAATATCACTGATATAAAAAAATACTTGCTTGAATATTCCTCCAGATTAACAAATCAACATGATATTTATTATTCACTAACAGTACTACTGTTCAGTGGCGGTGCGTCCATAAGGGCTCATGGGCGCCGCCCCCTCTCTCCCACCACTCCCTCTAGAACCAATAGATAGATTCATGCATTGTGATCTGCAGTGTGAAAACTGCAAACTTTTATTGTCCCAAAAACACCCAACCCTTAAGCTATTGCACTTAAACCAAGATATATTTAAAACAGCATTCAGTTATAATATACACTGCTGGTGAAAGCAGTTCCGATAATCGCACCACCTCAGAAAGAAACAGATCGTTCGTGGTGGTTCCCGGGAGAAACTCGGAACAAATCCCCAGTGCAGCAAGCCGTGTGGTCTCCCCTAGATGTGTTTCCACATTCTGTCTTCATCAATAGGTGGGGTGCCCATCTATTGATGTTCAGGATCAGGACGCCATATCTCTGTCGATTTGATCGTTACTGAAATTGCACGCTGATGTCCTTTAGTTGCTGAGATAAAGCTGGATTCATTCACTATGGTGATTGATAATTAGGAGTACGGTGAGTGCAATTCCCATAGGGAGTGAAATCACAAGGTGTGGTGACGGTGAAACATTTCTGCAATGATGACTCATGAGAAAATACTCAACACCTGGACTGTTACAATTTTTATATTTTTAGAGTGCTGTTTGCTCATATGCATTTTTTTTTTAACTTTCTGTATATGTTTTTGTTATTGTTTTGTTTTTTAGCGCTGCTTAAGCTGGAAAGAACCTATTTATTTGTAACTTTTTTCTTTCTCTTTAATACCTGCTAATAGTACCATGCCTATACCATGATAGCCCTTCCATACATGTATATGTGTGCATGCACTCACATGACAATCATATAACTAGTATACTTACATTGTGTGTTCCTGTCTTCACATTCACTATATACCTAGTTGGCAACTATACCAATTTTTACACCTATATCTATATCTTTTGCGTTCAGGGTCGTCTTCATTTTTGCCGATACTCATGGGTTCCGATGCCCGTTTGGCAGGTGTGCTCAATGCCCTATGCATTTTATCCCGATACATCCAACTAAAACCCTACTACAGTGAACCATATGCCATCGGTGGCTTGGGGATATATACATACACTCCATCCACCCCTTAGAGCTCTCCAACGTGCGGTGGGACAATACGGAGATGCAAACCCTGCCCAAAGTGAATTCTGATGTGTACCACAATTCACTAGAGATAGTCACCCTGTAAGTATTGTCAGATTCTAAATGCCTGCCCTATATGTATATTATGCTGTTCCCTACTTCTGTTCACACATTTGCATATTTATATACATTGTATTATTGTACATAAATACTTTTTCTGACTTTGTTTTTTGCGGTGTGTCACCAGATAATACATCTTGCTCTAAATCAGCCCCTGAAGAAGGAATTAAAAATTTAACTATATATTCCGACTAATACGGCTACAATCACCTCAAGTACTATATATTCCGAAACATGTTGGGATTTCTGTACCTTTGCACTCTGGTTGGCCTCCCATTATGAGACCAACAATGTGTTCCAGAACCTAGCTGTATTGTATTATTATAGCATGACTATACTTTTTGCTTTTATAATAATTCATTCTGTGTATCTACATGTTTTTTTGTAATCAATACATTTTGTATTACTTTTTTACATACGTTCTCTTTTGTCTTATCTGGTCTCCATCCTTTGCCCATAAAATCCCTGGGGCACCTCCTTTGTGTTTTTAACACAGGGAGAGATTACACCTTTTACTCTCACAGATAGAAAGCCTACTCCCAGGTAGATCTGTCTCTTACTGATAAATATACATTCCAATCTGTTTAAGAAACAAAAATTGAACCTATTACTTAGTCTGATCATGCTCCCATAACACTGAAATTGTTTCTGCCTAACCACACCAAAACAGGGATGATTTGGAGACTCAATACCTCCCTCATCTCACGTCCTCATTACCGGAAACATCAACAAAAAAAAATCTGTTTTAATGCTGGATCTGTAAATGACCCTACTGTACTCTGGAATACACACACGGCCTGTCTTATGCCCCATACACACGGTCAGAAAATCCGACCACAAAATTTAGTCCGACACTGGTGTTGCATACACACGGTCGGACAAAGTTGTTGGAAAATCCGATCATTC
The DNA here is from genome assembly GCA_028564925.1 of Lithobates sylvaticus. Lineage (NCBI taxonomy): Eukaryota > Metazoa > Chordata > Amphibia > Anura > Ranidae > Lithobates > Lithobates sylvaticus. The sequence continues at coordinate 38,535,554 of CM053033.1, read as the reverse complement.
TGAACGCGGTGACGTTTGTTGCCTACGACGGGACTACGTAGAGGCTAGTAGCCAATAGCTTTGGTCTTGTAATGTGATCTGAGCATGCGTGGCACTTTGTCCGTCGGAATTCGCTACACACGATCGGAATTGGTGTGATCGGACTTTGTTGTCGGAAAATTTTTAGAGCAGGAGATACAACTTTGTCCGTCGGACAATCCGATGGAAAATGTCCGATGGTGCCTACACACTGTCGGAATTTCCGACAACATTGTCTGATAAGACAGAATCAATCGGAAAATCCGACCGTGTGTATGGGGCTTTAGAGACCTTCTTATCAAGTCAGGGATCAATGAGAAAAAACAGCACAATGCTTTCACTGACCAATTACATACACACTCTTAAACAAGTTAATAAACACTAACCCTCTGTCTGCCTTAAATCTGAACTGCACACAACCAGATAAGCCCTCAGCAATCACCTACACAATCATTTTGACCATTACCTTATAGTGGTTGTATAGTAATTTTTTTTTACTTTTACCTACAGGTAAGCCTATAATAAGGTACGGTTTAGGAGATATTCCCCTTGCAATGAGCCGCTGACTTCAGCGGCGCAGGCGCTCTGGGGATTCTCGGCTGAAAGTCGCCGGACCTTGTCAGAAAGAAGTTTCCCGCGCGCATGCGCGGGAGTGACGTCATTGCGGCTCCGGCCACTCACAGCGCCGGAGCCACAAAACCCGGAAGACCCACTGAGGCAAAATGTCAGCTCCCTCAGCGTGGACCGGGTGAGATACCGGGTGAGATACCGACGTCTCGTACTAAGGTAAGCATTTCATAATAAGCTAGTATGCGGTGCATACTAGCTAATTATGTTTTTTGCCTTACAGGTGTAGAAAACTGCTTTAACAGCTTTGCTTACAGTTTTACTCTCAACATAACAAACCAGGATAAGTTGTGTGGTCAGAGATCAGTATCAGAATCGATATAAGATATGGCACCAACATCCAGTATAGATAAGGGGAAGCATTTGGAAGATGTGGGACTTTATAGGTGCAAAGTATTGAAACAACAATATGTAAAAAATATATACAGGGGGCGTGGCCTGGACGGAGACTGAGATGGCTGCTTAATCTTTGAGCTCCTGCGTGACCGGGACGAAATACCTACCTAACCGGGAGCCTACCGGTTCTACCTTGCTATGCACAGGTCCACCAGAAGCTCGTCCACCTCCCGCACCCCCAAGGACCCTCATACTCACCTGGGGAGGAATATCCCGGACATTTTTCGGTCCCAAAGGCCGCAAGCACCCGCGCCATTACAGGCCCAAACCGCGGCCTTGCCTGACGGACTGTCATCCGCACTCATGCCGGGAACGGCGTCACCTAGCCCCAGCGGGGCCCTTCCCCCCAGCCTCTTCGACCTGGAAAAGGTTGCATCTGACATAAAAAACACGGTAACGGCGGCGATTGCAGACCTGAAGGTGGATATGCAGGCCGTCGCTCACCGCATCGACAACGTGGAGCAGACCACGCAAACACATGCGGCAGCCATTCGCCAAGTTCAGTCGGCGTACGACTCCCAGCTTGCCCAGGTTTTCGAGCTACACAGACACGTGGAAGACCTCGATAACCGGGGAAGGAGGCATAATATTAGGGTGCGGGGTGTCCCCGAGAGTGTCGATCCAGGCGCGATACAGCAAACCATCAGCGCCATTTTCAACGATCTCATCGAACGCCCCGCCGACTCTCCTATTGACATGGAAAGAGCTCATCGTGCTCTCCGTCCCCCACCACGCGACAATGAGCCTCCGAGAGACATCATCTGCTGCATCGTGAACTTTCCCCTCAAAGAAGAGATTCTCCGCAAAGCCAGGGAGAGGGGACGCATTCTCTTTAATGGGACGGAGGTGAAGTTGTTTCAAGACCTTTCACAAATTACCCTCCAAAATAGAAGAGCTTTACGTCCACTACTAGATACATTAAGATCCAGAAACATCCAGTATCGCTGGAAATTTCCATTTGGTCTGTCTGCATCTGCAAGGGGGCGCTCTGCCCTGCTACGCACGCCAGAGGACCTTCAGGCATTCTGCGACCAACTCGATCTACCTAGCATTGAGCTTCCCGAGTGGTACGCGCTCTACTTTCCGGCGGAACCCTGGCTTCCTGTTTCACTCAACCCATCGCCGAAAGCCTCCCGCCAGAGATCGCGCCGCCGCAGACCGGGACCGTTGTCCCCGAACGCCCGCTCCTCACGACGAGACCTGCACCAGCACAGCCCCTCGCCTCCGCACATGAGACGAGAAGAGTCGGAAGATTGAGCGATGGCGCCACGGACTGTGATCTACAACCTGTGAGTACCCTTCCCTTCACACCCTGAGCTTCCCACCCTTTACCGCACCAGAGACCCTGGACGCTCCTCCAAAAAGACCCATTAGGCCTCTTTTGAATCCATCGGTTCCCCCACCCGGTTATGTGGCCTCTCCGGCAACCGACCATGCACCATCCCAGATCTTCGTGATGTCCGGACGACTACACGTGTAGTTCCCTCCCTGGGCCCTGCCACGTTCGATCCCCAACCATGACCACACTGTCTCTATGCAACGATCGGCTAGTGGCCCGACCATAGAACCAGCCCTCATGGAAGACGGAAAATACGCCAATTGGGTCGAAACCTGCAACCCTACTTTCGACGGTTCACTGAAACATACACGCCCGCAGGTCGGTCACCCCCATGCTGCCTTTAGTCCTTGACCGGTCTCTCCTGAACTATGGTATTGCCTGAATCTAGGTAAACCTGCCTGTGCCTGCTGAGGCCTCTCCACGGACACCCAGCGGATGCCTCTGACCAGAGATTGACTTTGACTCATGCTACCCGGTTGACTTTGGCACAATTCCCCCGAAAGGCACCTCCATGTACTAATATACCCATGTGGGGAGTTTTTTTCTTTTTCCCCTTTTTTTTTTTTTTTTTTTTTTTCCTTTTTATTTGCTTTTCCCTTGTCGCTAGGCAGATGGACCCGCATCAGCTCCTCATCCCTCAAGCTCGCCTTCTCCGGGACCGCCACTGCCCGATGCCAACTTTACCTCGTCTCAGGCAATGTTTTTCTTCCTTTTTATTTATGTATTTATGTATTTATTTATTCTATTTTTTTTTCTTTGCTTTATTGATTTTGGGTGTGCATTTCAGGAATCTATTTACCCTCACACGATTTTTTGCCAAATTGCAATTCCTACCCTGCAAGATTCCAGGCAGACCCTGAATTGATGCCCCATGACTCACACCATATCACATGGTCCACTCATGGCGCTCTAACCAAGTGCTGCTGCCAGGGTGCCCCTCATACCAATCCCCCGCAAAGGGCCTCCTCAAGCTCCAACCCCCCCCCCCCCCCTCCTTCCATCTTCCCCCCTCCCCTCCCCCTTCAACTCCCCCCCCCCCCCACCCACCCCTTCCCCCCCCCCCCCATACTCTTTAGCCTTTTTATTCCCTTGGAATTGCCCCCTAGATGGTCCCTGGAAGACCAACATCCTACCTTCGTTTACTCATAGGTTGTGGCTCCCACCCTTGTCCGTTTTGCATTTACTGTTTCCGAGTTGTATATTGGTTCTGTAATGTTTATTTACACTGACTCAGGCCCAGTGGCCTAAGCTTACAAGGTTATGTTGCTTAGACTGTTATGTTACCCACGTTGCATTCTGCTACTGCTTCACACTTACGGTAGGCTCCCTAATACGCTACAATGGACCTCATATCTGATGAGGTCCTTCCTCACCACCTTTTGACTCCCGTGTCCGCAGTTAGGCTGTGGTCACCGTTCACCTTACTTCCCCCACACAGCGGTCTCGCCGAGACTTTGCTGACACACCAGGAATCTCTCCCTACCCTCCCAGGTGGATAGCAAAGCTACACCCACCTCTGGTACTTCTATCCCCCCCTGTATCTATTACTTGCTCCCCCCCCCTCACTTCCTTTCTTGATCCCACAACTACTCTTCTTTGCTTCCTCTCTCCCCCTTTCGTCCCCCTGACCCCCCTTCCTCCCTCTCTAACCTTCCCCTCCCTCCCACTCACTGCCCACCTTATTCCTTTCCCTCACCCCACCTACCCTCCCCTCCTAGGGGAGTGACCCTCTCTTGCAGCCTCTACATAGTACCCAACTCGTGAGATAGCAGGGAACAAATCCCTCCCCTCTCCTGAACCTTCCACAATGCAGACTAATCCTACTTCTAGTAGCCCACTGACGTTGAAATGTATATCACTTAACGCGAAAGGCCTGAATGTGCCTGAAAAGAGATCTCAGGTCTTATCCTCCCTTACCAGACAAAAAGCCCATTTTATTTTCCTCCAGGAAACTCACTTTCGATCCGATGCTATCCCCAAGCTCTCTAACCACGTGTACCGCTCTGCCTTCCATGCTACTAATCCTGACGCGAAATCAAAGGGCGTCTCAATCCTGGTCTCAAGACACGCAAACTTCCTCCTGACCGATTCCCTAGTGGATCCAGAAGGCAGATTTATCTTCATTAAAGGTACATACGCCTCTAAACCAGTCACCCTGGCCAACATTTACTGCCCTAATGAACATCAAGTTACCTTTTTCCGCAAGACCTGCGCACTCCTGTCCTCATTTCAGAGCGGACTGGTTCTCCTGGGTGGCGACTTCAATGTGCCCCTGAACCCACTGCTGGATACTTCCACGGGCACGTCCTCTCTTACTTACAAGGCCCTACGCCAGATCAAGTCCCAACTCCAGACTCTGACTTTACATGACGCCTGGTGCACCCTCTATCCCTCAACCAAAGACTACACTTATTTTTCACCCCCCCACCAGAAATACTCCAGAATCGACTTCTTCTTCCTGTCCCAGACTGACCTCCCCGCCCTATACCAATCTTCCATTGAGCCAATGTTCCTCTCAGACCACCACCCCATCACAATTACCCTTTCTTTCCCGGAATCCTACCCTAGATCTAAAGTCTGGCGCTTCAACCCTGCTCTATTAAAGGACCCAGTCACCCTGGAACAGATTCGATCACGCATTAGATTGTACTTCCAGGAGAATGCCAGCCCGGACATGTCCCCTATCTCCCTCTGGGAAGCGCATAAATGCGTAATACGGGGGGAGCTGTTAACCCTCACCTCCCAGGCCAAGAAACGTCATCAGGAACGAATCAATACCCTTCTTAAGTCACTGCGTGCGCTAGAACTATCTCATAAACAGACACAAGCACAAAACACCCTACAGGAACTAATCCATACCCGCACACTCCTAGCGGACGAGTTGGGTAAACGCACGCGGAGACGTTACATTCTTGGCCAGAGGATATTTTATGAGCATGGCAACAAGAGTGGACGTCTCCTGGCGAGGTCAGTTCAATCTGCCAAACCATCATCCACCATACATGCCATACGTGACCCGAGGGGTGCCATGCTAGCCAAAAGTGAGGAAATTGCAAAGGAGTTTGAAAGTTTTTATTCTAAGCTTTACAACCTTCACCCCAGCCACCCGCCCCGCACGTCCGGAGAGACACGCCAAACGCTAATCGCAGATTTTCTTTCCCGATATAGCCCCAAACCCATCTCCTCCCAACAAGCACAATCTATGGAAGGGCAAATATCATCCCTGGAATTAGAATCTGCACTAAAGCAAATGAAATTGGGTAAAAGCCCTGGCCCTGACGGGTTTACACTCCAGTACTATAAATCCTTCTCGGATGTCCTTAACCCCAACCTCCTACAGACCTTTAATGCCCTAGCCAACCCACAAAATCGTCCACATAGGTTACTGGAAGCACATATCACGGTGATCCCGAAGGAAGGGAAAGACCCCCTCCAGGTAGCCAACTACAGGCCGATCTCACTCCTTAACGTGGATATAAAAATTTATGCCAAGATACTCGCCAACAGACTGATGCCCCTGATTCCCGGCCTTATTTCCAATGACCAGGTGGGTTTTGTCCCGGGCAGGGAAGCCCGAGACAACACCTCCCGAACTCTCAATCTACATCACTGGCTCACCTCCACCAACACACAGGGATTCATACTTTCACTCGATGCGGAGAAGGCGTTTGACAGAGTGGCCTGGGACTATATGCGGGCAGCACTATCAAGCCTGGGCCTGGAAGACCGCATGCTCTCTTCTATAATGGCACTATACTCCGGCCCCACGGCAGCTGTGAGAGTCAACGGCCACCTGTCAAACGCCTTCCCCATTAGCAATGGCACACGCCAAGGGTGCCCCCTCTCCCCTCTGATCTACATCCTCACTCTCGAACCCCTTTTGAACAAACTTAGAGAAAACTCGGATATTAAGGGGGTGATGGTCAAAGGTAGGGAATTTAAAGTTGCCGCTTTCGCGGATGACATCTTGCTTTCATTGACATCCCCACGCACCTCACTCCCGTCTCTCCTGCAGGACTTGGAAGCCTTTGGTGCAATCTCGAATCTTAAGATTAATTATTCAAAATCTCACGCTCTAAATATAACCCTCCCCTCCCAAGAAGCTACACACTGCCAAGAATCCTTCCCTTTCCACTGGGAAAAAACTGCCATCACATACCTCGGAATTCGGATTCCTCCCCGCCTCTCAGATCTTTACGCTCTTAACTTTTACCCTGCCCTGTTGAGTGCCCAAACTCACCTCAAGGAATGGTCGGCTCTGAATGTTTCCTGGTTCGGACGAGCCGCCCTGATTAAAATGATCATCTTACCGCGATTATTGTACCTGATTCAATCCATTCCAATGGCCATCCCCTCAAGCTTCTTTTCATCCTATCGAAAGGCCTGTTCTACCTTCCTCTGGAAGGACTCCCCTCCTAGAATTAAATACACTAGACTCACGCTGCCTAAATCCAAAGGTGGCATTGCTCTCCCAGACCTACACAAGTACTATGTTGCTTGCCACCTTACCAGGATCGCAGACTGGAACATACACTCCCTTGAAAAGGTCTGGGTTTCCATTGAAAACGCCTTTTCGCCCACTCCACTACATCTCCTTCCATGGCTACTCTCAAAACAATGGCCCCAACCGTTAGCCTCTCACCCATTTATCTACACATCATTATCTCTATTGAGGAAATCTCCAACGGGTAGAACCCTTGCGCCGACCCCGGGCCCAATGACTACGTTGAGAGGGAATCCAGACTTCCCCCCGGGTCTTTCACCAAACTTCCTCAAACAGGAGTGGCCCTTCCAGGACATACTCGCCGCCCAGTTCTTTGTTGAGGGCAAACTTGCCTCGATAGAGTATCTTAAGAACTTATCTAACACACTGACCTTCCCTTTCTGGACCTACAGACAACTGTGCCACTTTCTATCCACACACACTACCCAAGACAAATGGACGAGACAGCTCACCCCATTTGAAACCCTGTGCCACCGAAAGACGCCTCAACGACATCTCATTTCCCTTCTTTACGCCCTACTTGTAGAACCCAATGACTTGACCCTTTCCCCATCTCAGATCTCTTGGAATAAGGACCTGCCCGTTCCCCTGACATCTCTGGAATGGTCTAGAGTACATGAATACACACACAGGGGCTCGTTGAACGTCGCCATCCAGGAGAACGGATATAAAGTGCTGACTAGATGGTACAGAACCCCCTCCCGCCTACATAAGTTCTCACCAGCAATACCCAACACCTGCTGGAGATGTAACGCAGAGGTTGGTACCATGCTACACATCTGGTGGAGTTGCATACATATCCAACCATTCTGGAAGGAGGTTCATAGACTCATTTCCTCAATTAGCACCTATACTTTAGATTTTTCCCCAGCGCAGTTTCTCCTACACCATACATCTTTATCCAGAAAGGCCTATTACAAATCCCTGGCTATGCACATGGTCAACGCGGCCAGACTATGTATTCCCAAACATTGGCGTACTAACCAAAAGCCATCACTTAAAGAATGGTTTATGACCATTTCAAAAATATGTGACATGGAAGAGCTGATCCACATCTCACAGGAGAGATTGGAGAAATTTTCGACCACCTGGGCATGCTGGTCTCACTTCAAAACAACCCCGGAGTACAGACAACACATCCCCCCTGATTAGAGGAAATTCCCTTAGAGGGGTGGCTTGCCCCCCTTCCACCTGCGGAGGCCCGTCTGAGGGGTCACTCCCCTAGCCCATGTCCCTACCCCCCCTCTTCTTCATCCCCCCACCTCCCCTCCATCTCCCCCCCTCTATACCTTTTTTCTACTCTTACTTGTCCGTACATCCCCCGCTAACCCCCCTCCTACTCCCTTCCTTTTTCCCCCTTGCCCCCCTCCTCCCCTCCCCTCTCCCATCCCCCTACTGCTTTGTGCCCTCCCCCCCCCCCCCCATCGCTCTAGCCGGCTTCCCCTCTCCCCCTTGTCTCCCCTTTACTATCCTATGATTGCCTTTCCTCAGGCACCCGACACTTTCAGTTATATAGCAAGGTTAATTTGCAGTCGGAACTGAAATCGAGATAATAAAGGCTTCGGCCCTACTGTTCCCCGCTAACTGTCCACATGTGTTCTGGAGACATCTTCGGGCTTATGGTTTATGCTTTTTTTTTATGCCGTGTCTAAAATGCAGATATGTTCTGACTTTCTTTTGTATTCGGTACATTGTTCCTTGTTACTGCTACTCAATAAAAACTTTATGGAAAAAAAAAAAAAAAAAAATATATACAAATTTTATTAAATGAACAATGTCATAAAAACAATACATACAATGTAATTATAGCCATAGGTGTGTGCAAAGCATCCTATTAATAACAATGATTAACTGCAGTCACGTTCATATTCTCTGCATGTTTCACCGTATGGCTTCTTCAGGAAAGAATGCAGGGGTTAGTTTGTTTTAGATATAAGAACCTATGATCCGACAACTTTAGTTGTGCAACAAAAACAGAGAAAGATACAGATTAATACATCAAGTATAAACATATTGTATATTTTATATAATTATGGCTGCACTTAAAATGAAAGGCAAGAGACATTTATTAAAACCAAAACCAAAAAGCCCTACCTCATGATATGAGTATGGGGGCCCAGTGGCGTGACTAGGGGGTGGCTTTTGGGGCTATAGCCACGAATCTGGGACCCATAGCCCAGAGTCTCTGCAGGGATCCCCAAGGGGAGGGGAGGCTATTTGAGGACCTTGATGTAAGTGGGGGGCTCTCTGGGGACCCTGATGCAGGAGGGAGGCTTTCTGGGGACCCTGATTTAAGGGTGAGGCTCTCTGGGGACCCTGATTTAAGGGGGAGGCTCTCTGGGGACCCTGATTTAAGGGGCAGGCTCTCTGGGAACCCTGATGTAAGGGGGGGGGGGCTCTCTGGGATATATACATATTATATACATGTGTATGCCCACCCAAGTTTATGACTTTCTTTACTATGTTGCTATGGGCTCTAGCCCCAGACCTTTTGTAGACCTAGAAACACCCCTGTGGGGGCCTGAACAGTTTTAAAATGAAATTAAGAATGAGATCCGGCAATATACTGTATCCACATAACCATAAACCACCGAATGTTGCCAGGTCACCCATAGGGAGGGGTGAGTAAATTATATAGTATCAGATGTTTACAGGTATCCTGCCAATAAATGTGAATATGTATTAAATTCAATAAATCCATGTCAAATATGAATAGAGTAATTTTTAAATAAATTCCATGACAGGAATATAAGTCTACATTTAACTCACTTGGAATCAAGTATATTTGAAAAGAATGAATTGTGGACTGGGAGCCTCAAACGTTAAAAAGGCAACAGGAATTGTAACGCAAAAAAGAAAATCATTTCACAGCTCTTGAGTCATAAAAGACAAAAGAGAAAAAGGGAAAGCCTTAACATGCAATATTGATGGTATAATAAGTTCTCTAATGCCGCTTACACATGATCGGAATTTCGGCCAACAAAAGACCGATGAGAGCTTTTCATCTGAAAATTTGACCGTGTGTATGCTCCATCGGACTTTTGCTGGCCGAATTTCAAAAAGTGCAAATACCTATTTTCCTATGCAGCTTGATGTGAGGCTCCCAGGGATTACAGCAATATGGCCACGTGGGTCCTTATATACCCCTCTCCGTGCCGCAGAAGCCCTCCACACACAGCGGGCGCACACAGGAAGCACATAAGAGGTAAATCCCGTGAGCACCCCCTGGGCGTCCGTACGGAGACCCAAATGCAGATCGGCAAGGAAATGGCACTGTAGCAGCAAACGCTGAATGACATAAAAAAAAAAGACATAAAAAAAAAAGGGGCAACGGAATAAAAATGTAAATGTTAAAGAATGATTGAGGTCTCACCGAACACAACAAGTGCAGCCATGTACAATTAGATAGGTATCATAATAATAAACACATTAGATCTGCCCATTTGAACATGAGTTAGCAAACAATGCTATAAGTAAATGTAAACAACATAATGTGCTTACCTTCGCACAAAACAAGTGACACCAATTCAACATGTGGTGACACCTGGCCAAGACATCAACAGCCCCTCTCAGGGAATGTCCAATACTGGGAGAGAACAGCGGGGGATAGTTACAATAGTAACTAGATATAAAGCTTTCTTGTAGGTGCCTGTGAAAATGGACAGATAATTGATTTGTTGTCTGTCTTTGTTTTCCTTATGTCCCCCACTGTTCTCTCCCAGTATTGGACATTCCCTGAGAGGGGCTGTTGATGTCTTGTCCAGGTGTCACTTGTTTTGTGCGGAGGTAAGCACATTATGTTGTTTACATTTATTTATAGCATTGTTTGCTAACTCATGTTCAAATGGGCAGATTTAATGTGTTTGTTATTATGATACCTACAGTGGTGTGAAAAAGTGTTTGCCCCCTTCCTCATTTCCTTTGCATGTTTGTCACACTTAAGTGTTTCGGAACATCAAACCAATTTAAACAATAGTCAAGGACAACACAAGTAAACAAAAAATGCAATTTGTAAATGAAGGTGTTTATTATTAAAGGTGAAAAAAAATCCAAACCGCTGTGTGTGGAGGGCTTCTGCGGCACGGACTTCCGGTTTCGGGTGTCTTTTCGGGCCGGGGCATCCCCCCTGACATGCACGGAGGAGTGATTCGTGGTCTCCCCTCCAAGGGGCGTGTGTTTCCTGACGTCCTCTGTGTGGGGGGATGTGTTCTGGTGCCCGTGTGTTAGCGATGGATGTCCTGGACCTTTTGCACCGCTTGGCCACTCCTCCCTGTATGTGTCCGCGGTGCGTCATCACGATGACATTCCGCACCATGACGCAATGGAGAGGGGTGTTTAAGGACCCACGTGGCAGCGGCCATATTGCTGGGATCCCTGGGAGCCTCACATCGAGCTGCACAGGAAAATAGGTATTTGCACTTCTTAAAATAATGATGGAGTCTTTTCTTTCCTTTTTTTTTTATATACATCAGTAATGGGAATTTCCTAATTGGATCTTCTTAAATACACACAGGCATTGTTTGATGATTGGGGGTCCATCTTATTTCCCTTTGAAACATATGTCCCAACTTATGGGAGGGGTTTCTTTAACCTTCAGTTGAGGCAAGTATGTCTGGATTTTGCCTTACCCTTCTAATGCCACGTACACACGATTGCACATTCCGACAACAAAATCCATGTTTTTTTTTTCGACGGATGTTGGCTCAAACTTGTCTTGCATACACACGGTCACACAAATGTTGTTGGAACTCATGATCGCCAAGAACGTGGTGACATACAACACATACGACGAGCTGAGAAAAATTAAGTTCAATAGCCAGTGCGGCTCTTCTGCTTGATTCCGAGCATGCGTTGAACTTTGTGCGTCAGAATTGTGTACACACGATCAGAATTTCCGACAACGGATTTTGTTGTCAAAAAATTTGAGATCCAGATCAATCATCAGATCAATTCCGATGGAAAATGTCCGATGGAGCCTACACCCGGTCAGAATTTCCAACAAAGAGCTCACATCGAACATTTGTCTGAAAATCCGACCGTGTGTACGTGGCATAAGAGAACTTATTATACCATCAATACTGCATGTTAAGGCTTCCCCTTTTTTTCTTTTGTCTTTTTTGACTCCAGAGCTGTGAAATTTTTTATCTTTTTTGTGATACAATTCCTGTTGCCTTTCGACGTTTGAGGCTCCCAGTCCACAATTCATTCTTTTCAAATATACTTGATTCCAAGTGAGTTAAATATAGACTTATATCCCTGCCATGGAATTTATTTTAAAATGACTCTATTCATATTTGGCATGGATTTATTGAATTTAATACATATACACATTAATTGTCAGGATACCTGTAAACATCTGATATTATATCATTTACTCACCCCTTCCTACGGGTGACCTGGCAACATTCAGTGGTTTATGGTTATGTGGATGCAGTATATTGCTGGATCTCATTCTTCATTTAATTTTAAAACTGTTCAGGCCCCCATACTCATATCATGAGGTAGGGCTTTTTGGTTTTTGTTTTAATGAATGTCTCTTGCCTTTCATTTAAGTGCAGCCATAATTATATATAATTACTAAAGGAAAATCCACTTTACTTCCAAGTGCACTTTCAAGTGCACTTACAGTGCAAAGTGGCTGTAGATCCGAGGGGGATATGCAAGGAAAATAAAAAACAGCATTTTAGCTTGCACATGATTGGATGGTAAAATCAGCAGAGTTTCCACTCATTTCAGATCTACCCCTTAGATTTAGAGCGACTGCACTTCCAAGTGCACTTGCAGTGCAAAGTGGATTTTCCTTTCGTAAATAACCCCCAATATGTTTATACTTGATGTATTAATCTGTATCTTTCTCTGTTTTTGTTGCACAACTAAAGTTGTCAGATCATAGGTTCTTATATCTAAAACAAATGAACCTCCACGTCCTTTCCTGAAGAAGCCATACGGTGAAACATGAAAAATATGAACGTGACTGCAGTTAATCATTGTCATTAATAGAATGCTTTGCACACACCTATGGCTATGATTACATTGTATGTATTGTTTTTATGACATTACATAATACAATTTGTATATATTTTTTACATATTGTTTCAATAATTTGCACCTATAAAGTCCCACATCTTCCAAATGTTTTCTTATAACAAACCAGGAGTTTACCTGGCTAAGCAGCTTAAACATTGACTGGTTCATACCAAAATTTCCTACCTTACTAGTCCACATGGTACCCACCTTACAAACCACATTCCTATTGTCGCTGTGGAATGCAAACCAAACTGTTTTCCTTTTTTCCTTTACATTGTGTACTGTGGAAAATCTGAAATGAATTTAAAGCTACAAAAAAATGTATAAACTACTATAATATTTTTGAAAAGTGCTGGATATAGCAGTAGGGTAAAAGACTGTTGCAAATGTAGTTGGATCTTCCATAGAGGGTAATTGTGTTTTATTTTGTCATTGCCAAAGGTAATTCACACAAAAAGTACCTGCTTTGTTCCCTTGAGTATAGTGCAATGCTTTAACTGGTCTATCCCAGTATGCTCCAGTTGTCTCACTTTAGGGATTGTGCATGGTTCAGGGGTGGGTGACTCTATCCCTCTGGGGGGGATCTTGGGCTGATGGATATGCCTGGATAACCATATGCATCTTGGTTTGAAATCTAGATGCTGATATGTATTGCGTCTTTGGTCACAAAATGCTTAGAGCTCATCATTGACCCTCTTCTCCTTCCTCCTTGTAAAAAATGTATCTGTTTATAGAATTATACATGGTCCATTTTCTGACTGAGCAGTTGGTTATCTTGACTTACAACTACAATAAGTGTGTAGAGGGCTGGATATTTGTTTTGGTTACATTATTGACTTAGATCCCCCCCCCCCCTTTTTAATACATTTTATGTATAATTGTTTTTTTTTTTTATATGATGCAAAAATAAAAATATGTAAGTTTATATGTGGTTGTCATTTTTTTGGTACCAGGTGCCTTAAATGCCCAAGTGCTTAAGTTTTTTTGTGATTGTCACAGATCAGTATAACATATCATCCATGGGGAATCCTCTTGGAGATTAAAGGAGACATAATTTCTTATAACAATAAGCACTCCCCTTTTTTTTAATGATGGTATTAGCAGTGAAGATATGGGGATATAACTTATTGATGTATTTGGGTATTATTTGTGCAAGGAAGTTCATTTTCTGAATGCATAAAACATCTCCTTAAAGTTTCCTGTCTTTTTGCCACAAATCTCAGCTCTTAAAGGAACTGAGCCCATGGATATTCAAAGAAACAAATTTAAGTATCATGAAAATGTGCAGGTAAAATTACATCAGGCAAGGGGGTATCAGATGTTTTTCATCTTCAAGCAGGGAGCCAAGGTAATGGATACCTCTCATAGAAGTGGTAGGCAGGGATGAGCATGACTAAGGTGGTGAAAAAAATAAATGTAGCGATACCCCCAGTTAAGAGGGCCGCTGGTTTGTTTTGGGTCCCTGAGTACAGCTTCACCAACCCCCGGCAATTTGCTCTACCCGCTCTGGCACAGTTAGTAAAGGGGTATGTTTCTATGCACATATAAATATCACTTATACTCTAAGTGTAATGGGTATGAACTCACAAGCAGACTGCTGAGATAAGAATAACTGGCTTTACTTTGGCAGTAAGAAAAGAAATAGTAACATGCATTTAAACATATGACTTATAACACATTAGCAGGTCCCTGCAATATGCACTTTAACATGTACACATATATGTAACAAACTAGCAATGGGGAAACGGAGCGCCAAGTGTGGCGACCGTCTGCTATGCACCCCTGAGGTGCAATAAATCTATCTGCGCCTACCTAACGGACCAGGCCTGATCCCTAGCAATAGAGCTCAGTCCTTGAATAAGTACAGTGTTCTTCACCGGCAATAGATCTGTAGAGGTGGTGCACATGTAGCTTTAAATGGTGTATTTGTAATACACAGAAAGTAACATTTGCTGCTCTGAGGTGAATTGTGCCTAGGCAGTTCAATAGGCATAAACGTGTGTATAGTAATGCAGGATGAGCCTTCCAGCTCTCTCACCAATCCTGGGGTACCGTCCTCAGCTCCGGTCCCTCTAATGGCGGCGTCCGGTCTCCTCCGTCACAGCCCCTGCGCTCCGGTCCTCAGCTCCGACCGACCGTCTGTAGGGAAGAGTCTCCGCTCCGCTGCTGCTGACTCTGAGGGATGAGAGTCTCACTCCACCTGCTGCAAGGCCCAGGCTTCAGGCCTTCAGCAGTCCCGGTCCGCACAGGTGTCTCCTCAGGAACAAGCCTCCGCGTCACACGCTCAGTCAGAAGAGGCAGCCCAGTCAGCCAAGGCATCAGAAGAGGAAGAGGCGGTCTCTCCTCCTCCTTTTTATAACCTCCCCCAGCAGCCTCTCGGGCGGAAACAAGCAGCCCGGGAGCCTGGGGAATTATGGGGAATGTAGTCTTTTCCCCTAAAAGGGGTACGACCCCGCTACACACTCCCCCCACTTTGAATCTTTGGTCCCCAAAGACAGTGTTCAAATTACAAGCTTTCTCGGGAACAACACTTTCACATAATTTGGACAGGGGAGCTTCCCACCAACTAGCATAAGATGGGGAGCTTTCCTGTCTACAGGTCACTTCAGTGTGGGCGACCTGTTTAACTGTGCCAGAGAGTGAGCTGGGGTTGCCCTCCACCAAATGAACAGTGGATGGGTCAGGGCCTTCAGCACTTCTCCTTGCTGTGGTAACAGAGTCCTCTGAACTTTCTCCCATCTTGGGGTAAGTTAACTTCTTGGGAGGCTTCACACTTCTGCGAGCTCTCTGTTCTCTTGGGACTTCTTCAGGAACACATTCTGGCAACATCTCTGGTTCTGGAACATCTACTTCTTCTTCTTCTGAATAGAGACCAGGGATATCTTCCCAGCACTCAGGCACAACACTGAATGGAACAAACTCTGTAGCCTCTGGGTTCAATGTGTTATCTTCCACATCTTCAGTAAGTGGAAGGTCTATGGCGGAATTTCCTGGAGTTGAGGAAGGCCATAGCCATTCAAGTTCTCCTCTTTCTTCCTCTGGTTGGGGGTCCTGTCCACCCCTAACTTGGGATGTCTGAGACCTAGTATTAGGCCTGGGGGTATCCAGAATGGAAACAGATTCAGGTACGTCTCTTGCTGGAGGTATTCTGACTGCTTCAGTGAGTGGGAGCAAGTGATTCCTATGCCAGGTCTTCAAAGGCCCCGCTCTTCCTTCTGGCTTTAACTTGTAGACAGGCAATCCTGGAAGTTTTCTACAAATGATATATGGCTCTGATCTCCATCTATCAGCAATCTTGTGTTTCCCAGGGATCCCTAGGTTGCGTAACAGTACACGGTCCCCAGGCTGTAGGTCCTGTACTCGAACTTTCAAATCAAAGTTCCTCTTATTTCGGGCCCCCCTCTGGTCGGAGGCCGCTTGAGCTTTCTCGTAAGCTATCTTCAAACTGTGCCTCAGTCTGTCCACATATCCTTTGTGGGAGGCAGCAGAGGCATGGTCCAAGGATATGCTGAAGGCCAAATCCACTGGCAATCTTGCTTCTCTCCCAAACATAAGTCGGTAAGGGGAGAAACCTGTCACATCACTTGTGGTGCAGTTGTAAGCATGCACTAGAGCTGAAATGTGTTGGCTCCAATGTTGCTTCTTCTCTGTTTCTAGAGTCCCCAACATGTTCAATAGGGTCCTGTTGAACCTTTCAGGCTGGGCATCACCTTGAGGGTGATATGGTGTGGTTCTAGTCTTCTCTACTCCCAGAGAATCTAGTAGCTTCCTGATCAGGCGACTCTCAAAGTCCCTTCCTTGGTCTGAATGGATTCTCTGTGGTAGTCCATAATGAACAAAGTACTTCTCCAAAAGTACCTTGGCTACTGTAGAGGCCTTCTGGTCCTTGGTTGGGAAAGCCTGAGCATAACGAGTGAAATGGTCGGTTACCACCAGAACATTTCCCAATCCACTCAAATCGGGTTTGAGGCAGAGAAAATCAATGCATACCAGATCCATTGGGCCTTGACTCTGTAGATTGCCCATTGGGGCAGCTTGATGGGGTAAAGTCTTTCTCTGAATGCATCTTGCACAGGAATGGCAATACTCCTCCACTTCGGCCCTCATGCAGGGCCAATAGAACCGGTCTCTGATAAGTTGGAAGGTTCTCTCTGCTCCCAAGTGACCATGCTGGTCATGTAAGGCAATCAGCACAGTCTCTCGATGCTTTTCTGGGAGAAACAACTGCCACTTATCTTCTGGGCCATCAGAGGGGCCCCTTCGGTAGACTACCCCCTGATGCACCTGTAATTTGTCCAACTCTCTCCTCAGTAGGCGAGCTTCTTTGGAAGGGTGAAGGCGAAGTCCCTCTGGACTCTTGTCTTCCAGGGCTTCCAGGACCAATCTCCCCATGGGGTCTTCCAATTGGTCACACCGTAACTCCTTCTTGGACAGCTTCGGTAGACACTCCTCTTCTAGTTGAGTTACCCCACAGTAACACTTTGGGACTCCCACTGTGGTAACTCCTATCTCTTCAGCTCTGGATCCTCCTCTGGCTTGGAATTCAGCCCCCTGACAAAGGGCTCGCACTCCATCTGGTGCCACTTGAGTCCAGACTTCCCAGTCATCGACCATGACATGGGATCTTCGGGACAGGGCATCTGCATCCCTATTTCCAGCCCCTGGTCTGTACTTGAGGCTGAAATTGAATCCAGACAACGCCGCCAACCATCTGTGTCCAGTTGCATCCAGCTTGGCGGTGGTGAATAGATAGGTCAAGGGGTTGTTATCTGTCTTCACAGTAAACTCGGCCCCATACAAATAGTCTCTCAGTTTGTCAACAACTGCCCATTTGAGGGCTAAGAACTCCAACTTGTGGGTGGGATAGTTCTTCTCGGAGGGGGTCAGGCTCCGGCTCACATAAGCCACTGGTCGTAGCTGGTCTTCATACTCCTGGTAGAGTACTCCACCTAGGCCCTCATGGCTGGCATCAACATGTAGCTCATATGGTCTAGTGGGATCAGCGTAGGCCAAAACTGGGGCTGTGGTGAGACTTCTCTTCAAGGTTCTGAAAGCCTCTTCACACCTTGAGTTTCATTGGTCTTGGACCGACTCACCGGACCTCCTAGGCCCCAATCCATCTTCCTCTCCTTCTGTCTTGAGCAGTTTGTTTAGGGGTTTGGCAATGCGGGCAAACCCATCCACAAACCTGCGGTAGTAGGAGCAGAACCCCAAGAACGACCGAAGTTCTGTAACTGTTGTGGGCCTTGGCCACGAAGTAACTGCCTCCAACTTCTCAGGGTCTGTAGCCACTCCCTTTTCAGACACTATGTGTCCCAGATAGTTCACAGAAGACTGATAGAACCGACACTTCTCGGGAGAAAGTTTGAGTCCCTCTTCACTGAGCCTCTTCAGTACTTTCTCCAACCTGCCTTCATGTTCTTCCAAAGTCTTTCCAAAGACAATGACATCATCCAGGTACACAAGGACTTCTATGAGGTTCATGTCTCCAACTGTCCTTTCCATTAGGCGTTGAAACGTAGCAGGAGCTCCAGATAGGCCCTGGGGCATCCTGTTGAACTCAAAGAACCCTACTGGGGTTATGAAGGCAGTCTTTTCTCTATCTTCTGGATGCATGGGGATTTGATAGTACCCACTCTTTAGGTCCATCACACTGAACCACTTAGCTCCAGATAAACTCTGTAAGGCATCCTCTATCCTTGGCGTGGTGTACTGGTCAGGAATGGTCCTCCTGTTGAGAGTTCTGTAGTCAATGCAGAGCCTCAATGACCCATTCTTCTTCCTGACTACCACAATTGGGGAGGCATAGGGGCTTCTGGACTCCCGAATCACTCCCGTCTTCTTCAGTTCCGCAAGCTGCTCCTCAGATCCTCCAGATCTGCTAGCGGGACTCGCCTCACTCTCTCTCTGAATGGCTTGTCCTCTTGCATGCGGATTCGGTGTGTGGCACTCCTCGCACACCCCACATCAAACTCGTCTTTAGAGAAAATCTTCTCCCATCTGGTCAGCTGGGCCTTGGCTCTCTCTTTCCAAGCTCCAGGTAGGTTTGGGTTTTCCATGGAGAGTTTCTTCCAAACATCTTCTCCTTCACCCGTTCCCTTCACTTCTGACCAGCCAACTGGGACAGCAGGACTCACCTGTCCCAGAAGCATCCTGGCAGGGATCTCCACGGGCTGCTCCGTGGGGTTCCTCACACTGACAGGGACTCTTCCTCTAGCCTTCTTCAGGTCCTTCAATGAGATCACTTCTGGTATCACTTCCAGACCTGAGTGACCCTCCATTGGGTCGGGTTCCAGCATAACAAAGGGGCCAGGCTGCTCCCAATTAAGTTTCACCGTGGCTCTCATGCAGGTCACCTCTCCAGGCTGTAACACTGCTCCTTCTTTTCCAAGCCTCCATACCATTCCTATCCCCTCACTTGGGGTCTTCTGCTCTAGGACCAACCGCTGGTAGGCTGCCTTCAGCATGGGATGGATCTTGGGAGCTGGAAGATTCTCTTTCTTCACCAGGGGGGTCAGAAGCCTTCTGACTAGGTCCGTGTTCGTCCCTATAATCAGGGACGTCTTGCTGGTTCCTGGTGGGCGGGGACACACCACTGCTAAGGTGTCAAACACTTCAGTCTTCCCAGCTACGGATGGGTCAAACGTCAACCGTATGGGCAGGTATCCATCATAGGGGAAACTCTGAGTTCCCAATCCCCTTATCTCCAACTCTTCTATCTTCTGTATTGGCAGATGACTCAGGTATCTGTCATAGAAGTCCCTGTACAATAGGGTCACTTGTGCTCCAGTGTCTAGGAGGGCCTTCGTGTACCCTCCTTCCACCTGGATGGGTACAGTAGGGGATGGACCAACCAGCTCTTCTGGGTAAGGCCGAGTTGATGCTGTCCTCTTCTGTGGACTCTTTCCTTTCTCACTTGATCTGCACTTGCTCCTTTCTTGAGCCTGGTATGCATTCATTTTCTCCCTCTTAGTGGGAGTGTGAACCCGTTGAGGGACATTGTTATCTCTCACTTTTAAGGGTTCTCGCTTGGGAGTGCTGTGTCTCTTCGGAGGGGTCTTGCCCCCTTTCTCTGGGGTGCACCTTGGTTGAGGATCCCTGGGCCCCTTTTGAGGGGTTTGATCTCCTCGCTTTCTTTTCCTGTTATGCTTCTTGGAGCTCACTGAAGGTGATGGGCACCCGGTTGACTCCTTCACCGGGGCCCTTTGGCGTTTCCCGCCGGCTGGCGGCTATCTGTTTTCTTCTTCTTGGGACTGGCACATACAGCTGCAATGTGGCCCACTCCGCCACAATTAAAACAGATCATCTCACCGTAGTCAGGTGGGGATGCTGGTGCTGAAACAGCTGGAAACAATTCCCTCCAGCTTGTTTCTTTCTTGGGACTTGGCGTCTCTTTCGCCACTAGAGATGTCAGTATCTCCATCATCTGGGACATCTGCAACTTCAGGGCATCTACCTCTGTCTCTCTTTCAGGGGTTAAGGCCGACCTGACCGTGGCCACTGGAAGTTTTGTAGACCCCATCACCTGCTTTTCCCTTTTCTCTTCCAACATGGCCTCTTCTTCTCTGACCATTCGAATGAGATCAGGGTAGTCCAGGCTCTTCCCATCCTGCCGGGTGCTTAGTACTAGTGCGACAGGGTCTAGGGGTTGGGCTCCCCTGACCACCTGCTGGGCACGGGCTTCATCTACCTTCCCCGGATCTATTCCCTTCTTCAGGATAATCCTATGCAGGATCTTGTCTATACGTCCCATATACTCTGACAGCTTCTCCCCTGTCTTCTGGTAACAGTGTTCCAGTTGATAGGTAAGTTCTGTGACTTTTTCTGTCCCACCAAACACACTTTCCAGGATGTCTATGTAGTCCTGGGCAGTGCAATCCTTTTTGCTTGTCTTCAGATTGCGTATGGCCTCTAAGGCAGGCCCTTTTAGGCTCTCAACAATCCTTTGCTTCTTTCTGCCTTCTGGGACCTCCCATTCTTCTAAGGCCTGCGTGGCACCATCTAACCACTCTTCAAATCTCTCTTCTCCCGAGGGTACAGGTGTCCTCCCTGAAAACATCCGGAGTTTCCTGTATCCCGACATTGGGTAATCCCCGGGGTCTCTTCTGCACTGAGTCACAATCTCCCCTAGGACAGCACACAGTTCTGCACTAAGAGTAGTTTGTGCGGGACTTTCCGCGCCCTTCAGCCCTTCCTGCTTTGGGGATAGCACAGCTTTCATAGGGGAACAGTCTCCCTTGCGCGGCAGCGCATGCAGCACTTGATAGGCCTGACCATTCGGTGCTTGTATGCTTTGGCTCCTGAACTGCTCTGGAGTCTCTTCCTGCCACTCTATTAGGGCGTATGTATACCCAGCATCATTTCTCATGTCCATTATCCATGACTTTTGGCATGGGGATAGGGACATTATGAGCTGCTTCACTGCCTCTCTCTGCCATATCCCTGGCAGTTCAATGACTGCTGCTGCGGCTGGATCAGTGGCCCATGTTGCGGACCACCGTCCCACTTCTATTGGGTCCATGCCGGTACCTTCTGGTGGCTTTTCCCGCTGACTCAGGATCCCGGATTACGAGCCCCCACGTGTAGCGATACCCCCAGTTAAGAGGGCCGCTGGTTTGTTTTGGGTCCCTGAGTACAGCTCCACCAACCCCCGGCAATTTGCTCTACCCGCTCTGGCACAGTTAGTAAAGGGGTATGTTTCTATGCACATATAAATATCACTTATACTCTAAGTGTAATGGGTATGAACTCACAAGCAGACTGCTGAGATAAGAATAACTGGCTTTACTTTGGCAGTAAGAAAAGAAATAGTAACATGCATTTAAACATATGACTTATAACACATTAGCAGGTCCCTGCAATATGCACTTTAACATGTACACATATATGTAACAAACTAGCAATGGGGAAACGGAGCGCCAAGTGTGGCGACTGTCTGCTATGCACCCCTGAGGTGCAATAAATCTATCTGCGCCTACCTAACGGACCAGGCCTGATCCCTAGCAATAGAGCTCAGTCCTTGAATAAGTACAGTGTTCTTCACCGGCAATAAATCTGTAGAGGTGGTGCACATGTAGCTTTAAATGGTGTATTTGTAATCCACAGAAAGTAACATTTGCTGCTCTGAGGTGAATTGTGCCTAGGCAGTTCAATAGGCATAAACGTGTGTATAGTAATGCAGGATGAGCCTTCCAGCTCTCTCACCAATCCTGGGGTACCGTCCTCAGCTCCGGTCCCTCTAATGGCGGCGTCCGGTCTCCTCCGTCACAGCCCCTGCGCTCCGGTCCTCAGCTCCGACCGACCGTCTGTAGGGAAGAGTCTCCGCTCCGCTGCTGCTGACTCTGAGGGATGAGAGTCTCACTCCACCTGCTGCAAGGCCCAGGCTTCAGGCCTTCAGCAGTCCCGGTCCGCACAGGTGTCTCCTCAGGAACAAGCCTCCGCGTCACACGCTCAGTCAGAAGAGGCAGCCCAGTCAGCCAAGGCATCAGAAGAGGAAGAGGCGGTCTCTCCTCCTCCTTTTTATAACCTCCCCCAGCAGCCTCTCGGGCGGAAACAAGCAGCCCGGGAGCCTGGGGGATTATGGGGAATGTAGTCTTTTCCCCTAAAAGGGGTACGACCCCGCTACATAAACATAAAAAAGTCAAGCAAGATCTGGTAACACATTTAATAAAAAACAAGAGAAAAATCTCTGTGTGCGATAAATACTGCAGTATTAAAGTGGAGGTTTATTTCTCTCATGGGAGCAACACAGTCAAATGTGATGAACACATACCATATTCTTTCCTGAGGATAACACTGTATAGTAGGGACTTCAGCCACCATTTCTAAGTTTGTTCCCAGATTGGCGATGGCAGCTTGGGGAGGGCTGAGACAGAGGAGGTTCCTACTCCATGGGAATGAGACCCCATTTTTTTAGCCAGACATAAGCCCTATTCCACCGTCGGTATAGCAAAGGTGTGGATCCTCCTGGTAACCTTTAATGTAGTAGGGAAGCCCCATTTATATGGGGCTTTACTGTTGCAAAATAAATGTGTCTAAGACACCAGCTTCTTATGGGCCAGTATAGTATGCTAAGATAAATCTGTAAACAGAGTGGTTCCAGCATATTTTTCAGGCAGAGCATATGTTTGAACTGCATACTGCATCCGATTTTCTTATGCATATTAAAAGTGAATTTTTGCTATTAAACCTCTTGGAGCTCTCTCTGGAAGGTGAGGTGGTTTGAAGAGTCGGTAGGCACGGCCCATAACTATTTCCCTTTTCAGTGTGGAGGGCAGCAGTGTGGAAATCAGTTGCATAGTACTAACTTTAAATGAGAGAGAGGGATTGTCTCAGATACATCCCTTAGTTTTATATTGTTTCTGCGGGTTTTCCTTTTAAGATATACCAGTTTTAATTTAAGAGTATGCAACTCTTCTTTATTGCCATTGTGAGTGTCCACCAATTCATTCACCTAATAGCAGAGACATCTGATTTGATCTGGGGGACAAAAGACATCATGGGGTTGATTTACTTAAGACAAATAGACTGTGCACTTTGCAAAATGCAGTTGCTCTCTGCAAGTGCAGTTGCTCTAGCGCTTAGTAAATGAGGTAAGGCTTCACTTTGCAAAGAGTACCCAATCACGTGCAAGGAAAAAGTATTTTTGCTTGCACGTAATTGGATGATGAAAGTCAACAGAGCTTCTGCTCATTTACTAAGCTCTGGAGAAACTGCACATGCAGAGTGCAAATGCACTTTGCAAAGTTTGTTGTTTTCCCTTAGTAAATCAACCCCTATGTGTCTGTAAAGAGAGCGCCACAAAGACACAAGCATGTCCTTCAGTGTAGTATCAATAATAGGCTGCCCAGTTGTAGGCTAATCATCAATAAGCTCAATATACTCCCCTAGTATTCTCACGAGAGGTACCATATGGCACATGCTCACCTGCATAAGTGTGTGAAGAGGATTGACAGACTTTCTTTCAGAGGGCTGTGGAATGGAGAATCCCTCAGTGAGAAACAGCTGTTGCTGCTGTGAGAGAGCGGTTGAGAATGCAGAGGCCGATTCTCTCTACACGGGGAGCCACATGCTGATGAGGCTGGAGATCTGGGAGCCTGGTGAGGATGATGTGCCAGCAGACGAGAAGAACTCTGTGAGTTTACATGCCGCATCTAGTTTTCCTCTTTCCCAAGTTGAACAATGTGTGTGCGGGTATCTCCGACTGGCAGTGTTCCACTGCCCCATGTTGCTGTATAGTACAGCTTTTGGCTGTGTGTTCCCAGAACTCCTCTCTTAAGCCTCCATCTTTCCGGCACCAGGCCACATCCCTCCTCTGTCCTTTCATACTGCAGCAGTAGGCAGATTTTGAATACTGTCAGGGTAATGGCATCACTCTCTGCTTCATTTTCCTGTGAGTCCCGGACAGTGGGTACAGACAGACTAATGCAGAGGCAGCT
Organism: Lithobates sylvaticus; assembly: GCA_028564925.1. NCBI lineage: Eukaryota > Metazoa > Chordata > Amphibia > Anura > Ranidae > Lithobates > Lithobates sylvaticus. The sequence continues at coordinate 38,511,205 of CM053033.1, read as the reverse complement.
AAAACATATTGCATACATGTATAACTGATTACATCATAGCTGTTTGCTTGGAATTTAGTTTTAAAATGACGTGGAAATTAATATTTATATCAAGGAGCTTCAAGGGAACCGTTGTGAGGACTTTCTAATTAAATTACCATGCCCCGTTTTATGTATGTGTGTATATATATATATATATATATATATATATATATATATATATATATATATATATGTATGTTGTTATAGGAACATGTGTACTTAATATATATATTTTTGGGTTTAATCATGAGAGGTGGGCCTAGTTACTCTCATGTACCTTGGAGGTGAGCCTGACGTGCAGAGGGAGACCTCTCGTACAGCCCTGGTTCCGGGATCACTGGAGTTGGGACAGTGACCATCGGAGCGCAGTGAGATATGAGTGCCTACAGGGTTCACTTGGCTGGAGATGATGTCAGCTGACAGAGACAGGAACAGACTTGATTGTTGTGGATTCAGGTAAGCGGATGCAGGTGCACTGAGGGACAGCAGATGCAGATGCATATGGATGCAAGACAGCAGGCAAGAGCAAGGTCAGACTAGCCAGGTATTACACAGCAGATCAGTCAGGCAGAAGCGGCAGGCAGCGAATGGTCAAAGTTCAGGCAGGGTTGGCAAGAGGAGATCAGGGAGGTAAACAAAGCAGGGTCAAGGCAAGCCAAAGGTCAGGACTGGAGACAGCAGCGAGGTCAGGAAGCTGGGTAAGTACTGGATCAGATGCAGGTTCAGGATCAGGTCACAGGATAAGCTGCAGATCAAACAGCAAGGATCCATGCAGAAGGAGCCCCTTTTAAAGGTCACTGGGCACCAAGGCAGCGTCACTGTGCACGCGTGTACTATCTATGCGATCTGCGCATGCGCTTACGCATTGGCACACATCTGTTCATGCCTGTTAGTTGGACCGCGCCTCTGTGAATCTGTGTGCCTGTGACCAGTTGAAGCGCTATGCCCATGACATTTACTGTTTTCTGTATCTCAAAAGACCAATGTCTTTTGTCTGTTGTCTGCATAGTGAATAAGTTATAGACATGTGCACAACAAAAAAATTTGTTTATTTTCGTTTCGTTTTTTTCGTTTCCGAAAAAAAATCGTTTTTTTTCGTTTCGTTTTTTTCGTTTCCGTTGATTCGTAATGATTCGTACCTTCGTAAGTCGTCGTTGTTCGTATTCGTAACGATTCGTACATTCGTAAGTCGTCGTTGTTTGTATTCGTAACGATTCGTACATTCATAAGTCGTCGGTGTTCGTATTCGTAACGATTCGTACATTTGTAAGAGTTATTTTTTCGTTGATTCGTTTTTTCGTTAGTTTAATTTTCGTTCATTCGTTTATTCGAAATTCGGACGCATTCGTAGTTATTCGTACATTTGTAACATTCGTAACATTCGTAGATTCGTAATCGGAGCATAATTCATAATTTTATGTAATGTGTATGCTATTATTACATTTTAATTATTTACGAATCGAAAAAAAAAAGTTACGAATCGAAAATAAAAAGTTACGAATCAAAAAAAAAAAGTTACGAATCGAAAAATAAGTTACGAATGTACGAATTTTTTTGTTCAATCCATTCATTATGAATCGAAAAAAAAAAAAAAAGTTACGAATCGAAAAAAAAAGTTACGAATCAAAAAAAAAAGTTACGAATCGAAAAAAAAGTTACGAATGTACAAATTTTTTTGTTCAATCCATTCGAAGCACGTTAAGCAGCACCATTGTAAGGGACACGGAAAATTGCCAATTCAACAAAAAAAAAAGTTACGAATGTACAAATTTTTTCGTTCATTTTCGTTGTTCCTTTTTTCGTTTTTCGGATTTCCGTTGTTTGGTTTTTCGGATTTTCGTTGCTTTTTGGATTCATTCGATTCAAACGATTCGTTAATCGGATTCGTACGATTCGAACGATTCGTTATTCGGATTCGTTCGATTCGAACGATTCGTTCATTCGTACGAAAACGAACGAACGAAAAAAACGAAAAAAAGCGAAAAACAAAAAAAAACAAAATGAATTGCACATGTCTAAAAAGTTACACTATAGTCTTTGTGGGTGAGGAGCAGACATTGGGGGTTATTTCTGAAAGGCAAATCCACTTTGCGCTACAAATGCACTTGGAAGTGCTGTCACTGTAAATCCGAGGGGGACATGCAAGGAAAATAAAAAACAGCATTTTAGCTTGCACATGATTGGATGACAAAATCAGCAGAGCTTCCCCTCATTTCAGATCTACCCCTTAGATTTATAGCGACTGCACTTCCAAGTGCACTTGCAGTGCACTTGTAGTGCAAAGTGGATTTGCCTTTCGTAAATAACCACCTGATCATAAGTCTTCGAAATGCAAATTTAGACTAAAATCAAAGTGAGCTGACTGTTTTAAATCAAGAGATACACTTAACAACGGTAATCATGTTTCAGACAGAGAGGCACCAAAGAGAGTCTAATGCTTATGTGAGAAGCATTATGACAAACTAGACTTGGATTTCAGCCAGTCAGGATTCAATGCCAACTCTGAACCAATTAAATTAGTACATTTGTGTGATTGGTGGGGATGGGTAGAGAGGGAACATAAAAATCAAAGCTGCCAGGGATTCTCTCTCTCTTAGGCTCACGGTCTAGATGAAGCATGGTCACGTAAGGGCTGTCTATGTAATGTATCTGTATTAACTTATTTCTCTTTTCTTTTCTCTGACTTTTTCTATCCTAGGATTTGCCTTAATACCTTCATAGCATGAGTATGTCAATTGTAACCATATCTCCTTTTTGCAATAATTATCTTTGTAGACTGGAAACACTGTATTTGTAACATCACTATGTTATATTTGGTAATAGCCGATTATGCTAACGTTTCTTTTCTGTATAAATAAATAAGATCTTTGTATTTTAGCACCATTATCATTCTTTATTGATTTCATGGGTTATAGCTGCAACTGCATTGGTTGATTCATACATAGATAAAATATTTTAATCACTTATGTTATGTATCATAAGCGTATAAGTGAGGTAGGTAAAAATCACCATAACAAAAGCTTCAACCCACACACAATAAAATACACCAAAAAAACTAAGAAAACTAGATAAGTGACCTGAACTACCATAAATGTAATCACCCAAATACCACCCTATAACTAAAGGACGAAAAGCAATTTTAACCTCCCTGGCGGTATGATTCTGTCCGGAATTTAGTGCTGAAAGCGGTACAATTTATTTTGCATGGAAATTTGGCGTTTTTATATTGTAGGAATGCAATTCTTATGAATAACTCACTTAAATCTGTCCGAACCAGAGTCTAGTAGACATCCCGGGTATGATAAAGTTTAAAACACAAAATCATAAATTATAATATAATAAAAATATATATAAAAATGATTCAATAATGTAATCAAATCAAAAACACTGAAATTTGCTCAGTTGCAGAATAGTCGCTGTCATTAAATTTATTGTTTGATGATAAATTGTGATTCTAATTTATTATTGCTGTTTTCTAGCTGGTCTAAAACCACTTTTGACATAAAGGGACACTTTTTGGTTGCTATGGACAATCTCCAGTTTCCAGGCAGAAAATAAATCTTTTTATTATATAAAATGACATGCAGGGCACTGGGCAGACCACTAGGGACAAAGGGGATGTGTATTTTTTTTTTATACAGTACTGTAATCTGTAAGATTAAAGTACTGTATGTGTGTTGTGTTTTTAAACTTTTTTGAATTTGGCGCCGATCTCCGCTCCCGTGCGTCATAACGTCGGAGGGAACTGAGATCAGAGGCACTCGGCACTGTGTGAATCAAGCGAGCAGACGGCTCGCTCACACAGCGGGGAGACATCGCAGGATCCAGGGGACAAGGTAAGTAACTCCCCCCTGTATCCTGCAACGCAAGCCCGAGTCTGGCTCGGGGTTACCGCTCCTGGCAGAAAAAAACTGAACTCGGGATTACCGCCAAGGAGGTTAAAGCAAATTTTGTCTTAGCAGCACAATTACCCTAATTTTGCCATCAGTGATATTTACTGGTTTATTCAATTTTGCCCAAATCTGCTAACACCAAATTTGCAGCTAGCTTTATTATGTCCTTTCTCTATTAATGATAATGATTCACTAACTGAGACTGAAAAAACGCTAGTCAATGAGTATAAACCATAGTCTTTATATGTATATATATATATATATATATATATATATATATATATATATATATATATATATATATATACATATATGTATTAAGGAAAAACATGCTGGTTATCAAATACATCATAGACATCATAGCATGGGAACAAAAGAATACAGTATATATATATGTATTCATTGTGTTTTTTCCTGCACTGTAACTTTTATGCACAGCATAGTATCAGCATACAAAAACTTCAATATGATCATTCAATCACCCTTCCAGGATATTTGCTTCGCTGGAGAACATCTCAGAAAAGTAGATAAATGTGATCTTTGTACATCCAGTGAATCATTCTTTAGAGCTGGAGTTGCAAACTATAAATGTTCTAGTTTTATATCTCAATGAATCTACCAAAGGCTCAAGAATGTTACTAAAATAAAATATTGCTAAGACCTTTCAAAATGAGAGCAAAAAGTACATTATTACAATACTCTTACAGAATACATGATCTACAGCACAGATTGGATGAACATCCTTAGGCACTTGAGCTGCCACTGAACTACATCTCTTTGTAGGAAAAGGTTCACTGGCACTTTAATGAATATTTGCCAATGCAGGTTCCTTCTACTTTCCATTTCTAGCTCTACATCAGCAGGAATGAATAAAACAAGTCTTTTCCTTTCAGAACATTGACTTAACCTATATGTCAGACATTAATAAGGAATTCCTGTGATGTGGTATACAATGAATAAAGTCTTCTTCTGCTTCCTTAACTTTTTATCACTATTATTATTATTTGCAGATTATGTACTCAGACAGGGTACATTGTGACCTCTATGTTAATTAATTATCAATATTGCTGGAAGAAATCAAAAAGTTTTATAACTATGCACTTGTCGTCTGCTTTTGCCTTGTGTGGTCTCAGCTTTATTAAATGGTGGCTGACAGAGTAGTGTTCTTATGACAAAGCACAAGAAAGTAATATGGATTTAATGAATATCACTGCCTAAGATAGCCACTATAATTGTTAATCCAAAATTGCTGCCTCCTAAAGTGATAACTATTTAGAGACAGGTAACTTTTATTGGATTTTTTAACCACTTCAGCCCCGGACCATTTGGCAGCCAAAGGACCAGAGGTCTTTTTCAATTTCGCACTGCACTACTTTAACTGGTAATTGCGCGGTCATGCAATTTTGTAACCAAACGAAATTTGCGTCCTTTTCTTCCCACAAATAGAGCTTTCTTTTGATGGTATTTGATTGCCTCTGTGATTTTTATTTTTTGCGATATAAACGGAAAAAGAGCGAAAATTTTGAAAAAAAAAGAGATTTTCTACTTTTTGTTATAAAAAAAATCTAATAAACTCAATTTTAGTCAAACATTTGGGCCAAAATGTATTCAGCCACATGTCTTTAGTAAAAAAAATGCCAATAAGCGTATATTTATTGGTTTGCGCAAAAGTTATAGCGTCTACAAACTAGAGTACATTTTCTGGAATTTACACCGCTTTTAATTTATGACTGCCTATTTCATTTCTTGAGGTGCTAAAATGGCAGAGAAGTACAAAACCCCCCCAAATGACCCCATTTTGGAAAGTAGACACCCCAAGCTATTTGCTGAGAGGCATGTTGAGCCCATTGAATATTTTTTTTTTTAGTCCCAAGTGATTGAATAAAGACAAAAATAAAAAAGATTTTTTTTTTTTTCAAAAAGTTGTCACTAAATGATATATTGCTCACACATGCCATAGTTATATGTGGAATTGCACCCCAAAATACATTTTGCTGCTTCTCCTGAGTATGGGGATACCACATGTGTGGGACTTTTTGGGAGCCTAGCCGCGTACGGGGCCCCGAAACCCAAGCACCGCCTTCAGGATTTCTAAGGGTGCAAATTTTTGATTTCACTCCTCACTACCTATCACCGTTTCGAAGGCCATAAAATGCCAAAATAGCACAAAACCCCCCCAAATGACCCCATTTTGGAAAGTAGACACCCCAAGCTATTTGTTGAGAGGCATGGTGAGTATTTTACAGCTCTCATTTGTTTTTGAAAATGAAGAAAGTAAAGAAAAAAACATTTTTTTTTCTTTTTTTCAATTTTCAAAACTTTGTGACAAAAAGCGAGATCTGCAAAATACTCACCATACCTCTCAGCAAATAGCTTGGGGTGTCTACTTTCCAAAATGGGGTCATTGTGGGGGGTTTTATGCCATCTGGGCATTCCATGGCCTCCGAAACTGTGATTGGCAGTGAGAAGTGAAATAAAAAAAATTACACCCTTAGAAAGCCTGAAGGCGGTGATTGGTTTTTGGGGTTCCGTACGCAGCTAGGCTCCCAAAAAGTCCCACACATGTGGTATCCCCGTACTCAGGAGAAGCAACAGAATGTATTTTGGGATGTATTTCCACATATGCCCATGACATGTTTGAGCAATATATCATTTAGTGACAACTTTTTGTAAAAAAAAAATATATATTTTTTTTTTTTTTTTTCATTATTCAATCTCTTGGGACAAAAAAAAAAATATTTAATGGGCTCAACATTGCTCTCATCAAATAGCTTGGGGTGTCTACTTTCCAAAATGGGGTCATTTGGGGGGGGGGGGTTTGAACTGTCCTGGCATTTTATGCACAACATTTAGAAGCCTATGTCACACGTCACCCACTCTTCTAACCACTTGAAGACAAAGCCCTTTCTGACACTTTTTGTTTACATGAAAACATATTTTTTTTTTGCAAGAAAATTACGTTGAACCCCCAAACACTATATATATTGTTAAAGCAAAGGCCCTACAGATTAAAATGGTGGGTGTTGCATTTTTTTTTTCCACACAGTATTTGCGCAGCGATTTTTCAAACGCATTTTTTGTGGAAAAAATACACTTTTTTTTATTTTAATGCACTAAAACACACTATATTGCTCAAATTTTTGATGAAATAAAAAATATGATCTTAGGCCGAGTACATGGATACCAAACACGACATGCTTTAAAATTGCGCACAAACACGCAGTGGCGACAAACTACATACATTTTTAAAAGCCTTTAAAAGCCTTTACATGATACCACATTAGATTCACGGAGGAGGTCTACTGCTAAAATTACTGCCCTCGATCTGACCTTCGCGTTGATACCTCACATGCATGGTGCAATTGCTGTTTACATATGACGCCAGACCAACGCTTGTGTACGCCTTTGCGCAAGAGAAGGGGGGCAGGGGTGCTTTTTTTTTTCTTTTTTTGGTTTTTTTTTTATTTATTTAGCTTTTTTATTTTATTTTTAAACTGTTCCTTCCATTTTTTTTCTTTGTTATGATTTTTATTGTTATCTCAGGGAATGTAAATATCCCCTATGATAGCAATAGGCAGTGACAGGTACTCTTTTTTTTGAAAAAATTGGGGTCTATTAGACCCTAGATCTTTCCTCTGCCCTCAAAGCATCTGACCACACCAAGATTGGTGTGATAAAAATGCTTTCCCAATTTCCCAATGGCGCGGTTTATATCCGGGAGGGGGACATTCCCTCCCACTGCTTGTAAAAGCAGTCTAGAGGCTAATTACCCGCTAGAATTGCTTTTACATGAAAGCCGATCACTGGCTGAAAAGAATGATACCAAGATGATATCTAAACCTGCAGGCATCATTCTGGTATAACCATTCAAAGTCCAGCAACATACTGGACATATATTGTAATCTTTTTTTTTTCATGCAGCCTCTTGGCTGAACGAAAAAAAGAGATTGATTGGTGGGTATGCCCACCATTAGAATACCTCCCTTCATCCACCCACTTCTAATGATGGGCATACATGCACCATTTATATATGCCGATGCATGGGGGCATCCTCCCGCAAAAGTTATGCCGTGTACACACGGTCGGAAATTTCGACCGTATGTACGTGGCATTAGGAGCCAATCGCTCCTCCCCCACCCCTGCTGCCCCCATGCTTCGGCATATATGCTCTTTTTTTTAACTGTGGTGGTGAAATCACCTCCTACAGCGTTGGAGTCGCGGCTTTATGTATCGTGGGAGCAAACGCTGTTGCTGTCAAGATAAATAAATCCGCGTTGCAACTGAATGGCGCACCTGAAAACAAAAAAATGCTTAACACTAAAACACAGTAAACAAAATTACATACCTGAAAAGCAAGCATGATAAAACATGATAAAACATAATAAAACATTGCAGAATAGAATGGAGTAAAAAAAGAGCAACAATAGAGAGAGAATAGAGTGAGAGAGAGAACAATAAAACGACAACTATTTTATTTTTTTTTATTTTTTTGAGATTCACAGGTAAAAAAGCTCCTGACTGAAGCGACTGAATCAAAACGCTACCACAAAAAAAATGTTAGCGATCGCAGGGATCAGGCCTGACTCTGCGAACGCTGCAGTTATGTGTGCTTAGTGTTTTGTAAGTGACAGTGATCGATCGATACTGCACTTGGGTGGGCTGGGCTGGGCGGAGGGGGAAAACGCAGGTGCTAGCAGGTATCTGGGCTGATCCCGCTAACAATGCGTTTTTTTTTGGAACCCTAAACTGCTGGGACGCTAGTATAGATCTGATCAGATCAGATATTGATCTGTTCAGATACCGTGCCACTAAGGGAGGTGTATGCTTTGCGCGTGGGTGTTTGCGGTACTGGCACTAACCTGGGGCGACGCAGACCTTATTTGACCCTAAAACCTAATTGATATCACCCGCCGGGCGATCAGGGGGTTAAACCGTTATTGGGTAATAAATGGCGGGTGCCCTGACAGTATAAAAAACAAGCTAACTAACCAGCGTCACCCGTAACAGTAATACAAAAAAAAAACTGGTTACCTAGCGACACTAATGCAGCGATCAGAAAAACGATCGCTTAGTGACACTGGCAAAAGGGGGTGAAAGGGTTAACTAGGGGCAATCAGGGGGTTAAAACCTTTATTAGGTAATATATGGGGGTACCTGACGCTATATAAAAACCTGACGGGGAACCTAAATAACGAAATAACTAACTGGCTAACCAGCGTCACCAGTGACATTTATACAGTGATCACTGGTGAAAGGGTTAACTCTAGGGGCAATCAGGGGGTTAAAACCTTTATTTAGGTTGTAATATGGGGGTACCTGACCTATAAACCTATTTATGAACCTATATAAACATGGCGGTTAACCTAAAAAAAAAATGGTTACCTAGCGACACTAATGCAGCGATCAGAAAAACGATCGCTTAGTGACACTGGCAAAAGGGGGTGAAAGGGTTAACTAGGGGCAATCAGGGGGTTAAAACCTTTATTAGGTAATATATGGGGGTACCTGACGCTATATAAAAAACCTGACGGGGAACCTAAATAACAAAATAACTAACTGGCTAACCAGCATCACCAGTGACAGTTATACAGTGATCACTGGTGAAAGGGTTAACTCTAGGGGCAATCAGGGGGTTAAAACCTTTATTTAGGTTGTAATATGGGGGTACCTGACCTATAAACCTATTTATGAACCTATATAAACATGGCGGTTACCTAAAAAAAAAAAAAAATGGTTACCTAGCGACAGCAGTGACACTAATACAGCGATCAGAAAAACGATCGCTTAGTGACACTGGCAAAAGGGGGTGAAAGGGTTACCTGGGGGGCAATCAAGGGGTTAAACCTTTATTAGGGGGGGGTAGGGGGCTACCTTGGACCTAAAACTAACTGCCCTGACAGTTATTACAGTCACACTGACACTAAATGCAGTGATCAGTAAAAAAATTATCACTGCAATTAGTGACACTGTGACTGGGGGGGGGAGGGGGGTGATCTGGGGGTGACAGGGGGGTGGAATATGTGCCTATGTGTACTGGTGTCAGTGTACTGTTGGTGCACTAACCTTTACATCTTGTCTCCTCGGCGTTCCGGTCACATAGACCGGCGCACCGAGCGTGACATCACTTCCTCTGCCTGTGTTTTGATTGACACAGACAGAGGAAGCATCTGATTCGCCAGGAGCGATCGCGAGGGGGTGGCCAGAAACCACTGGCCGTCCCCTCATCCCGGATCGCTCCTGAAGCGATCCCGACCGTCCCCGCCGGCCGGGGGGGTCCGATCGGACCCCCACGCGCCTGAAGAATGGCACGTACAGGTACGTGATTCTGCCTGTACGTGCCATTCTGCTGACGTATATCTACATGGGGCGGTCGGGAAGTGGTTAAGCAACACATTTCTTATTATCAGTGTTCAGTCTGTTTCTCTTTCCAATGTATCCTCTTTTTTACACACAATTTAATTTAATTATTTAAGAAAAAGTGAAAAGAAAAATACAAGGCCTGGTAAATACAATCACAATGCCAATAAAGAGAACTGTATAGATATGGTAAGATCTTATGTATTAACAGAGGAGATAGATAAGGATCATATGTGATAGTGGTTCAAGAGTTCCCATGGGATGTTGCCAGCATGTAGTACCTGTAGTTAAAGCGGGGTTCCACCCTAAAGTGGAACTTCCGCTCATCGGAACCCTCCCCCCCTCCGGTGTCACATTTGGCACCTTTCAGGGGGGTGCAGATACCTGTCTAAGACAGGTATTTTCACCCACTTCCGGACATGGACTCCCACGGGAGTCTATGCCTCTTCCTGTCCCGCCGCACTGTCTGCTGGGACACACACGGGTCCCAGAGACAGCGCGGAGCATTCCTATTGCATTGCGCGACTTGCACACGCTCAGTAGGGAACCAGGAAGTGAAGCCCCAAGGCTTCATTTGCTGATTCCCATACCCAAGATGGCGGCGGCAGCATCCGAGGACCGAGGGACGGTTCGGCCTCGGGTGCCGACATCGTTGGACCCTGTGACAGATGAGTGTCCTTATTTTAAAAGTCAGCAGCTGCAGTATTTGTAGCTGCTGACTTTTAAAAAAAAAATTCAAAAAATTTCATCGGACTCCCTCTTTAACATACTAACATGCTGGCAACTGTAGAGGACAGTGGTAAGAGGAGTGAGAAGATGGAGAGAGAATCAGGGAAAATTTTGAGAAAAAAGGTCAAAAATATAGCCAGGGTATATGATTGCAAAAGGGGAAGAAGGGAAGTGTGTGGTCATCTAATACACTGAAGCAACTATCAGCCTTCAAACTGAGGTCCTTGTAACTCACTTCCTAGAGCACCTGAGTTAGTATTACAAATATGGCCAAATTCATCCAGAAAACTGTAAGTGGATGAGGGTAAAGGGAATGTTGAGAGGCTCCTAATAGTTCATGAAACATGTACTAATCTTTAATTTCCCTTGTCTATACAGTTAAAAAATGTATCCTTATATGAAGCAGACTCCATGCTGCTTCCAATAGTACATTCTACCTGTTTTCTAAAATAATCACATGACAAAAGAGGAGAAGCTTGTATGAAAGGGCAATATCATTCAGGTATGTTTGGGTAGTATTATGTCTAAATACAGCACTTTTGATACGTTTATACACTATTAATCAAACATAAACTACTATAAACTCCCTACTCTACATATTCCTTACTCTTCTATCTATTTCCTTCCTTCTTCATTTTCTCAGTACTAGTAGATATTTTGTAAAATACTACTAATGTTAAGGGAAAAGCCATTTTCCATTGTTTGTCTGTTAAAGGATGTTATTGTAGCACCTCTATATATGATAGCATCTATATTGTACTGTTAACCACTTCAGCCCCGGACCAATTTGCAGCCAAAGGACCAGGCCCCTTTTTGCGATTCGGCACTGCGTCGCTTTAACTGACAATTGCGCAGTCGTGCGACGTGGCTCCCAAACAAAATTGGCGTCCTTTTTTTCTCACAAATAGAGCTTTCTTTTGGTGGTATTTGATCGCCCCTGCGTTTTTTATTTTTTGCGCTATAAACAAAAATAGAGCGTCAATTTTGAAAAAAATGCAATATTTTTTACTTTTTGCTATAATAAATATCCCCAAAAAATATATATAAAAATTTTTTTTTTTCCTCAGTTTAGGCCGATACATATTCTTCTACATATTTTTGGTAAAAAAAATCGCAATTAGTGATTATTGATTGGTTTGCGCAAAAGTTATAGCGTTTACAAAATAGGGGATAGTTTTATAGCATTTTTATTAATATTTTTTTTTTACTAGTAATGGCGGCGCTCAGCGATTTTTATTGTGACTGCAACATTATGGCGGACACATCAGACATTTTTGACACATTTTTGGGACCATTGTCACTTATACAGCAATCAATGCTATTTAAATTCATTGATTCCTGTATAAATGACACTGGCAGTGAAAGAGTTAACCCCTAGGGGGCGGGGAGGGGTTAGGTCTGTGACGTGTGTGTTTTTTTTACAGTAGGGGGTGTGGCTTTATGTCTGATGTCACTGATCGGCTTTCCCGATGACAGGGAACAGCCGATCAATGACAGCCAGTGTAGGAAGCGTGGGGAGAGGTTTGTTTACACAGACCTCTCACCGTCCTTCAGCTCTGGGACCCGATCGCGGGACACCAGCGGCGATGGGGTCCGCTGGTCCTGCGGCCGTGGTCACGGAGCGCGTGCTATGCCATTCTGCTGACATAAATGTGCAGGAGGCGGTCGGGAAGCGGTTAAAGAACTTTATTTGTGACATTGGGGGGAAATTTACTAAAACTGGTGCACTCAGAATGGTACATCTATGCATGATAATCAATCAGCTTCTAACGTAAGCTTGTTCTTTCCTTTTTTATTTCAGGGGACTTCCTACTTTCCTTCTGCTCTATACCTTATATGGGATAACCCATCCTCTCCATCCAGGGCTTCCACATTCTTACAAATTCCTTGTAGTTCCCTCTTTTTGTGTATACTACCTTTTCCCTCTATACCATTTCTGTTATTGTGTTGATCTATTGTTTTACTGAGAAGGGGTTTCTCCGCTTGCCACCTCTGGGCTATTATTTTCCTGTCCTGGAAGAGGCATCTTATCACTACTTTGGTTATATTTGTTGCACCACATATTTCCTCGTCCAGCCCCAGAATACACAACCTTGGGTCATTTCTAACTTAATATTGTATATTATATTTAAGGTATAGAGAACTCCAGCCCAATATCGTAAGCTTGTTCAGTTAAACTTTGTCAATAAAACCTGGAAGCTGATTCTATTCAGAGCTGCACCAGATTTTGCACCATGTAGTTTTAGCTAATAACCCCCTTTGTCTAATGAGCAAAAGACACAGAAATACATTATCTTTTCATTCTTATGGAGTTCACTTTGTACATTAGTATAACCATGTCTTCCCAGGTAGGAAAAGCTCTCAAGAAAATTAAGTAATATAGTGTAACCATGCCAAATATTCACTGCTGTATCTTGGCGTGGCTTTTGGAGAAGACTATAAAATAGCAAATTGTTGTGTGTTGAAATTTCCATTTTTTTATGGGATATGTTTAAATAGTGATAGACATGTTAAGTCTCTAATTAGCTGGTTAGCAATTGGGCTTTCTGGCCACTTCCATCTATGGCAGACGTGATATGAGTTTTCTTTGCCCTTTCCCTGCATGATGTTCGGAGGGTGGTTTTCCCAGCATTGAAGGACTATAGATAGCATGTCTAAATGAGGCCTTATGGATTCCTTCCATCCATAGTGGTTTGGGGTAGGGCAGGCGCCAGCATAAGGCAGCCGTCTGAGGGGGCCAGGAGAGGGGGGCACCAAAGCCAGCAGTTTCCCACAAGGTTCTTATCCTAGCGCTGGTGACTGGCCCTGCTCGCACCTGTACCCAGTTCAGCATACTGACAGGTGGCACAGCACAGCCCCAGGCTGGGCGCCATTAACTTTGCCCACTTTTCTCTCCTGACTCAAGTCTTGGCAATGCTACTGCACTCCTCCTCTTCTGCCAAATAGAGAGAGAGAGAGACACCCTTGGCTGGAAGACACCGCCCCGCCCCCTTCAACCCTTGAGTTGAGGATCGCTGGATCAGCTGCAGTAGCAGAAAGAGGGTCAGAAAACCCTCCAGTTCACCAGCACATACATAAAGGGATAAAAGGGAGACCAGGGATGAGCCTGGAGCAGAGTGAGATTAGGGGGAGGAGCCTGGAGCCGAGTAAGATGGGGATGAGCCTGGAGCCGAGTGAGACCAGCGGGAGGGGCCAAGGCCAGCAGAAGGCCCAGGAGGAGTGCGAGTGGCACAGGTACTAACACAAATAAAGATCTCACCATACCATCTCTGTGGAAGGTAGGGCAAGTAAGCTGCTTAAGGTTTTAAGGTGTCAAAATCTGGCTGTGAATAATTATTGTACCAGTCCTGCCTAGGGTTGCCACCTCATACCTTTAAACCCGGACACATATGAATTACACAGGTTCTGAGGCTAATTTAATGCAGATAAGGCACCAAGTGAGCTTAATTACAACCTTAATCAGCCAGAGAACCTGTGTAATTAATATGTGTTCAGTTTTAAAAAGATGAGGTGGCAACCCTAGTCCTGCCCTTGTGCCATGCCCGCACTCTCTGACCAACCATCTCTTGTGCCATGCCCACAGTCTCTGCCCATCTCTTGCGTCATGTATGCAGTCTCTGCCCATCTCTTACGCTATGCCTGCAGTCTCTGCCCATCTCTTGTGCCATGCCTGCAAACTCTGCCCATTTCCTATGCCATGCCCACAGTCTCCGCCTATCTCTTGTGCCATGCCCACAGTCTCTGCCCATCTCTTGTGCCATGCCCGCAGTCTCTGCCCATCTCTTGCACCATGTATGCAGTCTCTGTCCATTTCTTGTGCCATGCCCGCAGTCTATTCCCATCTCTTGTGCCATGCCCGCAGTCTCTGACCATCTCTTGTGCCATGTGGAGATGGAGTTTGCATTGGGGAGGGGGTGGCAGGAAGACATTTGGTGGGGGGGGAACCAAAATGCCGGTTGAACATTTCTCTGGCTTGCATCTTCTTCCCTGTATATCTTGTCACTTTGTATAGCTATTTTCCTTTGAATGTGGTGTTTCTCCTTTTATGCACGTGGCTACTCCACTTAGATCTATGGCTCCCACTTCCTTTTGATTTCATGGGGACTGATTTTACCACCCTGGTGGATATGTGAAGATCTTTCATACAAGGCTTTATTTCCTTACTTTATCAGATAATTTACATCTAGGTCACAGTCCACTTTTACTATATCCACTGGCCCCTCTTTTATACTCCTTGTGCACCCTTCATTTGGCAGCCACTCTACCCACAGCTCCCAGGCAAGACTGCTCCACTGGTGCCTATCCATTGCACCTGTTTTGTTTTATGTGAGAGATGATCCCAATCCCATCTCCTATTTTGGTGATTGATGTGTAAGTATAATAATTTGTATACCATATTTTTTTATTGATAAGCGAGCTTTGTACATCTGAGCCGAATACAGCTGTTGCGTTCCTTCATTGGGGCACACATGTTTCAATATTGTATGCTTTAATGACATGGTCTCTCCACAAATAGTGCTTACTTTATGTCTGCCAGCTTGAAGTCTGTCTCACTCCTGAGGAAGTAAACTTTGTTTCATGAAACACATTGAGAAAGAATATATCAATACCTGGTTTACAACATATATTTTTTGCTGTTATGATAAATCACAATGTGCTATATGGCAATATTCATCAACGCATACCTTTTTACTCTTGTCTTAACCTGCCTAGCGGTAACCCCGAGTCTGGCTCGGGTCCAGTTTTTTATGCTGAGAGCGGTAACCCCGAGCCAGACTCGGGCTGGCATTGCAGGATACAGGGGGAAGTTACTTACCTTGTCCCCTGGATCCTGCAATGTCTCCCCGCTGTGTGAGCGAGCCGTCCGACGTTACGACGCACGGGAGCGGAGATCGGCGACAAATTTAAAAAAGTTTTAAAACACAACACATATACAATACTGTAATCTTACAGATTACAGTACTGTATACAAAAAATACACATCCCTTTGTCCCTAGTGGTCTGCCCAGTGCCCTGCATGTCATTTTATATAATACAATTTTTTTTTTCTGCCTGGAAACTGGAGATTGTCCATAGCAACCAAAAAGTGTCCCTTTATGTCAAAAGTGGTTTTAGACCAGCTAGAAAACACCGATAATAAATTAGAATCACAATTTATCATCAAACAATAAACTTAATGACAGCGACTATTCTGCAACTGAGCAAATTTCAGTGTTTTTGATTTGATTACATTATTGAATAATTTTTATATATATTTTTATTATATTATAATTTATGATTTTGTGTTTCAAACTTTATCACACCCGGGATGTCTACTAGACTCTGGTTCGGACAGATTTAAGTGAGTTATTCATAAGAATTGCATGCCTACAATATAAAAACGCCAAATTTCCATGCAAAATAATTGTACCGCTTTCAGCACAAAATTCCAGCCAGAATCATACCGCCAGGGAGGTTAATGTAACGTATATTCTGTTTTTTAATGTCCTTTATGGAATGTGAATAATAAAGTTGTAAAACTTTTTAGCTCATTCATGGTTTAGAAAATTGAATTTTTTCTTGGCATGACTCCCATGGGCACTGGCTTTATGCATAGAAATTTATCAATTACACCCAGGTGGAGGATCAGGAGTAATGCCAGGATAGTAAAAGACCTTTGACACTGTCACGTACCAGGTGCAAGGCTGAGATGCTCAGAGGGCTCCCCTTGCGGCTTAGAGCAGTGCTTCCCTGGAAGTGGTAGAGGGAGAGCAGTGCCTTAGAGAAGAATGGTTTGCGAGGTACTGTGATCAGATGAGCTGGTCACCAAGATGTAGTGGAAGCAGGCTGGATAGCTGTAGGGCTGGCATGCTTGGAAAGTACCAGGTAACTTAACAAAGTAGAAAACTGGAAACAGAAACAGGAGCCAGGCCAGGGTCATACATGGTGAGATCAGTTCAGGTAAGGAAACTGGATAAGCCGGGGTCATACAGTGAGATGAATCTGTAGCAGAGTCAGTAAGCCAAGCCGAGGTCAAACACGGTGGAGCAAGCAGGAGACAAGTCAGAAGTACAAGCCAAGGGTAAATCAGAAGATCAGATCACAGGTCAGAGCAATCCGGGTCAATAACAAGAGTTCAATCAGGATACGCAGGAACATGGACGAGAAAGCTGATGATAATCCAGCACTACACCATTGTCAGCAGCAGGTTTAAATAGTCCAGGAGATGCCAGCATCTGTCACATTGCACGCATTCTAGCCGCCACGAGTCTGCGTATGACCATTTGCAGCGCCGTGCATCTGATTCTTCCATCCTGAGGGATCTTCCATCCATGCCTTGATGCCCTTTATGGAAAGTGTCAGGAGCAATGTCTTATAGCTCTCTTTTTTGTTCAGCCTTAGGGCCCAACTCTGTTTGTCTACTCTAAATCTATATGGGATTTCTTCTTGTCTAAAGATTTTCTGTAACAACCTTACCTGTATCTTGGTTGTTGCTTGTTATTATGGTAAAATTGTATTATAAAAAAAAGAAAATTGTTGGGAACTACTTAGCAACCAGCAACTGTTGAACTGTTGGCACAATAAACATTTTAATTAGGAACAGTGTACAGAGTACATTGATCCGAGTATGCAATATACAACCTAGCATATAGAATAATGCCGCGTACACAAGAGTGGAATTTCCATCGTAAAAATCTTGGATGTTTTTTCTGATGGAATTCTGCTCAAGCTTGGCTTGCATACACACGGTCACCCAAAAGTTTGCTGAACTTTCGACCATCAAGAGCGCTGTGACGTACAACACTACACTACTGAATGAAGTTCAATGCTTCCCAGCATGTGTCAAATTGTTTTCGAGCATGCTTAGGAATTTTGCGCATTGGAATTGGTACAGACGATCGGAATATCCAATCGGAACTTTTTCCTACCGAAAAATTGAGAACATGCTCTCAATCTTTTGCTGGCTGCAATTCCGCCTGCAAAAGTCCAATGGAGCATAGACACAGTCGCATTTTCAGACCAAAAGCTCTCATCAGACTTTTTTTGGCGGAATTTCCACTTGTGTGTACGGGGCATTAGAGGATCATACATTGGTGGTCAGTGAGAGGATGAATGCCCCAGTGTCAGTAGATGGTGCTAAATAAAATGCCCCAGCATCAAGGAAAGAAAACAATACTCCAATGAAGAATGCTCCATAATTAGTGTCACTGAATGGTAGAATATCCCAATGTTTGTGTTAGTTATGTTAGCTTTGGGAATGACCAACATTGTTTTTTTCAGTGGTCACTTACCACTAAGTACACTTCCATACCATGCTACTTTCTTAGATGACTTCACTGTCATAAGTATACAGGGGTTATCAGGCAAGGGAATACTCTGCCTGACAGTGTTGACATAGGATTCTTGCCAGGTGCTGGAATGCACCCATTCTGTAAGCAAGGTTCAAGCTTGCAATGT
Source organism: Lithobates sylvaticus (assembly GCA_028564925.1). NCBI lineage: Eukaryota > Metazoa > Chordata > Amphibia > Anura > Ranidae > Lithobates > Lithobates sylvaticus. The sequence goes on along the minus strand of CM053033.1, from coordinate 38,492,768 downwards.
GAAGGCCCCAAGGCATGTCCTTCTTACTGCAGGACCTAGGATGACCACCCTGGGCATTATGTCTTTAATATGGTCTGCATCTGAATGACCTTGGTGTGCTATGTGAGTCATGAGAAATTAACCATTGCATATGGCTTATCTCAAATAACTATGTTCCATCTCTATGTGTCCCTTGAGATCTGGGTTAAAATATTATGTTTTAAAATGGAAAAAACAAACTGACTTCTAACAGTATTTGAAATTCATGAGCCAGTTTGATATATTGGTTTGAGAACAACATGCAAATCATTACTTTAGACCTAAATTATCACTTGTCAATAGCAAAAATTATATAATAATATTGCAACAAAGAAACACACAGCGATGATGTAAAAACCCCATAGACAACTCTGTGAACTTCATTTTAATTTCAGAAACAAGAGGGTATTGGATTTAGAAGTTCATTTTTTGAGTTCATATATCTGCTTTTGTCAGTAAAGAGCTATGTGGATGTTAAAGTAAACAAGATGGTTGAGTGCCTGATTCCGTACTTTACCTCAATAGATCATTTTTCATGGAGAAAAGGACAAGTTGTATATCTATTAAAAATTAGCTGACAGTATAATACATTTTTCACATGATTTTTTTTTCTTCATAAGACATATTTTAATCTTCCTGGAAGACTGAGTGGACACACATTCCACTGTAGCAATATGTTTTGGAACCTGTCCATATAGAGTTGAAGCCGGTGTAATATATCTTTATTACTTTTATTTTTAAACAATATACTGGTATAAACAATATTTGAATAAAGTTTGTGAAACAGAATGGAGGTTAAAAGAATATTACTATATAAAAAAACATATCTAAGTGTGCTATCCAAAAAATAGTATATGTCTATCAAAATGCAATCAAATCATACATATAAACAAATATATAGAGTTGGGGCCGAACGTCGCCTGTTCGGCGAACACCCAAATTTGTGGGGAGCTCTGTAGGATGTTCACCTGCCGAGCGCCCCACAATGCACTGCATGCTGCACAGGGCATTCTAGGGCCCTAATTGGATGAAGCAATGCACCTGACCTCTGGTCAGGTACAAGGCTTTGCCCAATCAGACAAATCTGACCCCAAATGACACTTCTTGGGGACCAGTGACAATATTACATTGATCAGTGCTATAAAAAGCACTGATCAATGTAAAAATGACACTGTCAGGGAAGGGGTTAATACTAGGGGGCGATGAAAGGGTTAAGTGTGTTCCCTAGGTGTTTTCTAACTATTCTAACTGTAGGGGGGGTGGGCTGCCAGGGACAAGACAGAGATCACTGTTCCCTATCACCGCTGTTTACGCTGGCAGATCCCCGTTCTGGATGTGATCTGTTCTCAGACAGGGCATGCTTTTCTCTGTTTAGTGATGTTGCTCATGCTATCCAGCCACAGCACACAGAGGAGGTGGTGGACTTGCTTACTAAACCATTATCATCATCCTCTATCACCCAAGCTGAGACTAGTGCGCAGTCCACCGCAGCTGCCAGAGTCCTTGTCCACAGCTACTCCAGGCTAGCCCCAGCATTATGCATGGAGGAGTCAGCTGAATTATTTGAACACAGCATCATTCACTGGCTTCTTGATGATACACAGGCATTACTTGAGTCTGATGTTGGTTTTGAGGTTGAGGAAGGGAGTAACATGAGCATACAGAGAGGGGACAACACTGATAAACAACAAATTGGCAGTCGTGTTCCCCCAGTCACGGTGCATTGCCAAGTTGGCTCCAGTGTTGGACACTCTAAAGCCCCATACACACGCGCGGATTATCCGAGGACCAGGTCCGTCGGATCATGTCCGTCGTACTTTGTCCGATGTTGGTTTTGCGTACACACGGTCGGACAAAGTTGTCGGAAAATCCGATCATTCTGAACGTGGTGACGTTTGTTGCCTACGACGGGACTACGTAGAGGCTAGTAGCCAATAGATTTGGTCTTGTAATGTGATCTGAGCATGCGTAGCACTTTGTCCGTCGGAATTCGCTACACACGATCGGATTTGGTGTGATCGGACTTTGCTGTCCAAAAATCTATCAAGCAGGAGATAGGACTTTGTCCGTCAGACAATCCGATGGAAACTGTCCGATGGTGCCTACACACGGTCGGAATTTCCGACAACATTGTCTGATAGGACAGAATCCATTGGAAAATCCGACCGTGTGTATGGGGCTTTAGATACTATTTGTTAAGGTGCCAGTTTGACCTGATAACTGATTATGTTCCCCTCAAATGCATAGTTCAAAAGAAGGAGATAAATAGATGGGCAAACAGACAGTTTGGGTCTGTTTGAGCTACAAGGTCAGTAAAAAGCAAACAAGGTGGAGGCTGACAAGCATTATGCTTGGACAGCCTGATAGTCAGGGTTGTGTAGTAAGTGCCGGGATACGGCTAGGATTTTGTTTTGTACATTTGTGAATCGTTCTTTCTGTTTACCTCATTGTACAGCACTTATAAATAGACTTGGATTTAGCACCAATAAACACACCACTGTTTGCTTCTACTCCATTGAACTGGTATCTGTGTCTGAAAGTGTGCTTGCCCCAGGATCTTTTGTACCTGCTACCTATCCCCAACTCACATTAGGGATGGCCCAACAACTAAAGGGTTATAAACATTCTATGGGCAAGTGGTAAAATGGATGATATATAGAACAGTGGGGGTTATTTACGAAAGGCAAATCCACTTTGCACTACAAGTGCAAACTACAAGTGCAAAGTGCACTTGGAAGTGCAGTCGCTGTAAATCTGAGGGGTAGATCTGAAACAAGGTGAAGCTCTGCTGATTTTTATTATCCAATCATGTGCAAGCTAAAATGCTGTTTTTTTTTAAATTTCCTTGCATAGCCCCTTCGAATCTACAGCAAGTGCACTTTCAGTGCAATTTCAAGTGCACTTTGCACTTGTAGTTTGCACTTGTAGTGCAAAGTGGATTTGCATTTAGTAAATAACCCCACCCATGTGTACAGTATTTATGTCTAAATCTACTGTAGGTATTTTATTTAATGCCTTAAGTGTGGCTTGAATTGAGGGGTATTGTGACCCTGGGGAGCGTGTTGTTGAGCAAGGCATGAATGGTTTATCCATAAGCAACCAGAGCTTATGTATATCAGGTTTCCACCAGAAACAATTTTGGACAAAGGGCTGGTTCACACCACTAAAACGCACTCCAGATCCATTCCAGATGTGTGTTTTTAGTGCATTTTTGATGCTTTCTGTTGCATTTTTGATGCATTTATGGATGAATACCAGGTACTTTTTTTCCTGTTTTTATTTTTTTTTATTTTTTTCAATGACTGTGGCCCAATGCGTTTTATGATGATTCTGGCACATTTTTGATGCATTTTACTGTGTTCCAGTACAGTCCAGTGCAGGAAAAATTAAACATGTTCTATTTTTTTTTTTTTGGAACTGTAAAACCCTGGAACTGACTGCACTGGTGTGTACTATGTCATTGGAAACCATATAAACTACTTTCCATGTGTTTTTGATGCAGAAAACAAACGGAATGGACTGCATGTGATGTGAACTGGTCATAAAAGCGCAGCTAGGTAATAATGATAGATTTTCAGAATCCATCATTTATTATGGGCTTGTGTTCATGAGCTTCTGACTTTTGAAGATGGCATCAGTTTGAGAAACTTCTGATATTATTCATAATTTTACAGGCACATTTAACATGCAGTTTACGCTCCTCTGACCTGCATTTAACCTGCATAGACTTGTATGGAAATTCAAAACCTGCTTAAAGGGGTCTTCCAGCCAAGATTTTTTTTTTTAAATAAGTCAGCAGCTACAAACACTGTAGCTGCTGACTTTTAATAAGGACACTTACCTGTCCAGCGATCCCACGATGTCGGCTGCCCCGAGGCTGATCCGTCCATTGGATCGACTGCCGGCGCCTCCATCTTAACGAAGGGAAACAGGCAGTGGAGCCTTGCGGCTTCACTGCCCGTTTCCTACTGCGCATGCGCGAGTCGCGCGGTGCTTTGTGAATGGTCCCATTGTTTTCTGGGTCAAACACATGTCCCAGAAGGCAACGGGGCCACTCACCGAAGAGGAGGAAGCGCCATGGAATAAGAATAGGCAGATTAGGAAGATTGCCTAGCAACAGCGGTTTCAGGTAAGTTAAAACATTTTTTTTTTTAAAGAGTATTAATGCATTTTTTTTTTGGGGTGGCCCTCCACTTTAAAGCAAACAAAAGCCTGCAGACACAGGCCCTAGCAGACAACCTAAAAATCTATCTAAAATATGGTGCACTCTACGCTGTATTTTATGGAAAAGTAGAGTGTGTAGAGTTTTCCCTATATTAAGGATCTATTATAGGATATAAGTAGTGGATTAAGTGGAGGGTTTAGTGCATACAAAGTAAGAATAGTTCCTTCTACCAAAATTGCTTTTCCAAAATACAGAATTTCTTTAAATTCCCTTACTCACATATTTCTTCACCCTTCAGAATGCCTTTAATTTAATAGTTAAAGTAAGGTGTCTAAATTATCAAACAAGGCAAAGTGTGCCTATGCTATCTGCACACATCCAGTCACTTTTTTTTTTTAGTTTTTTTATTAATTCTCCTCTGTATGTACACGTACTCCTTTCACCTCTGCTAGTCTCATACTTTAGTAAATCAGTTCCACTGGCTGGCTCAACAGGAGTTGCACAAGATAAAAAGGCTTTGAAGGAATTCTAGATGAGTATGTCCCCAGCAAGGTACTGAAGGCAAGCAGAACTTCACAAAGCGATTGCCCTCCACCGAAGTAAATTCATACCATTTTTGGTTAACTTTTAATTATTGTTTATGCAACTGCTAAAAAGTGGCTCACAATGGTTGTTTTTGTTTTCTGTGCCACTCTATTTTCTATGTTGTTCTTCCTCCAAGAAGTAATTTTTTGTATGTTCTCATTTAATCAGGTCATGGTATAGCTAGTAGTAGTTAGACACATTCAACTGGACTCATTCTATAATGTTTAATGTTTAACAACATGCCAACCGGGCCATAGCCAAAAGACGGCTACAGCGCGGTCGGCTTATTCTGGGTGGACGTCCCCGGGGCGGGCCCCCCTGGAACATATATATGATAGCGGCCGTTTACCACGTGATTGCTCCGTCAAATGACGGAGCAATCACATGTAAACAAACCGGCATCATGTCATGACGCTGGTTCCTCCCTCCCCTCTCTGTACCGATCGGTACAGTGAGAGGGGAGAATCGGAGAGGGGGAGAGATGACAGCAGCGCTGTGGGCTGGATGTGTAGTGCCCACAGCGCTGCTCAGTGACAGTACTCTGCCAACACTGTGCAATACTCTGCCAGCACTGTGCAATACTCTGCCAACACTGTGCAATACTCTACCAATACTGTGCAATACTCTGCCAATATTGTGCAACACTGCAATACTCTGCCAATACTCGCTAATACTCTGCAATAAATTTTAATCGAAATAAATAATTTTATTTTTTTACCAAATTTTCAGTCTTTTTTGATTTATAGCACAAAAAAAAAAAAACAGCAGTGATTAAATACCACCAAAAGAAAGCTCTATTTGTGTGAAAAAAAGGACAAAAAATGTATTTGAGTACAGTGTTGCATGACTGAGTAATTGTCATTCAAATTGTGAGAGCGCCGAAAGCTGAAAATTGGTCTGGTTAGGAAGGGGGTTTAAGTGCCCAGTGGGTAAGTGGTTAAACCATTTTGTAGCTTCTCCAAGCTACTCCTTCAGCTCCTAAGTACAGTTGAATGTAACTAATACTAGCTACATTTATAATAATTTTACAGTCTGAATGGGCCTTTTAGCAATTTAGTATACATGTTTTGCCTCAAACAGACAGACAGTAATTAGGAAATGTTAAACCTTTCTTTTGCTTCTTGCAAATCTGTCATTTTAGAAATGGTACTTTGACAAAATCTTGTTTATAACAAATGGACATTGTTACATGACATACAGAAAATGAGAGATTGCTCTTTGACAAGAAAGAAGAAGAAAAAATGTACATTGCAACAGGGGCCTTGAAATTCAATTTTCTTTTTATGTATTTAAGCATTCAATCTGGAGCTCAAAGTCCTTCTGCTGTACATTATTTTCTTAAGAAATGCATGAATCAGTTGCTATGATGCAGATAATGGATTGTAGCTTTAGAACAAAACAGTGACGTCAAGGAGATACATTAGTATAACGTAACTTGCAATAAAATTTTATGTAAATTATCATGCATTTCTTTTTGTTTGAGCACCTGGCAAAATGTAAACTATGTATGGGTGTTAGTAAAAGAAGACATTAAGAACAGAAAAAAATTACAAATACCGTATTTATCGGCGTATAACACGCCCTTTTTCCCCCCTTAAAATCAGGGGAAAATCGTGGGTGCGTGTTATACGTCAATCCCCACCGATCCCCCGGCGATCTCCGCTAGCTGTGAGCGGAGCGATCGATGCCGAGCTACACATAGCGAGTGTACTCAGCTCTTTTCGGCTCTTCTCTGCCCCGCTCACAGTCACGCCCAGTCCCACCATTGGACCTGTGTTATGTCCATCATGGACTGGGCGTGACTGTGAGCGGAGCCGAGAAGAGCCGACAAGAGCCGAGTACGTGCGTATCTCGGCTCCGCCCAGTCCCTGCTATCTCGGCGGCGTTCGCTCCGCTCCCGTCTGTTGGATACTGTCCTCGGCTGCGCCAATTTTAAATAGCGATGACACTGAAGGCAAACGCTGCAAAAGGCTGCACTGGGGCAAGGCTGCACTGGGACAAGGCTGCACTGGCAAGGCTGCAATGGACACTGATAAGGCTGCATTGATGGGCATTTAAATGTAAGTTTTTTTTTCCTTAAACTTCCATCCTAAAAGTTATTTTCCTTAAAATTGCCTCCTAAACTTGGGGTGCGTGTTATACGCCAGCGCGTGTTATACGCGGATAAATATGGTACATTGCCAAAATTATTAAATTATTATAAAATAATAACAATTATAAAATATTATATTATATATAATAAAATACATATTATACAGTATATGTATTATATACTGTGTAAACCACCCGCACTGTAATATACACTGTACACTGGCAGCACTGTATTATATACTGTGTACACCGCCTGAAGTTTATTAGAAACTGTACACACGGTATTATATATTGTGTACACTGCCTGCACTGTATTATGTACTGTATACCAGCTGCACTGTATTATATACTGTATATCCTGCCTAAAGTGTATTAGAAACTGTACACACTATATTATATACTATGTACCCCTCCTGCACTATATTATATACTGTATATCCCGCATAAAGTGTATTAGAAACTGTACAAACCATATTATATACTGTGTACACCGCCTGCACTGTATTATCTACCGTACACCGGCTGCACTGTACTATATGCTGTGTACACCGCCTGCACTGTATTATGTACTGTACACTGGCTGCACTTTTTATATGCTGTGTACACCACCTGAAGTGTATTAGAAACTGTACACACTGTATTATATACTGTGTACACCGCCTGCATTGTATTATGTATAAGGATGGGCCCGGTGCTCGATGCGAACCCATGTTCGCATCGAGCACCGGGTGTTCGCTCGCTCGGCGAGCCCAGAACTATTTTGTCCGCTCGCATCACATTCGTGTGATGCGAGCGGCCCCGCAATGCATTGCGGCCGGCGCGGCCGGCGGCCGGCGCAGTGCATTGCTGGCTGATGATTGGCCAAGCATGCACTGTGACCCCGCATGCTTGGCCAATCACAGCGCCGGAAACTCGGAGAGCCATGATTGGCTACAGGCAGGACGCCTGTAGCCAATTACAGCTCAGGGGCTTTAGTACACGCCCCCTCATTTAAAAGGCCACCACGCCATCGGCGCCGGTCACATGCGTTCCGGCTTTAGGAGAGTGCAGGCTGATTCTGTGTCACTCTTTGCTAGATTCATTTAGAAAGATTTGCTCTACTTTGCTAAACCATTGCTACCTGTCATTGATCGTCCATTGCTGCTGCTGGTTAGTGTGTTTTTAGCTGCTGCTGGGGGTTAGTCTGGTGCATGTCTTACTGTTAGTACAGTATTTCAGTAGTACCAACCGCAGTGCTGTTAGTACAGCACTGCACCCCAAAAGCACCCATAGGGCTTGTAGTGTGTTTGTGGCAGGCACTGGCAGCAAACAGAGCTCCTATATTTTGTTCCCAGAAGCACCTATAGGACTTGTAGTGTGTTAGTGGCAGGCACTGGCAGCAAACAGAGATCCTATATTTTGTTCCCAGAAGCACCTATAGGACTTGTAGTGTGTTCGTGGCAGGCACTGGCAGCAAACAGAGCTCCTATATTTTGTTCCCAGAAGCACCTATAGGACTTGAAGTGTGTTAGTCCCATCACACAGAGCTATATTTTCTTCCCAGAAGCACCTATAGGACTTGTAGTGTGTTAGTCCCATCACACAGAGCTCCTATATTTTGTTCCCAAAAGCACCTATAGGACTTGTAGTGTGTTAGTCCCATCACACAGAGCTCCTATATTTTGTTCCCAGAAGCACCTATAGGACTTGAAGTGTGTTAGTCCCATCACACAGAGCTATATTTTCTTCCCAGAAGCACCTATAGGACTTGTAGTGTGTTAGTCCCATCACACAGAGCTCCTATATTTTGTTCCCAGAAGCACCTATAGGACTTGAAGTGTGTTAGTCCCATCACACAGAGCTATATTTTCTTCCCAGAAGCACCTATAGGACTTGAAGTGTGTTAGTCCCATCACACAGAGCTATATTTTCTTCCCAGAAGCACCTATAGGACTTGTAGTGTGTTAGTCCCATCACACAGAGCTATATTTTGTTCCCAGAAGCACCTATAGGACTTGTAGTGTGTTAGTCCCATCACACAGAGCTCCTATATTTTGTTCCCAGAAGCACCTATAGGACTTGAAGTGTGTTAGTCCCATCACACAGAGCTATATTTTGTTCCCAGAAGCACCTATAGGACTTGTAGTGTGTTAGTCCCATCACACAGAGCTCCTATATTTTGTTCCCAGAAGCACCTATAGGACTTGAAGTGTGTTAGTCCCATCACACAGAGCTATATTTTCTTCCCAGAAGCACCTATAGGACTTGTAGTGTGTTAGTCCCATCACACAGAGCTCCTATATTTTCTTCCCAGAAGCACCTATAGGACTTGAAGTGTGTTAGTCCCATCACACAGAGCTATATTTTCTTCCCAGAAGCACCTATAGGACTTGTAGTGTGTTAGTCCCATCACACAGAGCTCCTATATTTTGTTCCCAGAAGCACCTATAGGACTTGTAGTGTGTTAGTCCCATCACACAGAGCTATATTTTCTTCCCAGAAGCACCTATAGGACTTGTAGTGTGTTAGTCCCATCACACAGAGCTCCTATATTTTGTACCCAGAAGCACCTATAGGACTTGAAGTGTGTTAGTCCCATCACACAGAGCTATATTTTCTTCCCAGAAGCACCTATAGGACTTGAAGTGTGTTAGTCCCATCACACAGAGCTATATTTTCTTCCCAGAAGCACCTATAGGACTTGAAGTGTGTTAGTGGCATCACACAGAGCTCCTATATTTTCTTTGCAGAAGCACCCATAGGACTTCTAGTGTGTTAGTGGCATCACACAGAGCTCCTATATTTTCTTTGCAGAAGCACCCATAGGACTTCTAGTGTGTTAGTGGCATCACACAGAGCTCCTATATTTTCTTTGCAGAAGCACCCATAGGACTTCTAGTGTGTTAGTGGCATCACACAGAGCTCCTATATTTTCTTTGCAGAAGCACCCATAGGACTTCTAGTGTGTTAGTGGCATCACACAGAGCTCCTATATTTTCTTCTCAGCAGCACCCACAGGACTTCTAGTGTGTTAGTGGCATCACACAGAGCTCCTATATTTTCTTTGCAGAAGCACCCATAGGACTTCTAGTGTGTTAGTGGCATCACACAGAGCTCCTATATTTTCTTCTCAGCAGCACCCACAGGACTTCTAGTGTGTTAGTGGCATCACACAGAGCTCCTATATTTTCTTTGCAGAAGCACCTATAGGACTTCTAGTGTGTTAGTGGCATCACACAGAGCTCCTATATTTTCTTCTCAGCAGCACCCACAGGACTACCGACTACAATGGCTGGAAGACCGCCAAGGGGAGGCAGAGCGTGCAGAGCCAAGAACACAGGGCAGGCAGGCTCTGTTTCTAGTGGACGTGGCCGTGGCCGTGGACGTGGTCGTGCATCGTCATCAGCACTTGGCCATGGGACACGCGCGTCTTTGTTTTCGGCAGCTGGACATGTGGAGCCGCATCATGCTGAAGGCTTGGTAGAATGGATGACCAAGCCCTCCTCATCCTCCTCATCCTCTCTCACCCAGGCTCAGGGTACTGGCAGAGCAGCTGCCAACGCGTACTCAATGGCATCATCAGCCACCCCTTCCCTAGACCCACCATGTCCTCCTGAGGAGTCCCCCGAACTCTTTGAGCACAGTGTTGGGTACATGCTCCAGGAGGATGCCCAACGATTCGAAGGCTCGGATGATGATACCCAGCTTGAGGAAGTCAGTAGTGTGCGCGCAGAGAGAGGGGATGCTGAAGGACAGCAATCTGGCAGTACTGTTCCACCAGCTACAGCTTACTGCCAGGTTTGCTCTAGTGGTGAAGAGGGAGGGGATGATGAGGTCACTGACGCCACGTGGGTGCCTGGAGGGAGAGAGGATGAGGAGGAGGAGGAGGAGGATGATGCGGCGTCACATGTCCAACGAGGCAGGATGCCCCCTGGAGGTCAGCTAGAGGCCAGCACAGCAACTGTACAACACCGCAGAGCTCCGCCTGTGCAGGGCGCTGCCTCTGCACGTTATCAGAAAAGTTCTTTGGTGTGGGCCTTTTTTGAGACGAGTGCATCAGATCGCACCACTGCTATTTGCAATATTTGTCTCAAGCGTATCTCGCGTGGCCAAAACATCAGCCACTTGGGCACCACAAGCATGAGCAGACATATGTCGACCTGCCATGCAGCTCGTTGGCAGGCACACATAAAAGACCCACACCAAAGAACTAAGCGGACCTCTCCTTGCTCCTCATCAGCTGGGATCTCCATCCCCACTACACCTTCAGTCCTCTCTGAAAGCTGCTGTGAGAGGACTGAAGGTGTAGAATTAGGTGTGTCACAACCAAGTACTTGCAGTACACCGACGTCCGATTGTAGAAGGCAAATTTCCCTGCCCCAGCTGCTGGACCGTCGAAAGAAGTACACTCCCAGCCATCCACATGCCCAGCGGTTGAATGCTAGCTTGGCTAAATTGCTAGCACTTCAACTGCTGCCTTTTCAGTTGGTAGACTCGGCCCCCTTCCGTGAGTTTGTTCAATGTGCGGTTCCTCAGTGGCAGGTTCCCAAACGCCACTTTTTCTCACGGAAGGCGATTCCGTCTCTCTACCGGCATGTGGAAGGCAATGTCCATGCCTCGCTGGACAGGGCGGTCAGCGGTAAGGTGCATATTACCGCTGACTCATGGTCCAGCAGGCATGGACAGGGACATTACCTTTCTTTCACGGCCCATTGGGTCACTCTATTGGCAGCTGGGAGGGATGCAGGACAAGGTGCAGTAGTGTTGGAGGTTGTTCCGCCACCACGCCTCCAAAACGCTACTACTGCTACTGGTTGTGACACACCTCTCTCCTCCACCCCCTCCTCTTCTTCTTCCTCCAGTGCTCTGTCCTCGGAACCAGCGGTACTCCGTAGGCGTACAAGGGGCTACGCAAGTACGCAGGCAAAAAGATGCCATGCCGTGCTTGCGCTGGTGTGTTTGGGGGACAGGAGCCACACTGGGCCAGAGGTTCTGGCAGCTCTGCAGGGCAGGCCGAGAGGTGGTTGACGCCACGTCAGCTTAAGCCAGGAATGGTCGTTTCTGACAATGGCACCAACCTCCTCTCCGCCCTGCGACAGGGGCAGCTCACCCATGTGCCCTGTATGGCTCACGTCCTCAACCTGGTGGTGCAGCGGTTCTTGGGCAGGTTCCCAGGCTTACAGGATGTCCTGAGGCAGGCCAGGAAAGTCTGTGTGCATTTCCGCCGATCTTATAATGCCAGTGCTCGGCTGACTGAGCTGCAAAAGGAGCTGAACCTGCCCAAGAACCGCCTAATATGTGACATGCCCACCAGGTGGAACTCAACGTTGGCCATGCTGCAGCAACTGCACACGCAGCAGAGGGCCATCAATGAGTACCTTTGCGACTACGGCACCAGGACAGGGTCAGGGGAGCTTGTTTTTTTTTCCCCCACGTCAGTGGAGCATGATCAGGGATGCATGCACTGTCCTCTCACCATTTGAGGAGGCCACGAGGATGGTGAGCAGTGACAGTGCATGCATCAGTGACACTGTACCTCTTGTCCACCTGTTGGAGCATACACTGCGTGGGATAATGGACAGGGCACTTGAGGCAGAACAGAGGCAGGAAGAGGAGGACTTCCTTGCCTCTCAAGGCCCCCTTTATCCGGACAGTGTTCCTTCTGTCCCACCCATCACACAGGAAGAGGATGAGGAGGAGGAGGAGGAGGATTGTGTGAGCATGGAGGTGGAGCCTGGCACTCAGCATCAGCAGCAGCAGTCTTTTAGGGATGATGTACAGTCCCAACAAACCAGTGGACTTGTACGTGGCTGGGAGGAGGTGGCTGGCGATCATGTCATCCTCAGTGACCCAGAAGACTCCGGACCGAATGCCTCAGCTAACCTATGCTGCATGGCCTCCCTGATCCTGCAAAGCCTGCGGAAGGATCCTCGTGTTCTTCGGATCAAGGAGAGGGACCATTACTGGCTGGCCACTCTCCTTGATCCACGGTACAAGGGTAAGGTTGCGGACCTTATCTTGCCGTCGCAGAGGGAGCAGAGGATGAGACATCTCAGGGAGGCCTTGCAGAAAGGTCTGTGCAACGCGTTCCCAGAAACTGGGAGGTTATAAACTCCTGGTCCTGGGCGACGAGTTGCTGAGGCTTCGGTCAGTAGCAGAAGTAGCGGTGGGGAAGGTGGACGTCTGACCGATGCGTTCAGACAATTTTTTAGTCCGCAGCCCCAAGGTATGATCGGTTCCAGCAACCATCGCCAGCGTCTGATATACATGGTGCAGGAATACCTTGGGGCAAGGTCAGACTTGGACACCTTTCCCACCGAAAATCCTCTGGCTTACTGGGTCCTGAGGATGGATCACTGGCCAGAGCTTGCACAGTATGCAATTGAGCTACTGGCCTGTCCTGCCTCCAGCGTTCTTTCCGAACGCACATTCAGTGCTGCTGGAGGATTTGTCACCGATCATAGGGTGCGCCTGTCCACCGACTCGGTTGATCGACTGACCTTCATCAAAATGAATCAGTCTTGGATCACCACCAGCTACCAGGCACCTGAAGCGGATATAACGGAATAATTTATAATGTCACATCCCTTCAAGACTGCCTATGCTGATGCTGAGTGACTGTCCTGTTATGTTCACTGACTATCCTCTTCCTCCTCCTCCTCAATGATCCATGCCACCACACCAGTGCCTAAGGCACAATTTTTCAGCCCCTGTTTAACAGGGGCGTGTACTTACAATTTTTTAAAAAAATGCTTCGCAACACGTGTGACTGCTGTGCTCCAAGTACAGTATCTGTGAGGGGTTGCAGTGTTGTGGCACCAGCACCAGTGCCTAAGGCACAATTTTTCAGCCCCTGTTTAACAGGGGCGTTTACTTAAAATTTTTTAAAAAAATGCTTCGCAACACGTGTGACTGCTGTGCTCCAAGTACAGTATCTGTGAGGGGTTGCAGTGTTGTGGCACCAGCACCAGTGCCTAAGGCACAATTTTTCAGCCCCTGTTTAACAGGGGCGTGTACTTACAATTTTTTAAAAAAATGCTTCGCAACACGTGTGACTGCTGTGCTCCAAGTACAGTATCTTTGAGGGGTTGCAGTGTTGTGGCACCAGCACCAGTGCCTAAGGCACAATTTTTCAGCCCCTGTTTAACAGGGGCGTGTAATTACAAATCTTGATCTAATAGTTCACAGCAGGGCCCATTCCTGCGCCCACCAAGAGTAACTATGAGGGCCTACAGTCTTGTGGCAACACCGTCCACCACCACCGCCAAAGGCCCAATTTTTCTGCCCTGTTCATCAGGTGATTGCAATTACAAATCTTGATCTAATAACTCACAGCAGGGCCCATTCCTGCGCCCACCAAGAGTAACTGTGAGAGCTTACAGTCTTGTGGCAACACCGTCCACCACCACCACCACCACCAAAGGCCCAATTTTTCTGCCCTGTTCAACAGGTGCATGCAATTACAAATCTTGATCTAATAACTCACAGCAGGGCCCATTCCTGCGCCCACCAAGAGTAACTGTGAGAGCTTACAGTCTTGTGGCAACACCGTCCACCACCACCACCACCACCACCACCGCCAAAGGCCCAATTTTTCTGCCCTGTTCAACAGGTGCATGCAATTACAAATCTTGATCTAATAACTCACAGCAGGGCCCATTCCTGCGCCCACCAAGAGTAACTGTGAGAGCTTACAGTCTTGTGGCAACACCGTCCACCACCACCACCACCACCACCACCGCCAAAGGCCCAATTTTTCTGCCCGGTTCAACAGGTGCATGCAAGTACAAATCTTGATCTATTAACTCACAGCAAGGCCCATTCCTGTGCCCACCAGTCTTGTGGCTACACCAACATCTAATAGGGCAAATTTCTGCAGAGTATATACGCCAGGCCCCTACTTTCAAACATCCAACTTACAAACGACTCCTACTTGCAAATGGAAAGAAAAAACAGGAAGTGAGAGGAAATCTACCCCTAGGAAGGGAAATTCTATCCTGTTAGATTTAATTTGGGAAAAAGGTATCTCCTCTCTACTGATACTTTATCACCAATCCTTGTTTCAATTAAAACCCCACTTTTCCAAAAACATTTGTCATTGGGACAGAAAGTGAGGTGACATGTTCTGAACAGATGTGCAAAGACAGCAAATGTTACAGGGGTGATAACCCCTCCCTATGTTCTCCAAAAAGCTTAAAAATAGATTTTTTTGGGATGGAGCTACACTTCATAATGTACCTGTTCAGATTCTACTTAAGAACAAACCTACAGTCCGTGTCTTGTTTGCACCGCCTATATACTGCTGTTCAGAGTATATAGGGTTGTAGGTATAGGGTTTTATTTTGGGTGCGGGGTCCCCCTTAATATCCATACAAGACCCAAAGGGGCTGGGGTGGGGGGGGGTGATGGGGTAGCCATGCCATTTTTCTCAAGGATTTTCAGCCATATGGCGGCCAGGACAAGACATGACATTAAAGCCGCAAGTGGTTTTAAATGGCTTCTTTTTTTTCCTTTACAAATGTCATTTTGTGCAAGGACAGTTCTAAACACGGGAAACACATGCCACTTCACAGGCATACTTTAGACACCCCCCAGGTACCATATTTAAAGGAAAATTTCACTTTTTTTTTTTTCACTTTATGCATCATTAAAATGACTGCTCCCGAAAAAACGTTAGTTTTTAAAAGTTCTTTTTGCATTGATATATGTCCCCTGGGGCAGGACCCGGGTCCCCAAACCTGTTTTATGACATTAACATGCATATTGGCCGTTGTAATTAGCACTTTTGATTTCGAACGTTCGCGTCCATTATAACGTATAGGGTTCGAAAATTCGCGTGAACTTTCGGTCCGTTCGAAGGTTCTGGTTCGAACCGAACCCGGGGGTGTTCGGCTCATCCCTAATTATGTACTGTACACCGGCTGCACTGTATTATATGCCGTGTACACCGCCTTAAGTGTATTAGAAATTGTACACACTGTATTATATACTGTGTACACCGCCTGTACTGTATTATGTACTGTACACTGGCAGCACTGTATTATATGCTGTGTAAACTGTGTAAAACCATTGAACAGAGCAGTAATAATTATTGGATTGTTTTATCTTGATAAGTAATAGCATTTTACAGATACAAGCTAAAATATTACTGGTTCCTGACCTTGAACCAGATTAAAGAGCATCAGAAACACGAGGAACTTATTGCTACATAAAAATGTTCCAACATTTAGAAAAATTATTTTACAAGCTTTTACATTAACAGTGTATACAAAAAGGCTTTTAATTGGCCATGCTAACCTCTATAATGTAAACATTGACTATATTGGTATGCTTTTTCTTACAAACAAAGGTTAACTAACTACATGGAAAATGTAAAGCTTCCACACTACAGAGTGGTAAATAACATTTTTACTTTTCTATCTTTTTTTAGAGATCTTAAAGAAAGTTTGAGACTGAGTACATGACTGCATTAAACTGTAGCAAAAACATGTCCCTTGATAACTTTAATGTAGGATATTGTGCAGAATATAAAACAAAGCAAAGAAAGGTATCTTGAATCTGACATCCTGTGCTCATTACAGCCAAACGATTTAGAACTTGCAAGCTTTAACTTGTGTGGTGCTGTTCCTATTATGCGTGTTTCTTATAATTTATTACAGAGCATGTTGAGACCTTAAGGGAATAACAATTTGTTGAAAATAAGGGAATTCACATGAATGCTGCTGCATAGCAGTGCATGGCGCAAAAAACAACCACCACTAACCTAACGAACGTTTGGTTAGCTAGAAGGTAATTGCGCTTGAGCTGGCTTAAGATTGCAGGTTTTCTTTATAGATTATTATTAAACATATTGGTTTATGGCATATCTACTATTTATATCACCTCAGTTATTTTAGTTTTCAAAAATTATATAGTGATAAAAAATAATGATCACAAAACATGAGAAAAATTCTGTTGCTACAGTGATATACTATTTATCACAAACTTTAAACAGTCAAGCTAGTGGTCTGTCTTACAGAGACCAGTAAAATAATCATTCTGATTCTTATAAGTTATCTTCAGTTGCTGAGTGGAGATGTTTTAAGTACTAAAAAAAAAGTGCTAAATCTCCTTATATCACAAATATATAAAAAAGAGGAGAGACACCCGATGGTCCTAGCTGCTGTAAGGGCCACTCGATGCAATAGGCATAATAAAGAAAAAGTACCAAATTAACAGCTCTCAGGATCTATAAGTAATACATCCATTGGAGCGCCACAAGGAGTCAATTGTAAGAAGTTACTACTTGTGATACAAAGTTGTTTATTAAACCATGTTAAACATAAAAGTCATGGATGTATTAAAGGATAACATGTCAAAAACAAGCTGATCCGATTACTAGACTCTGTGGTATTGGTGGAAAACCAACAGCACCATGCTCGCTGAAGACCAAAAGCCATAGAACAGATATCCAGATAAGGAGAGCTGTCAGCGTTGAGCTGACTATGTCAACCAAACACGTTGGTAACAACATTAGCTGAGGGGCCAGTAGTGACGTCAGCTGCGGGCCAGGAGGAAGCCACGAAAGCAGGGATGAAACACAAGCTTGACCTGGCTGCAGTGATTAAGTCAAGGGACCAAAGGCACTCAGAATATTTATACTAAACTGAGGGAAAATAAAAACTAAAAACTAAAAGAAGAACTGGGTTTTAGAGGCAGGACTGGATTATAAAAAAACACAGACTTGAATATAAGAAAACAGTAAAATAAAAAATTATAAATTATAAATTTGAAAATGTGTGGATCGCTATTAATCTTACACCATTGTCTTACATTAAAAAAAAACATTTTGTTTACACAAACTGCAGAGGTTCTTACAGAGGTCATTAAGCTTCATGTACACTAGCAGCTCCTAAACTTGAGTTTGAGCAAAAAAAAACACCAACAACTCCTAAACTCAACTCCATGAAAGCCTATGTGTCAATGTACACATAGGCTTTTAGCAGAGTTTAGGAGCTGCTGCGTTAGGTGAGGTTAATCTCCCTCAACCCACCTCTCTTGAGCCTGGAAGAATCGCGTTCAGCAGGAAAACACAAAATGAGGCAAAATCACGGCAAAAAATGAGGTGCGATTTTACAACCAAGTGTACATGAAGCCTTACAAAGGTGACACATAATCAGACAAGTAAATAATTAAAATCTCTAGAGCCATTATTAAAGCTTTACATTAATACTAATGGCAAAGGAAAATATATATAATAAAAATATTAATAGTAGAAATATTATTATTGCATATAGTAAATTAAGCAAATGAATAGTCACTCACTAGACCATAGTATATGAAAAATTATTTATAACGTTTAGCGAAACAACCACAACAAACACACTAAAGAATAATAATAACAAAAATAATGAATGGTCTGGTGAACCAAAGAGAATTACATATTAAAAATACCAATCTGAAAAGTAAAAACTTATAAAAAGAGGAAAAAGGAAAAAAAAACTATCTTCACCTATATATCAAACTATGTTATGCACCCAACGATCCTTATTGAGGCCATTTGGGGACATGGAACCTAGCTTAAAAATCCAAAAAGTCTCCCTTTTACATAGGAGGGAGTACCTTTCATTAACTGTAAGTGAATTATTTCTGATGCATTCAATCACTTTCAGGCACCCAAAAAATTATCATAGGTCTGACGATAATGAACCTACGGTGCTCCCAATGCATTTGCATTACATGCGTTTATTATGGCCCACATACAATAAATTGCACGGACATCGTAAAACATAAATCACTAACTCTGTGGAGCAGGTGATAAACTGCTTTATTTGGAATACATTTCCCTTACTATCTATTACTTCAGACGGTCCATGGCAGATAAATTGACATGTGAGGCATCCCCTATTTCTACACTGGAATGTGCCTACCCTGTGATCATTGTAAGATTGAATATCTTCAGATGTTTTTCGTTTGGGATAGTACCTTACTAGGAGCTATTATGTTTTTGAGGGTCCTTGCTCAAGCTGGAAGCAAAATAGGGGACAACTTGGGGACAAAATTTGGGGGGAAAAAAATAATGAATTCTTTCATCAGTTTAAGCCAATATGTATTTGTCTACATATTTTTGGTAAAAAAATTGCAATAACTGTATATTGATTGGTTTGCACAAAAGTTATAGCGTCTACAAAATAGGTTTATGGCATTGTTATTATTGTTTTACTATTTTAGCAGGACTGCGACGTTTTGGTGGACAGATTGGCCACTTGTGACACTTTTTGGGACCAGTGATATTATTACAGTGATCAGAGCTAAAAATATCCACTGATTACTGTATAAATGACACTGCTGGGGAAGGGGTTAACACTAGGGGGCGATCAAGGGGTTACGTGTGTCCTGGGGGCATGTTTCTAACTGTGGGGGGAGTGGACTGACTGGGAGTACAGAGAGATTGCTGTTTCTGATCACTGGGAACAGACAATCTCACTGTACTCTCCTGCCAGAACGGGGATCTGCTTTGTTTACATTGACAGATCCCCGCTCTGCCTCTCTGAGGAACACCTGCAGGTGGCCGGTGGACATCGCAGCCACTGAAACCCACGCATCAGCTCCCCCGATGTGCAGCGGGAGCGCGCATCGGCGGCGGTGCGCGCTCACAGTGTCTCGATCACAAGACGATGTACAAGTATGTCGTTTCGCGCAATAGGGCCTTCCTGCTGCAATATATATTGTTCACCATGCCTAATATCATTCTGAGCAGTTTCTTTTCAATCTACTAAATTGCCCCCTGGGGATTTTATTCCTCCAAGCTCGATGATGAGAACTAGAATAGTGAAGATAAGAGTTGCCACCTTACTATGGGTCTTCCCAGTGGACTTGTTCTATTCTTGTGTATTTTCGGATTATAGTATATAGTAGGCAATCTACATGCCGTGGGGACCAAATATTTCTCTTTATATTTGTTAAGTATCTCCTTTTATACCCCATACTGAACCAAAAAAGCCAATTCAAGATTCAACGGTTTGATAAGATTAGTTACCACTATTTGATATGTACACCTATCTCCAAGAATTTTACTAATTTCCATTTTGTATTGATCTATAGAGAGTACCACAATCCCCACAATACCCCCCCCCCCCCTCCTTATTGGCTGGGCGGATCACAATATCATTCCTCTCCTCCAGTGTTTTTTTAGGCCCTCTTTTATATATCTTTGTTCATATATTTTTTTACTTGGTAACTGTTCTAAATGCAGCATGAAGGTATGATGGCATGAAGGCCTACACAATGAACGCGTAGGTGAAGTTTGAATGAGGCGACTTCAAGTCTCACCTCCATAGTGGATTAGGAGGGGTGCCAATGGGAATGAAGCAGTAAGCCAAGAAGAGGTTCCTTATTAAGGTCTTCTTCTGTGAACTCTTATTCCTTCCTAGGGGTGCCCCTACGAATATCCCACAGAGGTGATTCTTGAAATCTGGTTGGCTTAAATAAGGGCTTACCCCACTGGACTGTTTTTTTGTAGTAGCGGCAACGCCCCTTATAGTCTGCCATGATCAAATGGTGGAGCAAGATGATATGTTTACATGTAATATTCTGCCAACATCTCTAAATACAATGCTGATTGTTAGATGTGCAGTCAGCCACATGGGAGGCCTTGGCACACCTGGATATGAATGCCCAGGGGCCAAGTTACTATGTGGTGGCGGCCACAAATGTCCACAAGTCAGTCCCCTGGCCTTCCCGGTGTGCAGTACCACCCCACCCCTAAGGATGCGATGAGGTCATGTGTCAGGAAGGTCACTGTGTGGCAGTAACATCCTCGTGAGAAAGGGATGTGGGCAGGGTGGAGAAATGTAACCCCTGCCAGCCCCATCAGTCGAAACCAGGCCATAACAAAAGGCTAATGCAGCATGGAAGAACATCAGGGGAGTCCGTGAATGATGGACGGTGAATGATAATATGCTACAGAGCCCACATCAGTGACCCCCAGTGACAGAACAGCATAATAGCCTTAATGCAGTCAAGAGCAAAAAAAAAATCACAAGTAAAGTATAATAAAGGTACAAAGACCATAGATCTGCTACATAACAATGTGTATATATTGTTTTTGTATCTTCGTTTGTATTTGTCTACTGTTCTCTTTTGCTCGCTGTGGGTTTGGACCCTTATTGGGGGTGATACACTTTCTTCAGTTTTGAATGGGCACAGGAGTGATTGTTACTGATCACTCACTGTGTTTATTCAGAAGAAAGGGCTAGTAAAATACATATTTATGTACTCACTCTTTGACAAAGCGCATGCGCGCGAAACTAGTAAGTCACGGTCGCCTTGGATACCCCAGCAGTGCGCGCCCAGCCGCCTTGCGTTCCAGACCAGCAGTGGTGTCCGTCTCCGTCCGGGTGTTAGGTCGAATGCTTCCTCCCCCCTCAGAGTGAGACGTGGGACACTTCAAGCGCTGACTGCTCAGAGAGTATAGGACAGCATACTGCTGTCTTTTCCATCCTTCTCTTTGCACTCAGCGGCTTTTTTCATAACCATCAAGGAGAGTGTTTTCCTCTCTCCCCCTCCATGACACCAGGTTGAAACCATCTGCTTTTCCTGCACATGGAGTGCTGAGCCTGTCCATGTACACTGTAACCAAGTGTAAGAATTGCAACATCCTGACACATCCCCAGCCATCAGGACCTGAGGCGGTATGGTGCTATGCTGTAATTTTTTTATATTCAAATGTCAAGTGTAACAGGGAGGCTGCATGCACAGGCCCCTGGAGTATAGGGATAGCGGAAACCTCTCTCAATGCGGTGCCAAGGGCAAATCCCCCCCCCCCAATTTTGCACATTGATAAGTGAGGGTTTAAAGTGTTCCTAAACCCAGTAATATGAAAATAGTTCACCCCCCCCCCCACACACACACAGTGCCCACAGCTTTTAAATCTTCTTTAAAATATTGCCACTATATACCTTCTTGAATAATCTGTATACCACGGTTACATCATAAACTGCACAGTTTCTTTAGTGCTGAGAGTTCAGGAAGGTGGAGATTTTCAACCTGTATACACGCCCACATGTGTGATGTCAATATCATGTGACCTGGCTATCTCTGAGAACAAGAACCTCTTCTCTCTAGCATAAAATACACAACTGAGCATGTGCAGGTTGTGATGTACAGGCTACCTTGCCTGTTCTTTCCAAGGTAGACATTGCAGAGTGGTAGGATCTATGGATACAGGATAAAACAGCATTTTTACACAATGCAGAGGATTAACCCCTAAAGTTTCACAGTGAGTATAACAAGCATGCTATTCTGCATATACAGACAAATTTTACTATTGTGGATTTAGTAACACTTTAAAGCCTTGTGTGTCATTTTGACTTTATATACATTATGTTTAAATTTTTTTGGGGTAATTTAACCTTACTAATGCTCCAGACTTCTGCTCACTGACATTGCTGTTCAGTCTATACGTGTTACTTTGACATGCCTCACATGCTATTAGAACTTTACTGTCTACCCTCTAGATTTAGATTTTGAAGCAGCAACGAGTCACAACATTTTGCTACTCTGAGACATTTATTTACTTATTTGTTTATTGCAGGTACTTCTATAGCATTGTCAATTTATACAGGGCTTACATATATCCTGTACATTCACATCAGTCCTTGCCCTTAAGCAGCTTACAATCTAAGGAAAATAAAAAAACACACATAAGGATCAATTTAGACATGAGCCAATTAACCTACCTGCATGACACTAGGCTGATTTGTTAAAGGATTTGAGAATCTTCAAAATAATAAACTAGTTTCAATATTTATAGGAAGGCAAATAGAGCAGGAAATTTTTTTTTTCTAGCATTTGGGAGATTTTACCTAATTTCCTGTTCAGATGGATATATTTTTTAGCAGGGATGCAGATAACATTTAAAACATGACAAAAACCTTAAGAGGGACAAAGACTGCTTAGAAAACCTGGAAGAGATTCTTACCCTTTCCCAATGTAGCCAAAACTAAAATACAAGGCTGGCTTAGGCCCCATGCACATGAGACGACGGTGCAAACTCTACTGAACGCATGTTTTAAAAAGCAGAAACCTGCCATGTTTTCATGCTGCGTTTAGCCGCATTTTACAGTGTTTGCGTCTATAAGCGCTTGTAAAGATAACATCATATAGACCCTTCCCAAGCTCAGAATGTATTATTAACTATTTCTGGCATTTTAATCAGAGAGAGCAGCAGCAGCAGAGAGAGCAGTTGTACACTTGCATTTGCCTCTCTTTCTGTGTTTTTTTTTTGGCAAATGGATCCCATATTGAATATATGTCAGGAAATGCTCCTGATGTTGCTCTTGATGAGGCAGCAACATCGTCGCAAATTGCGTGAGAGGTCCAGAGTCAGAGCTCGTCGATATTGGACCCATCCGTTGATGGCACAGCAAATGTCCATTGGATATTTCACAAACATGGTGGGGTTGGTTTGCAGGTTTGGTACATTGGTATGCAGGTTTTTCTTTGTGAAAAAAATACATTGCTATGCTTTGGTCAGACTAGGTGGAGTCACTGATTAGATTAGATTAGAAATTGGATGAAGGGTTGGGGCAAAGAAGTGGAGGCATTCCTCATTGTCTAAGCTACCTAAACAATTTGAGTTTTTTATGGCATTGCATCAGTGAGTATATATGCTCTATGAACTATCTAAAGTAATTAAGACATTTTTTTTAGTATTTTTTATGGTTTACCATCATATTTCTGAGTTTTCTGGTCCAAAAAATTGGGTTCCTTTAAAAACGCTTATAAACGCAAACTTGGCTAAACGTGGGTGCCCGCGTTTAGCTGCGTTTTGCATCTGAAACGTTGGAAAAGCAAAGTGTCTGAACCCATTTTTTTGCTTCTGGAAAAACTAGGTTAAACGCAACTGCATAAAAATGGGAAAAAACGAGACTGTGTACATGGACACATAGGATAACATTGCATGCGTTCAGGGGCAGTTGAAAAAAGTGTCCAACTGCCTCTGAACGCACGTTTAACAGCGTCACGTGTACATGGGGCCTTAGAGTTCAGCTTTAAATTACTCCCTAAAGCTACAATAATAACATCATATAAGTATGAGAAATAAAGATTTTAAAATGTATGTATCTGTAAACATAATAGAATGACAACAGAAAACATAAATATGAACGGCATACCTGATTGTGCTATACAAGTCTTAAGCCCCATACACACGGTCGGACAATCCGCGGACCAGGTCCGTCGGACCATGTCCGTCATACTTTGTCCGATGTTGGTTTTGCGTACACATGGTCGGACAAAGTTGTCGGAAAATCCGATCATTCTGAACGTGGTGACGTTTGTTGCCTACGACGGGACTACGTAGAGGCTAGTAGCCAATAGCTTTGGTCTTGTAATGTGATCTGAGCATGCGTAGCACTTTGTCCGGTCGGACAACCGTACACACGATCGGATTTGGTGTGATCGGACCGGGTTGACGGCAAATCTTTCCAGCAGGAGATAAGACTTTGTCCGACGGACAAACCGACGAACACTGTCCGATGGTGCATACACACGGTCTGATTTTTCAACAACCTTGTCCGATCGGACCAAATTGATGAAAAAGTCCGACCGTGTGTATGGGGCTTTACCGTCAGGAGGGGTGTAGCATGTGACAAACTGTATGATGTTATAAAAAGGAAAAATACTTACCATAAAAGACTTTCAACATTAGAAAAAAAAAGTCATATCTTTTTCAAGAATACTTTTTTTTTTTTCTTTTCTGATCTGTTTAAGCCACCAGCATATCATTCATTCACTATTTAGGCTGTACATACCTTTTCAAATGAAAGTGGCTATAGTCAGCGGTCTACTGCCACACTTGTTCTTTATTTAACAATAGTTATAAGTATTCCAAAGAAAAATATATTGGCAAGAAATAAATGACACACATTTATTATTCTGATTAATTGGTTTTGCAGTACCATTGTCTAAAATAGAAATCTAAAGAACAAACATAGGGCATATACTTTATAGCACAAATGCCATAACAGGTAATTCAAAAAAGAACAAAAAGAGAACATTTTGCTATGTAACTGTTATATTTTTCAAAATAACACAAATTAAATAGTAAAATAATTCAGTTGGAATTTTTGTATGGCATATTCTCTAGGGAATTTTTAATTTTGATGTTTTGTGATGAAAGATAGCAGGTTACAGCTTTCTCAATGACCAAAATAGGAGAAGGAAGCATATATATTTGCCAGCATAAAACAATCTAAATCTCATGTATATTGAGCAAGTAGTCATTTATTCAAAGCAAGACAGTATAATGCACATAATAAAAAACACATTCATTCCCAAATACAGCCAATGTATTCAAATCAATGTTTGCACTGCAAAACAACAGGCATTTTTCTTTTTCATATTTCTCATTTTTCAGATATAATAAAAAAGCGAGCTGTAAAACACAAGAAGATCTAGGTATAAAGCATATAGGGTGATGTTTTGAAAAAATATGATTATATTCTAGATGTTTTTTTGTTTTCAGCATTTGTGAACTTGGTGGTTTATTTATAACAAACATTGGAATCTAGGCACACATTTGCACCCCATCTACAAACATTCAATAGAATTACTGAGTGTAGAGGGTGAGTGTTAAAGCGGAGAGACACTGTCTAATGTTTTTTTTTATTTTTTTTGTGCAATGAGAAGGATTTTTTTTTGTGCAATGAGAACTCATGTGTTCCGTTTTCAGAGTGAACTGCTGCCGGTTTTCGTCAAAAATAAACACTTATAAGAAGTGTTGCTGCTGGGTGCCATCTTGCCTGTGGGCATGTGAAACCACACAGGCACCTTCTATGGCCCAGCATGCACCGCCGTTACTGCGCCGATCTCGCGCGTGCGCAGTAACGGCAAAGTGTAGCTCACGTTCGCCGAAATCTCACGAGAGCCCCGTAAATCTTGCGAGATTTCGGCGGATGTCCGCACTGACTCCTGGGATCAATGACACCAGATCCCAGGAGACAGTGCGGCATGACGAGGATCGACACACAGACCCCTCCCACCCCCAAAGAGACAGAGCAGTAATTACAAGGTTAGTGAAAAAAAAAAAAAAAAGCCACTTCATTTAGTACTCTTTGCCTGATTTGGAAGGCAAAGAGATTTACTAAATGAAGTGTGTGCAGAACCGCTTTAAATATTTCTGACTAAAATCTTCATATACAGTGCATTAAATACGAACACTCAAATTATCAGGGCGTTCGACCATTTGTTCAGCTCATAGAAAGACCACAATGCACTGCACTGCCGCACAGTGCATTGGAAGCCCAGATTGGCTGAAGCAATGAAAGCTTTGCCCAATTAGTGCACATAGCACTGTCAGAGCCATGATTGGACACCCCACAATATAAAAATGTTCTTCCCATAGCGGCCATTTGCAGTGTGATATTGACGTGGAGAGAGATAGAACAGGGCTCTGTGAGTTAGTGTGCTATAGTGGGCTATTGTGATTATATTGTGTGTGTAAAGTATCAGTTTAGGGTGAATCGAGTGATAGTGCAGTGTTATATCTTAATGTGTTATTACAGGTTTACCGAAGTATATTGCAGTGCGTTAGTGCACGTTTAACACAGTATATTTCAGTGCGTTGGTACACATTTACCACAGTATATAACAGATCAAGCGTTTCAAAAACGCCAGTCATTTGGGTACCACATGCTTGACAAGGCATTTAACCGCTTCCCAACCGGCGCACGACGATGTATGTTGGCAGAATGGCACAGACAGGCATAAGGGCGTACAGGTACATCCCTTTGAATTTGCCACTGTCCCGCGGACTCCCGGACGGGTCCCGTGGACTCGATCGCTGCAGACCCCTGGACGGGTCCCGTGGACTCGATCGCCGCTGGGATACCCACCATCATCTCACGGGGAGGAAGAACGGGGAGATGCCAATGTAAACAGCATCTCCCCATTCTGCCTAGCAACAAGTGACACTGATCTCTGCTCCCTGTGATTGGAGCAGAGATCAGTGATCTGTAAAAAACAGCCACGCCCCCCACAGTTAGCAACACGCCCCTAGGACACACTTAACCCCTACACTGCCACCCCCTGGTTAACCCCTTCACTGTCAGTGTCATTTACACAGGAATCAGTGCATATGTATAGCACTGATTGCTGTATAAATGACAATGGTCCCAAAAATGTGTCAAAAATGTCTGATGTGTCTGCCATAATGTCGCAGTCACAATAAAAATCGCTGATCGCCGCCATTACTAGTAAAAAAACTATCCCCTATTTTGTAAGCAATACAACTTTTGCGCAAACCAATCAATAATCGCTTAATTGCAATTTTTTTTACCAAAAATATGTAGAAGAATACGTATCGGCCTAAACTGAGGAAAAACATTTTTTTTTATATATATTTTTTATAAAATAGTAAAAAATAATGTGTTTTTTTCTAAATTGTCGCTATTTTTTTTTTATAGCGCAAAAAATAAAAACTACAGGGGTGATCAAATACCAACAAAAGAAAGCTCTATTTGTGGGAAAAAAAGGACGTCAATTTTGTTTGGGAGCTACGTCGCACGACTGCGCAATTGTCAGTTAAAGCGACGCAGTGCCGAATCGCAAAAAGGGCTTTGGTCTTATGCCAGCAAAATGGTCCGGTCTGAAAGTGGTTAACCTCCCACCACTTAGCCCATTGGCAAGAGCACCTGAAAGCCGCTCAAAAGGGATGCAATTTTGCTCCTCCTAACTCCTCGCCTTTCCAGTCTACCCTCGCTATACCGCATGAGCCTTCACTGACAGGGATGATGGTATAGCGAAGGATGTCACAGGTCCTTGCAGCATGTCTGCCAGTAGCACACCACCATCTGTAGATTATAGCAGGCAAATATCTCTGCCCCATCTGCTGCAGCTAAAAAAAAAAAAATACAGTCGCTGCCACTCACATGTCCAGCATCTAAATTCAAGCTTGTCAAAGCAGCTGGCTTTAAAACTCATGCCTTTCTGTCGGGTGGATTCTGCCCCCTTTTATGATTTTGCAAAATGTGCCAGGTTCCCAGTCATTATTTATTTTCATATAAGATCATTCCATCACTGTGCCATCACGTGGAAGGCAATGTTTTGGCATCTTTGGACAAGGCAGTCATTTCTTGCTTTCATCAAGAGTACATCTCTAGGGTTATGGTGTGAAGGCACCACCAACACCCAAAGCCCATTTTTTTTACACCTGTTACCTCAATCCAAAGTCTACGAAAGAGACACCAGAATTTATCCCAAAAATCTCTAATCTTGTTCCGAGTGCACTAAATTTTGGCCTCATCATAGAAACTGACTCCCCAAGCCGTTGTTTACAAAATAGAGAAAGCTTGCAGGGAAAATTTTCTTTTTGTTGGCTTTATAAATGTCATTATTGCTGCAGCAGGTTCTATGCACTGTGCAAATGTGCCACTTTACAGACAGACTGAGGGGACCCCCAGGCACTATATTTAAAGGAATTGATCATTTTTACTGTTATTTCTGATTTTTATGGTTTCACTTTAGGCATCTGTAAATCACTGCTCATTTAAACATGATGTTTTTTTCCGCTGATCCCCGCTGAGCCGGCGGATGACAGGGTGGTCCCTGCACACTGTGCAGGGACCGCCCTGTCAAATCTCCACTCTCCTCTATGGGGGATCGAATGAACACGGACCGTCTGTCCATGTTCATCCGATCCGCTCTGCAGACGGATGGAAAAATAGTGTTTTCCTCCATCTGCAGAATCGGACCACAGCGGAGACGGACGATATAGGGTGTCAGCAGATGTTCATCTGCTGACACCCGCTATCCCATAGGGATGCATGTATGTCCGTATTTCATCTGAAAACGGATGGATGAAATACGGACATACGGTCCGCCCGTGTGAAAGGGGCCATAGAGTTTTAATTTAAAAATAAGAATTCAAGATGGGTGAATAGCAGTATAGTCAGACAGATATGGAGGAATGTAGATAGTGAATAAAAATCTGAAAACTTCTGAAAAGTTTGATCATTTGTGGTTCAGTTGAACTTTTTAGAATTTGTAAAACCTCTGAAATTTGTAATTTCTAAACTGGAAGTCTTATTGAAGTTCAATGAGAATATAAGATGCATAATTATGCAGAATGGCTTAGAAAGATCCTGGCAGCCCTGCCTTTAAGGATGACACCAAAAAATTGTTTCAGTCATTTCCTTTAAAAATTATACCAGGGATGCCAAGATAAAAGGGTAAGATATGGTAGCAATGGTAGCCAAGCTAAGGATGCCAGGCTGCTAGGGAATAAGGGACATAAGAATCCTTTAGCTCCATTCTCCCAGAAGCTTTATACTTGCCTATGTGTTTTACAGGACAGTTTGTTTGTGAGTAGGCAGGTACATTTCAAAAATACAATGTCAAATTAACAAGGGACACCAACAACAAACAACCTCCTTTAGGTTAAAAAATACAAGTTAATAATGGTGTTGTGGTAAATTGACACACACAATGACAAAAAATATTATGGACATCAGTAGAAAAAAAAAAATATCTAAAAAAAACAGGAGATCTTGATAAAAAACACAAAAAAGTAGATCACTATAAAAAAAGAAAAAAAAAAGAAAAAATGGAGATCTTCATACAAAAAAAAAAAAAAACAGATATCTTCATAAAAAAATAAATAAAAAATGATCACTATAAAAATAAATTAGAAATATTATTATGGAGATCTGACGAAAAAAAGGAACAAATATTATTCATGAGATCACAAGAAATAATAAAGAAATCAGTTTGTGAAAACTCTGTGTGAAGATCAGCAGCAAAACAATTCATTATTCTAGCATTCTAAAGAAGAAGAGAATGCGCTGCATTAAAAGATTAAAAAATGTGCAGCGTGACGAATGTGCCATCTCCATTACAAACGCTAGTTTTACCAGACTGATCGCTTCCGTCTTGTACTTGATTCAGAACATGCATGGAATTTTTGTGCATTGGAATTGTGTACACACTCTCGGAATTTCCAACAATGGATTTTGTTGTTGGAAAAATTTGAGCTCTCAATTCCGACAAAAAATGGCCGATGGAGCCTACACGGAATTACCGACAACAAGCTCCCATCGAACATTTGTTGTCGGAAAATCTGATCGTGTGTATGCAGCAATACCGTTGTTCTTTTAAGCCCCTACGCTATCCAAAACAAACAAAAAAAGTAATTTAAATAATTTCAACTGAAGAAAATAAAGCTATTCCTCATTTACACATGAATGCATATACAAAAGGAATAGTAATAAACACATTATTTGCAATTAATAATACACATTAAAAAATCCTATGGTAGGATCATAATCTAGCTGGGTAATGACGACTAACAATATTTAATCCTGACTTTTTCTAGTATCATTGAAATAACAAGTTCCTAAGGGAAGAAACCAGCAGAGTTGAAAAATGTGTTGTGCATATATATGGAACGTTAGGCATACTTTAGTGTCACTGTTACTCAATAGCTGAGCTGAAGCTGACCCTGCTTCAGTTCCTGCCTTAATTACAACTGTAGAATATAAACAATGGTGAACAAATGTGCAAAAAAACTCCATAAAATGAAAGATACCTATTGGATGCTAACTATGAATACACAAATGAATGACTAAAGTGTTTGTTGTAAATTAACTGCACTGCATTTCCAAGGTATTGTAATAGGAACACAGATGGTGATATAAACCTGAGATAAGCTCTAACATTTATTGATCTATTCAAAACTAAATTTAAAAAAAATTGGCTAAAGCTGCACTTTGTTTGCATGCAAAATATTAACACAGTTGCTGGAGTAAGAGAAATTATTTTTGGTGCCTCTTTTATACGATGAGCTCAAAGGGAATGTAAAACAATGTCTATTGATAAGCCTGTGCAAAGTAATCTATTGTGTCCAAAGAATTGAGGGTTAAATTGTGGGTGTGCACTAAAATTCATTTTGGTGTATTTTTTCCTAAAAATAAAGACTTGATAAACTGCTACGCAAATATCATAAACCAAAAAATGTCAACTGCCATCTTTTTATTCTACAGGGTGACTGCTTTCGGATTGTGTAAATGTAAATTGTAAGAGATCTATGAGCCCCTGTAGGAAAGTGGTGTCAGCAGAGGTGTCCAAATGTGAAGGAGAAGCTGAGAAATGGATTCTTCATTGTTTCAATATTTATTGCTCACAGAATAGTATAAAACATCATCAACGCATTTCATGACACTACACTGGCCACTTCCTCAGAATAGTGCATAAAACCCTGGAAATGGCTGTACATTCCTGCAGCAATCTTTTATCTCCATAGTTTTTGGAGATGTGTCTTTGAAGATATTTTGCTTGTTTTTTCCACGGGGAGCGTAAATTGCTGGTATTGAGGTGGTTAAAAACATCTACTTTGTGTTTAGATTGTAGGGCTACCCGGCTGCCATAATTCTGATGCAATAGAAATCGATTAAAAAAAGGTTAAGATTTCAATGTTCCTGTTAATAATGTTGATAATGAATTTCTCTGCAACACCAATAACCATAGAGGTGAGGGATGAATTGTTTAAAAGCGTATTAGAGTTTGTTCTGAATATGCAATACTTAAGTGCATATTGTCTGGATGAGGCTTGCTGAAAAGGGTGATGCTTTTAAGTTTGTCAGTAAAGTCACAAAATTTATAAATATTTATTTTATCCATTTAAAGTAGGAGTAAAGGCTGCCGAAAAAAGGAAAAAAATATTATCCCTGCAAGATAATTTCATAATGTGCTAGTATAAATAACATACTAACATATCATCGGGAGTCATGGCCATGTTACGGAGCTCTGAAGGGATGGCATGAGTATGCCATCCTTTCAGAGTGCATGCACTGGTGACATCAGCTGCAGATAAACAGAGAATATCTCCTAAAAGGTTTAGAAGATATATCTTGTACCTTCAGGTAAGCTTACCTGTAGGTACAAATCTAAAAGCAGTTTTTACTGCCACTTTAAGTCTTATATTGACATTTAAAGCATAAAATGCATCAAACAAAACATGTTTACATTTTATTTGTTTTGCGTGTCTAATAGTCATATTGCTTTTTATAGCCCTCCAGAGCCACGTGAGTAGTGGCGTTTGTCAAATTCTCTCACTTTGTGCTGACTCCTGGACGTACAAATGTGCACAGATATATGCATACACACATGTATTAGGTACAAGTAACATTTTTATTAGGTTTCATTTTTTTTATTTATAGGCATAAGGGAGAGGAATCCTACTTCTTGCAGAATGAGCCTTTCAAAATACTGTGTAACATTTCTTGACATGTTCTTTTAAAATAGAAATGAAAGGCAAAACATTTGTATATAGATAGAAAAAAGATTATTATACTGTATATATTTTTTATCTTTTCTTATTGATGATCACATAAAATAAACCAAAATGACAATAGATTTGTGAAAATGCTGGCTAATGGAAGCAAACTTTTACATTAACTTTTAATAGACTGTAGAGAAGTAGGAACACACTAAAATATATCAATAAGCTAATAAGTAGGGATGGGTGAATGGTTCGGCCCGAGCATAAGTTCGGGCCGAACTTTGGTTGTTCGGATGTTCTGCGTACACCAAACAATATGCAGTGTTCGGGGCAAATTCGAAAGCCGTTAAAGTCTATAGGACACTAACATGAAAAATCAAAAGTGCTCATTTAAATGCTCATATGCAAGTTATTGTCATAAAACTTGTTTGGGGACCCGGGTTCTGCCCCAGGGGACATGTATCAATGCAAAATAATTTTTTAAAAACTGCCATTTTTTCGGGAGCAGTGATTTTTTTAATGCTTAACATGAAACAATAAAAATTAAATATTCCTTTAAATATCGTGCCTGGGGGGTGTCTAAAGTATGCCTGAAATGTGGGGCATTTTCCCGTGTTTAGAACAGTACCGCAGCAAAATGACATTTCTAAAGGAAAAATTGTCATTTAAAACTGATCGCGGCTGTAACGAATTGTCGGGTCTTGGCAATATAGATAAAACTCATTAAAAAACCGGCATGGGATCTCCCCCAGTCCATTACCAGGCCCTTTGGGTCTGGCATGAATATTAATGGGAACCCCAAACCAAAATTAAAAAAAAAAAATTGCGTGGGGGTCCCCCCAAAATCCACATCAGACCCTTCAGGTCTGGAATGGAAATTAAAGTAAACTGTGTGCCAATTTTTTTTTAAATGGGGTAGGGGTGCCCCACAAAATCCATACCAGACCCTTATCCAAGCACAAAACCTGGCAGGCTGCATAAAAAGAAAAGAGGGGGCGAGAGCGCCCCCCTCCTGAACCATGCCAGGCCACATGCCCTCAACATGGGGAGGGTGCTTTGGGGTTTGACCCCAAAGCACCTTGTCCCCATGTTGATGGGGACAAGGGCCTCATCCCCACAACCCTTGACCGAAGGTTCTTGGGGTATGCAGGTGGGGGATTATCGGAATCTGGAAGCCCCTTAAACAAGGGGACCCCCAGATCCCAGCCTCCCCCCAATGTGAATTGGTAACGGGGTAAATTGTACCCCTACCATTTCACAAAAAAGTGTCAAAAATGGTAAAAAAAAAGACAAGAGACAGCTTGGGACAAGTCCTTTATTAAAAACTAAATAAAAATGTCCCGTGATGTAAATCCAAGCTGCCCAACTGGATGAAAAAGAAAAAAAGAGGGGGCGGGGTCACTTGTTTACGTCACTGGGTGGCCCCGCCCTCAGCGATATAAGAACTGTCATCCAGAAGAAGGGTCAGTCAGCAGGAGCCTCCCATGGAAGCCAAACAGTTGCAGGGTTGTTTTTTTTTTGGTCAATTTTAGTTTGGGGTTCCCCTTAATTTACATACCAGACCCAAAGGGCAATGGAAATAGACTGGGGGGAACCCATGCCCTTTTTTTTAATGAGTTTTATCTATATTGCGGAGACCCGACAATTCATTTTAGCCGCGATCAGTTTTACATGACAATTTTTCCTTTAGAAATGTCATTTTGCTGTGGTACTGTTCTAAACATGGGAAAAATGTGCCACTTTACAGGCACACTATAGAAACCCCCAGGCACAATACTTAAAGGAATATTTCATTTTTATTGTTTCCCTTTAAGCATTAAAAATAAATCACTACTCCCAAAAAAACTTCAGTTTTTAAAAAAATATTTGCATTGATGCATGTCCCCTGGGGCAGGACCTGGGTCCCCAAACACTTTTTATGACAATAACTTGCATATAAGCCTTTAAAATTAGCATTTTTGATTTTTAATGTTCATGTCCCATAGACTTTAACGGTGTTCCGCAGCTTTCGAATTTGCCAGAACACCGCATATTGTTCGGTGTTCCCCGAATGGCCGAACAAAGTTCGGCCCAAACTTATGCTCGGGCTGAACTGTTGACCCATCCCTACTAAGGATGTGATAATGGACGCCATATGATCTGCAAGGAGTCAGATAAAAATGTTTAGGTCATTGTTAATTGCCGAGATGAGGTGGTAATTCTGGGGAAGGGTATGGTCTTTGCCGGGTTTGAGAATTAAGGACGAATCGCCCTTAAGGACAGGATTGAATAATTCGGCTAGTTTAGGTACCAGAGTCCCAGAGAACATTTTATAATAGGAAATAAAAAATCCGTCTGGGCCCGGGGACTTGGAGCATTTTAAAGATGAGATAATAGAGGCAATTTTGTCTTCTTTGCAGGGAGCGTTCAAGATCTTCTTCTGTTCTTCTGTGAGCTCAGGTAATGCTATGGCATCAAGCCAAGCCTGGGAAGCGGAACAAGACTGGGTTTGGGGTTTAGAAAGAAGGTTTTGGTAGTATGAGGAAAAAATATGTAAGACTTCTTTAGGGTGGGAGACGATATTTCCGTTAGGGTTCCAAAAGTTTATATGTGTGGGGAGATTGAAGAGATTGATTTCATTTTCTGGCAAACATGGCTGAGACTGAGTTATTATTTAGCAGAAAACAGGCTTTGGACCAATGCAAAGATTTTTTAGTTTGTTCTGCTAATAAAGTATCTAGCGCAACCTTCTTCCTATTGATTTGACTCAAATGATAAAGTTTATCTAATTCTTGTGTAAGGGAATGTATCTCTTCAAGTTTCTGTCTTTTTCTAGTGGTGGCTATTTCAATTAGGTGACCTCTCATGACTGCCTTATGGGCTACCCACAGGGATGCTGGAGATGTTTCATCTACATCATTTAGAGTGAAATATTCTGTTAAATGCAGTGGCGGCTGGTGGTAATTTTTTTGGGGGGTGGCAAACAGTACCACCTCCCCCAGTCAGCTGGTCGGCAGTCAGTCAGGTGGGTCTGGTGCACTTACCCCAGCTATGGTGGGCAGTGCTTCTCCCGGGCTTCACCTGTGGCTTCCCTTGCTCTGCGGCGGCGACGGCTTTCCCTTCCCCTGCTCTCCACAGGCATTGCGGCGGCTTCCGTTTCCTCCCTCCTCCTCACTGGCCAATTGGGACTCTTCTCGGAAAATGAGTCTCAGACCTTCTTCTGATTAGATTGAGGATCAGTGTTTCTATAGCGAATATTCATTTACTGTTGTAACACCTGGGTAGGCATCTGGTGCAATGCCCGGCGCTAGGGATGGGCTGAACACCCCGCTGTTCGGTTTGCAGCAGAATGAACATGCAAACAGGCAAAAAATTTGTTCGAACACGCAAACACTGTTAAAGTCTATGGGACACGAACATAAAAAATAAAAAGGCATAATTTTAAAGGCTTATATGCAAGTTATTGTCTTAAAAAGTGTTTGTGGACCTGGGTCCTGCCCCAGGGGACATGTATCAATGCAACAAAAAGTTTTAAAAACTGAAGTTTTTTTGGGTCCTGGCAATACACATAAAAGTTCATTGATAAAAACGGCATGGGATTCCCCCATAGGGGAACCCCCAAACCAAAATGTAAAAAAAAAATGCGTGGGGGCCCCCCAAATTCCATACCAGGCCCTTCAGGTCTGGTATGGATATTAAGGGGAACCCTGCACCACAGTTTAAAAAAAATGGCGTGTGGGTCCCCCTCAAAATCCATACCAGACCCTTCAGGTCTGGTATGGATATTAAGGGGAACCCTGTGCCAAAATAAAAAAAAATGGCGTGGGATCCCCCCAAAATCCATACCAGACCCTTATCCCTTATAGCACACAACCTGGCAGGCCACAGGAAAATAGGTGGGGATGAGAGAGCACCCCCCTGAACCATACCAGGCCACATGCCCTCAACATTGGAAAGGGGGGTTTGGGGTAGCCCCCAAAGCACCTTGTCCCCATGTTGATGGGGAGAAGGGCCTCATCCCCACAACTCTTGCCCGGTGGTTGTGGGGGTCTGCGGGCGGGGGGCTTATCAGAATCTGGAAACCCCCTTTAACAAGGAGACCGTCAGATCCCGCCCCCCTGTGTGAAATGGTAAGGGGGGTACAAAAAATTCATGAAAATTGTAAAAAACAGACAATAAACACCTTGGGAAATGTCCTTTATTAAAAAAACTAAAAAATAAAACTGTCCCACAAAGTCTTGTTTTTCTATTTCTCTCACTCCGACGGACCGAAAAAAAAAAAAACAGCAAGCCGCCTACGATCTGCCTCCATGGGAGGTATTCGCCATAATGACGGGCCTCTCAGGTGACAGTATTTTTATAACTGAGGGCGGGGCCACATGATGACATCGCCAGGTGACCCCCCCCCCCCTTTGTTGCACGGGGACATTCCTATGGCTTTCCCATAGTGTCAGAGGGGCCGGGGTCACTCGGTTACGTAACAGAGTGACTTACCCTTAAATAGTCTATCCCCTATTCAGTCCATCATGAATGCTGCTGCCAGACTCCTCCACCTTACAAACCACTAAGCATCTGCTACCCCTCTCTACCAATCTCTCAATTTTCTGCCCCATACCTAAAAAATTTAATTTAAAGTACTAACAGTAACTTACAAAGCCATCAACAACTTGACCCCCAACTACATCACTAACCTAATCTCAAAATTTCAACCTAGTCATTCTCTTCGTTCCTCCCAAGACCTCTTGCTTTCTAGTTCCCTTGTGACCTCCTCTCACGCTCGCCTCCAGGACTTCTTCCCTACCCCAATCTGTCCAACTTTCCCTAACTCTTTCCACTTTTAGGCGATCCCTGAACACTTTTCTTATCAGAGAAGCCTATCCTACCTCCACCTAACAATTTTACTTTTATTTTCTCCATTAGCTCATCCCCCACAGTTATTTATCACCCTCCCTTTTAGATTGTAAGCTCTAATGAGCAGGGCCCTTTGATTTCTCCTGATTTCTCCTGATTTATCCAGCATTGAATTGTATTGTAACTGTACAGTCTGCCCCACGTTATAAAACACTGGACAAACTATTGGCGCTATATAAATCCTGTATAATAATAATTATATAATAATAAAAAGAAATACATTTACAGCAGCAGCACAGTGGTGTGCCTAGCCTAGCAGCAAAAGGGCCACTGGTTCAAATCCAAACCATAACACTACCTGCCTGGAGTTTGCATGTTCTCCTTCTGCCTGTGTGTGTTTCCTCTGGGTGCTCTGGCTTCCTCCCACGCTCCAAAGTCATGCTGGTAGGTTAATTGGATCTTGCCTAAATTTACCTTAAATTGTAAGCTCCTTGAGGGCACAGACTGATGTGAATGTACTATGTATATGTAAATTGACAGCGCTATTTAAGTACCAGTAATAAAATATGGTTTGTTTATACAACAAGCACTAACACTGAGGTAAGGGCTGTGTAGGATAAATAGAAAGCTTTTTTTTATTTCTGCAAAAGAAGTACATTATTGCTATATTGGTGCATAGGGGAGATGAAATTTAGAAAAAAAATCTATATAAAAAAAGGTGGACTTAGTCTTTAAGGTGTTGAATTCAAATAGCTGCCCAGGTTCTACTGTTTTCAGAGAGAGGTAATCAGTGGCAGCTCGCACAATGGCTCACTACAGACACTTACATTTTTGTAAATCATATAAATAAAATGTATTTTTTAGTAATGTAATAATTTATTTTTTTTCACTTTTAAAGTGTCATCAAAACAGGTATCTCTACTGAGAGATTTCCCTTCTACTTATGTTTCAGTGACAAACATAACATTTTCAATTCCCCAGGCTCTCAGTTTCATATAATGGTCAGCAGGGTTGCAATTGATGCTAAATCTCTCCAGTAGGTATACAGAGATAAGATTAATAAAAAAAATGCAAGAGTGTCCATTTAAAATGTTTGGCACTATGCAGCATGACAGAGCTGTGCAATAACCTGTTTCTGCACCCTTCTCTTTCATGCCATGGTTCATAATTAACCTTTTTACTTTTGATCGTTCTGTTGTGGTATTCAGTAGGGATGAGCCGACACCCCCGGGTTCGGTTCGAACCAGAACCTTCGAACGGACCGAAAGTTCGCGCGAATTTTCGAACCCTATACGTTATAATGGACTTCGAAATCAAAAGTGCTAATTACAACGGCCAATATGCATGTTAATGTCATAAAACAGGTTTGGGGACCCGGGTCCTGCCCCAGGGGACATATATCAATGCAAAAAGAACTTTTAAAAACTAACGTTTTTTCGGGAGCAGTCATTTTAATGATGCATAAAGTGAAAAAAAAAAAGTGAAATTTTCCTTTAAATATGTACCTGGGGGGTGTCTAAAGTATGCCTGTGAAGTGGCATGTGTTTCCCGTGTTTAGAACTGTCCTTGCAAATGACATTTGTAAAGGAAAAAAAGAAGCCATTTAAAACCACTTGCGGCTTTAGGTTTGATCTTAAGTAGAATCTGAACAGGTACATTATGAAGTGTAGCTCCATCCCAAAAAAATCTATTTTTAAGCTTTTTGGAGAACATAGGGAGGGTTATCACCCCTGTAACATTTGCTGTCTTTGCACATCTGTTCAGAACATGTCACCTCACTTTCCGTCCCAATGACAAATGTTTTTGGAAAAGTGGGGTTTTAATTGAAACAAGGATTGGTGATAAAGTATCAGTAGAGAGGAGATACCTTTTTCCCAAATTAAATCTAACAGGATAGAATTTCCCTTCCTAGGGGTAGATTTCCTCTCACTTCCTGTTTTCTCTTTCCATTTGCAAGTAGGAGTCGTTTGTAAGTTGGATGTTTGAAAGTAGGGGCCTGGCGTATATACTCTGCAGAAATTTGCCCTATTAGATGTTGGTGTAGCCACAAGACTGGTGGGCACAGGAATGGGCCCTGCTGTGAGTTAATAGATCAAGATTTGTAATTGCATGCACCTGTTGAACAGGGCAGAAAAATTGGGGGTGGTGGTGGTGGTGGTGGACGGTTTTGCCACAAGACTGTAAGCTCTCACAGTTACTCTTGGTGGGCGCAGGAATGGGCCCTGCTGTGAGTTATTAGATCAAGATTTGTAATTGCAAGCACCTGATGAACAGGGCAGAAAAAATTGGGCCTTTGGCGGTGGTGGTGGACGGTGTTGCCACAAGACTGTAGGCCCTCATAGTTACTCTTGGTGGGCGCAGGAATGGGCCCTGCTGTGAGTTATTAGATCAAGATTTGTAATTGCAAGCACCTGATGAACAGGGCAGAAAAATTGGGCCTTTGGCGGTGGTGGTGGACGGTGTTGCCACAAGACTGTAGGCCCTCATAGTTACTCTTGGTGGGCGCAGGAATGGGCCCTGCTGTGAGTTATTAGATCAAGATTTGTAATTGCAAGCACCTGATGAACAGGGCAGAAAAATTGGGCCTTTGGCGGTGGGGGTGGACGGTGTTGCCACAAGACTGCAGGCCCTCATAGTTACTCTTGGTGGGCGCAGGAATGGGCCCTGCTGTGAACTATTAGATCAAGATTTGTAATTACCCGCCCCTGTTAAACAGGGGCTGAAAAATTGTGCCTTAGGCACTGGTGCTGGTGCCACAACACTGCAACACGGCCCTCACAGAGACTGTACTTGGAGCACAGCAGTCACACGTGTTGCGAAGCATTTTTTTAAAAATTGTCACACGTGTTGCGAATCATTTTTTTAAAAAATTGTAAGTACACGCCCCTGTTAAACAGGGGCTGAAAAATTGTGCCTTAGGCACTGGTGCTGGTGCCACAACACTGCAACCCGGCCCTCACAGATACTGTACTTGGAGCACAGCAGTCACACGTGTTGCGAAGCATTTTTTTAAAAAATTGTAAGTACACGCCCCTGTTAAACAGGGGCTGAAAAATTGTGCCTTAGGCACTGGTGCTGGTGCCACAACACTGCAACCCGGCCCTCACAGAGACTGTACTTGGAGCACAGCAGTCACACGTGTTGCGAAGCATTTGTTTTAAAAAATTGTAAGTACCCGCCCCTGTTAAACAAGGGCATGAAAAATTGTGCCTTAGGCACTGGTGCTGGTGCCACAACACTGCAACACGGCCCTCACAAGATAAGGTCCGCAACCTACCCTTGTACCGCGGATCAAGGAGAGTGGCCAGCCAGTAATGGTCCCTCTCCTTGATCCGAAGAACACGAGGATCCTTCCGCAGGCTTTGCAGGATCAGGGAGGCCATGCAGCGTAGGTTAGCTGAGGCATTCGGTCCGGAGTCTTCTGGGTCACTGAGGATGACATGATCGCCAGCCACCTCCTCCCAGCCACGTACAAGTCCACTGGCTTGTTGGGACTGTACATCATCCCTAAAAGACTGCTGCTGCTGATGCTGAGTGCCAGGCTCCACCTCCATGCTCACACAATCCTCCTCCTCCTCCTCCTCCTCCTCATCCTCTTCCTGTGTGATGGGTGGGACAGAAGGAACACTGTCCGGATAAAGGGGGCCTTGAGAGGCAAGGAAGTCCTCCTCTTCCTGCCTCTGTTCTGCCTCAAGTGCCCTGTCCATTATCCCACGCAGCGTATGCTCCAACAGGTGGACAAGAGGGACAGTGTCACTGATGCATGCACTGTCACTGCTCACCATCCTCGTGGCCTCCTCAAATGGTGAGAGGACAGTGCATGCATCCCTGATCATGCTCCACTGACGTGGGGAAAAAAAACCAAGCTCCCCTGACCCTGTCCTGGTGCCGTAGTCGCAAAGGTACTCATTGATGGCCCTCTGCTGCGTGTGCAGTCGCTGCAGCATGGCCAACGTTGAGTTCCACCTGGTGGGCATGTCACATATTAGGCGGTTCTTGGGCAGGTTCAGCTCCTTTTGCAGCTCAGTCAGCCGAGCACTGGCATTATAAGATCGGCAGAAATGCACACAGACTTTCCTGGCCTGCCTCAGGACATCCTGTAAGCCTGGGAACCTGCCCAAGAACCGCTGCACCACCAGGTTGAGGACGTGAGCCATGCAGGGCACATGGGTGAGCTGCCCCTGTCGCAGGGCGGAGAGGAGGTTGGTGCCATTGTCAGAAACGACCATCCTGGCTTAAGCTGACGTGGCGTCAACCACCTCTCGGCCTGCCCCTGCAGAGCTGCCAGAACCTCTGGCCCAGTGTGGCTCCTGTCCCCCAAACACACCAGCGCAAGCACGGCATGGCATCTTTTTGCCTGCGTACTTGCGTAGCCCCTTGTACGCCTACGGAGCACCGCTGGTTCCAAGGACAGAGCACTGGAGGAAGAAGAAGAGGAGGGGGTGGAGGAGAGAGGTGTGTCACAACCAGTAGCAGTAGTCGCGTTTTGGAGGCGTGGTGGCGGAACAACCTCCAACACTACTGCACCTTGTCCTGCATCCCTCCCAGCTGCCAATAGAGTGACCCAATGGGCCGTGAAAGAAAGGTACCGTCCCTGTCCATGCCTGCTGGACCATGAGTCAGCGGTAATATGCACCTTACCGCTGACCGCCCTGTCCAGCGAGGCATGGACATTGCCCTCCACATGCCGGTAGAGAGACGGAATCGCCTTCCGCGAGAAAAAGTGGCGTTTGGGAACCTGCCACTGAGGAACCGCACATTGAACAAACTCACGGAAGGGGGCCGAGTCTACCAACTGAAAAGGCAGCAGTTGAAGTGCTAGCAATTTAGCAAGGCTAGCATTCAACCGCTGGGCATGTGGATGGCTGGGAGTGTACTTCTTTCTACGGTCCAGCAGCTGGGGCAGGGAAATTTGCCTGCTGCATTCGGACGTCGGTGTACTGCAAGTACTTGGTTGTGACACACCGAATTCTACACCTTCAGTCCTCTCAGAGCAGCTTTCAGAGAGGACTGAAGGTGTAGTGGGGATGGAGATCCCAGCTGAGGAGGAGCAAGGAGAGGTCCGCTTAGTTCTTTGGTGTGGGTCTTTTATGTGTGCCTGCCAACGAGCTGCATGGCAGGTCGCCATATGTCTGGTCATGCTTGTCGTGCCCAAACGGCTGATGTTTTGGCCACGCGAGATACGCTTGAGACAAATATTGCAAATAGCAGTGGTGCGATCTGCTGCACTCGTCTCAAAAAAGGCCCACACCAAAGAACTTTTCTGATAACGTGCAGAGGCAGCGCCCTGCACAGGCGGAGCTCTGCGGTGTTGTACAGTTGCTGTGCTGGCCTCTACCTGGCCTCCAGGGGGCATCCTGCCTCGTTGGACATGTGACGCCGCATCCTCCTCCTCCTCGTCCTCCTCCTCATCCTCTCTCCCTTGAGGCACCCACGTGGAGTCAGTGACCTCATCATCCCCTCCCTCTTCACCACTAGAGCAAACCTGGCAGTAAGCTGCAGCTGGTGGAACTGTACTGCCAGATTCCTCAAGCTGGGTATCGTCATCCGAGCCTTCGAATCGTTGGGCATCCTCCTGGAGCATGTACCCAACACTGTGCTCAAAGAGTTCGGGGGACTCCTCAGGAGGACATGGTGGGTCTAGGGAAGGGGTGGCTGATGATGCTCTGTCAGTACCCTGAGCCTGGGTGAGAGAGGATGAGGAGGATGAGGAGGGCTTGGTCATCCATTCTACCAAGCCTTCAGCATGATGCGGCTCACATGTCCAGCTGCCGAAAACAAAGACGCGCGTGTCCCATGGCCACGTGCTGATGACGATGCACGACCACGTCCACGGCCACGTCCACTAGAAACAGAGCCTGCCTGCCCTGTGTTCTTGGCTCTGCACGCTCTGCCTCCCCTTGGCGGTCTTCCAGCCATTGTAGTCGGTAGTCCTGTGGGTGCTGCTGAGAAGAAAATATAGGAGCTCTGTGTGATGCCACTAACACACTAGAAGTCCTATGGGTGCTTCTGCAAAGAAAATAGAGGAGCTCTGTGTGATGCCACTAACACACTAGAAGTCCTGTGGGTGCTTATGCAAAGAAAATAGAGGAGCTCTGTGTGATGCCACTAACACACTAGAAGTCCTGTGGGTGCTTCAGCAAAGAAAATAGAGGAGCTCTGTGTGATGCCACTAACACACTAGAAGTCCTGTGGGTGCTGCTGAGAAGAATATATAGGAGCTCTGTGTGATGCCACTAACACACTAGAAGTCCTATGGGTGCTTCTGCAAAGAAAATAGAGGAGCTCTGTGTGATGGGACTAACACACTTCAAGTCCTATAGGTGCTTCTGGGAACAAAATATAGCTCTGTGTGTGTGATGGGACTAACACACTTCAAGTCCTATAGGTGCTTCTGGGAAGAAAATATAGCTCTGTGTGTGTGATGGGACTAACACACTTCAAGTCCTATAGGTGCTTCTGGGAAGAAAATATAGCTCTGTGTGTGTGATGGGACTAACACACTTCAAGTCCTATAGGTGCTTCTGGGAACAAAATATAGCTCTGTGTGTGTGATGGGACTAACACACTTCAAGTCCTATAGGTGCTTCTGGGAACAAAATATAGCTCTGTGTGTGTGATGGGACTAACACACTTCAAGTCCTATAGGTGCTTCTGGGAACAAAATATAGCTCTGTGTGTGTGATGGGACTAACACACTTCAAGTCCTATAGGTGCTTCTGGAACAAAATATAGCTCTGTGTGTGTAATGGGACTAACACACTTCAAGTCCTATAGGTGCTTCTGGGAAGAAAATATAGCTCTGTGTGTGTAATGGGACTAACACACTTCAAGTCCTATAGGTGCTTCTGGGAACAAAATATAGCTCTGTGTGTGTAATGGGACTAACACACTTCAAGTCCTATAGGTGCTTCTGGGAAGAAAATATAGCTCTGTGTGTGTAATGGGACTAACACACTTCAAGTCCTATAGGTGCTTCTGGGACAAAATATAGCTCTGTGTGTGTAATGGGACTAACACACTTCAAGTCCTATAGGTGCTTCTGGGAACAAAATATAGCTCTGTGTGTGTGTGATGGGACTAACACACTTCAAGTCCTATAGGTGCTTCTGGGAACAAAATATAGCTCTGTGTGTGTGATGGGACTAACACACTTCAAGTCCTATAGGTGCTTCTGGGAACAAAATATAGCTCTGTGTGTGTGATGGGACTAACACACTTCAAGTCCTATAGGTGCTTCTGGGAACAAAATATAGCTCTGTGTGTGTAATGGGACTAACACACTTCAAGTCCTATAGGTGCTTCTGGGAAGAAAATATAGCTCTGTGTGTGTAATGGGACTAACACACTTCAAGTCCTATAGGTGCTTCTGGAACAAAATATAGCTCTGTGTGTGTGA
This sequence comes from Lithobates sylvaticus, assembly GCA_028564925.1. NCBI lineage: Eukaryota > Metazoa > Chordata > Amphibia > Anura > Ranidae > Lithobates > Lithobates sylvaticus. The sequence continues at coordinate 38,448,443 of CM053033.1, read as the reverse complement.
TGGGACTAACACACTTCAAGTCCTATAGGTGCTTCTGGGAACAAAATATAGCTCTGTGTGTGTGATGGGACTAACACACTTCAAGTCCTATAGGTGCTTCTGGGAACAAAATATAGCTCTGTGTGTGTGTGATGGGACTAACACACTTCAAGTCCTATAGGTGCTTCTGGGAACAAAATATAGCTCTGTGTGTGTGATGGGACTAACACACTTCAAGTCCTATAGGTGCTTCTGGGAACAAAATATAGCTCTGTGTGTGTGATGGGACTAACACACTTCAAGTCCTATAGGTGCTTCTGGGAACAAAATATAGCTCTGTGTGTGTGATGGGACTAACACACTTCAAGTCCTATAGGTGCTTTGGGAACAAAATATAGCTCTGTGTGTGTAATGGGACTAACACACTTCAAGTCCTATAGGTGCTTCTGGGAACAAAATATAGCTCTGTGTGTGTAATGGGACTAACACACTTCAAGTCCTATAGGTGCTTCTGGGAAAGAAAATATAGCTCTGTGTGTGTAATGGGACTAACACACTTCAAGTCCTATAGGTGCTTCTGGGAACAAAATATATAGCTCTGTGTGTGATGGGACTAACACACTTCAAGTCCTATAGGTGCTTCTGGGAACAAAATATAGCTCTGTGTGTGTGATGGGACTAACACACTTCAAGTCCTATAGGTGCTTCTGGGAACAAAATATAGCTCTGTGTGTGTGATGGGACTAACACACTTCAAGTCCTATAGGTGCTTCTGGGAACAAAATATAGCTCTGTGTGTGTGATGGGACTAACACACTTCAAGTCCTATAGGTGCTTCTGGGAACAAAATATAGCTCTGTGTGTGTGATGGGACTAACACACTTCAAGTCCTATAGGTGCTTCTGGGAACAAAAATATAGCTCTGTGTGTGTGATGGGACTAACACACTTCAAGTCCTATAGGTGCTTCTGGGAACAAAATATAGCTCTGTGTGTGTAATGGGACTAACACACTTCAAGTCCTATAGGTGCTTCTGGGAAGAAAATATAGCTCTGTGTGTGTAATGGGACTAACACACTTCAAGTCCTATAGGTGCTTCTGGGAACAAAATATAGCTCTGTGTGTGTAATGGGACTAACACACTTCAAGTCCTATAGGTGCTTCTGGGAACAAAATATAGCTCTGTGTGTGTGATGGGACTAACACACTTCAAGTCCTATAGGTGCTTCTGGGAACAAAATATAGCTCTGTGTGTGTGATGGGACTAACACACTTCAAGTCCTATAGGTGCTTCTGGGAACAAAATATAGCTCTGTGTGTGTGATGGGACTAACACACTTCAAGTCCTATAGGTGCTTCTGGGAACAAAATATAGCTCTGTGTGTGTAATGGGACTAACACACTTCAAGTCCTATAGGTGCTTCTGGGAAGAAAATATAGCTCTGTGTGTGTAATGGGACTAACACACTTCAAGTCCTATAGGTGCTTCTGGGAAGAAAATATAGCTCTGTGTGTGTAATGGGACTAACACACTTCAAGTCCTATAGGTGCTTCTGGGAACAAAATATAGCTCTGTGTGTGATGGGACTAACACACTTCAAGTCCTATAGGTGCTTCTGGGAACAAAATATAGCTCTGTGTGTGTGATGGGACTAACACACTTCAAGTCCTATAGGTGCTTCTGGGAACAAAATATAGCTCTGTGTGTGTGTGGGTGATGGGACTAACACACTTCAAGTCCTATAGGTGCTTCTGGGAACAAAATATAGCTCTGTGTGTGTGATGGGACTAACACACTTCAAGTCCTATAGGTGCTTCTGGGAACAAAATATAGCTCTGTGTGTGTAATGGGACTAACACACTTCAAGTCCTATAGGTGCTTCTGGGAAGAAAATATAGCTCTGTGTGTGTAATGGGACTAACACACTTCAAGTCCTATAGGTGCTTCTGGGAACAAAATATAGCTCTGTGTGTGTAATGGGACTAACACACTTCAAGTCCTATAGGTGCTTCTGGGAAGAAAATATAGCTCTGTGTGTGTGATGGGACTAACACACTTCAAGTCCTATAGGTGCTTCTGGGAACAAAATATAGCTCTGTGTGTGTAATGGGACTAACACACTTCAAGTCCTATAGGTGCTTCTGGGAACAAAATATAGCTCTGTGTGTGTGATGGGACTAACACACTTCAAGTCCTATAGGTGCTTCTGGGAACAAAATATAGCTCTGTGTGTGTAATGGGACTAACACACTTCAAGTCCTATAGGGCTTCTGGGAACAAAATATAGCTCTGTGTGTGTAATGGGACTAACACACTTCAAGTCCTATAGGTGCTTCTGGGAAGAAAATATAGCTCTGTGTGTGTAATGGGACTAACACACTTCAAGTCCTATAGGTGCTTCTGGGAACAAAATATAGCTCTGTGTGTGTAATGGGACTAACACACTTCAAGTCCTATAGGTGCTTCTGGGAAGAAAATATAGCTCTGTGTGTGTAATGGGACTAACACACTTCAAGTCCTATAGGTGCTTCTGGGAACAAAATATAGCTCTGTGTGTGTAATGGGACTAACACACTCAAGTCCTATAGGTGCCTCTGGGAACAAAATATAGGAGCTCTGCCTGCCTGCACGAACACACTACAAGTCCTATAGGTGCTCTGGTAACAAAATATAGGAGCTCTGCCTGCCTGCCACGAACACACTACAAGTCCTATAGGTGCTTCTGGTAACAAAATATAGCTCTGCCTGCCTGCCACGAAGTCCTATAGGTGCTTCTGGTAACAAAATATAGGAGCTCTGCCTGCCTGCCACGAACACACTACAAGTCCTATAGGTGCTTCTGGTAACAAAATATAGGAGCTCTGCCTGCCTGCCACGAACACACTACAAGTCCTATAGGTGCTTCTGGTAACAAAATATAGTAGCTCTGCCTGCCTGCCACGAGCACACTACAAGCCCCTCTTTCTCAATCAATCTTTGTAACTGAATCTATCTAACTCAATCTCTGTAAGTGAATCTCTCTAACTATCTAAATGCAGCAGAGTGTCACAGAATCAGCCTGCTCAATCTGCGCCGGAACAGCATGTGACCGGCGCAGACGGCGTGGCGGCGTTTTATAGGGGGGGGCGTGTACTACAGCCCCTGAGCTGTAATTGGCTACAGGCGTCCTGCCTGTAGCCAATTATGGCTCTTCGAGTTTCCGGGGCTGTGATTGGCCAAGCATGCGGGGTCACAGTGCATGCTTGGCCAATCATCAGCCAGCAATGCACTGCGTCGGCCGCGCCGGCCGCAATGCATTGCGGGGCCGCTCGCATCACACGAACGTGATGCGAGCGGCCAAAAATAGTTCTGGGCTCGCCGAGCGAGCGAACGCCCGGTGCTCGATGCGAACGTGGGTTCGCATCGAGCACCGGGCCCATCCCTAGTATTCAGTTTCTTTTTTATAGAAACTATTATGAGTATCTGACAAAAGGTTTAGGCAGTGGCGTAACTAGAACATTCAGGGCCCCGGTGCAAGAAACCATGAAGGGCCCTCCAGAACCCCAGCAACTCCAGGGACTGGTCACAGGTATGACCTTTGTGAGGCCTGTAGTTCTGCCACTGGTATCAGTGTTTTTTATTATTTTTTACAATGTTTTAGGAGCCCTGTTGGGGGACTTTGGGGAGATATCAGAGGTCTAAACAGACCTCTGATGTTCCACCTTTGAGACTAATGCCGCATACACACAATATGACTTGGTCCGGTGGACAATCCTACGGACTTTGCAGCTGAGGTCTGCTGGACTTTCAAACGAACAGGCTTGGCCACACACGGTCACTCCAAAAATCCGCTGGATTTGAACGTGATGATGTACGACCAGACTAGAATAAGGAAGTTCATAGCCAGTAGCCAATAGCTGCCCTAGCGTCGGTTTTAGTCCGTGGGACTAGCCCACACGCGATCGAATTGTCCGACGGACTCTGGTCCGATCGTGTGTATGCAGCAAAAGAGGAAGACAAAGACCCAATCTCCTTCTCTGCAACCTCAGCTACATAGAATGAATAGACAGGAATAGCTCCGTACAGAGCTTCCTATCCATCCATAAACTGAAGCATAGTAATTGCAGTTTAGTATATGCCACAGTTATGAATGGACAGAGTCAGTGATCGGTACAGATCACTGACTCTAAATTCAGGAAAAAAAAGGGGCCTGTAAACTACACATTTACCAGCCCATTTCCCACTCTCTGCCCTGACAGATCCCCAGCAGCAGCCAGCAGGAGAAGGGATGGAGGAACCTGGCAGAGCCGACGAGGGGGTCCAGGAAACAGCACACAGGGGCTGGAGAGCACACCTTGCTGGTACTGCTGTACCCACCCCATAGACCCCACACTGGTATTTCTGTACCTCCCCCTCCCCTGGTGTCCTGTGACCCCTGCTGGTACACTCCCCAAATAGCTGGGGATTCAGATTTCCTCTGTGTGTGTCCCCTCCTCCATTCTGGCACCCTAGGATGGCTGGCATTAGCCCTGCCAGCCAGCATTGTCTGTAGACTTGGTTCCTGTTCTTAGGGGAGGCGGGGTTCTGGTCCCCAGGGAAGATGGAGTCCCCATTGCCATGGGAGATGGGGTTACTGTTCCCCCTTTGGCCAGTCATGGCTCAGTGGGCTGAGTCCACGCCCCACACTATATAAGGCTGCTTACACAGTGGCCGTGCATATTTTTATGAATGAGAGCAGCAAAATGAAATTTGTAAAGGAAAAAATGGCATTTAAAACTGCTTGTGGCTGTAATATATTTACGGATCCCGGCAATATAGATAAAAATCATTGAAAGAAACGGCATCAGTTCTCACCCCTCAGTCCATTACCAGGCCCTTTGGGTCTGGTTGGGATAATAAGGGGAACCTCGCACCAAAATTAAAAAAATAAATTTGTGGGGGTCCCCCCAAAATCCATACCAGGCCCTTCAGGTCTGGTATGGATATTAGGGGAACCGTGCACCATTTTTTTTAAAATTGCATGGGGTCCCCCCCAAAATCCATACCAGACCCTTATCCAAGCACGCAACCTGGCAGGCTGCAGGAAAAGGATGGGTGAGAGAGTGCCCCCCCTCTTGAACCGTACCAGGCCACATGCTCTCAACATGGGAGGTTACTTTGGGGTCCCCCCCAAAAACTACTTGTCCCCATGTCGATGGGAACAAGGGCCTCATCCCCACAACCCTTGCCCGGGGGTTGTGGGGGTCTGAGGGCAGGGAGCTTATCGGAATCTGGAAGCCTCCTTTAACAAGGGGGCCCCTAGTGTGAATGGGTATTGGGCTCTCGCCCCCCCTTTTCCCTGCGGCCTGCCAGGTTGCTTGCTCAGATAAGGGTCTGGTATGGATTTTGGAGAGGACCCCTATGCCATTTTTTTTACATTTTGGTGCAGGGTTCTTCTTAATATTCATACCAGACCCAAAGGGCCTGGTAATGGACTGGAGGGGGGGGGGGGCATGCCATTTTTTTTCAATGATTTTTATCTATATTGCCAGGATCCGGTAATTCTTTACACATTCAAACAGTTTTAAATGATATTTTTTTTCCTTTAGAAATTTAAAAGATGTACTACATTACACGAATACTAAGGACACCCCCAGGCACGATATTTAAAGGAATTTTTCAATTTTATTGTTTCACTTTAAGCATTATTAAAATTACTGCTCCTGAAAAAGCGGCCGTTTTTAAAACTTTTTTGCATTGATATTTGTCTCCTGGGGCAGGACCCAGGTCCCCAAACACTTTTTATGACAATAACTTGCATATAAGCCTTTAAAATTAGCACTTTTGATTTTTCATGTTCGTGTCCCATAGACTTTAATGGTGTTCGCACAAATTTTTTGCCTGTTCGCAAGTTCTGGTGCAAACCGAACCGGGGGGTGCTCGGCTCATCCCTACCCACTAACCTGAGTGGTAAACATCTACTGAGATTGGTGGTTATTGGTGAAGTTCCCTCCTTTTATTGGTGCTTTGGTGCTCAGTGTAATGATCACTTTTTGGTCTATAGAGATGTCCACTATTACATTGGTTGCAAGTAGTGAAGTGCCTCCTTACATTTGTGGTCAGGGCAGTGCTCATGAACCTCATTGAAGTCTATGGGAGCCAAACAGGAAAAATCAAAAGTGCCCATTTTGAAGGCTTATTTGCAAGTAATTGCCCATAAAAGGGGTATGGGGGTCTGGGTACTGCCCTGGGGGACCATGTATCAATGCAACATTATTTTTTTTTTTTAAACAATGTTTTTTTTCAGGAGCAGTGATTTTAATGATGCCTAAAGTGCAACAATAAAAATGAAACATTCCTTTAAATATAGTGCCTGGGGGGTCCTCTTATGCCTCGTACACACGAAGATACTATCCCGCGGGATTATCCGCTGGACTTGAGTCCAGCGGACAATCCCCTCGTGTGTGGGCGTTGGCGGACTTTTTGGCGCCAAAAGTCCGGCGGACTAGGTTTTAAGTTTTGTTTTAAAATTATCTGCTGGACTTGGCAGACCGGCGGACAATCCCGCCGTTAGTAGGCTAGTCCGCCGGACTTTTGAAATGAACGGACTTGCCGCTCATCGGAAAGTCCGTTCATTTAGCACGTGACTTCAGGTATACGTAGCTAGCGTAGGCAGTGAATGCCGCCGCGCTAGCCCCGTCACCTGGCATGGATTTAAACGGACTCCCCACGCCGAAAAACGGCATGGGGGTCCCCCCCAAATCCATCTCAGACCCTTATCCGAGCACGCAGCCTGGCAGGCCAGGAAAGGGGTGGGGACGAGCGAGCGCCCCCCCTCCTGAGCCATACCAGGCCGCGTGCCCTCAACATGAGGGGTGCCCTGGTGAAAGGGGGGTTGTGCGGCCCCCCCACCCCAAAGCACCTTGTCCCCATGTTGATGAGGACAAGGGCCTCTTCCCGACAACCCTGGCCATTGGTTGTCGGGGTCTGCGGGCGGGGGGCTTATCGGAATCTGGGAGCCCCCTTTTATAAGGGGGCCCCAAGATCCCGGCCCCCCACCCTATGTGAATGAGTATGGGGTACGATGTACCCCTACCCATTCACCTAAGGTGTAAAATGTAAACAACATCAAGAAAGAAGAAGAAGAAGAGGAGGAGGAAGAAGAAGAAGGCGGCGCAGAAAGCGACGACAGCGGCAAGAACAGAAGAGACCCCGGAAGACCCCCGAAGGCGGATCGAGACCCCCAGACGACGACGGCGGCAACGACGAAGAAGGTAGCCGGACTTCTCCGCTTGGTAAAAGAGCTAGGTAAATGGCGGAGGAGTCCGGCGAGAAGACCCCCAAGACGGAAGAAGACCCCCGGAGCAGTGCAATAAAATATTTTTTCAAAAGTGTGGTTTTTTACTTTACATTTTACACCTTAGGTGAATGGGTAGGGGTACATCGTACCCCATACTCATTCACATAGGGTGGGGGCCCGGGATCTGGGGGCCCCCTTATAAAAGGGGTCTCCCAGATTCCGATAAGCCCCCCGCCCGCAGACCCCGACAACCAATGGCCAGGGTTATCGGGAAGAGGCCCTTGTCCTCATCAACATGGGGACAAGGTGCTTTGGGGTGGGGGGGCCGCACAGCCCCCCTTTCCCCAGGGCACCCCCCATGTTAAGGGCACGCGGCCTGGTATGGCTCAGGAGGGGGGGGCACTCGCTCGTCCCCACCCCTTTCCTGGCCTGCCGGGCTGCATGCTCGGATAAGGGTCTGAGATGGATTTGGGGGGGACCCCACGCCATTTTTCGGCGTGGGGAGTCCCTTTAAATCCATGCCAGGTGACGGAGCTAGCGCGGCGGCATTCACTGCCTACGCTAGCTACGTATACCTGAAGTTACGTTCTAAATGAACGGACTGCTCCGTGTGTGGGCAAGTCCGTTCATTTTCAAAAGTCCGCGGACTTTGTCCAGCGGATTGTCCGCCGGAGAAGTCCGGCCGTGTGTGGGCAAGTCACACGCTCGGAAAGTCTGGCGAAGCCCCGCTGGAAAGTCCGGCGGATTGTCTGCTGGACTAGGTCCGGCGGACAAAGTCCGAACGTGTGTACGCGGCATTAGTCTGCCTGCAAAGTGGTACATCTGTAGCATGTATAAAACTTGCTGAGGCAAAAATTACCCTTCGGATCTGGTATGGATTTGTTGTTTACAGACAAATTTTATTGTTGCAAAAGGTCATAGTTTGGTACAAATGTATAACAAAAACATAGGTATATCCAGTATATATCAAGTATGTGCTTGATATGAGGTAAATGGTATATATAAAAAAGAACTTAGCAATACAATGTAAGAACAATAGTGTTTATATTTAAGGATTCGTTCTTCTCATAAGGTTACATTATGTGATATTTAGGGTTGAGGTATATCCCAAGGGGACAATTTTTTTTTGTTTTTAATGTGCATAGTGTCGAAGAGAGTATGGTGGATATGCTGTGAGAGTTTTATTTGATCCATTCTATTCAATACTTGGGACCATGGAACTGTTTGTGAGTGCCAATTAAACGCTATTATCCAGCGGATTGAGTTGAACAGTGTGTGAACTAATCTAATATGGTGTATGGGTATATTTGGTATAGGTGCAAACAATAAACATATCTTAGGAGTGATGGACATTTTTTTGCCTATGATATGATCAATCCTAGCTGCTGCTTGTAACCATATGAGATGTAAGATGGTGCCTTGATCTGGGCATCCCCTGAAACAAGTGGGGGATACAGATGGATAAAATGTGTTTACTTTAGAGGGAGTTAGGTACCATCTGGTGTGTATTTTGATGGCTGTTTCTCTCGTCTAAGTTGAGCGAGTACATTTCAGTAGGTTTTGGATCATAGTGGTCCATTCTGGTAGTGTAAAAGATTGGTCCAAGTCAATTTCCCATTGCAGCATTGGTTTTGATTTTTCTGAAAGAGAAAATTAATTTAAACAATTGTAAATACGAGAGATCAAGCCCTTATCTCTTGGTGAGGAAATGCAGATTTGTTCAAATTGAGAGTAAGAGGTATGTAATGTTAGAGAGATGCGTTTTTGGTAGAATGTTTCAATTTGAGTATAGTGAGGTAATTCTGAAAGTGGGAGATTATATAGTTTGCATAAATCTGAAAAAGGGCAAAAAAATGTATTTATGGATAGGGATTTCAGAGTAGTGAGGTTGTATAATTTCCATATCCCAAATGTATTACTATTTCTGAAGGCCGGAGGTAGGCAGGTGTCTCGTATAAAGGAAGCTGGGGTGACATCAAGTCAAATGTATCCTTGTAACGGTGCCATAACCAATATGAATGGGCCACCACCTTATTTAAGGGAAAGATCTCTCTAGGTTTAATCGACTTGGACCATAATATTGCTTGTAGATGGAATGGTATAATTGATTGTTCTTCAAAATGTAACAAGGCCACTTGATTTGAAGATGCAAACCATTGAGCCAACTGTGTAAATCTTGCTGCTAGGTAATAACACCATAAGTTAGGAAGGCTCAAACCACCATTGGATTGAGATCTGTGCATAAGAGAGTAACCAAACCTCGTTTTTTTTTTTTAATCTGGCATAGCTTCCATGTGGATGAGAGTAAAAAGTATAAGCCCTTATACCAACATTATGAGCTCTCCATGTATCTATTAATAGAAGGTTATGTAGACAGCGGGTAAGAGATTTAGGGAATGCCTTTGACAAAGGGACAACTCTACTTCTATAGAGAACAGAATTTGCTGCAAAATTGAAGTCTCCTCCTACTATTAAGGGGGGGAATGATATCTGTCCAGAATATCAAAAAATGTTTTAAAAAATTGAGGTGATAGTGATTTGATGACCACTGAGAATGGCTTTTAGGACCAGGACTCTACTTTCTGGGTATTTGTATATGTTTAGTATTCCCATGGCTAGTGATCTCCTTATAAAAATGGCGGTACCACAAGTCTTGGAAATGTAGTCTGTACAGTAATGCTGGTTATAAGACCTGTCAAAACATTGTGGGTGATTATTGGTGGCAAAAGTGGGTTTCCTGCAGTAAAATAATATCCTCTCCTATTCTTTTATAATTGCGGAATGCTCTTTTACCTTTACTGGGCGAATTGATTATGCGATAACACTTTAAGTCCAATTGTAGTTGTCATAGATATAGATTGGTCTGATAATATAGTATGTGTTGTACTAGAAAAAATGGAGTGGATTCCCCATGGTTTTTTTTTTTAGCAGCAATGAGAAATAACTTATTAGTAAAAATCTAATTAATTTTATTAATCCAAATAACACTAGTCAAAAACATTGTTCAAGTGCAATCATTGGTTTAAAATCTGAGCTCTGGTGTACATAGTGCGAACAATTAGGTGGATGGAAATACATACATCACTCTATAGATCTATATCTCAAAAACTACTACAATAGTATTTAAGCATTATTCCATAATATAGAACCATCTGATAAAAAGCACCCCAACACCCCAATGCATTTCGACCTTTGGAGGTTATGGTCTTCTGCAGGGGAGAAAAGAGAGAAAGGGCAATTTTTTCACATTTCTGCAAATATATCGAGAAGGACAAATTTAAACATTTCGACAGGTCATTTGACATTTGTTTATCTATTGTGACTTTACATGTAATATTTACCCTTTCCACTGGATAGTTTCCGCTCAAACCAGAGACTTTTAAAAGCTTCCTCCCTGGGGGTAGTCCCAGAACTCGCCTCCAAGATGTTTGCACCCAACCTGCCCACCGAAGTGGGACAGGGGAACCAAAGCCCCGCGGGGGGAGGTCAAAATCACAGGCTTGTGATGACCGATAAGTAGATGTAAATGAGATGAAATCTTGTAGTGATGAAAGTTATTGCAAATATAAACTGGATATCAATGATAGAAAAGTATCTACTTATTGGTCACACGTATTAATTTAATTGGTCACCATTCAACACTTCACATTCACTGGAAAATAGCCATTACTAAAATATATTTTTTATTATCATTTTGACCACGTTTTCTTTTTTTAGTTGTAACTTGGTTTGCTATGTTTTTTAGACCGGGCATTCACATGTCCACTTATCAGCACAGCTATTACCACACTTCACTCTCATTCACCATATATATTTTCCATTTTTCATTTTCACTTTTATTTAACCTAGGGCAATAGGGGCCCCATGACATGTCTTTATTTCAGCATCAAATTCCAGCACTTCACTATGTCTACACATCAATAACATGAAGACTAACACTTTTTAAAAAAAAAAATACATTTTAATTAAATATAGTAAATAGAAGTCAAACAACATGTGATAAATAGAACAAAAAAACATAATTCAAATAAGACATCATTAATAGTATAATTAATGCATTATGATTAAAAGTTACGGCACTATGTTGGCCTCAGGCCAAGTTGTCTACCAAAAAACCTTCCCCTATTCCTCTCCAAACTCCTTGTTGTAGCACAGATAGTTTTAGATATGAGATATATGAGAATATTATACTAATAATTTGACCCACCACTGTTTGTAGGTGCTGTTACCCATAAAGCTGCACCCTTAATTGGGGGGAATTCCAATATACTATCACCCCTTGCAAGCCTATGATTTTGACCTCCCCCTGTGGGACTTTGGTTCCCCTGTCCCACTTCGGTTGGCAGGTTGTGTGCAAACATCTTGGAGGCGAGTTCTGGGACTACCCCCAGGGAGAAAGCTTTGGCTTTTAAAAGTCTCTGGTTTGAGTGGAAATTATCCGGTGGAAAGGGTAAATATTACTTATTGGTAAAGTCACAATAGATAAACAAATGTCAAATGATCTGTCAAAATGTTTAAATTTGTCCTTTTCAATATATTTGCAGAAATGTGAAAAAATTGCCCTTTCTCTCTTTTCAACCCTGAAGAAGACCATAACCTCCAAAGGTCGAAATGCATTGGGGTGTTGGGGTGCTTTTTATCAGATGGTTCTATATTATGGAATAATACTTGAATACTATTGTAAAGGTTTTTGAGATATAGATCTATAGAGTGATGTATGTATTTACATCCACCCAATTGTTCGCACTATGTACACCAGAGCTCAGATTTTAAACCAATGATTGCACTTGAATAATACTAGTGTTATTTGGATTAATAAAATTAATTTGATTTTACAAATAAGTTGTTTCTCATTGCTGCTAAAAAAAAAACATGAGGAATCCACTCCATTTTTTCTAGTACTATCTACGGAGTGTGCAGCTAGCTCTAAACATTTGCTTTATGTGGCCATTTTTTTAAATTCATATAGAATGTGTTGTTTACTACCATAGAGGCAACAAAAAACAGAATTATATATCCAGAGTAATCACCCGTACTGTTTACAAATTCACAAAAATGGTGAATATAGTATCTATCAAGTAGAACCTTAAAAATTATAACCCTATAGAAAATATCCATGTTACATTGTACAATGTTAATTCCATATAATGCCTTAAGGAAAATACTGATATTTTGTTAGACATTTTCAAAAACTTATAAAAATAAAGTAATTTAGTAGAACTATGAGAGATATAATGTATAACTTGGGGGTCAGGGGGTACACCGTCTGACCAAGAATTTTTTTTTTTAAATGGCATGGGATCCCCTCCAAAATTCATACCAGACCCTTATCCGGGCATGCAGCTTGGCGGATCAGGAAAGGGGGAGGCGAGCGAGCATCATGAGGGTGTCATTCATTGTGATTCATGATGGATGTACACCGGGGGACATTTTTAATAAAGGACTGTGGTTTCATTAAGGTACCAAGTCCGGGGGCGTGGCCTAGGCATGGCGGCGTGAGGACGCATTTATCCAGGGCTCCCGGCCAGTGAATCCCAAGCGGCAAATTACCCCACATTACCGGCATCTAACCGGCATCCACCCGCCTCCCCAGACCCCCGGGGAACCCCAAGCGCCGTTCGCCCGCTCCAGGGACCGCTATGGACCGTTACCTCCGCTCTCTGCAGCCGGCGGCCTCCACACCAGCAACCGCCAAGATGGCGCCGGCCCGCCCTGCAGCTCAGGACGCTCCGGAGGCTCACAGCATAGCTGAACCACCTCTTCAGACGGCGGATGATCACACAATGCCGCCCTTCTCACCACCCAGCGACCTCTCACCCTGCCTTCCCAGATCACTGGCAGCATCACCTGACAGAGATGGCAGCCTGCTTCCAGCGTCACCCTCAGCTCCCATCCCACCCAGCGCTCTGTACTACAGCCCAGGAGGAATGGAGGAACAGAGGCAGCTTCCCACACATCTGAGCACAGTGAGTACCCTTTACTGCACACAGCAATCACAGGGTATCCCTCTCCATGCATCCTCTGAACAAAGACTGTGGGGTTTCCTGCAGAAATTACCCTCTAGATCTGACTTGGAATCAATTGTTCAGAGAATGGAGACAGCCATGAAGAGCGAGATACAATCTATCAGGCAGGACACAGCTGTCCTGGACTCCCGCATTAATGTCGTAGAGCAGGAACAGGTTATACAGTCCCAATCTGTGCAAGCCCTACAGACGTCTCAATCTGAACTGACTGACCAGATCATACAGCTGCACCTTCTCCAAGACGACCTGGAGAATCGCAGCCGCAGGCAGAATATCAGGCTGAGGGGATTGCCCGAAAGTGTGCCAAATTCAGATTTACGTGCGACAGTGGTTAATGTTTTTAACCGTTACCTGGACCGCCCACCAGACTCTGAGATTACCATCGACAGAGTACATAGAACTTTGGGCCCACGATCAGAGCCATCCGACAGACCAAGGGACGTCCTATGCTGTTTACACTCCTTCACCCTCAAGGAAGCTATACTACAGCAGGCCTGGCGGGTGGGAGTCCTGGAATTTGATGGCGCAGCTGTCCACCTCCTACCAGATGTTTCCAGGAAGACCCTCCTCATGAGACGATCGCTGAAGCCTCTACTAGATGGTCTTGGAGAGAAGGGTCTCACATACAAGTGGGGTCACCCGTTCCATCTCATAGTCCGCAAAGGCCCAGATACCTTTTCTTTGCGGCATCCTTCAGAGCTTTCAGACCTTTTCTCCTTTGCCGACATGGATCCGATACCAGTACCCAACTGGCTGCTGACTGTTATCGCTAAAGATCCGTCGCGTCAAGCTCCCTCGGGTAGACCACAAAGGGCCCACTACAGCCGACGCGGTCGGGGGAATCACTCTCAAGCTAGACGAGGAAGGAACTCCCGCCCACAACCACTGAATAATGAAGAAGTGGCGTGATGATTCTACATACCCAAATACCAAACACGTATACAGTTCAGTATTCCTTTTTTCTTGTTTCCCAAGTTGGAGTTTGAGCATAACTCTTTTATCGCCACTTACGGGAATAATGCCCAAAACAATGTATGCAAGGTCTGCGCACTGAAGGACTTCCAGTGTACTACTCAGCCCACTCTGGTCCAAGGGTGAACAAAGGCTCCATTGACCCCACATAACCGAGGGCATATCTCTAACCTGTTTTTTTTTATTTATTCATTTTTATAAAATTTTTTTTTTTTGTATTGTGTTTTTTTTTTATTTTTATTTTTTTCTTCCACAATGACCGCACACAGACGTAGAGTATAAGACCAACGAGGAGGCTGCAGCTGCCGGTTGGTGGTATTGTGGTCACTCAACATAGCTCTTACCATAGAGTCTCAATGTAATGGTTATACTACCCCTTACGATGATGCACTCACAGATATGTAATTGCTTAGGGTTTTGTATGTACCAGCGAGGGCATTTCTGACTATCTGTGTGCAAATGTTAGGATGTACCTGCTCACCTAACTGCTACCTTTTTATTTACAGGTTCTACAACTTGGTTACTGTTTTTTTTCTTTTTTATTATATAAGAGTATTTTTTTTTTTTCTCTTCCTCAGCCGGGTATTAACAGGAGTGCCTTAACGGCAAGACCACATAGGCTATGGGGGTCCACGTGGCCGGGGCCCGGAACTTAGCTGTGCCTTACCACTCCTCCCACTAGGCACACTCTGCCCTGGTGGCAGTAGTTTTTCTCTGCGGAGTTAACTTTTTTTTTTGATCTCTATTTCTCTTCTTATCCTACATCTTCTTTCTCTTGCATCTTCTTTCTCCCCCCTCTTCCCCCCCCCCCTTTTTTTTTTCTCTCTCTCTTCCTTCCGCTCTCCCCCTCCCTCTCCCACCCCTTCCCTTGTACCCCGGGATCCGACACAGGTTGACATAGTCTCAGGCAACATGACGGTCAGGATCCTTTCTTGGAATGTAAAGGGGCTGAATTCCCCAGAGAAACGCACCAGTTGCCTTGCCGAGCTCTGGAGACAAAGAGCCCATATTGCATTTCTCCAAGAGACTCACTTTAGGGCAGACAAGGTTCCTAAGCTGACAAACAAACATTTTTCGACGGCATACCATAGCCCGTCATCATCCTCTAAATCAAAAGGGACTAGTATACTTATCTCGAAGTCCCTCCACTGGCAATTCCTCGACGAGTATCGCGACCAAGAGGGCAGATTCCTGCTCATAAAGGGTAAAATTTGCTCTCAGACCTTCACTCTTGCAAACATCTACCTCCCGAATTCCAACCCGCTCCCCACTTTCGAGGCTTTCCTATCCACCCTCGACTCATTCCTTGAGGGAACTCTGGTTTTGGGAGGGGATTTCAACCTAACACTAGACCCGCATAAGGACTCCTCCTCGAACCTGTCGTCGCTCCCTAGGGGAACCCGACTACGCCTAAAAGATCTTTTACACTCGCACCAACTAGTTGATATCTGGAGAATAGTCCACCCACAAGAGCGGGACTATACCTTCTATTCTACCGTTCATGGGTCCTACTCCAGAATCGACCTATTCTTCCTAAAACACTCAGCCATCCCTATTGTTACCAAGGCGGATATAGGTCATATAGCACTGTCCGACCATGCCCCGATTTTGTTGGAGCTGGCTATTACGCAAGCGTCCCCCAGAACAACCACGTGGCGACTCAACGAGGCGCTCCTAAAAGACCAAGATATTGCAGCAGACGTCCTCAGGGAACTTAAGTCCTATCTTTCAGTCAATATAGACTCGGTAGACAACCCAGCCACTGTGTGGTCAGCGCATAAGTGCTTCATCAGAGGCATTCTAATTAAACACGGTCATGCGGCCAAACAACGTCGCGCCAAAACCTTATCTGACCTTTTAACGCAACTCCACACTTTGGAACGCCAACATAAGAACCGGCCAAACAATGCCACCGAAACGGAACTGCTCCGTCTTCGGGAAGCGATACGAGAACACTCTTTATACGAGGCGAAGCATGTATTACTGAAGGCACGCCGTTCTTTTTACGAGTACGGTGACAAATGTGGTCGATTACTGGCCAACGCCCTACGCGCAAAGCGCTCTCGAACATATATACCCGCACTCCTCTCGCCATCAGGTTCCAGGGTTCACTCCTCCCCAGAACTTGCAGATACCTTCCGTGCTTTTTACTCCAAATTGTATAACCTGGATCCAATTTCCACCCCACAGATGTTACCCCAAAAGGTTCTGGATATTCGTAATTACCTCCAAGAAGTTGACCTTCCTATGCTGACGACAGAGGAGCGTGTGGCCCTGTCCAAACCTATTAACAAAGAGGAATTTGCAGCCGCAATAGCTGACACACAGGCCGGTAAAGCCCCCGGACCGGATGGTTTTACCCTCCCCTATTACAAACTGTTCCAGGACACACTGGCCCCATCTTTCTTAGCAGCCTTTAACGCTGCGACCAACGGACACATTCTCCCTGCAGACATGCTGCGTGCCTCAATATCCGTGATCCCTAAGCCGGGCAAGGACCCCCTACTATGCGCCAGCTATAGGCCCATTTCACTTCTGAATTGTGACATGAAACTATTCACAAAAATCCTTGCCTCGAGGATGAATGCTCTATTACCACGTCTAGTTGGATTAGATCAAGTAGGTTTCATCCAAACTAGAGAGGCCAGGGACAACACCACCAGGACATTGAACATTATAGACAAGGCAAAGCGTTCCCGAATACCCTTGCTGCTCCTCTCCACGGATGCCGAAAAGGCTTTTGACAGGGTGGATTGGTCTTTTCTACGGGAGACACTTAAATTTGTAGGTGTGCCAGACCCCATCCTGTCGTGGATTGCAGCCATTTATGATAACCACACAGCCACTGTACGCGTAAACGGTTGCGACTCCAGCCCTTTCTTTATCGCGAACGGCACCAGACAGGGATGTCCTCTGTCTCCGATACTGTTCGTTCTCTCCCTGGAACCCTTTCTACAGCATATCAGAGGTAATCAGTCCATAAGAGGCATTCAATCGGGTCATTATCAACACAAAGTTGCAGCATATGCTGATGACCTTTTATTCTACATCACAGAACCCCTCACCTCTCTTCCCTCCCTGTTACAGGAGCTGAAGCGATATGGTTCCCTGTCTAATTTTAAGGTTAATCTACAGAAATCAGAGGCCTTAAGTGTGTCCCTGTCAGACTCTACCATTTCTAACTTACGCCCCTTCTTCCCATTCAAATGGGCTACACGTTCAATACAATACCTGGGAACGAAAATCCCTGCCAAATTACAAGACATCGTCACCCTGAACTTTCAGCCCCTTCTATCTACGCTCGCTGCCGATCTTGAGAGGTGGAACTCTCTGGCCCTTTCCTGGTTTGGCCGTTGCAATATACTTAAGATGAACGCAATGCCCAGACTTTTGTATTTATTGCAGGCTCTGCCCGTCAAGATACCTCAGACATTCTTCCACGCCGTCCGTTCAATTTTTATCAAATTCATCTGGCGTGGAAAACACCCACGTCTTGGCAGAGCACTCCTTTTGCGATCAAAGATTAGAGGAGGCCTCGGTTTTCCAGATCCAGCTCTATACTATACTGCGGCACATATGACCAGAGTCGTGGACTGGTGCCGTCACAGTGATTTGAAGCTCTGGGTATCACTTGAACAGGAGGCGGCCAGAGCCCCACTAGCGGGTCTACCCTGGGCGGGGACGACTCATGCCACCCACCTGACCACTCATCCCCTGATTGGACCAACTCTTGTGGAGTTGAAAAGGTTTTTTCGCTTAGCCTCTTTAAAAAACTTTCCATCCCCACTGACGCCACTTATTGGCCACCCGGATTTTCTACCTGGCCTATCAGACCCATCCTTCCGATCGCAAGCCCCACAGGGACTCATGAGAGCCTCTTCGCTCCTGTGTCCCTCAGGTTGGTTAGCTACAGAGAGCTTGCTCTCGGGCCAGGCTCCACTCCAATTAGACCACTGGAGGATCAACCAGTTATCTCACTTTCTTGGCTCATTGCCCAAACCAACACACTTTGCCAGAAAACTCCACTCCTTTGAGGAACTGTGCATGGGTGAGGGACCGATCCGGAGGACCTTGTCGACCTCCTACAAATTTCTGCTAGACTTCCACGCCACTGAAGACCCACCATTTTTAGCAAAATGGGAGAGAGATTTGCAAGTCACCTTCACAGAACCACAAAAAGAACGCATATTGTTCTTTGCGCAGAAATCTTCACTATGCAGCAAATATCAAGAGACCGCATATAAAATAGTGACGCGCTGGTACAGAACTCCTTCGGTACTGGCTAAAATATTCCCTCTGCAAACAGACCGCTGCTGGCGTTGCAATTCACACCCAGGCACTCTATTACACATTTTTTGGGACTGCCCTGTACTCCAAACTTTTTGGCAGGCAGTCCTTAAGATCGTACAGAAACTCACAGACATCCCCCTCCAGGATAACCCAGCTGCGGTCCTCCTTAACCTTACGCCTCTTTCAAGGAAACGTTACCACAAATCCCTCCTCAAGCACCTCCTTAATGCGGCCCGGGCCAGCATCCCACCTCTTTGGAAGCAACAATCTGCTCCAACGGTGGCCCAGTGGTTCGCAAGAGTGAAGGACATTGAGCAGATGGAGGATCTGACCTCGGCGCTGCGAGACAAGTCGGAGGAACATAGCTCCAGATGGTTTCACTGGAACCTTTTTCGCTTCTCTGATGAGTTCCTCCAATACACGGCAGGATCCTCTGTCTAGGATCACTATAGACATCCCAGCATTACCAAACCCGGCTCCCGGGGGGCAAGCCCCCCCCCCCCCCCCCCTCCACCCCTTCCCTTTCCTCCCTGTATATTTTTGTGTGTATGTATACATTTTTTTTTTTTTTATCTTCCCCCCCCCCCTATTTTTCTCTGTCTTTTTCTTCTCCTCCACTATCTTTCAATATAAAAAGACGTAAAAAGTGATGGGCACTGATGTTTATGTTTACCCTATATTAGACTTCAGCAAGTAATAGTGGTTAGACTGAATAGCGACCCTCATTAACAGGCAATTGTTTTGTTTTGGTTATTTTATCTGACGCGTTTGTCACAGCCTAAATGTAACGCGAAGTCTCCTTTATGTTTATGTTTGTATCTGTGTCTCATCTTTAAATAAAAAATTAAAAAAAAAAAAGGTACCAAGTCCCCTATACTAATTCAAATGGGGGGGGGGGCAGGATCTGAGGGCCTCCAGATTTTAATAAATCACCCCTCGCACCCCCACAACCATTGAGACAGAGATGTGTGGAAGAGTCCCTTGTCCTCATCAACATGTGTATATATATTTATATATACACCCACACACCATCATTTGTAGTTTTTACCTTTCACACCACATGAAGTAATATACACATATTTATTTATTTTAGCAATGAAATGTAGCAAAATATGGCCTGGCCTAAATGTATGAAGAAAGAATATTTATGTGAAATGTTTTAGTACAGAAAGTAAGGGAAACATTTTTGTTTTCAATCTTTTTATTTTATATAATACACATAAAAATCCAGTGGTTATTAAATACCACCATAAGCTCCATCTGACATTAAAATTACTAAATGGTTTTCTAATGAAGGGGGTGAAACATGCTGGTACAGATTGAAAAAATCGAAAGTTCTGTTAATGCTGTGATCCAAAGCTAACTAGGAATTTGAAATTGATCACTCAGAAAAGATCACTCAGAATTTCTTTTCCAGGGACAAATATTTTCAGGGACAAATCCTCAAAACCTGGTACTCCTGTACATTGCTTCACTAATTCCTAGCACTTTGCTGCCTGTTTCCATCTTGCTCAAATTGCAGACTTGTGTTCTTTAGAGAGTGGTTACAGAAAGCTTTGAAGACAGAGCTATTGCATTATTAAAGTGAAATGTAAAGTACTGTATCTATATTCACCATATCTGCATCAAAAGAAGATTAATCACCTTGGAGCTGG
This sequence comes from Lithobates sylvaticus, assembly GCA_028564925.1. Classification (NCBI taxonomy): domain Eukaryota; kingdom Metazoa; phylum Chordata; class Amphibia; order Anura; family Ranidae; genus Lithobates; species Lithobates sylvaticus. The sequence goes on along the minus strand of CM053033.1, from coordinate 38,428,262 downwards.
AAGAATAAAAAAAAAAACTTTTCTTGATAACTTGCTGCTGATGCATGCTGACTTGGAACACTGGAGAAAAATAGAGTACACACTGTAATGCATTTGCCAAGATATCTCAATATTATTGATTCCATCTGCCCTGATATAAATTAAAACATATAAATAATAATTGTTCTGGTTTAAAGGAGTTTGAAAAATGTCTGAAATTTAAGAAAACTGTCTTCATATCCAGGTCAGTAAAGAAAGAGTTTGACAGTTCTTGTGTAAATCTTATCAGTAGTGATATTCTTGAGTTTTCCTTATTAAATTTCTTTTGCTTTCTCAAACTGTTACAAAAATGAGTTTCCTTCTGTCCTCAGCTCCATTAGCTGCTCAGAATTTTTCTGCAGTAGGTGTTGGTAAAACATGTAGGGGTCTATTTTTCACCCAAGAGTCTCCCAACTTATACCCACGATTTGTGGATACTTTGATGAGAGTTGTATGAGTCTTAGGTAAAGACATTCTACACGGAATTACCCAACTGAGCACTTCTGGGTTCTGAGCTGTTAAACCTTGGTCTCTCTGGCTGGGAAAGAAGCTGATTTTGCACAGTCTGCACTTAATCAGTTTCAACAAAGAAAAGGGGTGACAGTAGGATCCAATAGCCATCTGACATCTGCACTATGCCAACTTTAACCAATTCAAGTTGAATATAATATAAAAACATCCCTGAAAAGGACCTTCCCCACACACATGCACATACATGAACTTCTGCATTAGGTACTAGGTCTTGCAAAAAGAAAACATTATTGTGCAATACATATTAGGTGAAAATGTTGGGGTACCGGCGCTACTGATAATCCTTTGACAGTTGTCTGTTTTAGTAATGTTCTATATATTATTCAGGGTATTTTTGGTGTGCTAGCAGTTTCAAAAACAATAATCACCAACCAGTGATCATTTATATGACGTAATGGAGAAAGGGAAAACCGCGCCACCTTTCGGTATTAATATTACTTGGAGAAAAAATCTGCTCTGCTGTGCTGCAGGCAGGAATAAAGACTCTGTCTAAATACTACAACAAATAAATAAATAAAGTGCCATACAATAGATTGATATTTTACCATGAACAAATAAAGTGCTTCTGTGCTATGTCCTATGAGAGTGACTTGTTCCTGTAGGGAGTGGTTGTTTAGAATGTTTAGGGGTACTGTACCCCCTAGGTTGATATCATCAAAAAATATATCTGTGGTTGACAACACTCATGAATGACATCACCTACACCTGTAGCTGTAAACAAGCTCAGTAATCCAAATAGGCTATCAACATAGACCAATAATGGTGAGTAAAGTGAGCAAATCCAAAAAATATATAAATAAGAATATAAATGCAAATTAAGAATATAAATGCAAAATGGAGAATATAAATACAAGTGAATAATTACAAATAAATAAATAAATAATGGTGACTATAAAACAAAGTTCATTTGTGACACCAAGTGCTTGTAAAAATGCTCTGCTTAGGGAGGTTCCTCTCAGTGTAGCCACCACCAACTATGCAATGGATCACTTACCAGACTTAGGCAAGTGTGGGGCGTGTGGTTTAATTTTGGACAACCAGTCCTATCTGTGATCTCCCTCCAGTACCCAGTTCCTGATGCTGGGATGTAACTTGGTCTCCAATCGTTACCCCAAGGACGAGATAATAAACAGAGGGACTCTGATGGTGAAGTACGTTTTTGTACAAAGTTTATTTAAAACCAATATTTAAAAACTCACATGTTCCGGTGCCTCTGGCCGGCACTGAGCATATCCAGCCTTGTACGGAGATGGAGCTGTTTGCTGATGTTTTGCGTCCTAGATCCCTTCCTGGTGTGAGCTGCCTCCCCCAGAAGTGACGTGATCGCGTGATTACCCAGCAGCCTCTACGCGTTTCTCAAGTACCTTTTGCGTCATCAGGAAGCTGCCGGGTGTGTGGTGGGTTGTATTTTTATAGTCCCAGTGCCTATTAACTAGCGTGGTGATTGGTTTACTAATTTCACCCCCGCCGGAAGTATGTCGGCGGCCATCTTTACTAAGGTCCTTTCACTTCTAGTCTTGCTGGGAATTGACTGGAAGTTCCGCTATCACCATTTTTGAATTGGGTATTCCTTGTATTCCCATTTACCATCCCCTTTGCTGTGTGTCATTATCCATGCCCTTAGTTTACTTTTATGTGTATTTGTATACGGATAGCTATAGGAACATAAATCTAAAAAGAGAAATATCGAAGAATGAAACATACTGGATATACAAACTAGACACAATGAAGAAGAAAGGGTTAAATGCAGAGTTTGATGTTAATTGTTACTTAGAGGACTATTAACATAACCCCAGGTTCCCATTTACATCAAATTATATATTTTTTTTTAATTAATTTTTCAAATTTTAAATTTTTTGGTTTTTCTCTTTTGACACTTCCGCACTTTGTAGGCACATAGTATGTGCACCTCACCACCCTAATTTTATCTCTACAACCAGCACGTAATACCACGCAACACTCTTCACTTTTAGTTTTACTTTTATTTGTATTTTTATTTTTATTTTTATTTTTATTTATATAATTTCTTATTTTTATTTTTATTTTTATTTTATTTTTTATTTTATTTTTATTTTTATTTTTATTTTTATATTTATTTATTATTTTTATTTTTACTTTTATTTTTATTTTTATATATTTTTATTTTATTTATATTTTTATTTCATTTCAGTTGTATCATTATTATTTTGATTTTCATTTATATTCACTCATTTTCACTTTCATTTCTCTTATCTATATATGCATTTTTTCATATCACTCACATCACTTGTCATCTCACAAATATACCCCCTTTTTTTACACATTTATAGCATATTCAGAAAAGATTATTTTCACGCTAGATGTTAAAATGGGAACACGGGGATATGGTAAATAATAATGGTAAAGAAGAATGGGAAACAATAAAGATATATGTGATTTTACACTTCCCTATGAATGTTATGATCACACTGATTAATTGGTTATGTGTGGAAACTAATACACTGAAAGCCAGTAATATGCCATAGGATTGTAAGAGCAATCCAGCCTTGTGGGCGGTAACATCCATTAGGCTAGTCTTTAAACAAGAAAAGAACACAAGCATATGTTGGAACGAACACAGCACCTGACACACTCCCATTAGCAACATTAGGCATCACACCATAGCTATCCGTATACAAATACACATAAAGGTAAACTAAGGGCATGGATAATGACACACAGCAAAGGGGATGGTAAATGGGAATACAAGGAATACCCAATTCAAAAATGGCGATAGCGGAACTTCCAGTCAGTTCCCAGCAAGACTAGAAGTGAAATGACCTTAGTAAAGATGGCCGCCGACATACTTCCGGCGGGGGTGAAATTAGTAAACCAATCACCACGCTAGTTAATAGGCACTGGGACTATAAAAATACAACCCACCACACACCCGGCAGCTTCCTGATGACGCAAAAGGTACTTGCGAAACGCGTAGAGGCTGCTGGGTAATCACGCGATCACGTCACTTCCGGGGGAGGCAGCTCACACCAGGAAGTGATCTAGGACGCAAAACATCAGCAAACAGCTCCATCTCCGTACAAGGCTGGATATGCTCAGTGCCGGCCAGAGGCACCGGAACATGTGAGTTTTTAAATAATGGTTTTAAATAAACTTTGTACAAAAACGTACTTCACCATCAGAGTCCCTCTGTTTATTATCTCGTCCTTGGGGTAACGATTGGAGACCAAGTTACATCCCAGCATCAGGAACTGGGTACTGGAGGGAGACCACAGATAGGACTGGTTGTCCAAAATTAAACCACACGCCCCACACTTGCCTAAGTCTGGTAAGTGATCCATTGCATAGTTGGTGGTGGCTACACTGAGAGGAAAAAGATCTGCACCGTGAACTTCCCTAAGCAGAGCATTTTTACAAGCACTTGGTGTCACAAATGAACTTTGTTTTATAGTCACCATTATTTATTTATTTATTTGTAATTATTCACTTGTATTTATATTCTCCATTTTGCATTTATATTCTTAATTTGCATTTATATTCTTATGTATATATTTTTTGGATTTGCTCACTTTACTCACCATTATTGGTCTATGTTGATAGCCTATTTGGATTACTGAGCTTGTTTACAGCTACAGGTGTAGGTGATGTCATTCATGAGTGTTGTCAACCACAGATATATTTTTTGATGATATCAACCTAGGGGGTACAGTACCCCTAAACATTCTAAACAACCACTCCCTACAGGAACAAGTCACTCTCATAGGACATAGCACAGAAGCACTTTATTTGTTCATGGTAAAATATCAATCTATTGTATGGCACTTTATTTATTTATTTGTTGTAGTATTTAGACAGAGTCTTTATTCCTGCTTGCAGCACAGCAGAGCAGATTTTTTCTCCAAGTAATATTAATACCGAAAGGTGGCGCGGTTTTCCCTTTCTCCATTAATACATATTAGGTATTGCTAAATATGCCAGAATGAGATCAATAATTCTAGGGCCACTATTCGCTGTTAATTCTATGCTGATGAGCTGTAAAGGTGCCACCTATCGACAAACGTAGATACTGTATTTTTTTATTTGCTGTTTCTTGGCTGCATGCAATTTTGAGGTTTAGCATATTTTATATTTATTTACTTAAAAGAAACTAACCTTTTATACTTTTATACCAGAAAATTAGATATGATATCTTCTGTGCACTAAAACTGACTTGAGTATATTTGACTGAATGTGAAGCAAAAAATTTGTCCGACAACTCCAACATCTGTATTTGTATCTCTATTTCTTGCACAGGAGTAAGTAAAATGCTAACATGTTTAGGTGAGTAGCCTTGTTCACAGCATTATATTTTACTGAAAGTATAGATCTGATAAATTGTACTGCAATTACAGCATTACATAAAAAATTGTAACTGCCATAATTTTGTTTTACAGGGTCTATGCTTTCAGGATATATATAATATTTAGGGGTGTTTAAGTAATCTTCAGGCCTAAAAACTGCATTTTTATGTGTGTAAAAAATAAAAAAAAATACAATGGCTTAGGCAGTGACAGGGTTAAGGGAGACTGTAAAAAAGCTCTACTCTTTAAACAGCTCTAGTGAACTATATGTGGGGGAATATTGTACTGTGCATGTACTAATTTTTGTGCACATGCCCATACCTTCAAACACTAGCTGTCATACATGATGGTGTGTGAAAAAGAGGATACAATGATAAATTACAGTCCATATACGTATTTTATTTAATGAAAGCACAGCATAAGGGGGAGTGCCTCTTGTCTTAAAACATAAACATTTTATTCCTTAGCAATCAATTTTATTTATATTATTATAGTTATTTTTACAATTTTTTTTCATTTTCAATAAAATGTTAACATATTCACTGAATGTGCATCTTAACAGAAAGAAAAAGTAGTATTATTTAAATATTTAACATACATTGCTGAAACCGCATGCAAAATCAGTGTATGATTTCCTATGTATGATTCAGTTTCCTATGGGCACATTTAACTGCCATGCATGTTATCTCACAATTCAAGCATGCCATAGAGGTTTATTCCTACTTGCTTCATTTTCCTTTTGCAAATCTTGCCCAATGAGTCACAAAGTGGTTTCTTACAATTCATAGAGAATCTTACAGTAACAACTCTTCACCTGAGTTTATAGCTTCAGCTTAATGCCTTGACCTTAACAGGGATGTCTAATTTTCCCTGTCCGTTTTTTTTATTTATTTTCTATCATAAAGAATCCAACAGGAGAACTATGTAAGGTTAAATTGCTACAAGCAAATAGACTATGCACTTTGCAAATGCAGTTGCACTAATTTCCCCAGGGCTTAGAGAAAACTACACTTTGTAAAGAATACCCAATCAGGTGAAAGAATTATATTGGATGATGGAAATCAGCAGAGCTTCACCACATTCACTACACTCTGGGAAAAATTAGTGTTACTGCATTTGCAAATTGCACAGTCTATATAACTTTAGCAAATCAACCCTACTGTCTCTCATAAGGATTTCGTATTGCTAAAGTATATGTAAAAAATAACACACAGTAATTGAATAAACTAACCAATATATACCTATGTCTGAAATTTCTTTAGGGATGGACAGGATCTTTAACCGCCTGAGATCCGCGCCATAGCCAAATGACGGCTACAGCGCGGATCTCTTGTGTCGGGACGACGTCTATTGACATCGTCCCGGCAACGAGCTGCCTGCGCGCCCCCTGAAGGGCGCGCGCGGCGCGCTCTGTGATCCGCGAGTCTGTGAGGCTCGCCGGATCACAGATCCGAGTAAGGGGTCGATCCCGACCCCTTACCACGTGATCAGCTATCAACCAATGACAGCTGATCATATGACAGTAACAGAGCCGGTAATCAGCTTTTTTTCCTGCTCGCGCTGACAGCGCGAGGAGAAAAAAAAAAGCCGATCACCGGCAGCAGTGAGAGGGACATCAGTCCCTCTCACTGCAATATGCCAAGGGTCCATGGTGCCCTCCTGTAAATAATAAAAGTGCCCACAGTGCCACCTGTCAGTGCCCCCAGTGCCATCTGTCAGTGCCCCCAGTGCCACCTGTCAGTGCCCCCAGTGCCACCTGTCAGTGCCCACAGTGCCACATGTCAGTGCCCACAGTGCCATATGTCAGTGCCCACAGTGCCAGTGCTGCACATCAGTGTCACCTACCAGTGCTCATCAGTGTCCCCTACCAGTGCTCATCAGTGTCCCCTACCAGTGCCCAGTGCCACCTATCAGTGTCCATCAGTGCCATCTATCAGTGCCACCTATCAGTGCCCATCAGTGCCATCTATCAGTGCCCATCAGTGCCATCTATCAGTGCCATCCATCAGTGCCCATCCGTGCCACCCATCCGTGCCACCCATCCGTGCCCATCAGTGCCATCTTTGATGTGCCCATCAGTACCGACTTATCTGTCCCCACCAGTGCAGCCTATCAGTGCCCACCAGTGCAGCCTATCAGTGCCCACCAGTGCCACCTATCGGTGCCCACCAGTGCCGCCTCATCAGCGCATATCAATGAAGCAGAAAAATTACCTGTTTGCAAAATTTTATAGCAAACTATTAAACATGATTTTATTTATTTTTTTAATTTTCCAACTTTTTTTATTTGTTTAGCAAAAAATTAAAAACCCCAGCTGTGATTAAATACCACCAAAAAAAGCTCTATTTGTGGGAAAAAAATGGTAAAAATTTTATTTGGGTACAGTGTTGTATGGCCGCGCAATTGTCATTCCAAGTGCGTCAGCGCCGAAAGCTGAAAATTGGTCTGGTCACGAGGGGGGTTTAAGTGCAAAGTAATCAGGTGGTTAAAGCCCCATACACACGGTCGGATTTTCCGATGGATTCTGTCCTATCGGACAATGTTGTCGGAAATTCCAACCGTGTGTAGGCACCATCAGACATTTTCCATCGGATTGTATCTCCTGCTCTAAAAATTTTCCGACAACAAAGTCCGATCACACCAATTCCGATCGTGTGTAGCGAATTCCGACTGACGAAGTGCCACGCATGCTCAGATCACATTACAAGACCAAAGCTATTGGCTACTAGCCTCTACGTAGTCTCGTCGTAGGCAACAAACGTCACCACGTTCAGAATGATCGGATTTTCCGACAACTTTGTCCGACCGTGTGTATGCAACACCAGTGTCGGACTAAATCCGTCGGACCAAATCCGATGGATTTGGTGGTCGGATTTTCCGACCGTGTGTATGGGGCTTAAGACAGTTAAAACATATTTTGTGAGACACATTCGCGGAGGCTCCTAAGATGAACGGTTGATCTAGAGCTCTGTCCCACTCCGGCAGATCTCTGCTCCTCACAGCTGCCTACACCTACATCACTGCAGCTATCTCCCAGAGCCTCATATCCCACAGACAGCAGGAAACTTCCCTCATTCCACAGGCACCTAATTTACTCCCAGCCACAGGTCGAACGGAGGACGGACATTGCCCCAAAACCCCTGATGTCACAAGGGGCCGCCAGGTGAAACCCAAGGTCCCAATTTGCAGTGAACGGGACAAAGTCTGAAAACTACAAAATGGCAGCTGTACCTCAGGTAACATCTCCAGCTGCTCTAAACTCCCAGGGACTCGGTCTGCTCCCAGACTCCCCTGAACCTACTCAACACTTGGGGACACTGCTGATTAATCCCCTTACTGGTCAAATCTCAACATCCTCCACTGAGTCCCTTATTGGGCGCACCATGGATGAGATGTTGCTCTCCCCCCTGACCCCAGGCAACATGAATCTTCCTCAGATGCATTCCCCATCTAACATGACCTCCCAAACAACACGCGGGTATTGCTTAGATGTTGGGTAAACTGGCAGACCTATTAGATCCTGGCCTCACCAACATAGCAAACAAAATTACTAACGGACATTAAAGGCGACTTCCAGAACCTAGGTGCACGCATGGAGGCAATTGAAAATAATCTGGATTCCACTATTTCCAAGACCAACCAGAATACGGACCATATCCAGGACCTCCAAACCCAATTAGATGATCTGGAAAACAGGAATACAATTTCAGAATTAGTATCCCAGAAACATTTAAAAACACCCCGGAGTTGGTAAGATTATTCATCAAAGACCTTATTCCGGAAATTCGTCAACATAGATTGGAACTTGATCGTGCCCATAGAACCCTGGGTCCGCCAAGAAAAGATGGTCTACCAAGAGACATAGTAGTCAAACCGCACTACTTTGCAGTTAATGAAGAAATTATGCAGAAGACATGTTCCACTCTATTCAAATATTCACAGTCCTCTCTCCTACAACAATGCAACAAAAAGAAGAAAATAATACAAAAAGCCGCGCTGTTAACTAAATAATACAAGAAATAAGTGCAAAAAATAATGATGAAGGACTAAGACAATATCATATAATAAATCTAAATAGTGACCGTGAAAGTCCAGTGAATAAGTGAATGGAGACCTAAACAATGTAAGTGATATGGTCTAATGAATAATCAAGAAAAAGTCCAATATAAGTAACATAAATCGCAGGAAGGCAAAGTGAAAATCCAAAAAATAGTGACTGACGTGATCCACCACCATAAGTTGAATGTGCTTACCAGAGGGCAAGCTCAAATGGGCCCATAAGTGGATGTTATGATGAATCTCAGCCTGATGGACTCCAGATGCGGTCTCTTTCACAGGGATAACCAGGAACGGGAAAAGCACTCACAATCCTCCTTAGAACCGATCGTACCAAGGACAATCTCCAGTGGTACCAACAATCAATCAGAAAAAAATGGATGGGCAGGAGTAAAGAATAAAAACATGTGCCGGCCGGCAAATCGTACACCCGCTCAAACGCGGAACGCGATGACGTCAGCGCGTCAGCCTCCCTACGTCGTTTCGTCCAATGACGTCTTCTGGGGAACGGGCGACGCACTGACTCATCGCAACTTTATAGACAACAAACAATCACGCCCTGATGTGACTCTCAATGGCGGATATGATGAAAACTAAGCAATAAAAATTATCCATAATAGCATTGCTGAAATACCGATCGTAAATGGGATATATATGATCGATAACATATATTTTAAAAAAACAATTGTGTGCCAACACCAAATTGGCCACAAAACATTAGTTAAAACTGATTACAAAATCACTATTATTGAGCCGCCATCAGCAGTCCGGGATAACGAGCTCCATCTTGTGGTGAAGTCACAGAAGACATTCCCACTCACCTTATATTGGATTACAGAACATATAAGGGTAACACCTCAAATGTATTATACGGTTAGGATGGAACTCATAACAAACCTATGGATAGAAAATAAAACTAGGTACTCACACACCTAGTAGATAAACCCAAACAGAATCCAACATGTGGATAAATATTGGAAAAATTCGTTTTTCTATGGACTAGTAAGCAGCTCACAAGGCAGTGGGGGTCATAAAAACTCCCATACCTAGATGTAAAATAATTAATATAACACACAAACCATAAAATACAGAAAATACTATTGGTTGGCCTCCCTAGCAGGGAGAGTAAGTGATTAGGGAGGAGCTAAATCCGCCATTGAGAGACCGCACCTTACAGTCTACCAAATCTCAAGACCGCCCCTTACAATCCCCTTAATCACAATAAAAGCAGCAAATGGGAATAATATAAAAAAACCCCAATAAAAAATCAGATCAATTATGGAAGTCATCAAACCTCTGACTTTCAAGTTTTGAAAAAGTCATACAAAAATAAAAAAATATATAATTGAAAAGTAAAAAGATATAAAAAAGAGGACAGTAGGGCATCATGAATTGTCTATAAACGCGTTAACGTCAGTATCGACATTTAACCCAAATGGAGTATAGCATTTGATCTTATAGATCCAGGCCATTTCAAGTCTGGAAATGCCCCGGACAAGTGAACCACCCCTCCATTGGGGTACGTATTTGTCAATCCCCAGAAAAATTGTTTTAGAGGGGTCCTTACTGTGGGCTTCCAAATAATGTCTAGATACTGGGTGTTTCGGAAACCCACCCAGAATGTTGGTGACATGCTCGTTTAATCTCACCTTGAGGGGGCGCTTAGTCCTCCCCACATACTGAAGCCCACATGGGCACTGGAGCAAGTAGACAACCCCCTCAGTACCACAGGTGATAAACGGTTTAATCTCGAACTCCACTCCAGTGCTAGTAGAGTTGAATCTGTGGGTCCGTCTATGGGTGCAACCACTAAGTGAACAGATCCTACACCGTCTACACTGATAAAACCCTGTGAGATTACTAAAAAAATTATAAGAGTTAACCACAGGGGGATCCAGGACATTAGGGGATATCCTGGACTTAAGGGAAGGCACACCCCTATAGACAATTTGTGGCTTAGAGGGGAGAACAGCATTGAGTGTTGGATCACTGGTAAGAACATGCCAATGTTTGTTAATCATCTTACCCACATTTCTGTGTTGGATAGAGAATGTAGTAATGAAGGGGACCCTAGAAACCTCATTAGCCCCCCTATCCCTAAAAGAAAGGGATAGGGGGGCTAATGAGGTTTCTAGGGTCCCCTTCATTACTACATTCTCTATCCAACACAGAAATGTGGGTAAGATGATTAACAAACATTGGCATGTTCTTACCAGTGATCCAACACTCAATGCTGTTCTCCCCTCTAAGCCACAAATTGTCTATAGGGGTGTGCCTTCCCTTAAGTCCAGGATATCCCCTAATGTCCTGGATCCCCCTGTGGTTAACTCTTATAATTTTTTTAGTAATCTCACAGGGTTTTATCAGTGTAGACGGTGTAGGATCTGTTCACTTAGTGGTTGCACCCATAGACGGACCCACAGATTCAACTCTACTAGCACTGGAGTGGAGTTCGAGATTAAACCGTTTATCACCTGTGGTACTGAGGGGGTTGTCTACTTGCTCCAGTGCCCATGTGGGCTTCAGTATGTGGGGAGGACTAAGCGCCCCCTCAAGGTGAGATTAAACGAGCATGTCACCAACATTCTGGGTGGGTTTCCGAAACACCCAGTATCTAGACATTATTTGGAAGCCCACAGTAAGGACCCCTCTAAAACAATTTTTCTGGGGATTGACAAATACGTACCCCAATGGAGGGGTGGTTCACTTGTCCGGGGCATTTCCAGACTTGAAATGGCCTGGATCTATAAGATCAAATGCTATACTCCATTTGGGTTAAATGTCGATACTGACGTTAACGCGTTTATAGACAATTCATGATGCCCTACTGTCCTCTTTTTTATATCTTTTTACTTTTCAATTATATATTTTTTTATTTTTGTATGACTTTTTCAAAACTTGAAAGTCAGAGGTTTGATGACTTCCATAATTGATCTGATTTTTTATTGGGGTTTTTTTATATTATTCCCATTTGCTGCTTTTATTGTGATTAAGGGGATTGTAAGGGGCGGTCTTGAGATTTGGTAGACTGTAAGGTGCGGTCTCTCAATGGCGGATTTAGCTCCTCCCTAATCACTTACTCTCCCTGCTAGGGAGGCCAACCAATAGTATTTTCTGTATTTTATGGTTTGTGTGTTATATTAATTATTTTACATCTAGGTATGGGAGTTTTTATGACCCCCACTGCCTTGTGAGCTGCTTACTAGTCCATAGAAAAACGAATTTTTCCAATATTTATCCACATGTTGGATTCTGTTTGGGTTTATCTACTAGGTGTGTGAGTACCTAGTTTTATTTTCTATCCATAGGTTTGTTATGAGTTCCATCCTAACCGTATAATACATTTGAGGTGTTACCCTTATATGTTCTGTAATCCAATATAAGGTGAGTGGGAATGTCTTCTGTGACTTCACCACAAGATGGAGCTCGTTATCCCGGACTGCTGATGGCGGCTCAATAATAGTGATTTTGTAATCAGTTTTAACTAATGTTTTGTGGCCAATTTGGTGTTGGCACACAATTGTTTTTTTAAAATATATGTTATCGATCATATATATCCCATTTACGATCGGTATTTCAGCAATGCTATTATGGATAATTTTTATTGCTTAGTTTTCATCATATCCGCCATTGAGAGTCACATCAGGGCGTGATTGTTTGTTGTCTATAAAGTTGCGATGAGTCAGTGCGTCGCCCGTTCCCCAGAAGACGTCATTGGACGAAACGACGTAGGGAGGCTGACGCGCTGACGTCATCGCGTTCCGCGTTTGAGCGGGTGTACGATTTGCCGGCCGGCACATGTTTTTATTCTTTACTCCTGCCCATCCATTTTTTTCTGATTGATTGTTGGTACCACTGGAGATTGTCCTTGGTACGATCGGTTCTAAGGAGGATTGTGAGTGCTTTTCCCGTTCCTGGTTATCCCTGTGAAAGAGACCGCATCTGGAGTCCATCAGGCTGAGATTCATCATAACATCCACTTATGGGCCCATTTGAGCTTGCCCTCTGGTAAGCACATTCAACTTATGGTGGTGGATCACGTCAGTCACTATTTTTTGGATTTTCACTTTGCCTTCCTGCGATTTATGTTACTTATATTGGACTTTTTCTTGATTATTCATTAGACCATATCACTTACATTGTTTAGGTCTCCATTCACTTATTCACTGGACTTTCACGGTCACTATTTAGATTTATTATATGATATTGTCTTAGTCCTTCATCATTATTTTTTGCACTTATTTCTTGTATTATTTAGTTAACAGCGCGGCTTTTTGTATTATTTTGTTCATTTATTGTGTATATCTCACAATTTTTTAGCTGCTGCTTAGTGTTCAATGTTGATTATCACTTGTATTTAATACTTAGAATCCTATATGATGATGACATTTACTTGTTTATCACCAGGGATTGTTTAGGTTTCTGGTAGTGATCAGCGCGGTGTTTCACCTGTTTTTTCAACAAAAAGAAGAGCCTTCCAACCACTGCTAACAATCCTAACGCTACCAAATGTGAACTTTTCAAAAGCCCTCTGACCCCACTCTGGAACACAGTCAAATCTAAGAAATCAAAAGAGGGCCGACCCCCTGATAACCAGAGCACAAAATAATATGTTCTGACAGCCAAGAACAAACTAGACAGTTTCCTGTTCTCTAAAAACTGGTGAAATATTTGTTTTAGTAACGAATACCATTGGGCCTTATTGAGAGCCCCTTGTTTTTTTGTTCAAATAGTTGATATTTGTTAATCTAAACTGCATTTAGTTTACAAGTTAATTTGCAAGGGTTTATTGTTGGTTCTTCGGAGTACTGAGTATACCTATTTTTCTGCCAGGGAAAATGTAAGTCCTGCAGATTGGGATGCACTGAGGTCAATAGAATACTCAGGAGCATTCACTCTATTCTAAGGGTCACTCTGCCCTTCCTGGGACAATAAACGTTACATATAAAACACAACAACATTATGACCCCTCTATCTAGGTTGCCTTAGAGCAATTATTTCTGCTTGTACATCATCTGGATGCCAATACAGGCTCCCACAATCTACTTGGCATCATCAATAGAAATTAGGTGAATAATTTAAGATATTCCCTATATCTATCTATTGCCATAGCCACACAAGGTTATTGGAATTTTCAACCCTGTGATAAGAATGTGGTGAAAAGCAACAGATTTTAACTGACCTTACTCCAAAATGAACAATACAGGGTGTAGTCACACTCCTAGGGGGTTTTAATCCCCTATATCCAGATAATAAACAAGGAGTGGCCAAAGGCCAGAGTGGTACTCCTGTACCCCCACCTGCTTGACAGTTTTGAGCTTCAGCTCACTCTGGGGCAGGTTAGTCTCTTCTCCAGAAGAGATGACACAAATAATTTTTGCTTCTCCCCCAATAGACCTGGAGGGAAATTATCCCCCCAGCTTAGGGGGTATGTTTTTGATCCTCCTTTCTCTTCCTATCTGTATATGACTGTTACCTGACCTTACCTGTGAAACTAAACCCCTTTCTCTTCTAGTGACCGTCCCCGGAGATCCCAATACTCTCGTCATTGCACTTAAGACATATCATTCCATCCACCAAGCGCAGAAACTATGGAGATTTAAATCAGAGGTAAGTAACCTTTTAGGGTGAAATATCCCCCCTTTCTTACTCTATGGCTAAGTCCGAATCCCACCACCCTACCATGAAGGTAGTCACGCATAATGTACAGGGTCTAAATTCGCTGATCATACAACGAAAGACCTTCCAACATTATTATAGTCAGAAAAATGATATTATCATATTACAAGGGACCCATTTCCCTAGCCACTATAAACCCTCCTTTCTCCACGCCAAATTCCCAATCTTCTATTTGGTGGAGGACAAAACAAAAGGTGTAGCTCTAATATTCTCACATAAATGCAAATTCACTCTGCTCTCGGGGGTTTAAGAACCCAGAGGGGAGATTGATATTGGTTAAGGGATTTTTTGATGAGCAAATTTATACATTCATATCATATTATTCTCCAAACAATGGTCAGGACAAATTCTTCCAATTTATGTTCAATAAACTATGGCCCCTAGCAGACAACACAGTGATCTATGGGGGAGACTCTAATGTGGCTTTTGAGGAAGGGCTAGATAAAAATAAACGTAAAAAGGTGATCATCTTATACGAACATCGAAAAAGAGCTTAAAGATCGCTAGAATGATCTATTCTCAAGGTCTAATTGATATTTGGAGGGAAATCAACCCTACAATGTGTGACTATACCCATTACTCTCCCCCGCATAATTAGTTTGCAAGGATCAACCACATATTCATCTTAGCAAAGCAATCCCCTATGGTCACTAAATCCTTCATTAGAGACTTAGTCGCCTCTGATCATTCAGAAGTATTTGTAGTCTTCAAACATCATTTGGATTCTCAGTACTCTATTACAATAATTTCTCCACAATTCTCTCCACATAATTGGCCCAGTTCTTTAATGACCTCAGATGAGGTTCCCCACTGGAAAAGTCTCTAAATGCCACATACATTTCTGTCATACCCAAACCTGGCAATGACCCCAGCTTGGTAGGCAATTATCACCTTATATCCCTGATTAATAATGACCTAAAAATCTTAAGTAAAATCCTTGCAGACCGTATATCCTCATTCATTTGCCTTTATATTCACAAGGACCAAGTGGGCTTTATCCTGGGCATTTAAGGCCCCGACCAGATTAGAAGGGCTATCAATGTTATTTCCCTTCTCAGATCTGTATGGGATAGAGGGAAAAGGCAGGAGGTATTGGTATTATAGCTCGAACTTCAGAAGGTGTTTGATTCTTTATCTTGGCCTTATATGTTTGCCTTTCTGAAACAATGGGGCTTCGTCCTTCCTCAACACTATAGAAGCACTTTACTCATCCCCTGTAGCCCAAATTTGATTGCAAAGATTTTACTCCCAATCCATTCCCATCTTAAGAGGTACTAGGCATGGCTGCCCCCATCCCCACTGATATTCGCTATTGCGATAGAGACTTTAGCCATAGCAATCAGGGAACACCCCGATATCGAAGAGATAAAATGTGGACCACGACAACAACACGGATAACTTAAATCAATGCGCCCACTTGGAGCTGTCCTGGCTTGGAAGAATCAACTCAGTTAAGATGACACTACTCCCAAAGGTTCTTTACTTCTTTAGAGCCTTACCCATCCCTATAAAAAAAACAGCTACAATGATTACAATCAAAAATTATTAAATTAATTTGGGGAAATAAAGGTCACCATCTCTCTAAAGCAACTATTTTTAGAGCCAAGAACAAAGGCGGATTAGGGGTTCCTAACTTGCTATGGTACTACCAAGCAGCTCAATTAACTCAACTCTCGACGATTTATTCCTGTACAGCTCATTCAGACTGGATCCATATGAAAAGACAAACAACCCTTAACCATACCCTTGATTACCTAATGTGGGGCCTCTCACACTCCTTCACCCTTTGGTAAACACTTAGAATTCACTCACAAATAGTTTCCCTTATCAAACCACTATAGCACATCTTTCACAATCCACTTTTTCCTCCAGGACTAGATTTTCGAGCATTCAAATGGTGGCTTGATAAAGGGCTCTATAGAATTGGTAATTACTGTCTCCCAGCTAGTCCTATAACTAAAACATACTGTGTCAGTAAATTAGATATGCCCAACACAGAAAACTTTAGATTTTCACAAATTTCTAACTTCCTACATACAATTTGAGTTTCCAAACCTGATCCCCCAATCTTTCCTGACTACGAATTATGGTGCGGACAGGCTATGGACCAGAAAGGGGGAATCTCAGTGATATACAGGTCACTCTTAGCAATGCAGCTAAAAACTACATACATGTTGGCTTGGGAAGGGGACCTATCAAGCGAATGGAGTCTGAAGGTTTGGCATAAAACATGCTTTTGATCATTCAAAGGAATTTTCAATATCTCCCTAAAAGAAGCAAACTTAAAAATTATAACCAGATGATACATGGTTCTGTCTAAAATTGCTCAGATATACCCGTCCTCCTCTCCCATTTGCTTCAGGGGTTACAATCTCACTGGCAACATGGTTCATGTCTGGTGGGAATGCCTAAATTCAGGAACTTTTGGAAAAAAATCTTCAAAATGCTCCTTAAAGTAACTGGATATCCAATCCAACAATCGCCTCACCTTGCCCCTTTAAACTTCTCAGCTGTGTCTGTTCTCAAAAGCACTCAATGCCTTATCTTTTTCATCCTTACGGGAGCCAAATTAACTATAGCCAAGGCCTGGAAATCCCCATCAGTTTCCTTCACCATGACAAAAAGAACAATTTCATGGATAATGACCCAAGAGAAGATGGTCAGTATCCTACTCGACAAGAGGAAAAAATTTGAAGCTATATGGGAGCCCTGGGCAACCTACATCCATACCCCTCTGCTATCTTCTGGGTAAATATAAGGTATAGTTACCAGTTATTCCTTCTACAGATTCCCCAGGGGCGGTCACAAATCTTCACTACCCCCTCCCTTCCCTTCTTCCCCTACCATCTTATTATAGATACCGTTTTTTCTTTATAGCAGTCCACCTTTTACAACGAATGACAACCATTACTTCACTACTTTTGATTCCCCCGGGGACACTACAGGTTGTAACTTGAGAAGTCATCTGTTCGGTTGTCTTATAGAAGAACTGATCTCATAATATTATAAATAATATATACTCTACTGACTAACTATACAACCCTTCTTGATCTCGTGTTAAGTCATGTTCATTATATAATAGGTATATATATGTCTAGAGACTTGAATAAGTTCTTAGTCAGCTTAAATTCTTCCATTATTACTTTCTATTAAGCACTAGTACTCAACTACATATATACATGTTCTTTAATAAAAATCTTTGTCCTATTGGGGAAAAATAATGTGATTTTGTCATCTTTATATATATATAATGAGCATACTTGTAATTGCTTATTTTTGAAAAAATCTATAAAAAGTTTGAAAAAAATATATATATATTTTGCATTACTGAGGCTTGCTTTCTGTAGTCTATCAACAGATATGCTTTGATCATATTCATGTAGCTAATGGAAAGTAACTGATATAAAATATTTAGTATGAAATCAAACTACGGTGGATAAAACTTCTAATCATTCTTGGTTAAGTTATGTTACCTACTAACAATCCCTTTTGATTGTATTTAAAACAAAACAGCCATAGTGCGTAATCTAAATTAAAAAAATACATTGCAAACTTTAGAGGGAAACAATTCTGTTTAAACTAGTTTCAGAAAAAAAATGGGAACTTATTGCAAATACTAAATATAGAGTAATTTATATTTATGTACTAATCTAAATATATTTGATTCCTTACATATATTCATACAGGTAGAAAGCATGCATTCTTTAAACATTTGTTATTTTCTACGATTTATGTTTACATTTTTATTTTATTTTTTTATTCATTAAAGCATTACTGCACAGATCAACTGAGTTGCGCACATGCTATTTTATAGATTTTTTTTCTGTATTTCAGGTGCAAAAATCAATTCACAAATATTTTTTGCACATGTTCTCACGCCTTACAATAGTACTTTCTTCAGGCAAACAATAACTGTGACTTTCACTGAGGTGTTTTATGAAAAGGACAGAAAAAGGAACCTTTTGACATTGGGGAAAAAAAGGCTCTGTGGGATAAATAACAATTTATAAGATGATAAGCCTTGCGATGGTTAAACACCCATTTTCTACAAAAGTTAATTCCACGTTGTTGCAATATTTATGTTTGTGAATTGAACAGTTTTAGGAAAATATGGTCATGAATTGAAATCTAAAGTCTACAGAGATAGAATAGCTTTAGTGAATTTGTTCAAAACACTGTAGCAAGATGGTGGTGGTTGCTATGTTATGTCACATAACATGACCGGTTCTCATGTATTTAAATTGCATTAATTAATATTAATAATGTTGTCATTTATAATTGTTGGCTTGACAAAGGTTGAACTTTGAGGGTATAGCATGCAGTGCATTTTATAACAGACAGAGAAAAATTGAAGGCGGCCCTCTTAGTCAACATGAAGCTAACCAGCATGACACATTGGAAGTTTCAATATTTCAACAGATGGGACAGGTGGCAATTCTAAATAGAGCATATGCATACATATATGTGCAAGTATCATCTTTAACCACTACAATACAGGGCACTTTCGCCCCCTTCCTTCCCGGACCAATTTTCAGCTTTCAGCGCTCTCACACTTTCAATGACAATTGCGCGGTGATGCAATGCTGTACCCAAATGACATTTTTGTCATTTTGTTCGCGCAAATAGAGCTTTAGTTTGGTGGTATTTATTCACGACTCCGTTTTTTATTTTTTGCCATATAAGCGAAAAAATAGCGGAAATTTTGAAAAAAAACTATATTTTCTCCTTTCTTTTTTACACGAAATCCAATAAAATCTAATTTTGTCATAAATTTAAGCCAAAATGTATTCTGCTACATGTTTTTAGTAAAAAAAATTCCGCTAAGTGTATAATAATTGGTTTGCGTGATCACGGATATATGTACGCAAATGATCATGTACAGATGTGTGCAGGTGATCACGGACATATGTGTGCAGATAATCATTGGCACATGTGATTTTACTGGGACATATGTGGGGGACATGTGTTTTTATTATTTGGAGACATGTGTTTTTATTTGGGGACATGTGTTTTTATTTGGGGACATGTGTGTTTTGGGGACATGTATGTTTTGGGGACATGTGTGAGGACATGTGTGGGGACATGTGTGTTTTACTGTGTTGGTGACACTAGACTGGTGATCAGTGAGTAAAAAAACAGCTAATACTCACTGATCACCAGCCGGCTGCAGCGATCAGCTCTCCTCTCCTCAGCGACGACTTCCGTGTGAGGAGAGGAGAGCCGATTGTCTAGCAACCGGCTGTTTGCTTACATCACATGACGGCTGTGATTGGATACGGCCGTCATGTGATCAGGAGGGTCAATCACAGAGCCCTCCTGCCGATCCGAGATGTGCTGTGTCCGGGTGACACGAGCGCATCAGGATCGTGCCGCTGCGCGGGCACGCGCGTGCACGCGCGTGCGTGCGATCCCCCTACTTCTGATGGACGTTCAAGAACGTCCGATCAGAAGTAGGCGGCTCCAACCTGGCCGTATATATACAGTGGCCGGGTGGGAAGTAGTTAATGGCCAGGTTCACCTTTAGGAAAAAAATAAATGATTGTGCAAATTTGTACAGAAAAAATGTGAGTCTGAAAAGTATTGTTTGTGGGTACAGTGTGAGCCTCCTTCACACTCTAGATCCAGATTTCTGCCAGTACCTTTATACAGGCTTTATACAGGCTTTCAAGTGTTACTAAACCCAGTACATGCTTGTTATACTCACTGTAGAACCTAGGGGGGTTAATCCACTGCATTGCGTAAAAAGGCGTTTAATTCCGTCTCTTCAGATCCTCCCCCTCTTCCAGAGTCCCCAAACCATCTCTGGACAGTGCAAATTTTTTTTAAAAACTGCAGTTTTTTCGGGAGCACTGATTTTAATGATGATTAAAGTGAAAAAAAAGTTAAATATTCCTTTAAATATCATGCCTGGGGGGTGTCACAAAATGACATTTAACAGAAAAAAAGTCATTTAAAACTGCTTGCGGTTTTAATGTAATGTCTGGTTCCGGCAATACGGATGAAAATCATTGAGAAAAATGGCATGGGTAGCCCCCCTGCTCATTACCAGCCCCTTTAGGTCTTGAATGGATATTAAGGGGAACCCCGTACCCAAATTAAAACAAGGAAAGGCGTGGGGCCCCCAGGCCTATATACTCAGAACAGCAGTGTACAGGCGGTGCAAATAAGACAGGGACTGTGTAGGTTTGTTGTGTTAAGTAGAATCTGTTTGTAACTGGTACATTTTTAAAGTGTAGCTCCAGTCAAAAAATGTATTTCTAAGCTTTTTGGAAAACATAGGGAAGGGTTATCACCCCTGTATAATTTTTTGGGCTGTCCGTCTTTTTTCATCTCACTTCCTGTTGTCTCCTTCCGTTTGCAAGTAGGAGACATTTGTAAGTTGGATGTTTGAAAGACGGGGCCTGCCCTATATGCTCTGCAGAAATTTGGCCCTAAGGTATTGGTGTTGCCACAAGTTAACACTGTAAGCCCTCAAAGTGACTCTTGGTGGGCGCTGGAGCACCCTGCTGTAAACCATTACATCAAGAATTGTTATTACATGCCATTGTTGAACAGTGGAAGAAAAATTGGGCCTTTGGTGGTGGTGGTGCTGGTGCCACAACACTGTAAGTCCTCACAGTTACTCTCGGTGGGTGCTGGAATGGGCCCTGCTTTGAAATATTATATCAAGAATTGTAATTACATGCACCTGTTAAACAAACAGGGGCTGACAAATTGGGCCTTAGGCACTGTTGCCACAACACTGCAACCTCTCCCAGATACTCTAATTGGAGTGCAGGAAAAATTGGGCCTTAGGCGCTGGTGCCACGACACTGCAACCTCTCCCGGGTACTCTAGTTGGAGTGCAGGAATGAGCCCTGCTGCAAAGCATTGCATAACAAATTGTAATTACATGCCCGTGTTAAACAGGGGCTGAAAAATATGGCCTTAGGTGCTGGTGCCACGAAACTGCAACCTCTCCCAGATACTCAAGTTGGAGTGCAGGAATGAGCCCTGCTGCAAAGCATTGCATAAAAAAAATTAATTACATGCCCCTGTTAAACAGGGGCTGAAAAATTGGGCCTTAGCCACTGATGGCGGCACCCAGAACCAAAAATGTTCATCCAAGCTATCAGCAGGATCATTGAGGAGGGAGAGGCTAGCCAGTCAACATAACAAGACAGTCACTCAGTATCAGCATAGGCAGTCTTGAAGGGATGGGACATTTCAAAATAAATTATTTGGTTTCATCAGCTTCAGGTGCTTGGTAGCTGGTGGTGATCCAAGACTGATTCATCTTTATGAAGGTCAGTCGATCAACCGAGTCGGTGGACAGGTGCACCCTGTGATCGCTGACAAAGCCTCCAGCAGCACTCAATGTGCGGCCAGTGATCCATCCTCAAGACCTAGTAAGCCAGAAGATTTTAGGTGGAAAAGGTGTCCAAGTCTGACCTTGCCACTAGGTATTCCTGCACCATGTAAATCAGACGCTGGCAATGGTTGCTGGAACTGATCATACCTCAGGGCTGCGGACTAAAAAAATTGTCTGAACGCATCGGTCAGACGCCCACCTTCTCCACCGCTCCTTCTGCTACTGACCGAAGCCTCAGCAACTCGTTGTCCAGGACCAGGAGTTTGTAACCTCCCAGTCTCTGGGAACATGTTGCACAGACCTTTCTGCAAGGCCTCCCGGAGATGTCTCATCCTCTGTTCCCTCTGCGATGGCAAGATAAGGTCCGCAACCTTACCCTTGCACTGTGGATCAAGGAGAGTGGCCAGCCAGTAATGGTCCCTCTCCTTGATCTGAAGAATACGAGGATCCTTCCGCAGGATTTGCAGGATCAGGGAGGCCATGCAGCGTAGGTTAGCTGAGGCATTCGGTCCGGAGTCCTCTGGGTCACTAAGGACGACATGATCCGCAGCCACCTCCTCCCAGCCACGTACAAGTTCACCGGTTTCTTGGGACTGTAAATCATCCCTAAAAGACTGCTGCTGCTGATGCTGAGTGCCAGGCTCCACCTCCATGCTGACACAATCCTCCTCCTCCTCCTCTTCCTGTGTGATGTGTGGGACAGAAGGAACACTGTCTGGATAAATGGGACATTGAGAGGCAAGGAAGTCCTCCTCTTCCTGCCTCTGTTCTGCCTCAAGTGCCCTGTCCATTATTTCACACAGCGTATGCTCCAACAGGTTGACAAGAGGTACAGTGTCACTGATGCATGCACTGTCACTGCTCACCATCCTTGTGGCCTCCTCAAATGGTGACAGGACAGTACATGAATACCTGATCATGCCCCACTGGCATGGTGAAAAATAACCAAGCTCCCCTGACCCTGTCCTGGTGCCGTAGTCGCACTCGTACTCATAGTCGTACTCATTGATGGCACTCTGCTGAATGTGCAGTCGCTGCAGCATGGCCAACGTTGAGTTCCACCTGGTGGGCATGTCACATATAAGGTGGTTCTTGGGCAGGTTCAACTCCTTTTGCAGCTCAGCCAGCCGTGCACTGGCATTATATGATCGGCGGAAATGCACACAGACTTTCCTGGCCTGCCTCAGGACATCGTGTAAGCCTGGGTACCTGCCTAAGAACCGCTGCACCACCAGGTTAAGGACGTGAGCCACACAGGGCACATGGGTCAGTTGTCCCTGTTGCAGGCCCAGAGGAGGTTGGTGCCATTGTCACAAACCACCATTCCTGGCTTAAGCTGGCGTGGCATCAACCACCTCTCGACCTGCCCCTGCAGAGCTGACAGAACCTCTGCCCCAGTGTGGCTCCTGTCCCCCAAACACACCAGTGCAAGCATGGCATCTTTTTGCCTGCGTACTTGCATAGCCCCTTGAACGCCTACGAAGCACCGTTGGTTCCGAGGACAAAGCACAGGAAGAGGCCATGGAGGAAGAAGAAGTGGAGGGGGTTGAGGAGAGAGGTGTGTCCCAACCAGTAGTAGTATTTTGGAGGCGTGGTGGCAGAACAACCTCCAAAACTACTGCACCTTGTCCTGTATCCTTCCCAGCTGCCAAAAGAGTGACCCAATGGGTCGTGAAAGATAGGTAACGTCCCTGTCCATGCCTGCTGGACCATGAGTCAGCGGTAATATGCACCTTACTGCTGACCGCCCTGTCCAGCGAGGCATGGACATTTCCTTCCACATGCCGGTAGAGAGCCGGAATCGCCTTCCATGAGAAAAAGTGGCGTTTTGGAACATGCCACTGAGGAACAGCACATTCAACCGCTGGGCATGTGGATGGCTGGGAGTGAACTTCTTTCGACGGTCCAGCAGCTGGGGTAGGGAAATTTGCCTGGTACAATCGGACGTCGGTGTACTGCTAGCAGAGTGCCCACAAGTACTTGGCTGTGACACACCTAATCCTACACCTTCATTCCTCTCAGTGCAGCTTTCAGAGAGGACTGAAGTTATAGGGGGGTTGGAGATCCCAGCTGATGAGGAGCAAGGAGAGGTCCGCTTTGTTCTTTGGTGTGGGTCTTTAAGGTACGCTTGCCAACGAACTGCATGGCAGGTCAACACATGTCTGGTCAAGCATGTGGTGCCCAAGCGGCTGATGTTTTGGCCACGCGAGATACGCTTGAGACATATGTTGCAAATAGCAGCGGTGCGATCTGCTGCACTCGTCCCACAAACGGCCCACACCAAAGAACTTTTGGAATAATGCGCAAAGGCAGAGCCCTGCACAGGCATGGGTCTGCGGTGTGATTCAGTCAGTGTTCTGCCCTTAAGCTGGCCCCCGGAGGGCATCCTACCTCGTTGGAGATGTGCCTCCTCCTCCTCCTCCTCTCTCCTAGCAGGCACCCACATGGAGTCAGTGACCTCATCATCCCCTCCCTCTTCACCACTGGAGCAAACCTGGCAGTATGCTGCAGCTGGTGGAACATGACTGCCAGATTGCTGTCCTTGAGCATCCCCTCTCTCTGCGCTCATGCTACTGCCTTCCTCTAGCTGGGTATCATATTCAGAGCCTTCAAAACGCTGGGCATCCTCCTGGAGCATGTACCCAACACTGCACAACAGAACTACAGAACAACACCAGCAATAAGGGGTAGCTTCAGGTGTATACTGTGCAGGAGGCACCTACACCCACTGAAAATGCTGCAGATGCCTGTGTTGCACAACAGAACTACAGAACAACACCAGCAATGAGGGGTAGCTTCAGGTGTATACTGTGCATGAGGCACACTACACCCACTGAAAATGCTGCAGATGCCTGTGTTGCACAACAGAACTACAGAACAACACCAGCAATGAGGGATAGCTTCAGGTGTATACTGTGCATGAGGCACACTACACCCACTGAAAATGCTGCAGATGCCTGTGTTGCACAACAGAACTACAGAACAACATCAGCAATGAGGGGTAGCTTCAGGTGTATACTGTGCAGGAGGCACACTACACCCACTGAAAATGCTGCAGATGCCTGTGTTGCACAACAGAACTACAGAACAACACCAGCAATGAGGGGTAGCTTCAGGTGTATACTGTGCAGGAGGCACACTACACCCACTGTAACAGCGCTGGGTTAAGAAGCAAAGCAAAGCTGACACTGTCCCTGCCTATCCTGCTCTCTCCCTGCATGCCAACACACTACACAAGGCCGCCGCGCTGGCGGCCTTGTATAGTGTGGGGTATGTACTAAACCCCCCTGAGCTATAATTGGCAACAGGCATCCTGCCTGTGGCCAATTATTGCTCTCCTCGCTGCCTGCGCTGTGATTGGCCAAGCATGCCGGGTCACAGTGCATGCTTGGACAATGATCAGCCAGAAATTCACTGCGATGGCACAGTGCATTGTGGGCTGTTCGTGTCACACAAATTTGGCACGGACGGCCCACAAATTTCAGGGTTCGCTCAACAGGCGAATGGCCGATGTTCGATTCGAACATGAGTTTGAATCGAAAACCGAGCTCATCCCTACTTCTCAACAGTCAAGTGCCTTTTTGTAATGCATACCAGTTCCTAAGACCTTCAACGTATCTCTTATGTATCACCTTAGCAGACTCAACAGCACTATTAAAGATTTGAAAATACAGATTTTTTTTCTAAAATAAGTAGCCAAACACTTATCTCCATTTACAACTCCCCCCCCCCCCCCCCCGAGTTACTTTCTTCCTACACAGGGCAGTGACACAAGCTGTCATTGATGTACAGGCTGTAACTAACTTCACCTTCTCTGCTACATGGGAAACAACATATTAGTGCCCAATAAGAAAATAATGTCGCTTCTTGGGACAGACTGGAGACCATTTTCATTAACTGACTTTGCACTAGTTGTTTATAAATGGATTAAAACATATTTGGGGCTTGCTTCTGTATATATGATGTAAAGTTGTTGTTTTTTTAGCTCTCGTAGTAGATGCTTTTGCCAGTGATTCAAACCAGTCAGGAACTATATTTTAGGGCATTTGAGAGAAGTTTCACATTACCCATAAATCAAAACATCTTTACATTCCATTACAAACGCATAGTGATAAGAAAGTTGAAACAAATATTAGTCCATGGAAAGAGTGAGCACATTGTGTACTTAACTAAGGCATCAAGGTCTAGGTATAAATCTTGACTGGTTGCCGTTAGGTTGGAGAAGAAGATTGAGCTGATCAACTACGTCCCCAGTACTCTCCGACACCCCCATGGGGATCATACTGTGTCAGAGGGGGCCGGAGCTGATTCCCACCAATAATGCGCATTATCTCAACCAGCAAGGATAAGGCAACCATGCGCGGTCGTCAGGCAGCAGATCAAACACTGCGTGGTCCACCACCTGAGAACCTTCTATATTCATCTAAGCTTATCAGGAACACCTGTGTCTCGATATTGTCCCTGAAAAACTCTGACCGGAAATATTTCCATAATGGAATATTATAATTCAAAAGAAAATAGAAAAGAAGAGAAACATAGAGAGAGGAAAAGAGAAGGGGGTAGAGTAAGAGAGGGGAAGGAGCACCATTACCCGTCCGCATGACGAGTAATGTTCATGACAAGTAGGGAAAGTTGGATAGTCCCATTAGTCTGGCCCACGGTTCCCAGGTGGCTTCAAATTTTTCTGATGAGTCCTGTAACAGACTGGTTAGTTTTTCTTGAGACATTACCCACGAAATTTTCCTTTTAGCCATTGAGAGAGGTACGGTCTGTGTTTTCCAGGCCCTAGCAATCGTGAGCTTGGCTCCTAAAAGCACGAACTGAACCAATCTATTAGAGGGTTTAGAAATGTGTGGGATGGGTTCATGAAGAAGGGCCACCAAGGGGGACCTGGGAACTGAAGAACCCACCAATTTATCTATCATATTGAAGATTTTTTTCCAGAATGATCGAATCTTCGGGCATTCCCACCATATATGTGACATTGTACCTAAAAGCTGGCATCCTCTGAAGCAAAGGGGGCTGGAAGCCGGATACATTGAGGCTATTCTGAAAGGTGTGTAGTACCATCTGGTCATCACTTTTAGACCAGCTTCCATCAATGTGGTATTAAGAATTCCCCGGAATGATTTAGCGCATGCAGAATGCCATTTCTCTTTGGTCCAGAGGAAATTAAAGTCTGTTTCCCAGGCGACCATAAAGGACATCTTGGAGACAGGGGCAGTAAGTGATGTGTAGACCGTGGAGATCCCCCCCCTCTGGTCCATGGCCTGACCGCACCATATTTCGTAATCCGTGAATGCTGGCGTGTTAGAATTGTTTTTACATAGGGATTGCAAAAAGTGATGAATTTGATAGAACCGAAATAGTTCAGAGTTGGGGAGATCAAGTTTTTTAATGCAGTGTTTAAGAGTAAGCGGTCCAGCAGCTGTGAAGAAGTGACCTATTCTATATAGACCTTTATCGACCCACCATTTAAAGGCCAGAACGTTTCTACCTGGGGGGAATTGTGGGTTGTTAAATATGTGGGTCAAGGGTTTATATGCAGAGACAAGAGAAGGCGAAGAACGTAAGGAGTCCCATAGGGCGAAGGAGTGAGACAGTGTAGGGGAGAGAATCGGGGGCCTATTCTTTTGAGGGGTCCACAATAAGAAGTCTAGAGTAAAGTGGGGAACAGCGTGTTTTTCAATTTGGATCCAATCAGGTTTCTCGAATTTGGAATAAACCATTGATATTTGGGCCAGCCTGGCTGCTTGATAATATCTATATAAATGAGGAAGACCCAAGCCCCCTCTTTTCCTATGCGCATAAAGGATTCCCTGGGCCAATCTGTACCCTGCCTTGCCCCAAACAAACTTCAGAAGCTTACTTTGGAAGGTTTTGATGTGGTCTTTCCTAATGGGAATGGGAAGGGATCGAAATAGATACAGTAATCTAGGAAGTAATGTCATCTTGATGGCATTTATCTTTCCTAGCCATGAGATGGTATGTTGTGTCCAGTTGCGCAGGTCTGTTTCTAATTTACGATACATGGGAGGATAGTTGTGACTGTATAGACTTTCAATCTTAGCTGTGAGTAAGGATGGGCCCGGTGCTCGATGCGAACCCACGTTCGCATCGAGCACCGGGCGTTCGCTCGCTCGGCGAGCCCAGAACTATTTTGGCCGCTCGCATCACGTTCGTGTGATGCGAGCGGCCCCGCAATGCATTGCGGCCGGCGCGGCCGACGCAGTGCATTGCTGGCTGATGATTGGCCAAGCATGCACTGTGACCCCGCATGCTTGGCCAATCACAGCCCCGGAAACTCGAAGAGCCATAATTGGCTACAGGCAGGACGCCTGTAGCCAATTACAGCTCAGGGGCTGTAGTACACGCCCCCCCCTATAAAACGCCGCCACGCCGTCTGCGCCGGTCACATGCTGTTCCGGCGCAGATTGAGCAGGCTGTTTCTGTGACACTCTGCTCGATTTAGTTAGGTAGAGAGAGAGATTCACTTGCAGAGATTGAGTTAGATAGATTCAGTTACAAAGATTGATTGACAAAGAGGGGCTTGTAGTGTGCTCGTGGCAGGCAGGCAGAGCTCCTATATTTTGTTACCAGAAGCACCTATAGGACTTGTAGTGTGTTCGTGGCAGGCAGGCAGAGCTCCTATATTTTGTTACCAGAAGCACCTATAGGACTTGTAGTGTGTTAGTGACAGGCAGGCAGAGCTCCTATATTTTGTTACCAGAAGCACCTATAGGACTTGTAGTGTGTTAGTGACAGGCAGGCAGAGCTCCTATATTTTGTTACCAGAAGCACCTATAGGACTTGTAGTGTGTTAGTGGCAGGCAGGCAGAGCTCCTATATTTTGTTACCAGAAGCACCTATAGGACTTGTAGTGTGTTAGTGACAGGCAGGCAGAGCTCCTATATTTTGTTACCAGAAGCACCTATAGGACTTGTAGTGTGTTAGTGGCAGGCAGGCAGAGCTCCTATATTTTGTTACCAGAAGCACCTATAGGACTTGTAGTGTGTTAGTGACAGGCAGGCAGAGCTCCTATATTTTGTTACCAGAAGCACCTATAGGACTTGTAGTGTGTTAGTGGCAGGCAGGCAGAGCTCCTATATTTTGTTACCAGAAGCACCTATAGGACTTGTAGTGTGTTCGTGGCAGGCAGGCAGAGCTCCTATATTTTGTTCACAGAGGCACCTATAGGACTTGAAGTGTGTTAGTCCCATTACACACACAGAGCTATATTTTGTTCCCAGAAGCACCTATAGGACTTGAAGTGTGTTAGTCCCATCACACACACAGAGCTATATTTTCTTCCCAGAAGCACCTATAGGACTTGAAGTGTGTTAGTCCCATTACACACACAGAGCTATATTTTCTTCCCAGAAGCACCTATAGGACTTGAAGTGTGTTAGTCCCATTACACACACAGAGCTATATTTTCTTCCCAGAAGCACCTATAGGACTTGAAGTGTGTTAGTCCCATTACACACACAGAGCTATATTTTTCTTCCCAGAAGCACCTATAGGACTTGAAGTGTGTTAGTCCCATTACACACACAGAGCTATATTTTCTTCCCAGAAGCACCTATAGGACTTGAAGTGTGTTAGTCCCATCACACACACAGAGCAATATTTTCTTCCCAGAAGCACCTATAGGACTTGAAGTGTGTTAGTCCCATCACACACACAGAGCTATATTTTCTTCCCAGAAGCACCTATAGGACTTGAAGTGTGTTAGTCCCATCACACACACAGAGCTATATTTTCTTCCCAGAAGCACCTATAGGACTTGAAGTGTGTTAGTCCCATTACACACAAAGAGCTATACTTTGTTCCCAGAAGCACCTATAGGACTTGAAGTGTGTTAGTCCCATCACACACACAGAGCTATATTTTCTTCCCAGAAGCACCTATAGGACTTGAAGTGTGTTAGTCCCATCACACACACAGAGCTATATTTTCTTCCCAGAAGCACCTATAGGACTTGAAGTGTGTTAGTCCCATTACACACAAAGAGCTATACTTTGTTCCCAGAAGCACCTATAGGACTTGAAGTGTGTTAGTCCCATTACACACACAGAGCTATATTTTCTTCCCAGAAGCACCTATAGGACTTGTAGTGTGTTAGTGGCAGGCAGGCAGAGCTCCTATATTTTGTTACCAGAAGCACCTATAGGACTTGTAGTGTGTTCGTGGCAGGCAGGCAGAGCTCCTATATTTTGTTCCCAGAGGCACCTATAGGACTTGAAGTGTGTTAGTCCCATTACACACACAGAGCTATATTTTCTTCCCAGAAGCACCTATAGGACTTGAAGTGTGTTAGTCCCATTACACACACAGAGCTATATTTTCTTCCCAGAAGCACCTATAGGACTTGAAGTGTGTTAGTCCCATTACACACACAGAGCTATATTTTCTTCCCAGAAGCACCTATAGGACTTGAAGTGTGTTAGTCCCATTACACACACAGAGCTATATTTTCTTCCCAGAAGCACCTATAGGACTTGAAGTGTGTTAGTCCCATCACACACACAGAGCTATATTTTCTTCCCAGAAGCACCTATAGGACTTGAAGTGTGTTAGTCCCATTACACACACAGAGCTATATTTTCTTCCCAGAAGCACCTATAGGACTTGAAGTGTGTTAGTCCCATTACACACACAGAGCTATATTTTCTTCCCAGAAGCACCTATAGGACTTGAAGTGTGTTAGTCCCATTACACACACAGAGCTATATTTTCTTCCCAGAAGCACCTATAGGACTTGAAGTGTGTTAGTCCCATTACACACACAGAGCTATATTTTCTTCCCAGAAGCACCTATAGGACTTGAAGTGTGTTAGTCCCATTACACACACAGAGCTATATTTTCTTCCCAGAAGCACCTATAGGACTTGAAGTGTGTTAGTCCCATTACACACACAGAGCTATATTTTCTTCCCAGAAGCACCTATAGGACTTGAAGTGTGTTAGTCCCATTACACACACAGAGCTATATTTTCTTCCCAGAAGCACCTATAGGACTTGAAGTGTGTTAGTCCCATTACACACACAGAGCTATATTTTCTTCCCAGAAGCACCTATAGGACTTGAAGTGTGTTAGTCCCATTACACACACAGAGCTATATTTTCTTCCCAGAAGCACCTATAGGACTTGAAGTGTGTTAGTCCCATTACACACACAGAGCTATATTTTCTTCCCAGAAGCACCTATAGGACTTGAAGTGTGTTAGTCCCATTACACACACAGAGCTATATTTTCTTCCCAGAAGCACCTATAGGACTTGAAGTGTGTTAGTCCCATCACACAGAGCTCCTCTATTTTCTTTGCATAAGCACCCACAGGACTTCTAGTGTGTTAGTGGCATCACACAGAGCTCCTATATATTCTTCTCAGCAGCACCCACAGGACTTCTAGTGTGTTAGTGGCATCACACAGAGCTCCTCTATTTTCTTTGCAGAAGCACCCACAGGACTTCTAGTGTGTTAGTGGCATCACACAGAGCTCCTCTATTTTCTTTGCAGAAGCACCCACAGGACTTCTAGTGTGTTAGTGGCATCACACAGAGCTCCTCTATTTTCTTTGCAGAAGCACCCATAGGACTTCTAGTGTGTTAGTGGCATCACACAGAGCTCCTATATATTCTTCTCAGCAGCACCCACAGGACTTCTAGTGTGTTAGTGGCATCACACAGAGCTCCTATATTTTCTTTGCAGAAGCACCTATAGGACTTCTAGTGTGTTAGTGGCATCACACAGAGCTCCTATATTTTCTTTGCAGAAGCACCCATAGGACTTCAAGTGTGTTAGTGGCATCACACAGAGCTCCTATATTTTCTTCTCAGCAGCACCCACAGGACTTCTAGTGTGTTAGTGGCATCACACAGAGCTCCTATTTTTTCTTTGCAGAAGCACCCATAGGACTTCTAGTGTGTTTAGTGGCATCACACAGAGCTCCTATATTTTCTTCTCAGCAGCACCCACAGGACTTCTAGTGTGTTAGTGGCATCACACAGAGCTCCTATTTTTTCTTTGCAGAAGCACCCATAGGACTTCTAGTGTGTTAGTGGCATCACACAGAGCTCCTATATTTTCTTCTCAGCAGCACCCACAGGACTTCTAGTGTGTTAGTGGCATCACATAGAGCTCCTATTTTTTCTTTGCAGAAGCACCCATAGGACTTCTAGTGTGTTAGTGGCATCACACAGAGCTCCTCTATTTTCTTTGCAGAAGCACCCATAGGACTTCAAGTGTGTTAGTGGCATCACACAGAGCTCCTATATTTTCTTCTCAGCAGCACCCACAGGACTTCTAGTGTGTTAGTGGCATCACACAGAGCTCCTATTTTTTCTTTGCAGAAGCACCCATAGGACTTCTAGTGTGTTAGTGGCATCACACAGAGCTCCTATATTTTCTTCTCAGCAGCACCCACAGGACTTCTAGTGTGTTAGTGGCATCACACAGAGCTCCTATATTTTCTTCTCAGCAGCACCCACAGGACTTCTAGTGTGTTAGTGGCATCACACAGAGCTCCTATTTTTTCTTTGCAGAAGCACCCATAGGACTTCTAGTGTGTTAGTGGCATCACACAGAGCTCCTATATTTTCTTCTCAGCAGCACCCACAGGACTTCTAGTGTGTTAGTGGCATCACACAGAGCTCCTCTATTTTCTTTGCAGAAGCACCCACAGGACTTCTAGTGTGTTAGTGGCATCACACAGAGCTCCTCTATTTTCTTTGCAGAAGCACCCATAGGACTTCAAGTGTGTTAGTGGCATCACACAGAGCTCCTATATTTTCTTCTCAGCAGCACCCACAGGACTTCTAGTGTGTTAGTGGCATCACACAGAGCTCCTCTATTTTCTTTGCAGAAGCACCCATAGGACTTCAAGTGTGTTAGTGGCATCACACAGAGCTCCTATATTTTCTTCTCAGCAGCACCCACAGGACTTCTAGTGTGTTAGTGGCATCACACAGAGCTCCTATTTTTTCTTTGCAGAAGCACCCATAGGACTTCTAGTGTGTTAGTGGCATCACACAGAGCTCCTATATTTTCTTCTCAGCAGCACCCACAGGACTTCTAGTGTGTTAGTGGCATCACACAGAGCTCCTCTATTTTCTTTGCAGAAGCACCCATAGGACTTCAAGTGTGTTAGTGGCATCACACAGAGCTCCTATATTTTCTTCTCAGCAGCACCCACAGGACTTCTAGTGTGTTAGTGGCATCACACAGAGCTCCTATTTTTTCTTTGCAGAAGCACCCATAGGACTTCTAGTGTGTTAGTGGCATCACACAGAGCTCCTATATTTTCTTCTCAGCAGCACCCACAGGACTTCTAGTGTGTTAGTGGCATCACACAGAGCTCCTCTATTTTCTTTGCAGAAGCACCCACAGGACTTCTAGTGTGTTAGTGGCATCACACAGAGCTCCTCTATTTTCTTTGCAGAAGCACCTATAGGACTTCTAGTGTGTTAGTGGCATCACACAGAGCTCCTATATTTTCTTCTCAGCAGCACCCACAGGACTACCGACTACAATGGCTGGAAGACCGCCAAGGGGAGGCAGAGCGTGCAGAGCCAAGAACACAGGGCAGGCAGGCTCTGTTTCTAGTGGACGTGGCCGTGGACGTGGACGTGGTCGTGCATCGTCATCAGCACGTGGCCATGGGACACGCGCGTCTTTGTTTTCGGCAGCTGGACATGTGGAGCCGCATCATGCTGAAGGCTTGGTAGAATGGATGACCAAGCCCTCCTCATCCTCCTCATCCTCTCTCACCCAGGCTCAGGGTACTGACAGAGCATCATCAGCCACCCCTTCCCTAGACCCACCATGTCCTCCTGAGGAGTCCCCCGAACTCTTTGAGCACAGTGTTGGGTACATGCTCCAGGAGGATGCCCAACGATTCGAAGGCTCGGATGACGATACCCAGCTTGAGGAATCTGGCAGTACAGTTCCACCAGCTGCAGCTTACTGCCAGGTTTGCTCTAGTGGTGAAGAGGGAGGGGATGATGAGGTCACTGACTCCACGTGGGTGCCTCAAGGGAGAGAGGATGAGGAGGAGGACGAGGAGGAGGAGGATGCGGCGTCACATGTCCAACGAGGCAGGATGCCCCCTGGAGGCCAGGTAGAGGCCAGCACAGCAACTGTACAACACCGCAGAGCTCCGCCTGTGCAGGGCGCTGCCTCTGCACGTTATCAGAAAAGTTCTTTGGTGTGGGCCTTTTTTGAGACGAGTGCAGCAGATCGCACCACTGCTATTTGCAATATTTGTCTCAAGCGTATCTCGCGTGGCCAAAACATCAGCCGCTTGGGCACGACAAGCATGACCAGACATATGGCGACCTGCCATGCAGCTCGTTGGCAGGCACACATAAAAGACCCACACCAAAGAACTAAGCGGACCTCTACTTGCTCCTCCTCAGCTGGGATCTCCATCCCCACTACACCTTCAGTCCTCTCTGAAAGCTGCTCTGAGAGGACTGAAGGTGTAGAATTCGGTGTGTCACAACCAAGTACTTGCAGTACACCGACGTCCGAATGCAGCAGGCAAATTTCCCTGCCCCAGCTGCTGGACCGTAGAAAGAAGTACACTCCCAGCCATCCACATGCCCAGCGGTTGAATGCTAGCCTTGCTAAATTGCTAGCACTTCAACTGCTGCCTTTTCAGTTGGTAGACTCGGCCCCCTTCCGTGAGTTTGTTCAATGTGCGGTTCCTCAGTGGCAGGTTCCCAAACGCCACTTTTTCTCGCGGAAGGCGATTCCGTCTCTCTACCGGCATGTGGAGGGCAATGTCCATGCCTCGCTGGACAGGGCGGTCAGCGGTAAGGTGCATATTACCGCTGACTCATGGTCCAGCAGGCATGGACAGGGACGGTACCTTTCTTTCACGGCCATTGGGTCACTCTATTGGCAGCTGGGAGGGATGCAGGACAAGGTGCAGTAGTGTTGGAGGTTGTTCCGCCACCACGCCTCCAAAACGCGACTACTGCTACTGGTTGTGACACACCTCTCTCCTCCACCCCCTCCTCTTCTTCTTCCTCCAGTGCTCTGTCCTTGGAACCAGCGGTGCTCCGTAGGCGTACAAGGGGCTACGCAAGTACGCAGGCAAAAAGATGCCATGCCGTGCTTGCGCTGGTGTGTTTGGGGGACAGGAGCCACACTGGGCCAGAGGTTCTGGCAGCTCTGCAGGGGCAGGCCGAGAGGTGGTTGACGCCACGTCAGCTTAAGCCAGGAATGGTCGTTTCTGACAATGGCACCAACCTCCTCTCCGCCCTGCGACAGGGGCAGCTCACCCATGTGCCCTGCATGGCTCACGTCCTCAACCTGGTGGTGCAGCGGTTCTTGGGCAGGTTCCCAGGCTTACAGGATGTCCTGAGGCAGGCCAGGAAAGTCTGTGTGCATTTCCGCCGATCTTATAATGCCAGTGCTCGGCTGACTGAGCTGCAAAAGGAGCTGAACCTGCCCAAGAACCGCCTAATATCTGACATGCCCACCAGGTGGAACTCAACGTTGGCCATGCTGCAGCGACTGCACACGCAGCAGAGGGCCATCAATGAGTACCTTTGCGACTACGGCACCAGGACAGGGTCAGGGGAGCTTGGGTTTTTTTCCCCACGTCAGTGGAGCATGATCAGGGATGCATGCACTGTCCTCTCACCATTTGAGGAGGCCACGAGGATGGTGAGCAGTGACAGTGCATGCATCAGTGACACTGTCCCTCTTGTCCACCTGTTGGAGCATACGCTGCGTGGGATAATGGACAGGGCACTTGAGGCAGAACAGAGGCAGGAAGAGGAGGACTTCCTTGCCTCTCAAGGCCCCCTTTATCCGGACAGTGTTCCTTCTGTCCCACCCATCACACAGGAAGAGGATGAGGAGGAGGAGGAGGAGGAGGAGGAGGAGGATTGTGTGAGCATGGAGGTGGAGCCTGGCACTCAGCATCAGCAGCAGCAGTCTTTTAGGGATGATGTACAGTCCCA
Source organism: Lithobates sylvaticus (assembly GCA_028564925.1). NCBI lineage: Eukaryota > Metazoa > Chordata > Amphibia > Anura > Ranidae > Lithobates > Lithobates sylvaticus. The sequence continues at coordinate 38,392,335 of CM053033.1, read as the reverse complement.
ACAAGCCAGTGGACTTGTACGTGGCTGGGAGGAGGTGGCTGGCGATCATGTCATCCTCAGTGACCCAGAAGACTCCGGACCGAATGCCTCAGCTAACCTACGCTGCATGGCCTCCCTGATCCTGCAAAGCCTGCGGAAGGATCCTCGTGTTCTTCGGATCAAGGAGAGGGACCATTACTGGCTGGCCACTCTCCTTGATCCGCGGTACAAGGGTAAGGTTGCGGACCTTATCTTGCCGTCGCAGAGGGAGCAGAGGATGAGACATCTCAGGGAGGCCTTGCAGAAAGGTCTGTGCAACGCGTTCCCAGAAACTGGGAGGCTACAAACTCCTGGTCCTGGGCGACGAGTTGCTGAGGCTTCGGTCAGTGGCAGAAGGAGCGGTGGGGAAGGTGGACGTCTGACCGATGCGTTCAGACAATTTTTTAGTCCGCAGCCCCAAGGTATGATCGGTTCCAGCAACCATCGCCAGCGTCTGATATACATGGTGCAGGAATACCTTGGGGCAAGGTCAGACTTGGACACCTTTCCCACCGAAAATCCTCTGGCTTACTGGGTCCTGAGGATGGATCACTGGCCAGAGCTTGCACAGTATGCAATTGAGCTACTGGCCTGTCCTGCCTCCAGCGTTCTTTCCGAACGCACATTCAGTGCTGCTGGAGGATTTGTGACTGATCATAGGGTGCGCCTGTCCACCGCCTCGGTTGATCGACTGACATTCATCAAAATGAATCAGTCTTGGATCACCACCAGCTACCAGGCACCTGAGGCGGATATAACCGAATAATTTTTAATGTCACATCCCTTCAAGACTGCCTATGCTGATGCTGAGTGACTGTCCTCTTATGTTCACTGACTATCCTCTTCCTCCTCCTCAATGATCCATGCCACAGCACCAGTGCCTAAGGCACAATTTTTCAGCCCCTGTTTAACAGGGGCGTGTACTTACAATTTTTTAAAAAAATGCTTCGCAACACGTGTGACTGCTGTGCTCCAAGTACAGTCTCTGTGAGGGCCGTGTTGCAGTGTTGTGGCACCAGCACCAGTGCCTAAGGCACAATTTTTCAGCCCCTGTTTAACAGGGGCGTGTACTTACAATTTTTAAAAAAAATGCTTCGCAACACGTGTGACTGCTGTGCTCCAAGTACAGTCTCTGTGAGGGCCGTGTTGCAGTGTTGTGGCACCAGCACCAGTGCCTAAGGCACAATTTTTCAGCCCCTGTTTAACAGGGGCGTGTACTTACAATTTTTAAAAAAAAATGCTTCGCAACACGTGTGACTGCTGTGCTCCAAGTACAGTATCTGTGAGGGCCGGGTTGCAGTGTTGTGGCACCAGCACCAGTGCCTAAGGCACAATTTTTCAGCCCCTGTTTAACAGGGGCGTGTACTTACAATTTTTTAAAAAAAATGCTTCGCAACACGTGTGACTGCTGTGCTCCAAGTACAGTCTCTGTGAGGGGTTGCAGTGTTGTGGCACCAGCACCAGTGCCTAAGGCACAATTTTTCAGCCCTGTTTAACAGGTGCTTGTAATTACAAATCTTGATCTAATAGTTCACAGCAGGGCCCATTCCTGCGCCCACCAAGAGTAACTATGAGGGCCTGCAGTCTTGTGGCAACACCGTCCACCACCACCGCCAAAGGCCCAATTTTTCTGCCCTGTTCATCAGGTGCTTGCAATTACAAATCTTGATTTAATAACTCACAGCAGGGCCCATTCCTGCGCCCACCAAGAGTAACTATGAGGGCCTACAGTCTTGTGGCAACACCGTCCACCACCACCGCCAAAGGCCCAATTTTTCTGCCCTGTTCATCAGGTGCTTGCAATTACAAATCTTGATCTAATAACTCACAGCAGGGCCCATTCCTGCGCCCACCAAGAGTAACTGTGAGAGCTTACAGTCTTGTGGCAAAACCGTCCACCACCACCACCACCACCACCCCCAATTTTTCTGCCCTGTTCAACAGGTGCATGCAATTACAAATCTTGATCTATTAACTCACAGCAGGGCCCATTCCTGTGCCCACCAGTCTTGTGGCTACACCAACATCTAATAGGGCAAATTTCTGCAGAGTATATACGCCAGGCCCCTACTTTCAAACATCCAACTTACAAACGACTCCTACTTGCAAATGGAAAGAGAAAACAGGAAGTGAGAGGAAATCTACCCCTAGGAAGGGAAATTCTATCCTGTTAGATTTAATTTGGGAAAAAGGTATCTCCTCTCTACTGATACTTTATCACCAATCCTTGTTTCAATTAAAACCCCACTTTTCCAAAAACATTTGTCATTGGGACGGAAAGTGAGGTGACATGTTCTGAACAGATGTGCAAAGACAGCAAATGTTACAGGGGTGATAACCCCTCCCTATGTTCTCCAAAAAGCTTAAAAATAGATTTTTTTGGGATGGAGCTACACTTCATAATGTACCTGTTCAGATTCTACTTAAGATCAAACCTAAAGCCGCAAGTGGTTTTAAATGGCTTCTTTTTTTCCTTTACAAATGTCATTTTGTGCAAGGACAGTTCTAAACACGGGAAACACATGCCACTTCACAGGCATACTTTGGACACCCCCCAGGTACCATATTTAAAGGAAAATGTCACTTTTTTTTTTTCACTTTATGCATCATTAAAATGACTGCTCCCGAAAAAACGTTAGTTTTTAAAAGTTCTTTTTGCATTGATATATGTCCCCTGGGGCAGGACCCGGGTCCCCAAACCTGTTTTATGACATTAACATGCATATTGGCCGTTGTAATTAGCACTTTTGATTTCGAACGTTCGCGTCCATTATAACGTATAGGGTTCGAAAATTCGCGCGAACTTTCGGTCCGTTCGAAGGTTCTGGTTCGAACCGAACCCGGGGGTGTTCGGCTCATCCCTAGCTGTGAGGTTAATACCCAAGTATCTGATGGAAGATTCACTCCACTGAAATTTAAAGGATTGTTTCAGGAGCTCTACTGTGGGGGAGTCTAGGGAGACATTAAGAGCATGCGATTTGGAGTAGTTCACCTGAAGGCCCGATAACGTAGAAAAGGAGCTTAGCAAAGAGCATAGATTGGGAAGAGAGATAATGGGGGATGTTATGAAAAGCATAATGTCGTCCGCAAAGAGGCCACATTTATGAGTTTGGAGACCACAGCTATGCTCTACAAGTGCATTGAAAAAGTTCCCTGGGAAAGAAAATTGCAGTGCAAAGTGGATTTGCCTTTAGTAAATAACACCCATTGCCCCCCATATCCTTTAAATTTTACATACATAATGCATTGTGTTTTTTAAATAAGGAAGCCACACATTTAGAAAAATAAAAAAGTTTACTAGGAAAACATTCACAAGTGCGTTTACAATCTTCACGCCAAAACTGACAACATCTTGGTTATTTACAACATTGTTTACAAACATTCAGCAAATGGTAAAACCAGGCATGGAGCAAAACAGAACCTATGAACTAGGAAAGTTCAACTTTGTAAAGTGAAGACAAGATCAGACATGACTATATGTTCAAAGTGTGTTTGATCTTGCCTTCATCACATGGGGGGGTCACCCCCGGAAAGTGGAAATTTAGAACATGCACACAATTTGGGTCTGAAAATGGTCATTAGATGGTAAAACACATGCCTAGAAGCTTCAAAAGTGCCATTTTCCATCATGGGGATGAATGGACGTTTTTTGGGGGTGCAACCCCTTCACCACAACCACTTTCGTAGTTCGGAAAGTGTTTGCACCCCCAAAAAAACGTTGCCATTCATCCACCATGATGGGAGCTAGCACATGTGGACACAATGTGTGCATGTTCCAAATTTCACACAGTTTTTAAGTTGCAAATGTGTTCAGAAGCTGGCACAAATGTGTGTTAATTACTTGGTGCGTTTTCATATTTTTCCTAAAACATCAATGATGTTCTTCAATTTTTGTTGAACATCATTGATGTTTTGCTTTATGTAATCTAGATCTCTATTGCAGACCATTATCTCCCCGATGAGTACGTGGGCACTCTCTGTGGTAAAGTGCGATTTTTCTTCCTCAACATCCACGTCACCTAAAAACCACAAAGAAACAAAAATGGGGTGTTGGAAATGAGGCAGCCATACATGGATTAGCTTACCAGTAGCTGTGTTCTCCCACACTCACCTGTTGTGGTGACAATTTCTCCAAGTTCGATGATCTCTCCTTCCTCCTCCTCCTCCTCCTCCTCTGCTTCTGCTCTTTCCCATTTTTTGGGAGGTGTTGGTTTGGGGGTTTCCGCAGACGGCCCAAGTTTTCGCTCCCATATGAGAATGTACAAAAGGAAGATTTAGCAACACTATCTATTGAGGGCAGAAATAGGAAATAACAAACATTGCTTGAAAGTGACGGACACTATTTTAGTTTGGCCAGTTACAAATGCCAACTACATGAATGTAGTCACTTTGTAAAGGTGCTAAACTGACTAGCTTTTTGGTAGAAGTTTGTGTGATGGAGACACCCCTCTAGTATCCACTGGAGCACATGTGTGGAAAAGCCTAATAAAAAGGGGGTTTGGGTGTCCCAGCACTAGTGCTCTAGAGTCCAGATGGGTAAACAGCTACTGGGTGACCTCTCCTTTACATTGAATAAATTGGCTTTACATTCTTGATGACATTTCTACAAGGAAGACAAGAGAGTGATGACCTTGATTCAGTCTGTTCTGAGAGAAGATGGAGCCTCTCGTAGGACCAGAGCCTGGGGACCTAGATGGCATCTGCTGCAGTTCCGGATGTTTTGGACTTCAGGACCAGATTGCGCTCCCTTATTATTTAGATAGGTACTCTTCATGCCCCCAATTGTTTAAGCCTGTAAAATGATGGTTGCCATGGGTGTCCAAGGCTTTGCAAATTCCCCAAGTTTCACCATGGCTGCGTTCCTCTTTGGTTTGTTGCTGAGACCTAAATAAAAATGTTTTTTGGATTTGAAATAATCATTGACTATTGTGTTTTACTTTTCTACAATGACAGTTTTTCTTTGAGTAGGCAGGTACATTTCACTAATCCTAAAGTATAATTAACAAGGGGCACCAACAACCAACAAACTCCTAGTAAATTTAAGCAAGAAATACAAATGTTAATAATGTGGTTTTGCTAAGTTGAGACATACAACCCCCCTCCAAAAAACAAAAAAATTCTCCTTCAAATATGTATTCCCCAAAAAAACAAAAAAACAAAAATCATGCTAAAAATATAACAAAGATTCTTTTACGATCTGAGTAAAAATAAACATGTAGTGTAGAAATGCTGCAAAGTAATAAAGAAGTAAGTTTGTGAGAAGTGCGGGTGAATAGGAGCAGCTAAAACATGTCATTCTTGTTGCATTGTAAAGAAAAAGAGAATGCGCTGCATTAAAGACATTTTAACATTGCAGCGTGACGAATGTGCTGTGTCGATTAGGAAAGGTAGTTTTACCTGACCGAGCGCTTCCGTCACAGAATTTCTTCTGAGCATGCGTAGCACTTTGTCCGTCGGACAACCGTACACACGATCGGATTTGGTGTGATCGGACCGTGTTGACGGCAAATCTTTCCAGCAGGAGATAAGACTTTGTCCGTCGGACAAACCGACGAACACTGTCCGATGGTGCATACACACGGTCTGATTTTTCAACAACCTTGTCCGATCGGACAGAATCCGTGAAAAAGTCCGACCGTGTGTATGGGGCTTTACACTGCTTGCATTTGTGTATTAATAATTACAGAGTTGAAACAAATGTGTCTTTTATATTTGTCTCGAGCTCAGCTGTAAGCACAACTTTGCTATAGTTGTTCAGTTGAAATGCTAAATCTAAAAATTATTTACAGTTTCCAGTATAATAGGTATGAACACCCAACCACACAGCAATGTGAAAAATGTATAGCTGATATATATATATATATATATATATATATATATATAGAACATACTCTGTGTCCTAGTTTTTTTGTTATTTTAGATGCTTGCCAAGTAACAATGCAATACGTACATTTTTCTGACTGTACTTCAAGACCTCAACTTGAGTACTTTCATTATATTTCACAGCAGAATGATTTTTCTGCAAGCTTTCTGCAAAGGTCAGAATTTTCTAATTTTCTTCTAAAACAGAATGGATAGTGCATGTGCTGGGGATTCCAGAGTTGTCTTAATATTAAAGCAAAAAAAAAAAAAAAAAGTACTCACTAACCTTAACATGTCCTGTATCCTGCATCTATTGACATGTCTGGCATACCTAGAGGCACAAGGACAGTTTTTCTCCCAGCAGGTGAGTACTTTACAATTTCTGATCACTTTGGCAGTTTTGTATTCAGTTACTGTTTGAAAGTGTGTTTTAATATGTTTTTATTCAAGGGCATATACTCTCGAATGAAAGACTTTTTAAAAGCTCACAGTTTGCTTTCAAGTTGTGACTTTGTAAACGTATTTAAAATAAAAATGTACTATTTGGAAAAATCACAATGCTTCAAGCCTGAATGTGACATGATGTTTAGTTTATATATATATATATATATATATATATATATATATACCCCCTGTATGTATGTATATATATATAACTAAACATCATGTCACATTCAGGCTTGAAGCATTGTCGTTTTTCCAAATAGTACATTTTTATTTTAAATATACGTTTACAAAGTCACAACCTGAAAGCAAACTGTGAGCTTTTAACCACTACAATACTGGGCACTTTCGCCCCCTTCCTTCCCAGACCAATTTTCAGCTTTCAGCGCTCTCGCACTTTCAGTGACAATTGCGTGGTCATGCAATGCTGTAACCAAATAAATTTTTTATCATTTTGTTCGCACAAATAGAGCTTTAGTTTGGTGGTATTTATTCGGGACTCCGTTTTTTATTTTTTGCGATATAGGTGAAAACATAGCGGAAATCTTGAAAAAAAAACAATATTTTCTCCTTTGTTTTTTAAAAGAAATCCAATAAAATCAAATTTTGTCATAAATTTAAGCCAAAATGTATTCTGCTACATGTTTTTTTGTAATAAAAATTCCGTTAAGTGTATAATAATTGGTTTGCGTGATCACGGACATATGTACGCAAATGATCATGTACAGATGTGTGCAGGTGATCACGGACATCTGTGTGCAGATAATCATTGGCACATGTTATTTTACTGGGACATATGTGAGGGACATGTGTTTTTATTATTTGGGGACATGTGTTTTTATTTGGGGACATGTGTTTTTATTATTTGGGGACATGTGTGTTTTGGGGACATGTGTGGGGACATGTGTGTTTACACTGTGGGGACAATACACTGGTGATCAGTGAGTAAAAAGCTGTAAAAAAAAAACAGCTAATACTCACTGATCACCAGCCGGCTGCAGCGATCCGCTCTCCTCACCGACGACTTCCGTGTGAGGAGAGGAGAGCCGATTGCCTAGCAACCGGCTGTTTGCTTACATCACATGACGGCTGTGATTCGACACGGCCATCATGTGATCAGGAGGGCCAATCACAGAGCCCTCCTGCCGATCCGAGATGCGCCGTGTCCGGGTGACACGAGCGCATCGGGATCACGCCACTGCGCGGGCACGTGTGCGCGATCCCGCTACTTCTGAAGGACGTTCCGGAACGTCCTATCAGAAGTAGATGGCTCCCACCGGCCGTATATGTACAGTGGCCGGGTGGGAAGTAGTTAAAAAGTCTTTAATTAACGACACTTTGGGGAAGCTTTTTAACTAGTTTCCGCCCGCCCACTGTCAAATGACGGCGGGCGATGCAGCACTCGGCATCCCAAATTACGGCATCCCAGAATGGGCGCACAGCGCGGCGATCACGGCCATGTCGGGTTTCTAGGACACGGCGTGACCCCGATCTCTGTAAAGAGCCGTGTCCGCCTATTAGCGACACCAGTCAGTGCTGGCTATCAGTGCCGCCTATCAGTGCTGCCCATCACTGCTGTCGATAAATGCCCATCAGTGCCACCCATCAGTGCCCATCAGTACTGCCTATCCATGCCGCCTATCAGTGCCCACCAGTGCTGCCTGTTAGTGCCCATCAGTGCCACCTAACAGTGCCCATCAGTGCCGCCTATCAGTGCTCATCAGTGCCACATATCAGACCACCTATCAGTGCCCATAAGTGCGGCATATTCGTGCCTCCTCATCAGTGCCACCTAATCAGTGCCCATAAGTGCCGCCTCATCAGTGCCACCTCATCAATGTCCACCAGTTCAGCCTATCAGTGCCCATCAGTGCTGCCTCATCAGTGCACATCAGTGAAGGAGAAAATTACTTAGTTACAAAATTTACTGACAGAAACTAAGTAAAAAATGTTGTTTTCCAAAAAAAAATGTCAACATTTTTTTTTTTGTAAAAAAAAAAAAAAACACCAAAAGAAAGCTCTATTTGTGTGAAGAAAATGATAAAAAAAATTCTTTGGGTACAGTGTAGCATGACCACGCATTGTAATTCAAAGTGTGACAGCGCTGAAAGCTTAAAAATGTCCTGGGCAGGAAGGGGGTGTAAGTGCCCTGTAGGCAAGTGGTTAAACTGAATGCCAAAAACAGCACTAAAAACAATAAAGTATCACAAAATAATACTGATGGTATTACTGCTGGTGATACAACCCAATACTGCTTTTTGGTTACCATGAGTGCAGTTAACTTATCCAGTAGAGTTAAGGGATCTGCTTTATAGCTGCTCAGCCTTATGCCGTGTACACACGATCGGACTTTCCGGCGGACTTGGTCCGGCAGACCAGAGTCCGTCGGACAATTCGATCGCGTGTGGGCTCCAGCAGACTTTTTATTCCCAAAAGTCTGGCGGACCTAGAAATAAGACTTCAAATTTGTCAGCCGGACTCGGCTTTCTAGCGGAAAATCCGTTCGTCTGTGTGCTAGCCTGACGGACTAAAACAGACGTTAGGGCAGCTAATGGCTACTGGCTCTGAACCTCCTTATTCTAGTCTGGTCGTATGTCATCACGTTCGAATCCGTCAGACTTTTGGAGTGTGGCCAAGTCCGTTCGTTTGAAAGTCCGGCTGACCTCTGCTGCAAAGTCCGTCAGATTGTCCGCCGGACCATGTCCACCAAAAAGTCCGATCAGGTTTATGTGGCATTAGCCACCTACACAACATTGAGGCTGGGTTCACACTTATGGATGTGTGTTTCCCTGCATCCAATTTGCATGACAGGAGAGTGTGACTGGCTCTCAATGGCCCCAGAGCACACAGAAGAAGGGTCCTGTGCATCTTTGGCTCCATTTCAGGTCTGAATTCAGGCAACAATTCGGACCTGAATTGGTGAACAGGGATGCACAGGACCCACTGCTGTGCCCACAGCCGCACATAGAGTGAACTCAGATTAACAGAAAGGGGTTGATTTACTAATACTAAAAAGTGCAAAATCTGGTGCAGCTGTGCATGTTAGAAAGTCTGTTTATAACTTCAGCTTGTTTAATTAAGCTTTGCCAATAAAACCTGTTTTTTATGCAGAGCTGCATCACATTTTTTACTCTCCAGTTTTGGAAAATCAACCCAAAAGTGCTTGTAATTCTTTGGTCTGATATAGCCATACCCTGTATGTTTATCTATTTAATGGAATACATTTATTTTTCTTGTTCAGAATAAATTTGTGGGGCATTCTGTCTGATTTCCAAGCTGAACTTCCAGTTGGATAGTGTAAGATATTGGGCTGATTCAGCTCAAGTGGTGTATGCGATTTGAAGAAACACATGTAGCGCTGACATCCTTGCCTATTGATGTGGTTATGTATCCTTTAATGTAAGGTTAATGGACATTACTGTGGTTCTGTACCCAGAGCCATCTAGTGACCAAATATGGGTAACGCACCTGTATATTATTACCTCAGAACAACCTAAAGACTTGTACAGGAAGTGACTGTTGTTTTGATGCAGAAGGTTGACCTTGTTACCCAGGAGTCTGTGTGACCTACCCATGAACACTCTCTTACGCAGTGCATGCTGGGTAGGAGATAAAAAGGAACCCGAGCGGCCATTTTAGATCTCTTGGGATCCCATTGCCTGCCTGTGCGGATCCGTGAGGAGGTTTCCCAGAGACAGCGGCCTACAGCCACTACGAAGCGAGAACCTGCTCGTTTGTAAAGTGACCTGACGGAGCCTAAGAGACGGCGACCGGATTGAGAAGGTCCAGAGACACTCATCGGAGAATCGGAGGACCAGATCCATTCAGTGGAGCGGTACAGAGCCTCTGGCCCAGCTGACACAGAAGCAAGCTACAGTCACAGGACCGAGGTTATCACGCAGAACTCCGATCCAGTTGGTGAGCAGGTTACGGCCCACCATTTGTTAACTTGTTACATGCGGTTAGATTCACATACAGGCCTCGCTGGAATCTGTAGTTCCACGGAGGAGTAAGAGAGCAACTGAGACTAAGCAGGCTTGGGGCCTATTCACACGCGGAGCACATTGATTTAACTTTCCATATACTTTGGATTACAAATTTCAAATGGAGTTACTTTAGCTAGCGAAGAAAGAAGATCCCGGATAAAGTACTTTAAGTGACATCTCACGCATAGCCTTTAAAGTAGGGGGAGCTCCCAGGTTTAAATATATAAATATATATATATTTGACACTGTTTTATATTGAAATATATATTGTGCTGTCGTCCTATGTTGGGATGACAGCACAATTTCTGTAACCACCTTTTTTATTAAATATTCTGCAGTAAAAATATCTCTGGTTAAGCATCCAATTGTGTGGCGTACTGTTTTTCCCCACCAGGTGGAGCCAGTGGATCCTGAGGGTATAATACAGGTACTTTGCATTGTCTTATATTGTACTGTATTACATTGCACCGCAGCTGTGCCAAGGGGATTGAGTCAAGTTAGTGGGGTTTCTCGGTAGAGTGCAGGCCCAATTCAAACAAGCAGCTCCTTCGGGGGTCAGTGCTACACACGTCAGTCCAGACTGCATTTTCAAGGGCATGGCAGCCCACTTTTATTTAAAGGAAGCAAAAAGTTCAAATCAAACAGAAATTTCCCTTGCAGGGGGTTCCAACATTATTTCATCATGGTTATTCAGCCTCCTGGCTTACATACAGCTGCTTCAGGCCTCACGCCTAGGCCATAGGTCTGTTCTTCAGACCTTTATGTTTGGGTCAAGCTCTCTCGTAGCTTACCCAGGGTTCAAACTGCCACCTGTAGTCTCTCTAAAGAACATGGGTGTCTTCCCAACACTCACACACAGACTTGTGTCTGTAGGGAAGAGTCCTCCTGACTTCTCAGTGAGACTTCCTGTCTCCTTGGGTGGAGCTGTCTCCAAGTGGGAGCCCTAAGCTCTATCCCTGGGATGTTTATGAACCGAGCCTACAGGTGTGCAATCAGCATGCCTCTGTTTAGTGCTGGTTCACACTGAGGCAGCACGAGAGCAGCGGCGACTTGCAAAGCGACTTCTCTATAGCAGTCAATGCAAGTCGCATCAAGTCACCCCCAAAGTCGTACAGGAATCTTTTGCTAAGTCGGAGCGACTTGAGTCATTCCGATTAGAATGGTGTTCATGAATGGTGTTCATTGTACAGAACGGGATGCGACTTGTCAGGTGGCTAAGTCGCCTGACATGTCGTCCCAGTGTGAACTGACTCTTACAAGAACCAGGGTGAAACTGCTAATCCACACCGTGAAATAATGTTGCCTCTTCACAATAGTTAATACAGCTTTTTCCAGTGTAATGTTTTTCCTCTGTTTGTGCTTGTTCTCCAGGCTTGAGCTTGCTTTTTTGTGGTGATGTACCAACTGTTCAAAAACCATTTGTTGAAGGAGTTTTATTATTTTCAGTCACTGCCTGGTCAGTCATGGTAGACCTCCTTAATTGGTAGACCACAATTCTTTGTTGTGTATCTGTCACAATTAAAAAATATGTATATTTTTTTTCTTTGTCATCAGCCTTAAACTGTCAACTGGCTGGTCCCAGTCCAACATTGTGTTGATAAATAAACTGCTATTTAACTAAGAAAAAAAAATATACAATGCATTTTTCACATGTTTGTCTTGTATACTCTTATCTGTACAGACTTCTAAATGTGTGTTCAAGTCAAAATGGGTGTAATATGTATGGGGAACATAACAGAGAACAGTTTTATCTACAAAATTAAAAAAGTAACCCTGCAGAAGCCAACAGATTGTAAGTCCTCTTGAATTTAATATAGTTTTATGTTTAGTGTTTCAGAATGACTGAATCTGGTTGACTTTACCTGACAACAGACTATTGCCACGTACACATGGTCGGAAATTCAGACGGAAAATGTCCGATCGGACCATGTTGTCGGAAAATACGACCGTGTGTGAGCTCCATCGGACTTTTTCCGTCGGAATTTCCGTCTGAAAAAATTTGAGATCCTGCTCTCAAATTGTCCGACAACAAAATCTGATCGGACTTTATCCGATCGTGTGTAGAGAATTCCGACGGACAAAGTGCCATGCATGCTCAGATCAAATTAGGAGACCAAACCTATTGGCTACTAGCCTCTACATAGTTCCGTCGTACCCAAATAACGTCACCACATTCAGAATGATCGGATTTTCAGACAACTTTGTCCGACCGTGTGTATGCAACACCAGTGTCGGACAAAATCCGGCGGAAAAAATCTGACGGATTTTGGGGTCGGAATTTCCGACCGTGTGTACGGGGCATAAGGGATATTCCCTCAAGAATGATGAGCAAATAGAAATCTGCTCATCCTCTGTAGAAAGACCCACTGCTTATAGCACAACTTTCCAGAGGAGTAGGAACAGCACATGTGGTCAGGTATCTTTTTTGGAACAAATTGGTAAATTTAATTGACTATTTATTAGTTCTTCCAACAATCAGCACTGATTAATAATGCCTCCCATGGTAGACCTAAACATTTTTTTTTTTTTTTTATTCTTTATTAAATTTTTCATATATATGCAAAGAAGAAAAAGAACAAACGACTACCCCTCCCTTCTATCATTGCACATACTATATGATATCAGCTACGTTTCTATTCAGCATCCAGAGGCAAGATTGGAGATCTCCCTTCCCTTTACTTATATTATACTACTCTTATGTTATATATAGTCCCCCTCTCTTCACTACCCTCTCTTGCTCAATCTATCCCCTGTATATAGTAGTTACATGGGGGTTCCCGATTCTCTATACATAACCATTTAGAATTTCCTTTCCTCTTTTTCAGACTTCTGTCTCAGATGGGTTCATTTTGGTTAACCAGGTGCTCCACATTTTATTTAACTCTTTAACATTACCTCTCTTTATATATACCGCCTTTTCTCTACACAGATTCTCGTTTACTACCCCGACCCAGTTATCCACCGTGGTAGGTTCCTTTGCTTGCCATTTACCTGCAATTAGTTTTCTAGCTTGAAATAAGCATCTCAGAATTGCCATGGTTTTACTTTTACTCTCTCCCTTTACCTCTCTATAACCCAGTATACACCCTTTAGCCTCCAGTTCAGGTTTAATTCTAAATGTCTCACTTATACTTTTAGTCACTCCCTCCCAGTAGTGGCCCAATTTAGGGCACTGCCATAGCATATGGATAAGATTTCCCGTTTTTTGGCATCTGGGACAGTTATCGTCGGCCCGTCTACCAAATCTAAACAACCGCTTAGGGGTATAATATGCTCTATTAATGAGCATCAGGTGCAATATTCTCTGCAGGGGGGATACTGAAACCTTCGACCCTTTCTCTAAAATTCTTCCCCATTGTATATCCGTTATTGGGCCCACATCTTTTTCCCACTTTGCCTTTACCTTTCCCAGTTTCCCCCGTATATCTATTTCCTGACCTATATATTCGTATAACCCTGATATGAGCTCTTTAGTTGATCCAATCTGCGAGATTTTTTGGAAAAGTGTCATTTTTTGCCAAATTGGTGGATGTTCCACAAATTGTGTCTTGAGAGCATGCTCCACCTGTATGTATGAGAACAAGGAGTGGTGTGATATATTAAACTCCCGTTTTAAGTCAATACATTTTTTCAACATGTTACCTCTATATAAGTGTCTCAACTTACTAATCCCCTTATTTTCCCAATCCCTGATTTTACCTATCGAATAAATCTCTTTAAGATTTTTATTATTCCACAGGGGGGTTTGTTCAGTCATCCCCCTATATTGTAGCAGTTTTTTAACCATTATCCACATTTTTTTTATCATTTTTATAGTGGGGTATTCATGACCGAATGAGCCCGCCTCTACTGTCTCTATAAGTGTACCATGCCCTGCCTCCACCAGCATTAGCTCTATATTCGGGGTGCCTCCTCCCGGAACCCCACATCCCAGCAACTGCTGCAGCTGAGCCGCCAGGAAATATCGCTCCGGGTGGGGCACCGCAAGACCCCCCTCTTTTACTGGAAGCTGCAGTGTATAAAGAGGGATCCTAGCCTGTCCACCCTTCCAGATAAGCTCCCTAAACAGAGTTTCGATTTTCCGGAACCAGCTCCTGCATATCCACACCGGAGAATTGTGTAGCACATACAGGAGCTGGGGCATCCAGATCATCTTTATCAACGCACATCGCCCCGCAACTGACAGCGGGAGGTGCTTCCAAATGGCTATCTTCTTTTTAAGCCTAGTTAATAATGGTACCAGATTAAGCCTCACAAATTGATTAGGATCCTTCGTCAGGACCACTCCCAAGTATTTCAGTGCCCTTACTACCTCCAATTGGGGCATTCCTGGTATCAAAACTTCTGCATCTGTACTAATTGGGAGTAGCTCTGATTTCTTCCAATTTATTTCAAGTCCTGTAAACCTGCCAAAGTTCTCCACTATATTCATCGCTTTAGTCAGAGATTGATCCAAATCTCCCAAAAACAGCAAGACATCATCTGCGTAAAGGGCAATTTTTTCCTCACTCCCTCCCTTCCTCCGAAAACCTTTTATCTTGACGCTATTTCTAATAGCGATAGCTAATGGTTCCATTACAAGCGCAAAGAGGAGGGGAGACAGGGGACAACCCTGTCTCGTCCCCCTCCCCAGCTCAATTTTTTCTGAGAGTTCGTTGTTAATTTTTAACCTGGCCGTCGGTTTATCATAGAGTCTTATCCATCTGGTGAACGAGGGACCCACCCCGAACTTCTCCAGCACTCTCCAGATATACCCTCATTCCACACTATCAAATGCTTTTGTTACATCAAGTGCCACCGCTCTTGGTCCCTCGTTCACCACCGGGCTCTGCAGGTTCAGGAAGGCTCTTCTTATATTAATGCTTGTAGATCTATCGGCTATAAAACTTGTCTGATCCGAGTGGATCAGTTTTGCAATAACCTTACTCAGCCGGGTCGCCAGTACTTTAGCCAATATTTTCGTGTCGGAGCACAGGAGTGAGATTGGCCTATATGCCGAGGTATCTAGAGGATCTTTCCCTTCTTTCTGTAGAATTATGATGGTAGCTTCTAACATTGAGGTGGGTAGCCTTCCTTCTCTATTGGCCTCCTCCAGCGTATTTAACAGTGCAGGAAGTAGGATTTCTCCATAACTTTTGTATATCTCAACAGGCAGTCCATCGGGGGCCCGGTGATTTTTGGTTTGCCATGTTATTTACCGCCTGCTGAAGCTCTACCAAAGTTATTGGGGCCTCCAATTCCTCTCTCTCCCCTTGGGACACGGAGGGGATCTCCAATTCCCACAGGAAATCCTCCATTGTTCCCTCCATTCCGATCCTCTGCGCTGTATATAGGTTTTTATAAAAACTCCTAAACGTCTGCAGTATCCCTGTTGGATTAACTATGACCTCTCCTCCCTCCGTTCTAATAGCCTGAACAACAGAGGTTGGGGAGTTCGTTTTTACTATTTGTGCTAACATCCTTCCTACACTCTCCCCTTCTGCGAACGTAGATTGTTGTTGGAGGAGCCTTCTAGTTTCAACTTTTTCCATGATAACTAGCTTATAATTCTGTTGCCTATCTAACCATGTGTTTTTATTTTCCACTGTCGAATTTATGACATAATGGTTTTCTGCTTCTAGCATTTCTCTCTGAGCTTTTTCTTCTGCTACTCTGGCATTTTTATTAAACTTAGCCACTTGCTGTATCAACACCCCTTCAATGCATCCCATATTATATTTGATGACGCTGAATCTTTATTAAATACTATAAATTCCTTTATTTTAATTAGTATCTCATCTGGCTCTTTAATTAGTGCTAGCCAGCCTGGATTTATTCTCCACTCCCCCCGCGGCCTATTTTCCCCCACTTTCATTGTCATTACTATAGGGGAATGATCCGATATCCCCCTTGGGCAATACTTAATTCTCTCCACTTTCGGCACCGCACCCACACTCCCCAGGATCATATCTATCCTGGAGAGCGTGGAATGGGTTGCAGAGTAGCATGAGTACTGCTGTACTTCGGGGTTGCGCAGCCTCCATATATCTTCCAGTCCTAATTCTTCTATTAATTGACTTAGTTTGCTTCTCTCTACTATATCAGAGGATGTCCTTATAGGGAACCTATCTAATTTATTATTCAGTACCTCATTGAAATCACCCATTACCAATACCGGGGTATCCCCTTTATCCTGTAAGAAATCATTGAGTTTAAGCAACACATCTAGTTTAAATGACCTAAACATTTGAATGCTCACCGAAGTGTCATATCAGGAACAGGAATTTGGCCAATTAGGGCCATGCTTATGTCACTTATTATGTACAAGTTAAAATAATGTTTTACAAGGCTTTACTGTGCATAGTTTAAGTAAAATTAACTAATGGTCCACCCCAAGAAAATTTAAATGCCAAAAATGTAAATATACATAAGCTGATTTGGTGCAATCATGCATGCCAATAATTTCAACAATGTATGGCTTTTAGTTGTTGTTTTTATTTATTAATCATATTAAAGTATAACTAAAGGAAAACCTTTTTTTTGTTTTGAATAAAGAGTGATTAGAATCAAGTTTTTATTGCTGTGTGTGCCCCAATCAGGGTCTTTATTTGTCATATTTACCGTTATCATTGAAAGTGAAAGAAAATCCCAAATTTTAGGTTGTCCCAGAACAGTAATACAGGAAAAAAAATCCAAATTAGATAGTTTGTGTCAACCCACTGACTGCCATTTTTGCTGGACATCTTGGTATGTTAAAGGAAGTTGAAAAAAAAAAAACGTACTTGTTAGATCATCCGGCAAAAATAAAGGAAAAGAGCTTTAAAAAAAAAACTAAGGTGGCCATCACATTTAAAGAGTAAATCCATTTTTTTTTGAGAAAGAAACATTCCCCTCTGAGTGAATCATTTACATTGCAGGGATTTTAACAAACTTGGTTGCATGCAGATTCCCACCTTTTTTGTATTTCTGAAGAAATAGTTGTTTGCTTCTATGTGTCCATATGGAAAGTGAATGGAATGGGGTCATTTTATAATTCTCAATCAGCTGCTGCACTTACAGGGTTCTATTGAGGAAAGTGACAGGGGCTGCATCTCTTTAGATGTGATTTCCCTTTGGGAGTATCTCACCAAAAATGTATTTATTTTTTTGCAGGGGATGCCCAAAATATGACTTGTATCTGCATTTTGCAGAAAGATACAATGCCGCAGATTGAAAATGAAAGGTAATTTTTAATAAAATGTAATTTTAAATATATGACTTTATATGCTATATTATTTTTTTTGTAATTGCCATTTTTTTTCTACAAAAGTGGAGTTACCCTTTAAGTAAGGTAAGCCTAAATGGGCTTATTTAAAGTGTATCTAAACCAAAAAGCAAGAATTTTGCATATTGCAGCTTACCTACAGCTGCAATATACAAAATTCTTGCTTTTTGCTTTAGATACACTTTAACCATCTCAATACAGTGCATTTTCACCCCTTCCTGCCCAAGCCATTTTTCAGCTTTCAGCACTGTCACATTTTGAATGACAATTGCGCGGTCATGCTACACTGTACCTAAATAAAATTGTTATCATTTTGTCCCCACGAATAGAGCTTTCTTTTAGTGGTATTTGATCACCTCTGCTGTTTTTCTTTTTTGCGCTATAAACAAAAGAAGAGTGACAAGTTTGAAAAAAACACAATATTCTTTACTTTTTGCTATAATAAATATCCCCAAAAATTATATACAAATTTTTCCTCAGTTTTGACCAATACGTATTCTTCTACATATTTTTGGTTAAAAAAAATTGCATTAGGCGTATATTGATTGGTTTGCACAAAAGTTATAGTGCCTACAACATAGGGGATAGATTTATTGCATTTTTATTATTTTTTTTTTTTACTAGTAATGTCGGCGATCTGCAATTGTTATCGTGACTGCGATATTGCGGCAGACATATCAGACACTTTTGACACATTTTTGGGACCATTCACATTTATACAGCGATTCGTGCTATAAAAGTGCATTGATTACTGTATAAATGTGACTGGCAGTGAAGGGGTTAACCACTAGGGGGTGCTGAAGGGGTTAATATGTTCCCTGGGAGTTATTCTAACTGTAGGGGGAGGGGATTCACAAGGGGAGGAGATTGATCAGTGTTTCTCTGTACTGAGAACACACCATCGGTCTCCTCTCCTCTGACAGGACCGTGTATCTGTGTGTTTATACACACAGATCCGCTGTCCTGCTGTGTTACCGGGCAATCGCGGGTGCCCGGCGGACATCGTGGCCATCGGGCACGCGCATTTAGTCCCCAGTAACACGCGCGCGCCCCCTGGTGGGCCAAAAAGGCAAGGGCGTCATATGGCGCCCTCCCGCCACGAGAGCTGCGGAGCCTGCCTGCCAATTGACAGCCGGTGGTCAGCATCCAGTTAAATAAGCCCATTTAGGCAATAGTTATTATGAATGTCTAATATACGTTTGGTAGTATTGTAATATGTTGTTCTATCTACAACTGTTTAACAACTAAAGCATTTTCCAAACTATTACATATTTTGAAAATTCTTGAATATATATATATATATATATATATATATATATATATATATATATATATACGATGGAGCTGTTAACAGTCCAACAACGTTATTATGTGAAGCTGTTAATCTTTAGACTAAGATTTGGCAATGAAGATTTGTTCAATATTTTCATAATTTATTGCAGAACAATTTTGTCTGATCTTGAGTGTTTGGCATGATCTCAAGGTTGCTGTTGTCATTGACATACCACATACAATTTCCGAATCACTATTTTTTATCCATTAGAAGCTGAGAATTGGCTGGGTGGCCATTTCCAAAGAAAAAAATAAAAGTATTTGTATTTTATTCAAATAGTTTTTATTTCCCTAGGACAAAATAAGATGAACTGTAGACCTTGAAGACCAAATGATATGCAAACAACCTTATGGATAATTTATACAAAATTAAACTGTGATGTATATGACATTGCTGCAGAACTTGAAAGTGTTTACTTGGAATGCTGCCTTTTCATTTTCTTTTCCTTTGGATTTTTTTTTCTTACTTACAACAAGAAATACCTCACAGGTTCAGGATAGCAGATGTTCATTCAAGTATAAAGGTTGTTAGATATACTTCAGTGGGCTCTGCTTCATTTTGTAGTTATATACTGAGTATACTGGGGATTAATGTATGTTTCAATGATATCTGTGCACCGTGCATGTGTAACTTCACCTTCAAACAGCAAGTACAGTTGTGTTATAATACCTCTGTGGCTGCAGATGGCTTTCTGCTCTCGGCTGCTTTCGCACTGACAATTTTCCACAAAGACTGAATGATGGTAAAGTAGGAGACAGGCAAGGACTTTATTCTCTACACTGTTCTTTGAGAATGAACACAGTGGGGATTTCTATTGAAAACTGAAGGATAGCAAAGGTAGGACCCTTGTCCAACATAACCAATTGAAACACATTTCCAAGCCCCCAGGGACATGTTTTTACTGAAATGTAAAGCTCAACTCCATGCAGCTATGACAGAAACAAATTATGCTTTGTTTCTACTGAGCGGATCGGTTCGGTTTGGTTCAGTACGGTACGCTATTTTGAGTGTTTCCATTATAAAAAAGTGGTCCATACAACCAAACTATACCACACCATTCATGGTCCTGATTCAGATGTGGGGCCATAGAAAATGGTACTGTAAGGTTAGGGCGGAGCTACTGGCATCTCACTATACATTCCACTGATTGACGGACAGAAAAAATGACAATGCTCACGTCAAAGGCATTTATTCTAAACCCCGTA
This sequence comes from Lithobates sylvaticus, assembly GCA_028564925.1. Classification (NCBI taxonomy): domain Eukaryota; kingdom Metazoa; phylum Chordata; class Amphibia; order Anura; family Ranidae; genus Lithobates; species Lithobates sylvaticus. Next base: position 38,372,244 of record CM053033.1, on the reverse strand, counting down.
TGTCCCCTGGCAGTCCGACTTGCAGTGAAAATGCTCACTTGAATAGGCCGGACCATTCTAACCCTTCCAAACTGTACCGACCCAAACCGTTCCACTCAGTGAAAACGAGGCATTAGTGAAGCACTGTAATCATAAATACATCATTCAATCTACTTTTGAAAGCAGCATGAGTACATTGGTGTGACAAGGTATTAACCTCTTGCAGTCTAATGTACAGTCAGTACAACAGAGCTAAGAGATGGGGAGGGAAAATAAATACAAGGGGCTAGCCAGGTATGCTTCAGTGCAAGGAGTCATGCTGTTAGGAGAGAGTGAATGGCTCATCAGTGTGCTATAAATTGTTTCACTGTCCAGTTACAGGGTGTGGGGGTGAAAGTAAAAGTAAAATTGTAGCAGGATAAAATTAAATCCCTCCCCCCTACTAGACAGAGCTATGCTTTGTGGCAGAACTGTATTAAATCTCATGACCGGATGGACAGAAATAAAAATCCTGTTTTGGTTGCTAAACTACTTGCTAACGTCCAGCTAACCACTTGCCCTCTGGATCCTGTTCCCTCGCAAGTGCTCTATTCTACACTCTCTAACCCACATCTCCTGGAATCTTCCCCAACTATCTAAAATATGCACTAGTCAGACCCATACTTAAAAAGCCCTCAATGGACCCAACCAATCTTAACAACCTACGCCCAATCTGCTTGCTCCACTTTTTATCCAAACTCTATGAATGTCTGGTCTACAACTGACTGAGTGACCACCTTGCTGAGAATAGCCTTCTTGATCTCCTCCATTCTGGATTTCGTCCTCAACACTCCACAGAAACTGCTCTCTTAAAATGAACAAACAATCTACTAATGGCCAAAACCAATGGATACTATTCTGTACTCTTACTCCTGGACCTTTCTGCTGCCTTTGATATGGTTGACCACCTCCTCCTCCTCAAAAATCTCCCTGCGTTTGGTCTCCATGACTGTACTCTTCGCTGGTTATCTCCCTTTTTATCCAACCGCACCTTTAGCGTTATTTACAATTATACTTCCTCCTCTCCTCTTCCTTTCTCTGTTGTGGTCCCCCAAGGTTCTGTTCTTGGACCTGACCTATTTTCAATCTACACCTCCTCCCTTGGCCAGCTAATAGCCTCCCATGGCTTCCTAAACCATCTCTATGCTGACAACACCCAAATTTATTTCTCTACCCTTCAGCTCACTCTCTCCGTCTCCTCATGTATCACTAATTTACTAACAGATATATCAGTCTGGATGTCACACCACTTCCTCAAACTCAATCTATCCAAAACCGAACTTATCATTTTTCCTCCCACACATTCCCCTCCCCCTGATCTCTCTGTCAAAATTGATGACACAACTATAAGCCCATCCCTGCATGCCAAGGTCCTAGGTGTAATCCTGGACTCTGAACTCTCCTTTAAGCCCCACGTTCAATCACTGTCCAAATCTTGACACCTTGACCTCCGCAACATCTCCAAAACATATCCCTTTCAAACCAATGACACACCAAAGCTCTTAATTCACTCCCTGGTCATCTCTCGCCTCGACTACTGCAACTCCCTTCTCATTGGCTTACCTCTACATAGTCTATCACGAATGCTGCTGCCAGACTCATCCACCTTACAAATCGCTCTGTGTCTGCTACTTCTCTCTGTCAATCCCTCCACTGGCTTCCGCTCACCCAACAAATTAAATTCAAAATACTAACAACTACTTACAAAGCCATCCACAACAAGCCCCCAGCTACATCACTAGCCTAGTCTCAAAATACCAACCTAATTGTTCTCTTTGATCCTCTCAAGACCTTCTGCTCTCTAGCTCCCTCGTCACCTCCTCCCATGCTTGCCTCCAGGACTTGTCCAGAGCCTCTCCAATCCTATGGAACGCCTTACCCCAATCTGTCCGATTATCTCCTACTCTATTAGCCATCTATGAATAATAACAGCTCAGTCAAATCAGACCAATTTCAATTTTAAGACACATGGTCAACAGTAGCTTCAATGGTTGCCATTGCAGTTTGACCATACAGAAAATGTACACTTCACTATAATTCTATGGTATTAAATTAGTTACTTTTGTTAGTTACCAGATATCTTTTTCATGACTGATTTATCCACAGTATGGTTTTAATGTAAATATAACACACTGCTTATTCCAATATATACTTGTATTTCTTTTTGTAAGGGAAAGCAAATGCAACAAAAGTAGTAAGAAAAACAAAATGAAATGGTAGTTTTCAAGGAGGGAGAGATTATCACATTTGTAAATGTGAAGGAGGTTTCATATCACTTTGAGCACCTGTATGGTTGCCAAATGTCTCTAGCTAGCAAGGCATTAATGATGGCACATTTAATGAGAATCAAGTTGTTTGGTTTCCAATTTAACTTTCTGTATCAGGCAATTCCAAAATAATAAAAATATCAACCATGGAAATGTTTTGTAACTATACACAGTACCGAATATACAAAGGATAGTTATGACACCAAACAGAACAACAGGAATAAAAGAGCTCTAGCTGTTGATATGAATCTTGCACTGCATTCTCTAATCCACAAATCATACATATAAATACAATCACAAAGTGCTTATACAAAGATTTTCAAAAGATGGAGCAGATTTTAACTTTTATTTTAAACAAACTGTAAGGGATAGAGGAAGGTTCAAAGTTAAAAGCCTACCTACTGTACATTCAGGCTGGGTTCACATATGTGGGTCTGGTGTGTTCCTGTTCACCAGTTCAGGTGCAATGCAGGACCACATTTTTGCCTGAATTTGCACCTGTACTGGACCCAAAAATGCACAGGACCTTTTTGGAATTTGTACTGCGGCCGCCCTGGACATATGTGAACTGGCTACATTTAGAGCCGGTCACACTCACATGTCATGCAAATTGAATGCAGTGAAAACCACATCCAATTTGCACATATGTGAACCAGGCCTCAGTTTTGATGTTTGTCGCGCAACACATGGTTGAATGCATACAACCTCAAGGACCATAGCACTTTGAATCTTCCTCTATCCAGTGATGTGTGGAATGTGCTTCTATCCATTACAGTTTGTTTGAGATAAAAAGTTGAAATCTGCTCCATCTTTTTGAATAACCATGTATAAAGCATAATGAAAAATATGTGAAACATATGTGTGAAACGTCCTTCCACATCAAATACATGGTGTAAAAATGAATCTTACACCAACAGTTTATCATAAATTCTTCCATATGTGTATCTCTACCACATGCCACAAATATTCCTTCTTCCTACAAATCTTTCCCTCTATGCACCATATACTATATATAATTAAAGCGGAAGTAAACCCATCGATTTAATAGTTTAAAAAAAAAAGCCATGCCGTGAATGCTAACTGCACATTGGCTGTGCTCTCAACCAAACAGTCAAACCATCCAATGGCTGGTGTCATAACGGATCACATGTGCAGCACCGTGGCAGTTGAAGATTAAACAGAGGCAAAGATGGCAGCTTCCTTGGCTGAAAACGATAGGAGGGTTTACTTCCACTTTAAATCACCCTTTACCAGATCTATGACCACTATTTCTATGATAATCATATCATGCTAGATGATTATAAGGTAGTTGACTGCTTTTAGAACTCCTCAATAGGGCTCTAGTTCCCGCCAGCACCCCTCTGGGTCACAGCACCCCCAGTTCTACATTACTACCAGCTCTCTAGTGGACACCTTATTAAACCAACCCTCCACTCTATAAGCCATATAAGCCATCATGCACAGTGGATGTTTTAAAAAGCTCCTCTTATCACCCAAAATCTTAACAGGAAAACGTGGCACAAAAAAAATCTAATATTGCAGCAAGTTGTTCTTTCATAAAACACTCCCCTAATTTTTCACTGCCAAATGGCCACATTGCATTGTAAAAAGAATATATATTTACAGTGGCGGCCAGTGGTAACATTTTCTGGGGGGGGGGGGGGGTGGAAAACAGCATGCTCTGTGACCCAAGCCCACCCTATTTTGAAAAAAACTTGGCCGCTGTAATTCATGCGCACGGTGCCCTGAAAGTGGCCAGATGCATGAATAGGCGGTGGCCGCAGTGGCCATGGATAGATTCATGCTATGCATGAATCTATCCATTGCATATAGGGGGTGGCCTGGAGAGAGGGGGGGTGCCCGGGCGCCCCTAATGGATGGGCCGCCACTGTGTATTTACAGTCTGGGTGCCATTTTACTGAGGGTAGAGAGAGACAGAGAGAGATAGCTATCTGTTTTTCATGGCCATGTTCATGGATCCTGTCCTTAAAGTGTATTTCCACCCCCCCCCCCCAAAAAAAAAAATGATTAATGTGCTTAAAAAAATAAACATTTGGATATTTTTTTTTTAATCACCTCTAAATGCTTTTTGTTCGGGTGTCCCTCGTAGTCTGCTTCCTTCGGCGCCTGGGCTCCTGACGTCACTTCCCTCGGCGCAGGAAGGGAGATCACCTCTCCCCCCTCCCTCTTGTCAATCATTTGGGACACGTGACTGTTCCCATATGATTGCGCCACCAGTGAGCTGAGTGGGTGCCCACAGTTAAAATGCCGCCGCCGCCGAGCTGAGGGGTGGACAAGCGGGGATTCGATCCCCCGCATCGCTGGACCCTGGGACAGGTAAGTGTCTGATTATTAAAAGTCAGCAGCTGCAGTAATTGTAGCTGCTGACTTTTTTTTTTATTTTTTTTTAAGTGGGAACCCCGCTTTTACAAAATTTATGAAGCATTTCTGCTTCTTTATTTGCTGTGGAGGGAGAGGAGATAAAGAGAATTGGATAACAGGAGAACCCGTTGTTGTACTGGACTCATCCCTTGATGGTTAACCTTGTGATACTTTGCCAAGAAAAACAAATACATTATTTAAAAAAAATCTAAATAAAAACATTTTAAAAAAAAGTGAAAAAAAATACAATTATCATAACCAAATGTTATGAAACTACAAAAAAAATGCAAGCTTACATTCAATCCTCAAATACCCCAAAGAATATATTTACTGCCTCTTTCTTGCCATAAGTGAACAGCAAAGAAAAGCTGGAGTGCTGTATTTATGCCGCGTTTGGGGAGCTGGAGGTCCACTCCAGCTCCCTTTTATTCTGCCATTAGGTCCCACTGGATGCAATTCTGCAGAGACTTCTTAAAGGGTATGCAACATTTTTTTTCTAAAAAAAAAAATATTTTAAAAAGTGTTCTGTTAAAAACATTACATACAAGTGAAAAGATTAATACACATTATAAAGCAATATGCACTTACCCCTTTTCTTCTTCTGGCTCCATGGTAACTAGTCCTAAGCTGGCATAAGATTTGCCACCATATCAGTCCATATCTTACTCTTGTGGATTCTGTCATTGTATTTCAGGTGGGAGATATCCCACATCTCTGGATGGGTCTCCAGAGCAGCAATAAGGTCCTTCTGAGATACACTGTGCTGTAGTGAGGGAGAGCACACACACACATATATGTATATATATATATATATATATATATATATATATATATATATATATACACACACCAGAAAAAATCAGCAAAGGACACTGGGAACTTCCTGTACAGACAGGATTTTTCCAGATTCTCATAAATATTCATATCACAATATTGCAGTCATAACCATACCGCCGGTGCTCTCTTTCCCTTTAATATTTGGGTATACAAATTACTCCTGATTACTTGTCTCTATATTCTGCAAACTATGTGCCTCTGTTCAGGGAAATTATTGATGTAAAACATTGGAATCCGTACCCTATTTCATAGCTGGGTAGGATTAATGTCTTGAAGATGTCTATGATGCCTAAATTGCTCTATTTCTTTAAAAACGCTGCCAGTAGCTGTGCCAATGTCTGAATTAAATGTGCTTAAATTATGGTTTCTAAATTTTATTTGGGGCAACAAAGCACATCGGGTGGCCAACTCTGTAGTCTTTTCTGCAAAACACTGTTGTGGCTTAGGTGCACCTGATGTTCTCAAATACTATTTTGCTTCCCACCTTAGATCGGTCTTGTCCTGGTCTTCTCAGGCAGCGACGAACAGATGGTCGGAAATCAAAATGGCCTCCCTATACCCTGCCCATCCCTGCTCTCTACTTTGGTCCTCTTGACTACTCCAATATCCCAAACTACAGGGATTATGTCTGGACTCAATGCTCTTTAGTTTGAAGATTTGGTTTACCTGCATAAGTAGGTTCTCTCTCTCTTCGTCATGCCCTCCCTTGTCCAACGTACTCTTTAATCCCATTATCCCGGATAGTTTATCCTTTGCTCATGTATCACCTTGGGCCGATCCGATGCTGGTTAGTTTCAACTTTGTCAATTTGCCACCAGGTCACCTGCAGATTTCCTACATTAATCTCCAGACTAAATATCACATCCCCACACATATGTTTTATTTTTACCTCCAAATTACATCCTATCTCTCCACACTTTCACCTTCTCTTATACTATCTAAACCTACCGCCTTAGAACTTATCTTTGCTCAAGGCCCTCACCATTTGCCACCCCAATTTCTGTGGATCATCATGCTTATATGCATAAAAAATGGTCTTCTATTCTTCAATGCCCCATCACTCTCCCTTGCTGGAACAAAATATGGACATCCACTTCCAAAATATCTAGATGTGTGTCGCAGAGAGATGGCTTATAAAATCCTTATGTTCTTGTACAGAACCCCTGAAGTATTACACTGTCAAGATCGCTCTATTTTCCCTTTATGTTGGCATTGTGGTAAAGCTAGAGGTACCCATTTCCATATCTTTTGGCAATGTGTGGTTATTGTGCCTTATTGGTCTATGGTAATGTCTCTGATCCAATGAGTATTCGATCATTCTTTATTGCTGGATCCGCAACATTGTCTTTTTGACCTCCCTTTCTCTAGTATTGGAAAGTCTATGAATAAGCTTGCTTCTTTTATTTTGTTAGCGGACAAAATTCCACTACTCCCCCCCTCTCAGGACCAACTTTTGACTGTGATTTGAGAAAAACGTTGAATGGAATATATGATGGCTCAGGTGGGAGATGCTTTAACCCAGTTCAACAGGATATGAGATGTCCCGGAATCCTCTGAATTTGGTACCCCTCCGGGTCTCGAATGAGCGAGATAGGTGAGGGATATCAGTCCTAAGTTTTCTTTTTAGTCCCTCCGTCCCATGTCTCTGTTCTCTCTACTCTGACCTCTGGTGTATTTTTCTTATAGGTTAAAAGCTGTATGTCACAATTGCATTTACTTTCCCTTTTTTTTTTTCCTTTATTTTTTGAACATGATATTTGTTATAGTTATTAACGATTTGTAACCCACTTTAATCTGTGTTTTCTATGTATGATCTATTTTTATAATTTTGTAAAACTTTAATAAAACTACAATAAAAAAAAAAAAAAAACATGACTGACTCAAATATATTTTTATTGCTATCAATCATGCATACCAAGCAATACGTAAATTAATATATTAAAGCTAACCCTGATAGTAACATTTAGTAAATTTAAACAAGATGATTCTAAGTGTTAACAATTTGTACTTACAGTATGTACTATAAGCATTCTTGCATTTCCTTTCTTTGTGTAGACTAATCCCCACCTGAGGTTGTTCCAATGAAAGTCTATAGATTAAGAAAATCTTCCATTAGCAACTCAGCCTCTCTCAGCATGATCTATTGAACCTTAATTAATTTTTGTACCTTGTCTAGGACTTGGATTTTGCCACTAGCGATATACATACTTGTGCTGTTAACTCTTTTTGATCTTCTGATTGCAGATATTTGCACATTAATGCTTTATGAATTGACTGAAATCTGATGAAAAGGGTGCCTGTCTAACAAGAACAGCAAAAAAGGTAGCAGGACTTTAAAGGTGCTCTACCCCTCAAAGTCAAATAAAAAAAAAAAAATACATGCATGCATCAATTAAAATTCAAGTTTTTTTTTATAATGCATCATGCTAGCAGAAAAAACTGGTTGATAATGTTTGAAAACCACATGCACAGAAAAAAACTTTTTAAAACACCATGGGGGTTATTTACTAAAGGCAAATCCACTTTGCACTACAAGTGCACTGAAAGTGCACCGGGAAGTGCAGTCACTGTAGATCTGAGGGGGACATGCAAGGAAAATAAAAAAACAGCATTTTAGCTTGCACATGATTGGATGATAAAATCAGCAGAGCTTCCCCTCATTTCAGATCTTCCCCTCAGATCTACAGCGACTGCACTTCCAAGTGCACTTGCAGTGAACTTGTAGTGCAAAGTGGATTTTCCTTTAGTAAATCAACCCCCATATATCATAAACACAGATCTAAACAAAAGCAAGTATATAAGATTGCCCAATGTAAAAATGTGCTCTTCTTGCTATAAAATTGATTGCCAAACGATTGGTATTGTACTGTATATCTTATGACACGTCAATGTGGTGCTTTTTACATTAAGCAAAATAAAGTGCCCATTTTAAAAGCATATTTATGACCATCTTTACCTCATTGTCTCAGGCACGGCCGTGTCTATGGAGCCAGAACGAGGCCTGGACCGCAAACAGTGTTAGGCGCCGGAGGTCACCTAACCTCGGCGCATAACACTGTTTTGCGGTCCATTCTGGCTCCATAGACACGGCCGTGCCTGAGACAACACCCGGAAACAAACCTGGCCACACAGACGCCGCAGTAGGTGACTGGGCTAAAACATCTCCCCACTTTCCACTTTATTTTAATATGCTTCACAGACTTCTTTCACAACCTGTTGGAACCCTCATTTATATAAGAGCTGTGATACCTACCTGACCTCTTATTTAACCTCCTTGGCGGTAATCCCGAGTCTAGCTCGGGTTGAGTTTTTTCTGCCAGGAGCGGTAACCCCGAGCCAGACTCAGGCTGCGTTGCAAGATACAGGGGGAAGTTACTTACCTTTTACCCTGGATCCTGCGATGTCTCCCCGCTGTGTGTGCGAGCCGTCCGCTCGCTCGATTCACACAGTGCAGAGTGCCGCTGATCTCCGGTCCCTGCGACGTTCCGACGCACGGGAGCAGAGATCGGCGCCAAATTAAATTTTTTTTAAAAAACACAACACACATACAGTACTGTAATCTTACAGATTACAGTACTGTATACAAAAAATACACATCCCCTTTGTCCCTAGTGGTCTGCCCAGTGCCCTGCATGTCATTTTATATAATAAAAAGATTTTTTTTCTGCCTGGAAACTGGAGATTGTCCATAGCAACCAAAAAGTGTCCCTATATGTCAAAAGTGGTTTTAGACCAGCTAGAAAACACCGATAAAAAATTAGAATCACAATTTATCATCAAACAATAAATTTAATGACAGCGACTATTCTGCAACTGAGCAAATTTCAGTGTTTTTGATTTGATTACATTATTGAATCATTTTTATATATATTTTTATTATATTATAATTTATAATTTTGTGTTTCAAACTTTATCATACCCGGGATGTCTACTAGACTCTGGTTCGGACAGATTTAAGTGAGTTATTCATAAGAATTGCATGCCTACAATATAAAAACGCCAAATTTCCATGCAAAATAATTGTACCGCTTTCAGCACTAAATTCCGGACAGAATCATACCGCCAGGGAGGTTAACTCTAGCCAAAGCATTTTCTTTTAACCAGCCCATACTAATAGATGGTCACATCCAGGGGCGGACTGACCATTTGGCCACTCGGGCACTTCCCGAGGGCCCTGGGCGACTAGGGGGCCGCATCAGGGTTGTTAGCCTCAGTAAAACCAGGGACAGTATGTAAAAATCTGTGTTTTTTTTTTACATCTGTTTCTGAAATGTCTCTTACCGACATCCTTTTGGTCTAAAAATGCAGAGATTATAGCTGCCCCACCTCTCCAGTATCTTCTCAGCCAATAGAAACATGTCTGTGTATACTGTGTGTACATGTATGTGTATACTGTGTGATTGTATACTGTGTGTGTGTGTATACTGGGTGGCCCCATAATCTCTGATTGCCCGGGGGCCTCATAATCTCCTATTGCCCAGGGGCCCCATAATCTCCTATTGCCCGGGGGCCCCATGAGTTGTCAGTCTGCCCCTGGCCACAACATGTTCCTTTAGCCAGGGCTTTCACTAGTACGATCACAGACATTGCATGTGATTCGCACCGCATTGCTGTGCAAATTACATGCGATGTCTGTGCAATGCAAGTTCAGCCATACAAAGTGTATGGCTGAACTTGCATTGCATTAGCTCCAAAATGGTGCAGGACCCTTTTTTTGGTCCGCACTGGAATTGGATCGCATGGGTGTTCACACCTATGCGATCCCATTCCTGCACCATTTCACAGTTCGCACTGCGATCTGCAAACTGATCTGGGGATGTCATTAACTTTACATTGACACCCGTAGCAGTTTGCAAAGGGCAGTGTGATTGCCGGCAAGCGACATGCAATGCAGGAATCCACACTAGAATCGTGATGATTCCTGCATCACATATATGTGAACCAGGACTCATGTGGGTTCACACTGATGCACTGTGGTTCAGTTGCAGTACTGGTGTATACACAGTTTTCCTACATTTAACTCCATTTTCACTACAGTCCCACAGACTGTAAAAACCACACCAAATGTCCTCTATACTGCAAATTTGGTGTGCATTCAGAAAACACAGTAACATTATACAAACTAATAGACTGTAGGACTTTAGCTAAAAAATGGGGATAAAATGCAGAAAAACTGCGTATACCCCAGCACTGTGACAAACTCCAGGACACCAGTGTGAACCCAAAGGCTTCAGGGTGCTGTGTAATGTAAAGGGGTCCAGATGTGCAGGGGGTTGTGTAATGTAAAGGGGTCCAGAGGTGCAGGGTGCTGTGTAATGTAAAGGGGTCCAGTGGTGCATGGGGTTGTGTAATGTAAAGGGGTCCAGTGGTGCAGGGGGTTGTGTAATGTAAAGGGGTCCAGTGGTGCAGGGGGTTGTGTAATGTAAAGGGGTGCGGGGGTTGTGTAATGTAAAGGTGTCCAGTGGTGCAGGGGGTTGTGTAATGTAAAGAGGTCCAGAGGTGTGGGGGGACTGTGTAATGTAAAGGGGTCCAGTTGTGGCGAGGGGGTACAAAGTAGTGACAAAGAGATATTGGGGGATGCAGGGGGCACAGTGGGGTGTTTTTACATTTTAAAGTTGGGGGGTTGCCAGATATAGGATCCGCCCCGGGTGCCAAATGCTCTAGGCATGCCCCTGGGGCCCCCGGTGAGGATGAGGAATGTAAGTTTACTGTTAAGCCTCCCAGGCCCCGCGAGTCCGGCCGTGTCCCGACATATGCAGCCGCATACAGCAGGAGGAAAGAGCAGAGTGGGCGGGAGCAGAGTGGGCGGGAGCAGAGTGGGCGGGGCAGAACGCTCGAGCGTGCCTGTGAAGGGACATCGTTTTCGGCACATGAGGATGCTCTGGAGTCTGGACAGGAGGTAGAAAGGGAGTGGGAGACTGTCACCTGTTTTGCAATTTTTTTGGGGGGGGCCCATACAAAATTTTGCTATGGGGCCCTGTAATTTCTAGTTACGCCCCTGACAAAGTCTCACTGTTCTTACTGATTCTGCTGAAATAAAGCTCATCTGAAAGTAAGTGACTTACTATTTAAAACAGCAGCAGCTCTGTAGACCTAAAACCTGAAATGTAGACATCTAGCTACTGGGTGAATGAATGAATGAATGAATGAATGAATGAATAACTTGTATAGCGCTACAATGCGAACTGAATCGCCTCAAGGCGCTGTTGACGTTTGGTTATCAGCTTCTAGAAGAGGTAGGTCTTGAGTTTCTTCCTGAAGGCCTGATGGTTTTCTTCCATGCGAATGTCGGTTGGTAGAGCGTTCCATAGCCGAGGTCCCTGGACAGCGAATCTCCGTTCCCCCTTTGATTTGTAGCGGGATTTAGGAATGAGGAGAAGATTTTGATTAGCCGATCGAAGACTACGATTCGGTGTATAGTGTTTTATTTTCTCGCGAAGGTATTGCGGAGCGTTTCCATGTGCGCATTTGTGGGTGAGGCAGAGGGTCTTGAATGCGATCCGATTCCTTACGTTTAGCCAATGTAGGTTCCTCAGGGAAGGGGAGATGGATTCCCAGGGTTTTTTCCCTGTTATCAGCCTTGCCGCCGTGTTTTGGATAAGTTGTAAGCGCGCAAGTTGATATTGGGGTAATCCTATGTAAAGGGAGTTAGCGTAGTCCAGTCGAGAATTGATGACTGTTCCAACTACCACTGCTTTGTCCTCCTTTGGAATGAAGGGGAGGAGTCTGCGTAGCAGGCGGAGCAGATGGTGAGAACCACTGACCACTGCTCCTATTTGGGCATCCATTGACATTTCAGAGTCAAAAATGACTCCGAGACTCTTAGCCTTGGTCCTTGGGGCGATGGTCTGTCCAAAGATGGTAGGAGGTGTCCAAGGGATCTTGGTTCGGGGGTTATGCTTTGCATGTAGAATAAGAAGTTCTGTTTTTGATTCATTAAGTTTGAGGGAGCTAGTGGTCATCCAGTCGTCTATCATAGAGAGGCATTTTCCTAATTGCTGATGATGGTCTTTTTGTCCGGTGATACGAAAATATAATTGAGTGTCGTCAGCGTATGAGTGGAAGCAGAGGTCTGATCTTCTGATGATGTTGAGGAGTGGGCGGATGTAGATGTTGAAGAGCACTGGCGACAAGGGTGATCCTTGAGGGACTCCACAGGAGATTGCCCGGGTTTCAGAGGTGAAAGCTCCTAGTTTCACCGTCTGAGAGCGATTTCCTAAGAAGGATGCGAACCATTGTAGATCTGAGCCAGTGACTCCTGCTACTTCTGTGAGGCGGATGAGTAGAGTGTTGTGGTCCACAGTTTCAAACGCTGCACTGAGGTCCAACAGTACCAGGAGACATGATTCTCCGTCATCCGCTGCTTCGAGGGCGTCGTCCCAAATCTTCAGGAGTGCGGTTTCTGTCCCATGGCCTGGGCGGAATCCTGATTGTAACGGGTCCAGGAGTGTGTGTGTGTCCAGGTGGCGTTGTATCTGTTGTACTACCGCTTTCTCCATGATCTTGGAAATGTTGTTCAAGCTTGTTATCGGTCTTCGGTGGTTGGGGTCCCTGGGGTCGAGGTTGGGTTTCTTTAGTAGGGGTTTGATGATGCCTTGTTTGAGGGCGCCTGGAACAATCCCTTCTTTGAACGATTGATTTATGAGGTGCGTTATGGTGGGAGCCAGGATGTCGGAGCATTCTTTCAGGAGTTTTGTGGGGATGATGTCAATAGAAGATGTGCTGTCTCTGAGATTTTTGATGATGTTTTTAGTGGTATCCGTGGTGATTGGGATCAGAGAAAACCTTGGTGGTTGTGGGATATTTGTGTCGATATCGACTTTTTGCTCTGCTTGCCTGCCGTCGGATGTTTTTTTCTGATCAATTGTAATCCTAATGTTGACGATTTTATTGATGAAAAAAATCTGATAATTCATTGCAGAAATCTTGGGTTTCATTAGCGGGGGGCTCTAAGCATGCTGGGTTCATCGACTGAGCGACTATTTTAAAAAGTTCCCGGGGGCGGTTTAAGGCCGCTGAGATGGTATTTGAGAAATGGTCTTTTTTTGCTTTGAAGATTGCCTTCTGATAATTCTGTGTCAGTCCTTTGTATTTTGTGTGATTTTCCTTGGTGGGATTTATTCTCCATGCTCTTTCGGCTCTTCTGCGTTCTTGCTTGAGTAGCGTGAGCGAGCTGTTGAACCATCCTGCGTTTTTCCTCTTGATGAGTGTTCTGCATTTTGGAGCCACTGAGTCTGCTGATTGTAGTAATACATTGTTTAGGGAGCTGAGAGTTTGCTCCGATGAGTGGGTTAAATTCAGAGTTGCTATTTTGTTTGATAAGGTGGTTTTGAAGGATTCAGAATGCAGTTTTTTCTGCGATCTGGTCCAATGGGTTGTTGTTGCAGGTTTCTGTTTTTGGTGGGTGATGTTGGTGGAGATTTTGAATTTGATGGCGTGGTGATCCGTCCATGGTAGTGGTATGTTGTCTACTGTGTTGATGTCCAGATTTTGTTTGAAGATGAGGTCCAGAGTGTGTCCTGACCCGTGTGTGGGGGTCTTTATCAGTTGCTGGAGACCCAGTTCTTCTAGTTGGCTGATGCAGGCGGTCGCGATAGGGTCTTGGGTAGAGTTTGCCCAGAGGTTGAAGTCTCCAAGTACCAGGAGGTTTTTGGATTTCAGTGTGTGTATTGAGATAAACTCCGTGAGTGGTGTAAGCAGATTGGTCTTTGGTCCTGGTGGTCTGTAGCAGAGTAAAATGTGGGTGGTATCATGGGGTGTTGATTGAAGATGTAGCGTCAGTGTCTCCATAAAAGGTACTGGGTTCTGTAAGATTGGTTTGGTGAGCGCCAGGTGCGATTTAAAAATCACTGCTAGGCCTCCTCCTTTTTTTCCTATTCGATGCTCAGTTAGGATCCTGTAGTTCTCCGGCACCAATTCGGTGAGGATGGTGTTGCAGTCGGGTGTTAGCCAGCTTTCCGTGATGAAGAGGCAGTCTATATTGTTTTGAGTGATGAAGTCGTGTACTTCTAGTCTGTGTTTGGCTGCAGATCTGGTGTTGATCATGGCGCATGCTAATTGTTGTGGTTGGGTCGGTATCTTCCTGTTTTTGCAGGTTGATTGTAGATCGGTCTTTAATAGATGTTCTTTCCGTAGAATTTTTTGAATGGGAGCTGGCAAAGTTGCGGTGGAATTTCTTAGTCTGTGGAGGACTTCTGCTGAATATTTAAAGTAGCACATGGCCAGAGGATGAAGTTTAATGGTCCTTGGATGACTGAGCTGATGATCCGGATCCGGGTTTGTCCTGTTATCAGTCTAAGTATCAGACTTGCCGCCGCGTAGACTAAAGCCAGCAAGTTGATCGTGTGGTGCCCTATGTGTGAAGATGTTGATCCTGATCCGGGTTTGTCCTTTTATCAGTCTAGGTATCAGACTTGCCGCCGCATAGACTAAAGCCAGCAAGTCGATCGTGTGGTGCCCTATGTGTGAGGACTCGGTTTGGTTGGGTAGTAGATTCCTGGCTGTTCCAGCTGCCTCTGCTTGTTGCGAGGAATCCTGGACCAGAAGAATGCTGCTGGTGACCGCTGCGGTGTGTTGCTTAGTTGGAGCGAATAGTTCCTGTAGGGGTGATGGGGGCCTGTTGAACCTACCACCCTCTCGTTGATCCAGAGGAAGGCGAAAAAAAACCTAACTGTGCCAGCCAATTGCTCAGCGAGGGGAAAAAAATTCCTTCCTGACCCCGAGAGGCGGTCGGACCACAGTGCCCTGGATCAACTGCTAATGGGGGGGGGGGGACCCCGAGAGCTTACCTGTTTGGAGATAATCCCTGAAGCGCTTGCTGTGTTGCCTGGTGCTTCTGCGATGAAGTCGGTTGCTGGGTAGGGGTGTGCTGAAGGGGGAGTGGGCACGCCGACCTGCGGAAGGGGGAAAGGATAAGCTGGGGGGTGGGATGAGGTGGGGTGAGTCTCATCCGCAGCCGGTTCCTTCCTCGTCTATAGGCTAGAAGCGCGGCGATGGCGGCTGTGGATGTGACCCCACCTGGGGGACTGACCTGTGGTGGAAGGAGTGCCCGAAGTGTCTGCTGGGGGGTCCAGGAGGTCCTGGGGATGTCCTTGCAGTAACTGGGTGTAGTGGGTGTACCAAGATGGCCGCCGGACTAGGCCCAAGCTGCAGCCTGTCCTGGCTCTGGTGGTTCCTGGTTCTAGGTGAGTGCTGGAGGGCTTGAGGGCTGGGAGGCGGGGGGGGGGGACTTGCCGCAGCCCAGTTGGACCAAAGGGGGCTGAAGAGGCGATTGGGGGGGGGGCAGATGGCCGGGACTAGGCCGAAGCCGGGGACTCGCCTGTCGGCTGAAGCCCAGGTGGGCAGCTGTGGACGGTGTGGCGGAAGTAGGGGGGCGATTGGTTGCGGGGGCCCACGGGAATCCGCAGTGGGGTCCGGGTATGCTGAGCACTGGCTGGGACTCCTGACTAGGCAGAGGGGAAGCAGATGGCTGGCTTCGGCCGGGACTAGGCCGGAGCCGGGGACTTTCCTGGCTGCTAAGCCCGACGGGCGGCCGCGGCCGGCGCGGAGAAAAAAGGGCCAATTGATTGCGGGGGGCCTGCGGGGCCGCAGTGGGTCCAATGGATGGGGGGACTGGCTGGGTCCCGCTCCCCGGGGCTGTGGGCTCCTAAGCCTCCTAAAGGCTGGAGCTGCTGCCTGGGGCTGCTGGCTGGAGCTGCTAGGCGCACGTCTGCACGTCTCTGATCTGACAAGGAGCCATAAGCAAGCTGCACATGCCCATAATTACAGGGTTTATGGAATTAATCTACGATTAAAGCAAATTTAGACTGATAATATTTCACCTAATCTTAAAACATTGATATTCACAAACTTAATTATATTATGCTTTTCTTTATTTTAAACGCACATCAAATTGTATAATAGAAAATAACATGACTTGAAGGTGTTCTAAATCAATTAAAGTTAGGCAGAGAATGTCCCTGGCCTTATCTTTCCTCTTACATTCCAGTAACTAACTTAGCTTTAGCAAAGTGTGTGGCTTCTTACAGGTTTTCCCGAATACCATAACACATCCCTTTCCTTTAGAGAGAAAAAAATAATCATTCCTCTTTTGTATGATATCACATGTGAAACATCTGCTTGACAATCATCGTATTCCACTATCCTTATTATAAGAAAAATGGTTTACTAGAAATCATCGTAATTCTTTCCATGGTGGGTTAGAACAGATTAGACAGCTGCTAAGACATTGCTATTATTCTCAACAATATATTTAATGTCTTTTCTGAGTTATGAGTTATTGAAGAAATAATAGCACCGCCTTTTCATTCTAAAAGGTATGTAGGCTTCATTTTCCTGATGAGAGAAATTTACTTGCAAATTATCAGAGCAAATATTATTCATATTTTATTTTATATGTGTTTGTTCTCTGTAGCTGCGTGATGAACTGAATGTAGCTGCACTAAAAAAAAAAGAAAAAAAAAGAAATGACTAAATACATCTTTTCCAAAATAGGAACAGTTAAGATGCTACTATCGCTCTTTCCCTAAAGGACTTTTATAGCTAAAATAATGGTAACTTTATATAATAGCAAGCAGAGCATTACAAAGTACAATATATATATATATATCATTTGCATTTTATACGATATCATGATGCAACATGATGCAATCTTAAATTAGACTTTATGCTTTTTAAACTAATAGGGATGTTTTGGAGTACCCTATAAATGCCCAACTTGACCTGCTTCCGGGAACATTCAATTTGTTTGTTTTTTTGACATTCTTTATTTAAACAAAGGAGTACACCTCATACATCCAGTACATACAGAAAAGCAGTGTGCAAATCAAATTATTCTAGAAGAACAGAGAAAGAAGCATGATAATTGTGCAGGTTAGAAGGCATATGTTGGCTTACACAGCTCAATGCTATCTGAGCTTTCACATACATTACAAAAGTACAAATAATGATACAAAGATATATTCCCAGTGTGTAGGTGTCTCCAGATTTTTATTTGAGAAACAAGAAAATCCATAGCTGGGAAGATACTTCAGCACAGCAGAAGGAATCGATGCTAGTATAGAAGAGAAGAGAAGGAAGAGTAAAACAGTCTTCTGGTCATGGTCCACAGCCCCTGGGACTCAGTTCGGGATTCGGGAGAAAGGAGGGGGAAAAAAAAGGGGAGGAGGGATAAAGAGACCAGAATGATATGGTTGAAAGAGTAGGGTAAGAAAAGATGAAATGATAATTAAAAGGGATCCATTAATAAGCATCACCTATAATTGGAAAAAAAATATTGTTGAAGATATCATCCCATACTTCTCCCCGTCACAACACAAAGACATGAGGGATAAAAATGTAAAAGGACTATCGTCCAAGCAAACAGTAGTCAAGGACTCACAGCCATTGATTGTATCTGGAAGAGTACTTACAGTAATTCCAGTAAAACCATTTCTGGTTTATTTCAGAAGTCCTATCCCCAAGGGCCACCATAAGGCCCTCCATTTCCTGGATATCATTTACTCTGGCAAACCACTGTCCCACAGTCAGAGTAGAGCTACATTTACAAAGACAGGGGATGCAGGCCTTAAACAGGAACAGGTGCATCTGGGCTACTACCTCCTGTGCAATGCCTGGTGAGCCTCAAGGACACAGCACCCAGCCTGTGAAGTCTCTGTAAACCTCCATATAGTCCATGCAAAAAAGGAGAAAGGTTGGTGCCATGGAAGACGGCTAAAAAAGGATAAGGCTAGCATTTTCCATTTTATGGATCGTTTGCAAAATTTGTGAAAAAATTTGCTTAAAAATCTACTTAAAAGTCAGCAGGAATGTAGGTGCCAAAATATTAAGACCTGAGGGGCCCAGGAAAAGAACCCGCTCCAGGTGTCTGAGCCACAGACTCTCCTCCTCCGTGAGGTGCAGGTGCTGGCTCAGTAAGCGAATAGCATATGAAAACAAAATTGTTTTGATCCAGATGGCCACACACAATGTCTTTATTGTTTAAAATACATACAGCAAAAGATTGAATCACTAGCTAACATGTTTCACACAGTAACTACTGGTGCTTACTCATAGCTAAAGGGGCCCACCTGAATGGAAAGTTAGGACACAAGGCTCTTACTGTATCCTCTGACAAGTTGACATCCAATGCCTCTGATTTTGAAGGTTTACTTGGATGTTTAATACATTTTCCAAATGTCCTCAGTTCTCATAAGTGATGGGAGCTAAAGAATTATATTTGACATATAAAACAGTAAGTTGTCCATGTAAGCAGCAACTTTATCATGGTAACCATGGGCTCTGAGACCAGTCATGCAGACATGCTGCAAAAAAGGTTGGAAGGCAAGTACAAAAATCTGAGGAGATAAAGGACAACCCTGTCAGGTGCCATTACGAATTAGGAAAGGAAACAAATTAGTATTATTATCTAGAACCATGACCAATAAAGTGTCTGGATCCAGGAACATCCAATTTGAATTACTGTATATCTTTTGGATGGTTTTCGATCAACTCACAATCCCTATAAAGGATCTGAGTCAATGTTTAGGCAAGCCTGCTCAGTCTACTACCATAAATAGATTGCCAATGTTTGCCCAATAACAGCTTAACAATCCAACATTCTTAAGCATCACTTAGGATGTCTGTGTGGATTTCAACCCATGTAAGAGAAAGCAAGAAAGTAACAGTCAGCTTATATGACTGTCACTTTAAGAAATCTGTTTGACTGTAAGGGGTTGAGTTGAATAACCACACACACGCACCTTACAAAGAATGAGACAAGCTCATTGAAGAAGAACGCACAAGCATAAGATAAATCTTGGACCCCTCTTATTATCTGATTAGGCAATACTAGGCAGTGGCCAGACCGTACATGCTGTGTGAGAGCATAATAGGTAGGGTGGTGATGAATCCTGTTATGTTTGGCTGGAGTGGACTGCATGTGCAAAAAACTGCATATTTTTGTGAGGTTCTTGTGATTGTCCCAGTGACATTAACGTGGGAATAACGTGGATGTGGTATAGTTGGAATACTTGATGGTAGAGTCAGATCCTATGACACAACAATGTGGTACTTAAGGCCTTCACAGTATGATAAGCATACTAAGCATTTTAAAGAACTGCTACTCTCCTTTCATGGGACTGTTGTTTGCTGGAAAAGCCAATCAATTAGTACAAGGCTTGTTGGTCTTGACTTGGGTAGTAGAGCAGTGTTATCTATCATCCTTAACAAATGTGAACTGCCTAAACTATGTTGTGACTATTCTACTTGTGTGCCATTGTTGCGTTTTCTGTGGACAGGTGTTCTGTAGCACTACACATTCTCTTGGCAGGCATTATTAAGCTATTCCATTCTGTGAAATGAAGCATCAGTTACAGATACTGAGATTTGTAGTAGATTTATGCAAAGTTTCCATAGCCGCCTAAGAACCCGATCATTACAACCCTATTCTCCAGCAATTCCCGGTTTTAGGAAGAAATTATGCAAAGCATTCTGCTTGCAATCTTGTCAGACAAGAGAATACACAATACCACATGTCTAGCTAGCTCATACCACCATTAACTTTTACAGTGGGATGATATAGCAGCTCAGTTAAGAAACTGCAAGCTATAATTTTTATTTTAAAATATCACTGATATAAAAAAATACTTGCTTGAATATTCCTCCAGATTAACAAATCAACATGATATTTATTATTCACTAACAGTACTACTGTTCAGTGGCGGTGCGTCCATAAGGGCTCATGGGCGCCGCCCCCTCTCTCCCACCACTCCCTCTAGAACCAATAGATAGATTCATGCATTGTGATCTGCAGTGTGAAAACTGCAAACTTTTATTGTCCCAAAAACACCCAACCCTTAAGCTATTGCACTTAAACCAAGATATATTTAAAACAGCATTCAGTTATAATATACACTGCTGGTGAAAGCAGTTCCGATAATCGCACCACCTCAGAAAGAAACAGATCGTTCGTGGTGGTTCCCGGGAGAAACTCGGAACAAATCCCCAGTGCAGCAAGCCGTGTGGTCTCCCCTAGATGTGTTTCCACATTCTGTCTTCATCAATAGGTGGGGTGCCCATCTATTGATGTTCAGGATCAGGACGCCATATCTCTGTCGATTTGATCGTTACTGAAATTGCACGCTGATGTCCTTTAGTTGCTGAGATAAAGCTGGATTCATTCACTATGGTGATTGATAATTAGGAGTACGGTGAGTGCAATTCCCATAGGGAGTGAAATCACAAGGTGTGGTGACGGTGAAACATTTCTGCAATGATATGAACTGACTCATGAGAAATTACTCAACACCTGGACTGTTACAATTTTTATATTTTTAGAGTGCTGTTTGCTCATATGCATTTTTTTTTAACTTTCTGTATATGTTTTTGTTATTGTTTTGTTTTTTAGCGCTGCTTAAGCTGGAAAGAACCTATTTATTTGTAACTTTTTTCTTTCTCTTTAATACCTGCTAATAGTACCATGCCTATACCATGATAGCCCTTCCATACATGTATATGTGTGCATGCACTCACATGACAATCATATAACTAGTATACTTACATTGTGTGTTCCTGTCTTCACATTCACTATATACCTAGTTGGCAACTATACCAATTTTTACACCTATATCTATATCTTTTGCGTTCAGGGTCGTCTTCATTTTTGCCGATACTCATGGGTTCCGATGCCCGTTTGGCAGGTGTGCTCAATGCCCTATGCATTTTATCCCGATACATCCAACTAAAACCCTACTACAGTGAACCATATGCCATCGGTGGCTTGGGGATATATACATACACTCCATCCACCCCTTAGAGCTCTCCAACGTGCGGTGGGACAATACGGAGATGCAAACCCTGCCCAAAGTGAATTCTGATGTGTACCACAATTCACTAGAGATAGTCACCCTGTAAGTATTGTCAGATTCTAAATGCCTGCCCTATATGTATATTATGCTGTTCCCTACTTCTGTTCACACATTTGCATATTTATATACATTGTATTATTGTACATAAATACTTTTTCTGACTTTGTTTTTTGCGGTGTGTCACCAGATAATACATCTTGCTCTAAATCAGCCCCTGAAGAAGGAATTAAAAATGTAACTATATATTCCGACTAATACGGCTACAATCACCTCAAGTACTATATATTCCGAAACATGTTGGGATTTCTGTACCTTTGCACTCTGGTTGGCCTCCCATTATGAGACCAACAATGTGTTCCAGAACCTAGCTGTATTGTATTATTATAGCATGACTATACTTTTTGCTTTTATAATAATTTATTCTGTGTATCTACATGTTTTTTTGTAATCAATACATTTTGTATTACTTTTTTACATACGTTCTCTTTTGTCTTATCTGGTCTCCATCCTTTGCCCATAAAATCCCTGGGGCACCTCCTTTGTGTTTTTAACACAGGGAGAGATTACACCTTTTACTCTCACAGATAGAAAGCCTACTCCCAGGTAGATCTGTCTCTTACTGATAAATATACTTTCCAATCTGTTTAAGAAACAAAAATTGAACCTATTACTTGGTCTGATCATGCTCCCATAACACTGAAATTGTTTCTGCCTAACCACACCAAAACAGGGATGATTTGGAGACTCAATACCTCCCTCATCTTATGTCCTCATTACCGGAAACATCAAAAAAAAAAAAATCTGTTTTAATGCTGGATCTGTAAATGACCCTACTGTACTCTGGAATACACACACGGCCTGTCTTATGCCCCATACACACGGTCAGAAAATCCGACCACAAAATCCATCGGATTTTGTCCGACGGATTTAGTCCGACACTGGTGTTGCATACACACGGTCGGACAAAGTTGTTGGAAAATCCGATCATTCTGAACGTGGTGACGTTTGTTGCCTACGACGGGACTACGTAGAGGCTAGTAGCCAATAGCTTTGGTCTTGTAATGTGATCTGAGCATGCGTGGCACTTTGTCCGTCGGAATTCGCTACACACGATCGGAATTGGTGTGATCGGACTTTGTTGTCGGAAAATTTTTAGAGCAGGAGATACAACTTTGTCCGTCGGACAATCCGATGGAAAATGTCCGATGGTGCCTACACACGGTCGGAATTTCCGACAACATTGTCTGATAGGACAGAATCCATCGGAAAATCCGACCGTGTGTATGGGGCTTTAGAGACCTTCTTATCAAGTCAGGGATCAATGAGAAAAAACAGCACAATGCTTCCACTGACCAATTACATACACACTCTTAAACAAGTTAATAAACACTAACCCTCTGTCTGCCTTAAATCTGAACCAGATAAGCCCTCAGCAATCACCTACACAATCATTTTGACCATTACCTTAAAGTGGTTGTATAGTAATTTTTTTTTACTTTTTTTTACTTTTACCTACAGGTAAGCCTATAATAAGGTACGGTTTAGGAGATATTCCCCTTGCAATGAGCCGCTGACTTCAGCGGCGCAGGCGCTCTGGGGATTCTCGGCTGAAAGTCGCCGGACCTTGCCAGAAAGAAGTTTCCCGCGCGCATGCGCGGGAGTGACGACATTGCGGCTCCGGCCACTCACAGCGCCGGAGCCACAAAACCCGGAAGACCCACTGAGGCAAAATGTCAGCTCCCTCAGCGTGGACCGGGTGAGATACCGGGTGAGATACCGACGTCTCGTACTAAGGTAAGCATTTCATAATAAGCTAGTATGCGGTGCATACTAGCTAATTATGTTTTTGCCTTACAGGTGTAGAAAACTGCTTTAACAGCTTTGCTTACAGTTTTACTCTCAACATAACAAACCAGGATAAGTTGTGTGGTCAGAGATCAGTATCAGAATCGATATAAGATATGGCACCAACATCCAGTATAGATAAGGGGAAGCATTTGGAAGATGTGGGACTTTATAGGTGCAAAGTATTGAAACAACAATATGTAAAAAATATATACAAATTTTATTAAATGAACAATGTCATAAAAACAATACATACAATGTAATTATAGCCATAGGTGTGTGCAAAGCATCCTATTAATAACAATGATTAACTGCAGTCATGTTCTTATTCTCTGCATGTTTCACCGTATGGCTTCTTCAGGAAAGAATGCAGGGGTTTGTTTGTTTTAGATATAAGAACATATGATCTGACAACTTTAGTTGTGCAACAAAAACAGAGAAAGATACAGATTAATACATCAAGTATAAACATATTGTATATTTTATATAATTATGGCTGCACTTAAATGAAAGGCAAGAGACATTTATTAAAACCAAAACCAAAAAGCCCTACCTCATGATATGAGTATGGGGGCCCAGTGGCATCGCTAGGGGGTGGCTTTTGGGGCTATATCCACTTATCTGGGACACATAGCCCTGAGTCTCTGTAGGGATCCCCAAGGGGAGGGGAGGCTCTCTGAGGACCCTGATTTAAGGGTGAGGCTCTCTGGGGACCCTGATTTAAGGGGGAGGCTCTCTGGGGACCCTGATTTAAGGGGGAGGCTCTCTGGGAACCCTGATGCAAGGGGGAGGCTCTCTGGGAATCCTGATGCAAGGGGGGCTCTCTGGGGACCCTGATGTAAGGGGGGGCTCTCTGGGGATATATACATATTATATACATGTGTATGCCCACCCAAGCGTATGACTTTCTTTACTATGTTGCTATGGGCTCTAGCCCCAGATCTTTTGTAGACCTAGAAACACCCCTGTGGGGGCCTGAACAGTTTTAAAATTAAATGAAGAATGAGATCCGGCAATATACTGCATCCACATAACCATAAACCACCAAATGTTGCCAGGTCACCCATAGGGAGGGGTGAGTAAATTATATAGTATCAGATGTTTACAGGTATCCTGCCAATAAATGTGAATTATGTATTAAATTCACAAAATCCAAGTCAAATATGAATAGAGTCATTTTTAAATAAATTCCATGACAGGAATATAAGTCTACATTTAACTCACTTGGAATCAAGTATATTTGAAAAGAATGAATTGTGGACTGGGAGCCTCAAACGTTGAAAGGCAACAGGAATTGTAACGCAAAAAAGAAAATCATTTCACAGCTCTTGAGTCATAAAAGACAAAAGAGAAAAAGGGGAAGCCTTAACATGCAATATTGATGGTATAATAAGTTCTCTAATGCCGCTTACACATGATCGAAATTTCGGCCAACAAAAGACCGATGAGAGCTTTTCGTCAGAAAATTTGACCGTGTGTAGGCTCCATCAGACTTTTGCTGGCCGAATTTCAAAAAGTGCAAATACCTATTTTCCTGTGCAGCTTGATGTGAGGCTCCCAGGGATTCCAGCAATATGGCCGCTGCCACGTGGGTCCTTAAATACCCCTCTCCGTGCCGCAGAAGCTCTCAACACACAGCGGGCGCACACAGGAAGCACATAAGAGGTCAATCCCATGAGCACCCTTGGGCGTCTGTACGGAGACCCAAATGCAGATCGGCAAGAAAATGGCACTGTACCAGCAAACGCTGAATGACATAAAAAAAAAGAAAAAAAGGGGAAATGTGATTGAGGTCTCACCAAACACAACAAGTGCAGCCATGTACAATTAGATAGATATCATAATAACAAATACATTAGATCTGCCCATTTGAACATGAGTTACAGACTATACAATACTGAGAGAGAACAGCGGGGAATAGTTACAATAGTAACTAGATACAAAGCTTTCTTGTAGGTGCCTGTGAAAGTGGACGGATAATTTGTTGTCTGTCTTTGATTTCCTTATGTCCCCCGCTGTTCTCTCCCAGTATTGGACATTCCCTGAGAGGGTCTGTTGATGTCTTGTCCAGGTGTCACCACATGTTGAATTGGTGTCACTTGTTTTGTGCGGAGGTATATAGCATTGTTTGCTAACTCATGTTCAAATGGGCAGATCGAATGTGTTTGTTATTATGATACCTATCTGATTATACACGGCTGCACTTGTTGTGTTTGACGAGACCTCAATTATTTTTTAACATTTACATTTTTATTCCGTTCCCTCCCACCCCCCTTTTTTATGTCATTCAGCGTTTGCTGCTACAGTGCCATTTCCTTGAGATCTTGCGATTGGATGCCCAAGGGTGCTCACAGGATTGACCTCTTATGGGCTTCCTGTGTGCACCTACTGTGTGTGGAGGGCTTCTGCGGCATGGACTTCCGGTTTCGGGTGTCTTTTCGGGCCGGGGCATCACCCCTGACATGCACGGAGGAGTGGTTTGTGGTCTCCGCCCCAAGGGGCGTGTGTTTCCTGACGCCCTCTGTGTGGGGGGGATGTGTTCCGGCACACGTGTGTTAGCGCTGGATGTCCGGGACCTTTTGCGCCGCTTGGCCACTCCCCCTGTATGCGTCCGCGGTGCGTCATCACGACGACATTCCGCACCATGACGCAATGGAGAGGGGTATCGCAATGGAGAGGGGTATTTAAGGACCCACGTGGCAGCGGCCATATTGCTGGGATCCCTGGGAGCCTCACATCGAGCTGCACAGGAAAATAGGTATTTGCACTTCTTGAAACAATGATGGAGTCTTTTCTTTCCTTTTTTTAAAAATAAATTAGTATTGGGAATTTCCTAATTTGATCTTCTTAAATACACACAGGCATCGTTTGATGATTGGGGGTCCAACTTATTTCCCTTTGAAACATATGTCCCAAGTGGTTTCTTTAACCTACAGTTGAGGCAAGTATGTCTGGATTTTGCCTTACCCTTCTAATGCCACGTACACACAATCGCACATTCCGTCAAAAAAAATTTTTTCCCGACGGATGTTGGCTCAAACTTGTCTTGCATACACATGGTCACACAAATGTTGTTGGAACTTCTGATCGCCAAGAACGCGGTGACGTACAACACATACAACGAGCCTAGACAAATTTTTAAAGTTTAATAGCTGGTGCGGCTCTTCTGCTTGATTCCGAGCATGCGTTGAACTTTGTGCTTCGGAATTGTGTACACACGATCAGAATTTCCGACAACGGATTTTGTCAGATCAATTCCGACGGAAAATGTCCGATGGAGCCTACACACTGTCAGAATTTCCAACAAAAAGCTCACATCGAACAATTGTTGTCGGAAAATCCGACCGAAGAGAACTTATTATACCATCAATACTGCATGTTAAGGCTTCCCCTTTTTTTCTTTTGTCTTTTTTGACTCCAGAGCTGTGAAATTATTTACTTTTTTGTGATACAATTCCTGTTGCCTTTCGACGTTTGAGGCTCCCAGTCCACAATTCATTCTTTTCAGATATACTTGATTCCAAGTGAGTTAAATATAGACTTATATCCCTGCCATGGAATTTATTTTAAAATTACTCTATTCGTATTTGGCATGGATTTATTGAATGTAATAAATATTCACATTAATTGGCAGGATACCTGTAAACATCTGATAGTATATAATTTACTCACCCCTCCCTATGGGTGACCTGGCAACATTTGTGGTTTATGGTTATGTGGATGCAGTATATTGCCGGATCTCATTCTTCATTTAATTTTAAAACTGTTCAGGCCCCCATACTCATATCATGAGGTAGGGCTTTTTGTTTTTTGTTTTAATGAATGTATCTTGCCTTTCATTTAAGTGCAGCCATAATTATATAAAAAGACACATTACTAAAGGAAAATCCACTTTGCACTGCAAGTGCACTTGAAAGTGCACTTGGAAGTAAAGTCGCTGTAGATCCGAGGGGGATATGCAAGGAAAATAAAAAAAAAAACAGCTTTTTAGCTTGCACATGATTGGATGGTAAAATCAGCAAAGTTTCCACTCATTTCAGATCTACCCCTCAGATTTAGAGCGACTGCACTTCCAAGTGCACTTGCAGCGCAAAGTGGATTTGCCTTTCGTAAATAAGCCCCAATATGTTTATACTTGATGTATTAATCTGTATCTTTCTCTGTTTTTGTTGCACAACTAAAGTTGTCAGATCCTAGGTTCTTATATCTAAAACAAATGAACCTCCATGTTCTTTCCTGAAGAAACCATACGATGAAACATGTAGAAAATACGAATGTGACTGCAGTTAATCATTGTCATCAATAGGATGCTTTGCAAAAACCTATGGCTATGATTACATTGTGTATATTGTTTTTATGACATTGTTCATTTAATAAAATTGGTATATCATTTTTACATATTGTTTCAATACTTTGCACCTATAAAATCCCACATCTTCCAAATGTTTCCCCATAACAAACCAGGAGTTTACCTGGCTAAGCAGCTTAAACATTGACTGGTTCATACCAAAATTTCCTACCTTAATAGTCCACCTGGTACCCACCTTATAAACCACATTCCTATTGTCACTGTGGAATGCAAAACAAACTGTTTTGCTTTTTTTTTCTTTACATTGTGTACTGTGGAAAATCTGAAATTAATTTAAAGCTACAAAAAAATGCATAAACTACTATAATATTTTTCAAAAGTGCTGGCTATAGCAGTAGGGTAAAAGACTGTTGCAAATGTAGTTGGATCTTCCATAGAGGGTAATTGTGTTTTATTTTGTCACTGCCAAAGGTAATTCACACAAAATGTACCTGCTCTGTTCCCTTAAGTATAGTACAATGCTTTAACTGGTCTATCCCAGTATGCTCCAGTGGTCTCACTTTAGGGATTGTGCATGGTTCCGGGGTGACTCTATCCCTCTGGGGGGATCTTGCACTGATGGATATGCCTGGATAACCATATGCATCTTGGTTTGAAATCTAGATGCTGATATGTATTGCTACTTTGGTCACAAAATGCTTAGAGCTCATCATTGACCCTCTTCTCCTTCCTCCTTGTAAAAAACGTATCTGTTTATAAAATTATACATGGTCCATTTTGTGACTGAGCAGTTGGTTATCTTGACTTACAACTGCAATAAGTGTGTAGAGGGTTGGATATTTGTTTTGGTTAAATTATTGACTTAGATCCCCCCCCCCTTTTTAATAAATTTTATGTATAAAAACATTTTTTTATATAATGCAAAAATAAAAATATGTAAGTTTATATGTGAAGCAAAATGATACCCCAGCTCTACTGCCAATATAATGATCTATGAACTGTGGACAGGTGCTCTAGCCAGGACGTTCAGGCCCCAAAATTCAGTACTTGAATCAAAAAAGGGCTGGTGACTCGGATGCTCTTGAATAAAAGTCCTTTATTTTGTTACATGGGTACACGGGTACAGGCTACCCTGATGCGTTTCCCTGATGAAGAAGCCTTCATCAAAGCATACATATTTGACTTAAAAACTGATATTTATAACAGAGTAAGCACTCCAAATTTGGCGGGTGCATCCTAATCAGAGCAATCAAAACAATTAAAAACACATGGAGAGAAGAACAGCAGGCATGTGAGGAACATATCATGAACAAATAAAGCATATTCAAAATGGTGCGATAAATGTATCAAAAAATGCGACCATGTTAAAAAATGCGATTATGTTAAAAAAAAAGATTTATGTCCATCCTATCGTTCAAACCATACGGTTTTCTAGTATTGAGGGTATGGATCCACCACACTTCACATTTAAGCAAAATACGAGTGTCACCTCCTCTTGTTTTTTTTTTAACCTGTTCAGCAAATTTTTGACACATTTGAGATATTTTTAGCATTAATATTTGTAGTAGACATGTGCACACTAAAATATTTTGTTTCGGAATTTCTTTTTCGTCCGAAAAATGAATTTATTTAGTTACTCCCGAAATTCGTTTTTATTTTTTTGTAAAAAAATTGCATTTGTCTGAAAATCCAAATTAATTAAGGTTGAATCTGTCATTGAAGGCTTATAGTGTCTGTCGAATGTTCAAAGAAGATTCGATGGAGCAGCTAAACTGTATGACTCTGTATAGCAGCAATCTTTTCTCTCTATGTCGATTTTTTTCTCTCTACGTCGAATCTTTCCTCTCTGCGTCAAATCTTTTCTCTCTACGTCAAATCTTTTCTCTCTATGTAGAATAATCTTGGACTAATAGAGTTAAGGTTAGGCACATTCGACCACAGGTTCGATGGACACAGATCGCTATTGTCAGCGTCAAATCTCCTATCTATATCGAACTGTTGTCACAACGAAAAT
Source organism: Lithobates sylvaticus (assembly GCA_028564925.1). Lineage (NCBI taxonomy): Eukaryota > Metazoa > Chordata > Amphibia > Anura > Ranidae > Lithobates > Lithobates sylvaticus. The sequence goes on along the minus strand of CM053033.1, from coordinate 38,342,727 downwards.
AAAAATAAAGCATTTGTTTATGTCGGATCTTTCGTTTTTTGGATTCTGCACTTTCGTTATCGTTTGTTAAAACAATAACGAAAATACCTGAAATTCGGACGAAAATGCATTCGGACGAAAACGAATGCACATGTCTAATTTGTAGTATCATTCACATGTTCCAAGATTCTAACTCTCTAAGTTTATATGTGGTTGTCATTTTGTTGGTACCAGGTGCCTTAAAAGCCCAAGTTCTTAAGTGTTTTTGTGATTGTCACAGATCAGTATAACATATCATCCATGGGGCATCCTCATGGAGATTAAAGGAGACATCATTTCTTCTAACAATAAGCACTCCCCTTTTTTTAATGATGGTGTTAGCATTGAAGCTACGGGGATATAACTTATTGATGTATTTGGGTGTTTTTTGTGCAAGGAAGTACATTTCCTGGATGCATAAAACATCTCCTTGAAGTTTCCTGTCTAAGACACCAGCTTCTTATGGGCCAGTATAGTATGCTAAGATAAATCTGTAAACAGAGTGATTCCAGCATATTTTTCAGGCAGAGCATATGTTTGAACTGCATGCTGCATTCGATTTTCTTATGCATGTTAAAAGTGAATTTTTGCTATTAATTCTCTTGGAGCTCTCTCTGGAAGGTGAGGTGGTTTGAAGAGTCGGTAGGCACGGCCCATTACTATTTCCCTTTTCAGTGTGGAGGGCAGCAGTGTGGAAATCAGTTGCATAGTACTTTAAATCAGAGAGAGGGATTGTCTCAGCTACATCCCTTAGTTTTATATTGTTTCTGCAGGTTTTGCTTTCAAGATATACCAGTTTTAATTTAAGAGTATGCAACTCTTCTTTATTGTCATTGTGAGTGTCCACCAATTCATTCACCTAATAGCAGAGACATCTGATTTTATCTGGGGGACAAAAGACATCATGGGGTTGATTTACTAAAGACAAATAGACTGTGCACTTTGCAAAATGCAGTTGCCCTCTGCAAGTGCAGTTGCTCTAGCGCTTAGTAAATGAGGTAAGGCTTCACTTTGCAAAGAGTACCCAATAACGTGCAAGGAAAATAAAAAAAAACAGTATTTTTGCTTGCACGTGATTGGATGATGAAAGTCAACAGAGCTTCTGCTCATTTACTAAGCTCTGGAGAAACTGCACATGCAGAGTGCACAGTCGTTTGCCCTTAGTAAATCAACCCCTATGTCTCTGTAAAGAGAGCGCCACAAAGACACAAGCATGTCCTTCAGTGTAGTATCAATAATAGGCTGCCCAGTTGTAGGCTAATCATCAATAAGCTCAATATACTCCCCTAGTATTCTCACGAGAGGTACCATATGGCACATACTCACCTGCATAAGTGTGTGAAGAGGATTGACAGACTTTCTTTCAAAGGGCTGTGGAATGGAGAATCCCTCAGTGAGAAACAGCTGCTGCTGCTGTGAGAGAGCGGATGAGAATGCCAAGGCCGATTCTCTCTACACGGGGAGCCACATGCTGATGAGGCTGGAGATCTGGGAGCCGCTGCGCCATCTGGTGAGGAGGATGTACCAGCAGAAGAGAAGAACTCTGTGAGTTTACATGCCACATCTCTAGTTTTCCTCTTTCCCAAGTTGAACAATGTGTGTGCGAGTATCTCCGACTGGCAGTGTTTCACTGCCCCATGTTGCTGTATAGTAGAGCTTTTGGCTGTGTGTTCCCAGAACTCCTCTCTTAAGCCTCCATCTTTCCGGCACCAGGCCACATCCCTCCTCTGTCTTTTCATACTGCAGCAGTAGGCAGATTCTGAATACTGTCAGGGTAATGGCACAGTATCACTCTCTTCTTCATTTTCCTGTGAGTCCAGGACAGTGGGTACAGCTGGACTAATGCAGAGGCAGCTAAAACATATTGCATACATGTATAACTGATTACATCATAGCTGTTTGCATGGAATTTAGTTTTAAAGTGACGTGAAAATTAATATTTATATCAAGGAGCTTCAAGGGAACTGTTGTGAGGACTTTCTATATATATATATATATATATATATATATATATATATATATATATATATATATATATATATATATATATATATATATATTGTTATAGGAATGTGTGTACTTGATATATATATTTTTGGGTTGAATCATGAGAGGTGGGCCTAGTTACTCTCACGTACCTTGGAGGTAAGCCTGACGTGCAGAGGGAGACCTCTTGTACAGCCCTGGTTCTGGAATCACTGGAGTTGGGACAGTGACCATCGGAGCACAGTGAGGTATGAGTGCCTGCAGGGTTCACTTGGCTGGAGATGATGTCAGCTGACAGAGACAGGAACAGACTTGATTGCTGTGGATTCAGGTAAGTGGATGCAGGTGCACTGAGTGACAGCAGATGCAGATGCACACGGATGCAAGACAGCAGGCAGGAGCAAGGTCAGACTAGTCAGGTAATACACAGCAGATCAGTCAGGCAGAAGCAGCAGGCAGCGAATGGTCAAAGTTCAGGCAGGGTTGGCAAGAGGAGATCAGGGAAGTAAAGAAAGCAGGGTCAAGGCAAGCCAAAGGTCAGGACTGGAGACAGCAGCGAGGTCAGGAAGCTGGGTAAGTACTGGATCAGATGCAGGTTCAGGATCAGGTCACAGGATAAGCTGCAGGTCAAACAGCAAGGATCCATGCAGAAGGAGCCCCTTTTAAAGGTCACTGGGCGCCAAGGCAGCGTCACTGTGCACGCGTGTACGATCTATGCGATCTGCGCATGCGCTTACGCATTGGCACATGTCTGTTCACCGCTGGATGCCTGTTAGCTGGACCGCGCCTCTGTAAATCTGTGTGCCTGTGACCAGTTGCAGCACTATGCGCAGCGCGTCCATGACATTTACTGTTTTCTGTATCTCAAAAGACCAATGTATTTTTTCTGTTGTCTGCAGTGTGAATAAGTTACACTATTGTCTTTGTGGGTGAGGAGCAGACATTGGGGGTTATTTATGATAAGGCTAAGGTTAAGGCAAATCCACTTTGCACTACAAATGCACTTGGAAGTGCTGTCACTGAAAATCCGAGGGGGACATGCAAGGAAAATAAAAAAATAGCATTTTAGCTTGCACATGATTGGATGATAAAATCAGCAGAGCTTCCCCTCATTTCAGATCTACCCCTCAGATTTATAGTGACTGCACTTGCAGTGCACTTGTAAAGCAAAGTGGATTTGCCTTTCGTAAATAACTACCATTGTGTCTCCACCTGATCACAAGTCCTTGAAATGCAAATTTAGGCTAAGATCAAAGTGGGCTGACTGTTTTAAATCAAGAGATAGACTTAACAAAGGTAATCATGTTTCAGACAGAGAGGCACCAAAGAGAGTCTAATGCTTATGTGAGAAGCATGATGACAAACTAGACTTGGATTTCAGCCAGTCAGGATTCAATGCCAACTCTGAACCAATTAAATTAGTACATTTGTGTGATTGGTGGGGATGGGTAGAGAGGGAACATAAAAATCAAAGCTGCCAGGGATGCGCTCTCTCTTAGGCTTACGGTCTAGATGAAGCATGGTCATGTAAGGGCTGTCTATGTTATGTATCTGTATTATCTTATTTCTCTTTTCTTTTCTCTGACTTTTTCTATCCTAGGATTTGCCTTAATACCTTGATAGCATGTGTATGTCAATTGTAACCATATCTCCTTTTTGCAATAATTATCTTTGTAGACTGGAAACACTGTATTTGTAACATCACTATGTTATATTTGGTAATATCTGATTATTCTAACGTTTCTTTTCTGTATAAATAAATAAGATCTTTGTATTTTAGCACCATTATCATTCCTTATTGATTTATATTAATCACTTATGTTATGTATCATTAAGCTTATAAGTGAGGTAGGTAAAAATCGCCATAACAAAAGCTTCAACCCACACACAATAAAATACACCAAAAAAAACAAACAAAACTAGATAAGTGACCTGAACTACCATAAATGTAATCACCCAAATACCACCCTATAACTAAAGGACGAAAAGCAATTTTAAAGCAAATTTTGTCTTAGCAGCACAATTAGCCTAATTTTGCCATCAGTGATATTAAAAATGTACTGGTCTATTCAATTTTGCCCAAATCTGCTAACACCAAATTTGTAGCTAGCTTTTTTATGTCCTTTCTCTATTGGGACATACCTGGCGGTATTCCCGAGTCTGGCTCGGGTTGAGATTTCTGTACCAAAAGCGGTAACCCCCGAGCTCGCATTGCAGGATACAGGGGAAGTTACTTACCTTGTCCCCTGGATCCTGCGATGTCTCCCCGCTGTGTGAGTGAGCTGTCTGCTCGATTGATTCACACAGTGCCCAAATGCCGCTGATCTCCGTTCCCTGCGACGTTATGATGCACGGGAGCGGAGATCGGCACCAAATTCAAAAAAGTTCAAAAACACAATACACATACAGTACTGTAATCTTACATCCCCTTTGTCCCTAGAGATCTGCCCAGTGCCCTGCATGTCATTTTCTATAATAAATAGATTTTTTTCTGCCTGGAAACTGGAGATTGTCCATAGCAACCAAAAAGTGTCCCTTTGTGTCAAAAGTGATTTTAGACCAGCTAGAAAACAACGATAATAAATTAGAATCACAATTCATCATCAAACACTAAATTTAATGACAGCGACTATTCTGCAACTGAGCAAATTTTTGTATTTTTGATTTGATTACATTATTAAATAATTTTTATATATATTTTTATTTTATTATAATTTATGATTTTGTGTTTTAAACTTTATCATACCCGGGATGTCTACTAGACTCTGGTTTGGACAGATTTAAGTGAGTTATTCATAAGAATTGCATGCCTACAATATAAAAACGCCAAATTTCCATGCAAAATAATTGTACCCCTTTCAGCACAAAATTCCAGACAGAATCATACTGCCAGGGAGGTTAATGATTCACTAACTGAGACTGAAAAAATGCTAGTCAATGAGTATAAACCATAGTCTTTATATATATATGTATTAAGGAAAAACATGCTGGTTATCAAATACATCATAGACATCATAGCATGGGAACAAAAGAATACAGTATATATATATATTCATCGTGTTTTTCTTGCACTGTAACTTTTATGCACAGCATAGTATCAGCATACAAAAACTTCAATATGATCATTCAATCACCCTTCCAGGATATTTGCTTCGCTGGAGAACATCTCAGAAAAGTAGATAAATGTGATCTTTGTACATCCAGTGAATCATTCTTTAGAGCTGGAGTTGCAAACTATAAATGTTCTAGTTTTATATCTCAATGAATCTACCAAAGGCTCAAGAATGTTACTAAAATAAAATATTGCTAAGACCTTTCAAAATGAGAGCAAAAAGTACATTATTACAATACTCTTACAGAATACATGATCTACAGCACAGATTGGATGAACATCCTTAGGCACTTGAGCTGCCACTGAACTACATCTCTTTGTAGGAAAAGGTTCACTGGCACTTTAATGAATATTTGCCAATGCAGGTTCCTTCTACTTTCCATTTCTAGCTCTACATCAGCAGGAATGAATAAAACAAGTCTTTTCCTTTCAGAACATTGACTTAACCTATATGTCAGACATTAATAAGGAATTCCTGTGATGTGGTATACAATGAATAAAGTCTTCTTCTGCTTCCTTAACTTTTTATCACTATTATTATTATTTGCAGATTATGTACTCAGACAGGGTACATTGTGACCTCTATGTTAATTAATTATCAATATTGCTGGAAGAAATCAAAAAGTTTTATAACTATGCGCTTGTCGTCTGCTTTTGCCTTGTGTGGTCTCAGCTTTATTAAATGGTGGCTGACAGAGTAGTGTTCTTATGACAAAGCACAAGAAAGTAATATGGATTTAATGAATATCACTGCCTAAGATAGCCACTATAATTGTTAATCCAAAATTGCTGCCTCCTAAAGTGATAACTATTTAGAGACAGGTAACTTTTATTGGATTTTTTAAGCAACACATTTCTTATTATCAGTGTTCAGTCTGTTTCTCTTTCCAATGTATCCTCTTTTTTACACACAATTTAATTTAATTATTTAAGAAAAAGTGAAAAGAAAAATACAAGGCCTGGTAAATACAATCACAATGCCAATAAAGAGAACTGTATAGATATGGTAAGATCTTATGTATTAACAGAGGAGATAGATAAGGATCATATGTGATAGTGGTTCAAGAGTTCCCACGGGATGTTGCCAGCATGTAGTACCTGTAGTTAAAGCGGGGTTCCACCCTAAAGTGGAACTTCCGCTCATCGGAACCCTCCCCCCCTCCGGTATCACATTTGGCACCTTTCAGGGGGGTGCAGATACCTGTCTAAGACAGGTATTTTCACCCACTTCCGGGCATGGACTCCCACGGGAGCCTATGCCTCTTCCTGTCCCGCCGCACTGTCTGCTGGGACACACACGGGTCCCAGAGACAGCGCAAAGCATTCCTATTGCATTGCGCGACTTGCACATGCGCAGTAGGGAACCGGGAAGTGAAGCCCCAAGGCTTAATTTGCTGATTCCCATACCCAAGATGGCGGCAGCAGCATCCGAGGACCGAGGGATGGTTCGGCCTCGGGTGCCGACACCGCTGGACCCTGTGACAGGTGAGTGTCCTTATTTTAAAAGTCAGCAGCTGCAGTATTTGTAGCTGCTGTATTTAAAAAGAAAAAAAATTTCACCGGACTCCCTCTTTAACATACTAACATACTGGCAACTGTAGAGGACAGTGGTAAGAGGAGTGAGAAGATGGAGAGAGAATCAGGGAAACTTCTGAGAAAAAATGACACAAATATAGCCAGGGTATATGATGGCAAAAGGGGAAGAAGGGAAGTGTGTGTGGTCATCTAATACACTGATGCAACTATCAGCCTTCAAACTGAAGTCATTGTAACTCACTTCCTAGAGCACCTGAGTTAGTATTACAAATATGGCCAAATTCATCCAGAAAACTGTAAGTGGATGAGGGTAAAGGAAATGTTGAGAGGGAAGGCTCTTAATAGTTCATGAAACATGTAATTATCTTTAATTTTCCTTGTCTATACAGTTAAAAAGTTTATCCTTGGGGGGCGTGGCTACCGCGCTAGCTGATGGACGCTTAGACTGAGAGCTCCGCTCCAGCTACGGAAACACAGCAAAAACGAAGCGACCCCAACTTCTCAAAACGCTCCGTTTTGAGTCTCCAGAGACCCTACCACCCTCAGAGATGGCCAGAAAGCGGCAGAATCCGAATCAGCCGAAGCGGCTCAACGATTTCTTTCCTCCCAAGGCTCGAGGCCTAGTCCAAGATGGCGCCGGCGGCGGATCCCCGGCCTCCTCACGCGACTCCCAGCTATCCTCGCCAGGCCTGAGCTCAACCCCGGACCCTCAGCGACACCCACCGGAGGCATCCACACCTCTATCAGGCAGCCCAGCCAAATCAAGACCCCGGATGACGCCAGGCCCCGGCGGCCATAAGGTCAGTGAGTCAGCAACATCCCTAGAAGACACTAGAGAGATGACTGACACAATCAATGCCTTCCCCACTACAGACCAACCAATATCTGACACCACCCTAAAGGACATGTTTGTGTCACTACGCTCCTCCATGCATGCTGACATGATGGAGTGCATGCGTAGCTTTAAAGCGGACATAGGAGAACTAGGGACCAGGGTGGACCACGTGGAAACAAAGATGGGGGAATACGCCACCTCATACAACACATTAGTTGATTCCCACAACGAACAGTCAGATGAGGTCACATGGTTGAAAGCAAAGGTCGCTGACCTTGAAGACAGATCGAGGAGGAACAACGTTAAGGTGAGAGGGGTTCCCGAATCTGTCCAACCTGCACAACTACAAAAATATGCCCAAGACCTCATCTCAGCGTACCTGCCTGCACTGACCACGTCAGACCTGGTAATAGACAGGATTCATCGGCTCCCTAAACCTTCTCACCTCCCAGACAATGTCCCGAGAGACGTGCTGATGAGAGTTCATTTCTATCACATAAAGGACCAATTTATGTCCGCCTTTAGGAAGTGCACGCACCCCATAGACCAGTACAACAACATACAGGTCTACGCAGACCTGTCGCAATACACTATGCAGAAACGAAAGTCCCTAGTCACCGTGACTAAAGCCTTGCGAAACCACAATATTACCTACCGTTGGGGATACCCGACAAAACTGACTGTCACCTACAACGGGAAAACGTCTCTGATCACTTCCCTCAATGAAGGCTTAGCACTATTAAGGGAATGGGACATTCTCCCTGAACATACCTCTGAGGACAACCCCCGACCACCCAAAACAAACACTCTGGACGAGTGGCAGCTGGTCTCACACAAAAAGAAGTCACACAAAACCAATGGGCCTCGCGTGGGATAATCAGCTCAAATCTACGAGTTTCCCCACAAGCTGGAGCGGAAAAACCACTTAGCTCCCCTAGCCAAGTTATGTGCAGTACAACTGCCATCAGACCCCGAAAGGGATCTACCTTTTTATCACAATTCTTTGTGCTCTGTTTGAATATTGACATTTTGTTTTCTTCCTCCTTCTACACACCCTCCCTGGAATCCCTACCCTTCCCCTGGATGGACCGTGCATCATGGAATCAACCGCCCTTCTGGATCGCCTTCGCTGCCGCAGACCCCTGCCTGGATCCCGGTCCACTACAGCTGATGTACTCCAGGTATTTGCATCTGCACACACTACACCCGCCATGGCTATTAAAATAGTCTCATTTAACGTTCATGGACTGAATCATCCAGCCAAAAGGGCATCAGTCTGGAAAGAGGCCCTTAAACTCCATGCGGACATCATTTGTCTACAAGAATCACACTGGTCCTCTACAGCTGCACCCACTTTTCGTCACAAAAACTTCCCCCATATCTTTCACGCTTCCTCCCCCAAGAAACAAAAAGGGGTTGTTGTTGCAGTTAAGGACTCTGTGTCATTTTCTCTCCAGGATCTGCATACAGACCCTGAGGGGCGCTATTTAATATTGACCTGCACACTTAACAATCGCCTCTTCACTCTGGTCAACATATATGCTCCCAACACGCATCAAGCACGATTTCTGAGGAAACTTTTTTACAAAATCAACTCCATCAGGAAAGGAGAGATTGTTGTGTGTGGAGACTTTAACGCTACAATTGACCATAAAATTGACACCACCTCCAAAGCTAAAAGACCCCCTCAGTCCCTCCAACGCATCTTGCACTCCGAGGAACTGTATGATGTATGGAGATGCCAACACTCCACGGAACGTGACTATACCTTCCACTCCTCTAGGCACAACACCTACTCCCGGATAGACTTTATCCTCGCAGACAAGAACTTGCTGCAGAGGATCTCCTCCTCCGACATCCATGACATAACATGGTCTGACCACGCACCGGTATCTGTGGTAGTGGAAGAGAAATTCGCACCCTCACCAGCCTACATCTGGCGAGCGAACATCTCCTTGCTGCAGCAACCAGAACAGGTGGCTTTAGTAAGGAAACACCTAACCGAATACTTCAACATCAACAGAGACTCAGTAACCAATCCTTTTTCCCTATGGTGTGCCCATAAGGCGTATATTAGGGGCATTCTGATTCAGATGTGTTCCAGGGCAAAGAGACAGAGGACGCAAAAGGTTGACACACTTTTATCCAAAATTAAACTGCTAGAAACTCAAAACAAGATCACCCCTGACCCCATAGCAGCGACTCAGCTTGATAGCCTTCGTGCGGATCTCAGACTTATGCTACTTGAACAACACAACAAACACATTATGTACCTTAAAGCAAACCATTATTCAGCCGGAAATAGAGCAGGGAAACTCCTAGCCCAGAAATTAAAGGACCAAAAGGCCAAAACCAGAATAGCCTTCCTCACAAATCCCAATGACGGAAGCAAAATTTATAATCCACAACATATTGCTGACTCCTTTGCTGATTACTACTCCTCCCTCTACAACCTAGCATCAGACTCAAACACCCCCCAGCCCACAGAAGAGGCAATCAGCAAATTCCTAGACAAACTGTCACTTCCCTCCTTAACACCATCTCAACTAGAAGCACTAAACTCCCCTATCACAGAGTCTGAGATCCGCAAGACCATACAGGCACTACCTAATGGGAAATCTCCGGGCCCAGACGGCCTCCCAAATAGTTACTTCAAGACATTCTCTGATACCCTGAGTCTCCCACTTCAGGAAGTTTTCTCAGAAGCGGCGTCCTCTGCCTCTTTCCCTCCCGAAATGTTAAATGCATATATTGTTACCATACCGAAGCCTGGCAAACCACCTGACACCCCATCCAACTTCAGACCCATTTCTCTTCTAAATACAGATGTAAAGATTTATGCTAAACTCATCTCCCACAGACTCCTAACAATCCTACCGACACTGATCAACCCTGACCAGGCTGGATTCACTAAAGGCAGGCAAGCAGCTGACGCTACCCGTCGAGTTATAAATATCTTACAACACGCGGACTCCTGTCGGGTGCCTTCTCTGCTGTTGTCCTTGGACGCGGAGAAGGCATTCGACAGGGTCCACTGGGGCTACATGAAACAGACCCTGGAAAGATTTGGCTTTGCTGGCTTCATCCTTAATGCTGTATTGGCCCTATACTCCTCTCCCTGCGCGCAGGTGTACACTTCAAACATGCTCTCCAGGCCCTTCGCCATCACAAATGGGACCAGACAGGGCTGTCCCCTTTCCCCCTCAATCTTCAACCTAGTAATAAAACCATTAGCTGAAAAAATTAGAACCCATCCAGGAACCCCAGGCTTCAATGTAGCAGGCAAATCCCACAATATAAACCTCTTTGCAGACGACATCATCCTCCTCCTGACCTCCCCTCAAACCTCCCTACGCCAAGCCCACAACATTCTGGTAGAATTCAGTCAAATATCGTATTACAAAGTAAACTTTTCCAAATCCCTTATTCTAGGACTCAATCTTTCCATTCACCTCCAAAAGAAACTACAAACTGACTTCCCTTACACTTGGAACTCTTCCAGCATACCCTACCTAGGTCTTCTTCTGACAGCAGACCCTAACAAACTAGCAGATGCCAACTATACCCCCTTGATCACCAAAATATCCCTAGCTACCCAGCGGATGTCCAAGACTGACCTCACCTGGTCTGGTCGTTTAGCATCATTTAAGATGCTGCTCCTTCCCCAAATCCTCTATATAGTCCGCACTCTCCCTATACCACTCAAGACGCCCCACATCAAAGCACTCAACCTCCTACTGAAACAATATGTCTGGAACTCTAAACGCCCGAGATGCTCAAAACAACTTCTCGTCAAACATAGACTCGCAGGCGGGATGGGACTAGTAGATTTAAAAGACTATTACTCAGCAGCGATACTTGCCCAACTCAAATATTGGTTCCCCACACAGCCAACAACACCTTGGTCCAGACTAGAACAAGCAACATCCCCGACACGCAACCTTTACCACCTCCTGCGCATAGACACCTGGAATCCATTTCCCCTCTCAACACTTCCACTTACTATCAAAGCATCTCTTGTGGCGTGGAGAGAACTACACAAACATAATACGCTCCCCACTACATCCTCATACCTCGAGATACCGCTAGAGGTCGTAAATAGCGAAATTCCATACGCTAATTTCTCTAGATGGACAGCACAGGGCATTACTTTATTGTCCGACCTTTATGATAACAAACAACTCAGACCTTTTGAAGACCTGACTACAAAACACACCATCCCACTGTCCGACCGCTACAAGTACCTCCAACTGTCTCATTTTCTAAAGTCTCTAGGGGAAACTCGTATCCCACTACAAAGTGATATGCGAGAATTCTTCACCAGCGACCCCAACTCCATGAAAGGTATAAGGCTCTTCTATAACCACTTTCAAAACAAAGTATTGTTCGCCAAACTACCACCATTCCTGAAATGGGAACAGGAGATAGGAGTTTCCTTCACAGCTGATCAATGGAGACTGGCATTTAAGTCCCTATACAAAGCCTCCAGATGTGTAAATCACTGGGAACTCTCGCTAAAAATAGCTCAAAGATGGTATCTCACACCATATAGAATGTCTAAATGCTACCACAACAACTCCCCCCTTTGCTGGAGGGACTGTGGAGATGTAGGAAATATACTACACATACTTTGGAAATGCAAAAACCTAACCAGTTTTTGGAACAGTGTATTCTCATGCATATCCCGGATCACGGGAATCCTCCTATCTCCTGACCCCGGAATGGCACTACTAAACCTCAATATTGAGAAACTTCCCCATGACTACCGTACTGTAGTGACACATATCCTTCTCGCTGCCAGATCAATTATAACTAAAAATTGGAAATCAAAGGTTTCGCCTAATATATCCGAGGTCCTAAGCATCACGCACTCTAACTACCTGTATGAGTCAATGATAGCTAAGAAAGAAGGTAGATATCGTACACTACAAAACCACTGGAATGTATGGTCCTCATGGTATAAAAAATAAGGAAAAGAAAGAATGGAAACTACCTGTTTGAAATAGATTACTGCCTGAAGCGCTAAACTGCTCCGCCCATGTACGGTCCATCCCATCCTCCCTCCCTCCCTCCCCCCCCCCCCCCTCTCCCACTCCCCTCCCTATCCTTGGTTATGATAGTACTTTATGTATCTAGGGGAAGAACCCCTTCCTCCTTCTAAGCTGTATACTTACTGTATTTGAAGCAATATCGCATATGTAACTCTGGTTTAAACATCCTAACACACTATGTAACCACCGTTATTTCTATTCTTATGTTCATTTACACTGTTTGTACCCTGTTTGTACAAAACTTTATTTTTCAATAAAAACTAATTATAAAAAAAAAAAAAAGTTTATCCTTATATGAAGCAGACTCCATGCTGCTTCCAATAGTACATTCTACCTGTTTTCTAAAATAATCACATGACAAAAGAGGAGAAGCTTGTATGAAAGGGCAATGTCATTGAGGTATGTTTGGATAGTATTATGTCTAAATACAGCACTTTTGATAAGTTTATACACTACTAGTCAAACATAGACTACTATAAACTTCCTATTCTACATATCCCTTACTGTTCTATCTATTTCCTTGCTTCTTCATTGTTCTTCATTTTCTCAGTACTAGTAGATATTTTGTGTAATACTACTACTGTTATGGGAAAAGCCATTTTCCATTGTTTGTCTGTTAAAGAATGTTATTGTAGTACAGGCATACCCCACTTTTAAGTACACAGTGGGGTTTATTTACTAAAGCTGGAAAGTGCAAAATCAGGATCACTTCTGCATAGAAACCAATGAGCTTCTAGGTTTTATTACCAATGCTTAATTGAACAAGCTGGGGATAGAAGCTCATTGGTTTCTATGCACAAGTGAGCCTGATTTTGCACTTTCCAGCTTTAGTAAATAAACCCCATTGTGTAATGCCGAGTCTGGCTCGGGGTGGAACTTCAGTACCATAAGCAGTAACCCCTGGATAGCATTGCAGGATACAGGGGAAGTTACTTACCTTGTCCCCTGGATCCTGCGATGTCTCCCTGCTGTGTGTGCGAGCTCCTCCCTCGATTCACACAGTGCCAAGTGCCTCTGATCTCCATTCCCTGCGACGTTACGATGCACGGGAGCGGAGATCGGCGCCAAATTCAAAAAAGTTAAAACACAAAAAACACATACAGTACTGTATAAAAAAAATACACATACCCTTTGTCCCCAGTGGTCTGTCCAGTGTCCTGCATGTAGTTTTATATAATAAATAAAACATTTTCTGCCTGGAGAGTGTCAAAAGTGGTTTTAGACCAGCTAGAAAACAGCGATAATAAATTAGAATCACAATTCATCATCAAACACTAAATCTAATGACAGCGACAATTCTGCAACTGAGCAAATTTCAGTGTTTTTGATTTGATTACATTATTGAATAATTTTTATAGTTATTTATTATATTATAATTTATGATTTTGTGTTTCAAACTTTATCATACCCGGGATGTCTACTAGACTTGGTTTGGACAGATTTGAGTGAGTTATTCATAAGAATTGCAGGCCTACAATATAAAACGCCAAATTTCTATGCAAAATAATTGTACCGCTTTTGGTACAAAATTCCTGACATAATCATACCGCCAGGGAGATTAAAAGTGGGGTTTGCCTGTACCTCTATATATGATAGCATCTATATTGTACTGTTAAAGAACTTTATTTGTGACATTGGGGGAGATTTACTAAAACTGGTGCACTCAGAATCTGGTACATCTATGCATGACAATCAATCAGCTTCTAACGTAAGCTTGTTTAGTTAAGCTTTATCAATAAAACCTGGAAGCTGATTGATTTCTATGCAGAGCTGCACCAGATTTTGCACCAAGTTTTAGTAAATAACCCCCTTTGCTTAATGAGAAAAAGAAGCAGAAATACATTATCTTCTCATTTTCATGGAGTTCACTTTGTACATTAGTATAACCATGTCTTCCCAGGTAGGAAAAGCTCTCAAGAAAATTAAGTAATATAGTGTAACCATGCCAAATATTCACTGCTGTATCTTGGCGTGGCTTTGGAGAAGACTATAAAATGTGGGAAGTGTTTCTCCAGCAAATTGTTGTGTGCTGAAATCTCCATTTTTTTAATGGGATATGTTTAAATAGTGATAGACATGTTAAGTCTCTAATTAGCTGGTTAGCAATTGGGCTTTCTGGCCATTTCCATCTATGGCGGCCGTGATATGAGTTTTCTCTGCCCTTTCCCTGCATGATGTTGGTTCGGTGGTTTTCCCAGCATTGAAGGACTATAGATAGCATGTCTAAATGAGGCCTTATGGATTCCTTCCATCTATAGTGGTTTAGGGCAGGGCAGGCGCCAGCATAAGGCAGCCTAGGCAGCCGTCTGAGGGTGCCAGGAGAGGGGTCACCAAAGCCAACGGTTTCCCACAAGGTTCCTTTTCCTAGAACCGGTGACTGGCCCTGCTCGCACCTGTACCCAGTTCAGCATACTGGGCACTGTTAACTTTACCCACTTTTCTCTCCTGACTCAAGTCTCAGCGATGCTACTGCACTCCTCCTCCTCTGCCAGATGGAGGGCAGAGGGAGAGACACCCTCGGCTGGAAGGCCTGTTGCCCCGCCCCCTTCCACCCTCGAGGTGAGGATTGCGGGATCAGCTGCAGTAGCAGAAAGAGGGTCAGAAAGAGGGTCAGAAAGAGGGTCAGAAAAGCCTCCAGTTCATCAGCACATACAGACCATCACCGCTGAACTGGTGGGTGTGTGAGATAAAAGGGAGACCAGGGAGGAGCCTGGAGCAGAGTGAGATGAGGGGGAGGAAGGATCCTGGTTCGGTATACTTACCTTGTCCCCAGGATCCTCAAATGTCCCTCCGCTGTGTCCGTGGGCTCTGTCCTCTGCCCGAAGCCTCTATGTGCCTCTCTGTGCCAGGCTCTGTTACCTGCAAGCGTTGCGACGCACGGGGTGGAGCCCGGCGCCAAATTAAAATAAGTGAAAAATCATAATACATACAGTACACTGTAATCTTACAGATTACATTACTGTATGAAATCATTTCACATCCCTTTTCTCCCTAGTGCTTTGTCCAGTGCCCTGCATGCAGTTTTATATTATAAATACTGTTCTTTCTGCCTAAAAATCTTGATATTGTCCATAGCAACCAAAAAGTTTCCCTTTACGCCAAAAGTGGTTTTAGACCAGCTAGAAAACAGCCATAGTAAATTAGAACACTTGCAGAATTGAGCGATAGCGAATCGTGGGGAAATTCATTTTGTTATTATTATATTATTATTTTTTATAATTATTTATATTTATTTATTATATAATAATTTATGATTTTGTGTTTTAAACTTCATCATACCCGGGATATCTACTAGACTCTTGGTGGACAGATTTAATTGTGTTATTTCTAAGAATTCCAGGCTTACAATATAAAACGCCAAATTTCTATGCAAAATAATTGTACCGCTTTGAGACGCAAAAATCTGACATAATCATATCGCTAGGGAGGTTAATCAGCCAGAGAACCTGTGTAATTAATATGTGTTCGGTTTTAAAGGGATGAGGTGCCAACCCTAGTCCTGCCCTTGTGCCATGCCCGCATTCTCTGACCAACCATCTCCTGTGCCATGCCCACAGTCTCTGCCCATCTCTGGTGTCATGTATGCAGTCTCTGCCCATCTCTTGGGCCATGTCTGCAGTCTATGCCCATCTCTTGCCCCATGCCTGCAGTCTCTGCCCATCTCTTGTGCCATGCCCGCAGTCTATGCCCATCTCTTGCCCCATGCCTGCAGTCTCTGCCCATCTCTTGTGCCATGCCAGCAAACTCTGCCCATCTCTTGTTGCCATGCCCGCAGTCTCTGCCTAAAAAAAGGGAACACTGGTCTGACTCTTGGAAGGAATATGAGGTACCTGGGAGGGGACTCTAACATAAGGTTAGAGAGGTACGTCTAAGAACTGACTCTAGGTGACATCCACTCTCTCTGTCATCTTGCATCTTGGGTGGGACCACTCCTGCCTACCTGGCACTCAGGACTCTGCTCTGACTCTAGGATACGGGTGGCTGGGACTCTAGCTCATACAAGGTAGTGTCTGGGAGGGCTGAACTTCTTAGGTAGGGCATGGAGTGTAGCTCGAAACTCTGTCATGTAGTGCACTGTGCATGAGATACTCTGGAACTCTATGGAAACAACTAGGAGTCTTGGAAGACCACTGATAGGTGTGAAGCAAACTCTGCTCTAAGAGATAAAAAAGCGGAGAAATGGTTGCATCGTATGAGACGACTCAGTGGCTAGGGATGCAGACTCTGACATCTCTCGCTCTAAGGGAACCTATAGCGAACTCTACTGCTGGCGCTGGTAACTGGGTTGTTGAAGGTCTCTGAGGAAGGGCTGTGGTCTCTGGATGTCTGGTTCGGGGTAAATCTGGAAGACTTGTAATCGATGACTCAAACTCTGGAACACTAAGGGGAGATCATGAGAACTCTAGTTCGACTCTCTCTGGCTCCTGGCAGTGAAACTCTACTCTGCGCACCCTGACTCTAAGCTGAGCTCATATAAAGCTGCTAGTGTAGGACTCTGACTCCTGTCTTGGGTCTGGCTAGCTCTAGTAACTCCACCTGAGATCTGTGAAGGTGGGCTAAACGGGTTGGAACTCATGCGCTCTAAAACTCTGGTTGCTACTGAAAAAATGAATCTCACGGCTGTTGCTCACTGTTATCTGGGCCACAGACTCCCCCCCTGGAGTAACCTCTTAACTTCTAGCTCTGGACTCTAACAAGAGAGAACATCTGTAGCTGCCCTGCACTTGACTCAAGTGGCTCTGGAACTCCTGGAGACTCTGGGAGTCTCGCTAGAGCTGAGCCATCAGCACCCGACACTGCTTCTTCTGGCAGGAGGGTGGGGGGTAGAGTGTAACTCTGGCTTCCTCTACAACTAGGGAAACTCTTTGGCTCTGAACTCTGAAGAGACCACTAGAGTTATGGACTTCAGACTCTTGAACTTCATGGCCGTCAGGGGCTCTTGTCTGATAGTTGGGCTCTAGGGCTCTAGGTCTACTGACTCTAAGGGGGGAACGACTCATGGAGGACTCTGGGAGGTAACTGAGTCTGCATGTACTAAACTCTGTGAAATGCTCTGTGTGAGATACAGTGGGGGGCCATCTGCTTAGCTCTAGGGCTCAAAGCTATAGGGAACTCTGCATGATCTTAGCACTACGCATGACTCCTCGAAACCTAGTGACAAACTACTGCTTAACTCTGATGGCATACTCGTTGTGGGGATTGTTCTTGGAAGTTGGTCCAAGTAATTTACGAGGACTTATAGGGCTCTTGGGGCTCTGGGCTCAACACTGACTCTTGGCGGGGCTCTGACCTCTAGTCTGAAGCCTGCATGCTGGGTCTGGCGATAATGGGAAACACAGAGAGGAGGGAGGGGGTGAACTACTGGACACAGAGGTGACTCTGGGCAAGCGTCTGCACGTTTAGAGTGTTCTTATAAGTAAGCTCATTAGCCCTGCGAGACTCTTCCGGCGGGCTGGACTGGAGTTGACTCTGAAGGAAGGAAAGCCTCTATAGGACGCTGAACTTGGAGACTGTCATGTGCCACTTCGGGACTCTGATTAACGTCTGGAACTTCCTGGGGGTTTGCATCTAACTCTAGACTCAGCACTCGTTACGGTCTGCCTCCTGGGACTCTGATTGACTACGTAGACACAACAGGCTCTGAAGCTGGTCTCATAGGTTAATGACACTATGCATTAGACACTGCTGGGACCTCTCGAATTCACTGGAGCTGGT
This sequence comes from Lithobates sylvaticus, assembly GCA_028564925.1. Taxonomy (NCBI): domain Eukaryota; kingdom Metazoa; phylum Chordata; class Amphibia; order Anura; family Ranidae; genus Lithobates; species Lithobates sylvaticus. The sequence continues at coordinate 38,324,474 of CM053033.1, read as the reverse complement.
ATGCACTTGAGAAACACTGACATCTGAGGGCTGCTAAGGTAAGGGCCAGAGGATATCTACTAGACTCTTGGTGGACAGATTTAATTGTGTTATTTCTAAGAATTCCAGGCTTACAATATAAAACGCCAAATTTCTATGCAAAATAATGTACCGCTTTGAGACGCAAAAATCTGACATAATCATATCGCTAGGGAGGTTAATCAGCCAGAGAACCTGTGTAATTAATATGTGTTCGGTTTTAAAGGGATGAGGTGCCAACCCTAGTCCTGCCCTTGTGCCATGCCCGCATTCTCTGACCAACCATCTCCTGTGCCATGCCCACAGTCTCTGCCCATCTCTGGTGTCATGTATGCAGTCTCTGCCCATCTCTTATGCCATGCCCGCAGTCTATGCCCATCTCTTGCCCCATGCCTGCAGTCTCTGCCCATCTCTTGTGCCATGCCCGCAGTCTATGCCCATCTCTTGCCCCATGCCTGCAGTCTCTGCCCATCTCTTGTGCCATGCCAGCAAACTCTGCCCATCTCTTGTGCCATGCCCGCAGTCTCTGCCTATCTCTTGGCGTGACTCTTTAAAAGTCCCATGGGCACTGGCTTTATGCATATAAATTTATCAATTACACCCAGGTGGAGGATCAGGAGTAATGCCAGGATAGTAAAAGACCTATGACACTGTCACGTACCAGGTGCGAGGCTGAGATGCTCAGATGGCTCCCCTTGCGGCTTAGTGCAGTGCTTCCCTGGAAGTGGTAGAGGAAGAGCAGTGCCCAGAGAAGCATGGTTTGCGAGGTACTGTGATGAGATGAGCTGGTCACCGAGATGTAGTGGAAGCAGGCTGGATATCTATAGGGCCGGCATGCTTGGAAAGTACCAGGTAACGTAACAAAGTAGCAAACTGGAAACAGAAACAGGAGCCAGGCCAGGGGTCATACATGGTGAGATCAGTTCAGGTAAGGAAACTGGATAAGCTGGGGTCATACACAGTGAGATGAATCTGTAGCAGAGTTGGTAAGCCAAGCCAAGGTCAAACACGGTGGAGCAAGCAAGAGAGAAGTCAGAAGTACAAGCCAATGGTAAATCAGGAGATCAGATCACAGGTCAGAGCAAGCCGGGTCAAAAACAACAGTTCAATCAGGATACGCAGGAACACAGGAACACGGGGAAGCTGATGATAATCCAGCTCTACACCATTGTCAGCAGCAGGTTTAAATAGTCCAGGAGATGCCAGCATCTGTCACATTGCACGTATTCTCGCCGTCACGAGATCTGATTCTTCATCCTGATGGATCTTCCATCCATGCCTTGATGCCCTTTATGGAACGTGTCAGGAGCAATGTCTTATAGCCCTCTTTTTTGTTCAGCCTTAGGCCCTAACTCTGTTTGTGTACTCTAAATCTATATTGGATTTCTTCTTGTCTAAAGATTGTCTGTAACAACCTTACCTCTACCTTGGTTGTTGTTTGTTATTATGGTAAAATTGTATTATGAAAAAAAGAAAATTGTTGGGAACTACTTAGCAACCAGCAACTGTTGAACTGTTGGCACAATACACATTTTAATTAGGAACAGTGTACAGAGTACATTGATCCGAGTATGCAATATACAACCTAGCATATAGAGTAATGCCGCGTTCACACGAGTGGAATTTCCATCGGAAAAATCTTGGATGGTTTTTCTGATGGAATTCCGCTCAAGATTGGCTTGCATACACACGGTCACACAAAAGTTTGCTGAACTTTCGACCATCAGAAGCGCTGTGACCTACAACACTACACTACTGAATGAAGTTCAATGCTTCCGAGCATGCGTCAAATTGTTTTCGAGCATGCTTAGGAATTTTGCACGTTGGAATTGGTACAGACGATCGGAATTTCCAATCAGAACTTTTTCCGACCGAAAAATTGAGAACATGCTCTCAATCTTTTGCTGGCTGGAATTCCGCCTGCAAAAGTCCAATGGAGCATACACACAGTCGCATTTTCGGACCAAAAGTTCTCATCAGACTTTTTCTGGCGGAATTTCCACTTGTGTGTACGGGGCATTAGAGGATCATACATTGGTGGTCAGTGGGAGGATGAATGCCCCAGTGTCAGTAGATGGTGCTAAATAAAATGCCCCAGCTTCAAGGAAAGAAAAAAATACTCCAATGAAGAATGCTCCATAATTAGTGTCACTGAATGGTAGAATATCCCAATGTTTGTGTTAGTTATGTTAGGTTTGGGAATGACCAACATTGTTTTTTTCAGTGGTCACTTACCACTAAGTACACTTCCATACCATGCTACTTTCTTAGATGACTTCACTGTCATAAGTATACAGGGGTTATCAGGCAAGGGAATACTCTGCCTGACAGTGTTGACATAGGATTCTTGCCAGGTGCTGGAATGCACCCATTCTGTAAGCAAGGTTCAAGCTTGCAATGTGAAGGCCCCAAGGCATGTCCTTCTTACTGCAGGACCTAGGATGACCACCCTGGGCATTGTGTCTTTAATATGGTCTGCATCTGAATGACCTTGGTGTGCTATGTGAGTCATGAGAAATTAACCATTGCATATGGCTTATCTCAAATAACTATGTTCCATCTCTATGTGTCCCTTGAGATCTGGGTTAAAATATTATGTTTTAAAATGGAAAAAACAAACTGACTTCTAACAGTATTTGAAATTCATGAGCCAGTTTGATATATTGGTTTGAGAACAACATGCAAATCATTACTTTAGACCTAAATTATCACTTGTCAATAGCAAAAATTATATAATAATATTGCAACAAAGAAACACACAGCGATGATGTAAAAACCCCATAGACAACTCTGTGAACTTCATTTTAATTTCAGAAACAAGAGGGTATTGGATTTAGAAGTTCATTTTTTGAGTTCATATATCTGCTTTTGTCAGTAAAGAGCTATGTGGATGTTAAAGTAAACAAGATGGTTGAGTGCCTGATTTCGTACTTTACCTCAATAGATCATTTTTCATGGAGAAAAGGACAAGTTGTATATCTATTAAAAATTAGCTGACAGTATAATACATTTTTCACATGATTTTTTTTTCTTCATAAGACATATTTTAATCTTCCTGGAAGACTGAGTGGACACACATTCCACTGTAGCAATATGTTTTGGAACCTGTCCATATAGAGTTGAAGCAGGTGTAATATATCTTTATTACTTTTATTTTTAAACAATATACTGGTATAAACAATATTTGAATAAAGTTTGTGAAACAGAATGGAGGTTAAAAGAATATTACTATATAAAAAAACATATCTAAGTGTGCTATCCAAAAAATAGTATATGTCTATCAAAATGCAATCAAATCATACATATAAACAAATATATAGAGTTGGGGCGAACAGTTTGAGCCGAGCAAAAGTTCGGCCCAAACATCGCCTGTTCGGCGAACACCCAAATTTGTGGGGAGCTCTGTGGGATGTTCACCTGCCGAGCGCCCCACAATGCACTGCATGCTGCACAGGGCATTCTAGGGCCCTAATTGGATGAAGCAATGCACCTGACCTCCGGTCAGGTGCAAGGCTTTGCCCAATTAGACAAATCTGACCCCAAATGACACTTTTTGGGGACCAGTGACAATATTACATTGATCAGTGCTATAAAAAGCACTGATCAATGTAAAAATGACACTGGCAGGGAAGGGTTTTAATACTAGGGGGCGATGAAAGGGTTAAGTGTGTTCCCTAGGTGTTTTCTAACTATTCTAACTGTAAGGGGGATGGGCTGCCAGGGACATGACAGACACCACTGTTCCCTATCACCAGGAACAGAAGATCTCTGACATGTCATCTAGCAGAACGGGGATCTGCTTGTTTACACTGGCAGATCCCCATTCTGGATGTGATCTGTCCTCAGACAGGGCATGCTTTTCTCTGTTTAGTGATGTTGCTCATGCTATCCAGCCACAGCACACAGAGGAGGTGGTGGACTGGCTTACTAAACCATCATCATCCTCCTCTATCACCCAAGCTGAGACTAGTGTGCAGTCCACCGCAGCTGCCAGAGTCCTTGTCCACAGCTACTCCAGGCTAGCCCCAGCATTATGCATGGAGGAGTCAGCTGAATTATTTGAACACAGCATCATTCACTGGCTTATTGATGATACACAGGCATTACTTGATTCTGATGTTGGTTTTGAGGTTGAGGAAGGGAGTAACATGAGCATACAGAGAGGGGAGAACACCGATAAACAACAAATTGGCAGTCATGTTCCCCCAGCCACAGTGCATTGCCAAGTTGGCTCCAGTGAAAGTGGGCCTTAGACACTCTTATGCCCCGTACACGGTCGGAAATTCAGACAAAAAATGTCCAATCGGACCATGTTGTCAGAAAATCCGGCCGTGTGTGGGCTCCATCTGACTTTTTGCGTCGGAAAAAATTTGAGATCCTGCTCTCAAATTTTCCAACAACAAAATACGATCGGACGTTTTCCGATCATGTGTAGAGAATTCCGACAGACAAAGTGCCACGCATGCTCAGATCAAATTACGAGACCAAAGCTATTGGCTACTAGCCTCTACGCAGTTCCGTTGTACGCAACAAATGTCACCACGTTCAGAATGATCGGATTTTCCGGATTTTGTGTGTATGCAACACCAGTGTCGGACAAAATCCGTCGGAAAAAATCAGACGGATTTTGTGGTCGGAATTTCCGACCGTGTGATACTATTTGTTAAGGTGCCAATTCGACCTGATAACTGATTATGTTCCCCTCAAATGGATAGCTCAAAAGAAGGAGATGAATAGATGGGCAAACAGACAGGTCAGTAAAAAGCGAACAAGGTGGAGGCTGACAAGCATTACGCTTGGACAGCCTGATAGTTAGGGTTGTGTAGTAAGTCCTGGGACATGGCTAGGATTTTGTTTTGTATGTTTGTGAATCGTTCTTTCTGTTTACCTCATTGTACAGCACTTATAAATAGACTTTGATTTAGCACCAATAAACACACCACTGTTTGCTTCTACTCCATTGAACTGGTATCTGTGCCTGAAAGTGTGCTTGCCCCAGGAGCCTTTGTACCTGCTACCTATGGCCCAACAACTAAAGGGTTATAAACATTCTATGGGCAAGTGGAAAAAAGGATGATATATAGAGCAGTGGGGGTTATTTACGAAAGGCAAATCCGCTTTGCACTACAAGTGCAAACTATGAGTGCAAAGTGCAGTTGGGAGTGCAGTCGCTGTAAATCTGAGGGGTAGATCTGAAACGAGGTGAAGCTCTGCTGATTTTTATTATCCAATCATGTGCAAGCTAAAATGCTGTTTTTTTTTATTTTCCTTGCATATCCACTTCGAATCTACAGCAACTGCACTTTCAAGTGCACTTTCAGTGCAATTTCAAGTGCACTTTGCACTTGTAGTTTGCACTTGTAGTGCAAAGTGGATTTGCATTTTGTAAATAACCCCACCCATGTGTACAGTATTTATGTCTAAATATACTGTAGGTAGTTTATTTAATGCCTTAAGTGTGGCTTGAATCGAGGGGTATTGTGACCCTGGGGAGTGTGTTGTTGAGCAAGGCATGAATGGTTTATCCATAAGCAACCAGAGCTTATGTATATCAGGTTTCCACCAGAAACAATTTTGAAAAAAAGGGCTGGTTCACACCACTAAAACGCACTCCAGATCCATTCCAGATGTGTGTTTTTTAAAGCATTTTTGGTGCTTTCTGTTGCATTTTTGATGCATTTATGGATGAATACCAGGTACTTTTTTTCCTGTTTTTATTTATTTTTATTTTTTTCAATGACTGTGGCCCAGTGCGTTTTATGATGATTCTAGCACATTTTTGATGCATTTTACTGTGTTCCAGTACAGTCCAGTGCAGGGAAAATGCAACATGTTCCACTTTTTTTTTTTTTTTTGGAACTGTAAAACCCTGGAACTGACTGCACTGGTGTGTACTATGTCATTGGAAACCATATAAACTACTTTCCATGTGTTTTTGATGCAGAAAACAAACGCACTGGACTGCATGTGATGTGAACTGGCCATAAAAGCGCAGCTAGGTAATAATGATAGATGTTCAGAATCCATAATTTATTATGGGCTTGTGTCCATGAGCTTCTGACTTTTGAAGATGGCATCAGTTTGAGATACTTCTGATATTATTCATAATTTTACAGGCACATTTAACATGCAGTTTACTCTCCTCTGACCTGCATTTAACCTGCATAGACTTGTATGGAAATTCCAAACCTGCTTAAAGGGGCGTTCCAGCCAAGAATTTCAAACACTGTAGCTGCTGACTTTTAATAAGGACACTTACCTGTCCAGCGATCCCGCAATGTCGGCTGCCCCGAGGCCGATCCGTCTATTGGATCGGCTGCCGGCGCCTCCATCTTAACGAAGGGAAACAGGCAGTGGAGCCTTGCGGCTTCACTGCCCGTTTCCTACTGCGCATGCGCGAGTCGTGCAGAGCTTTGTGAATGGCCCCATTGTTTTCTGGGTCACACACATGTCCCAGAAGGCAACGGGCCACTCACCGAAGAGGAGGAAGCGCCACGGAATAGGAAGAGGCAGATTAGGAAGATTGCCTAGCAACAGCGGTTTCAGGTAAGTTAAAACATTTTTTTTTTTAAAGAGTATTAATGCATTTTTTTTTTTTGGGTGGCCCTCCACTTTAAAGCAAACAAAAGCCTGCAGACACAGGCCCTAACAGACAACCTAAAAATCTATCTAAAATATGGTGCACTCTACGCTGTATTTTATGGAACAGTAGAGTGTGTAGAGTTTGCCCTATATTAAGGATATATTATAGGATATAAGTAGTGGATTAAGTGTGGGGTTTAGTGCATACAAAGTAAGAATAGACACTTTGGGATGAATAGTTCCTTCTACCAAAATTGCTTTTCCAAAATACAGAATTTCTTTATATTCCCCTACTCACATATTTCTTCACCCTTCAGAATGCCTTTAATTTAATAGTTAAAGTAAGGTGTCTAAATTATCAAACAAGGCAAAGTGTGCCTATGCTATCTGCACACATCCAGTCACGTTTTTTTTTGTTTTTTTATTAATTCTCCTCTGTATGTACACGTACTCCTTTCACCTCTGCTAGTCTCATACTTTAGTAAATCAGTTCCACTGGCTGGATCAACAGGAGTTGCACAAGATAAAAAGGCTTTGAAGGAATTCTAGATGAGAATGTCCCCAGCAAGGCAAGCAGAACTTCACAAAGCGATTGCCCTCCACCGAAGTAAATTCATACCATTTTTGGTTAACTTTTAATTATTGTTTATGCAACTGATAAAAAGTGTCTCACAATGGTTGTTTTTATTTTTCTCTGCCACTCTATTTTCTTTTCTCCATGTTGTTCTTCCTCCAAGAAGTATTTTTTTGTATGTTCTCATTTAATCAGGTCATGGTATAGCTAGTAGTAGTTAGACACATTCAACTGGACTCATTCTATAATGTTTAATGTTTAACCACATGCCGACCGGGCCATAGCCGAAAGACGGCTACAGCACGGTCGGCTTATTCTGGGTGGACGTCCGTGGGACGCGGCCCCCCTGGGGCATGCACTCGGGAACATCCGTGACCCGGCACATCACAGATCACGGTAAATGGCGGCTGATAGCAGCCGTTTACCACGTGATTGCTCCGTCAAGTGACGGAGCGATCACATGTAAACAAACCGGCCTCACATCATGACGCCGGTTCCTCCCTCCCCTCTCTGTACCGATCGGTACAGTGAGAGGGAGAATCGGAGAGGGGGAGAGATGGCAGCAGCGCTGTGGGCTGGATGTGTAGTGCCCACAGCGCTGCTCAGTGACAGTACTCTGCCAACAATGTGCAATACTCTACCAATACTGTGCAATACTCTGCCAATACTGTGCAACACTGCAATACTCTGCCAATACTCTGCCAATACTCACCAATACTCTGCCAATACTCGCCAATACTCTGCAATAAATTTTAATAGAAACAAAGAATTTTTATTTTTTTTTTACCAAATTTTAAGTCTTTTTTGATTTATAGCGCAAAAAAAAAAAAAAAAAACAGCAGTGATTAAATACCACCAAAAGAAAGCTCTATTTGTGTGAAAAAAAGGACAGAATTTTTTTTTTTATTTTGGGTACAGTGTTGCATGACTGAGTAATTGTCATTCAAAGTGTAAGAGCACCGAAAGCTGAAAATTGATCTGGTTAGGAAGGGGGTTTAAGTGCCCAGTGGGTAATTGGTTAAACCATTTTGTAGCTTCTCCAAGCTAATTCTTCAGCTCCTAAGTACAGTTGAACGTAACTAATACTAGCTACATTTATAATAATTTTACAGTCTGAATGGGCCTTTTAGCAGTTTAGTATACATGTTTTGCCTCAAACAGACAGACAGTAATTAGGAAATGTTAAACCTTTCTTTTGCTTCTTGCAAATCTGTCATTTTAGAAATGGTACTTTGACAAAATCTTGTTTATAACAAATGGACATTGTTACATGACATACAGAAAATGAGAGATTGCTCTTTGACAAGAAAGAAGAAGAAAAAATGTACATTGCAACAGGGGCCTTGAAATTCAATTTTCTTTTTATGTATTTAAGCATTCAATCTTGAGCTCAAAGTCCTTCTGCTGTACATTATTTTCTTAAGAAATGCATGAATAAGTTGCTATGATGCAGATAACGGATTGTAGCTTTAGAACAAAACAGTGACGTAAAGGATATACATTAGTATAATGTAACGTGCAATAAAATTTTATGTAAATTATCATTCATTTCTTTTTGTTTGAGCACCTGGCAAAATGTAAACTCTGTATGGGTGTTAGTAAAAGAAGACATTAAGAACAGAAAAAAATTACAGATACATTGCCAAAATTACTAAATTATTATAAAATAATAAAAATTATAAAATATTATAGTATATATAATAAAATACATATTATACAGTATATGTATTATATACTGTGTACACCGCCCGCACTATAATATACACTGTACACTGGCAGCACTGTATTATATACTGTGTACACCGCCTGAAGTGCACTAGAAACTGTACACAATATATTATATACTGTGTACACCGCCTGCACTGTATTATCTACCGTACACCAGCTGCACTGTACTTTATGCTGTGTACACCACCTGCACTGTATTTTGTACTGTACACTGGCTGCACTGTACTATATGCTGTGTACACCGCCTGCAGTGCTGGGACTAGGTCTTCTAGAGCCCAGGGCGAACATGCCAAACTGCGCCCCCCGCCCCCTTAAAATGTATGAGCATTATGTGACAACAAAAATCCTCCTCAACAAAAAAACTGAGCACTAATCCTTTTCACTCCCCCTAAACTTAATTTCCCCTCCTCCGAGTACAAATCATTCCCCCTGCTGAAATCCCCCCTCCCAGCACAAATCTCTGCCCCCACCCCCCAAATCCCCCAGCTCAAACACCCCCCCCCCCCCCCCACAAAAAAAAAATCACCCCTCCTAGCACAGATTCTCTACCCCTAAAATTTCCCAATTTCCCCTCCCAGTACACATCCCCCCACTGGAAATCCCCCCTCCCAGCACAAAACCCCCCAAATCCTCCCTCTAAGCACAAATCATCTGAAGTCGTGCCAGGTAACTCTGAAAACTTCTCTCTATTCCTTATCAGGAATTCTCTAGTGTCCTGTTTTTGGGAATATGACAGGGTGTCTGGAATCGTGACCTCAGGGATGAGAGGGGACTCAGTACCTGTAGGCGTTACTGGGAGAGGCCTCGCAGTTAACGCCATTCTATCCTTCCAGGGTTTTAACAGGTTTATATGGTAAACCTGTTCGGGCTTCCTTTTCCCTGGTTGATAAACCTTGTAGTTGATCTCCCCAACTCTCTCAATTACCCTGCCACTTAACCAGGAACTTGCTCTCAACAGTGGAACTAACACCAGGACCCTGTCACCAGGTGAGAAAACACTGAGTTGGGCCCCCCTGTTATATATTCTCTGTTGGGCTGCCTGGGCCTGCAGTAAGTGTTCTTTTACCATTGGCATGATTGCTGCAATCCTCTCCTGCATTTGAGCAATATGCTCAATGACACTTTTATGGGGTGTCTGTTCTCCCTCCCAAGTTTCTTTGGCTATGTCTAAGAGTCCCCGAGGGTGTCTCCCATAAAGCAACTCAAAGGGAGAGTACCCCGCAGAGGACTGGGGAACCTCCCTGATGGCAAACATCAAGTATGGTATCAGGAAGTCCCAGTTTTTCCCATCCTTGTCAACAACCTTTTTTAACATGCTTTTTAACGTCTTGTTGAAGCGTTCCACCAGGCCATCCGTTTGAGGATGATACACTGAGGTTCGCAACTGCGTCACCTTAAATAACTTGCAGAGCTCCCTAGTTATTCGTGACATAAACGGTGTGCCCTGGTCTGTAAGGATTTCTTTCGGGGTGCCAACCTGACTGAACACCATAAACAGCTCTTTGGCAATGTTTTTAGCAGACGCAGCGCGTAAGGGAACTGCTTCAGGGTAACGGGTAGCATAATCCATGATTACGAGGATATGCTGATGACCCCGGGCAGACTTGGGAAGTGGGCCCACAAGGTCCATGGCAATCCTCTCAAAGGGCACTTCAATGATAGGCAAGGGTACTAAAGGACTTTGGAAGTGGGATAGTGGGGCTGACATCTGACACACAGGACAGGATTGACAATAATTCTTAATATCTTTCTGTATCCCGGGCCAGTAAAACCTGCACAACACCCTTTCAGTCGTTTTTTCAACCCCTAAATGGCCTCCTAGCAAGTGCCCATGGGCAAGTTCTAACACCACCCGTCTGTATGGCTTAGGGACCACCAACTGTTCAACCACTTCATCATTCATTTTACATACACGATATAGTAAATCCTCATCGCTGCTGAAATAAGGAAAACAGGGCCTGTCCCCGGGTTCGACAGGTACATCATTAATCACTCTTACATTTTCCCAGGCCCTGGAAAGGGTATGGTCTTTTCTCTGCTCAGTACCAAAATTTTCCTTATGCACATTAAGGTCAGCAAACTCTAACATAGGCTCGGAGTCAGCAGACGGCTCTACTGGTAGTGGGGACCTCCTCAGGGTCCTCCAGCTCTCCTGCCATAACCGATAGAGGAAAAGCCGGGGAGCCCTGAGAAGGGTCCCCTGAACCCACATTGTCAGTAGTGGCCAGGAATTCTGGCTCTGCGACTGAGTCAGGTACTGCGACCGAGTTGGGATGGTCCCACAGTTCCCAAAACTTAGGGAAGTCCCTACCAATGATGGCCTCATGCACCAAGTGGGGAACAAGTCTAACCGGATGGGTCACCGTACCTAAACCAGTTTTAAACTGAACAGTGGTTACAGGATACTCCCGGGTATTCCCATCTATACAGATCACAGCAATATTTTTAGCATGATAATTCACACGTTCAATCATTTCAGCTGTAACCAAAGTCACTAGACTTCCAGAGTCCAGCAAGGCTGTAATAGGCTTATCATTCACAGTCATTTGGCACATTGGTTTTCTCATATTTGGCGTTGCAGTGCATGAAACCGCTGCAAACATAGACTGCCTTCTAATAGATAAATCACACTGCATTGGTTCATCTGTCAAGGGACAATTTGTCGCAACATGTCCCATTTCTTGGCAACGAAAACACCTGACGTTTCCCCAGTTTGGTTTGCTGACAGGCACTGGCTTCCCTTGTTTGGGATGCCAAGCTTCAGTCCTGGCACCAAAAATCCTCCCCCCTATTTCCTTGCCATGCTTACCACCCACTTCCCCTGGAACAGTCTTACCGGTTGCCTAGGGAGACCGTGGCTTTGGGCGGAAAGTCCATGCGGCTGTAGGGGTGGTGACCAGGTTCTTTGCAGCAAAATACCTTTCAACAAGTTCCACCAGGTGGTTTGCCGAATTGGGTCTCCTTGACTCACCCACTCCTGCAGGGGAATTGGTAGTGACCTCAGAAACTGGTCCATAACCACACGCTCCACTATTTGTAGCCCAGACAGGGACTCCGGCTGTAGCCATTTCCTCACCAGGTGAATTAGGTCAAACATCTGCGATCTTGGGGGCTTCTCGCCTTGGAAGGACCAGCTGTGGACCCGCTGTGCTCGAACTGCCAAAGTGACACCAAGTCGTGCCAGTATTTCCTGTTTGACCTTTTCATAGTCTCCCGCTTCTGCTGACTCCAAATCATAGTAAGCCTTCAGCGATTCCCCAGTAAGCAATGGAGCGACCAGTCCTGCCCACTGGGTTTTAGGCCAACCTTCCCTCTCAGCGGTCCGTTCAAACGTTAGCAGAAAGACCTCCGGATCATCATCTGTAGTCATCTTAGACAGAAAGCGAGCCACATGGATGGCTGAAGGCTTGTCTCCAACATTATCAACGTTAGCAGGTGACCACTGTGCTATTGTCTCCACAACCTCAGACAAGGTTTTCCTATCTGCTTTTGCATCAATGGCTAGCTGTTCAAACAGCCTCTGCGATTGCTCCTGTGCGATAGCATTGGCTTGCTGTAATGCAGCATTTGTTTTATGCTGTGCAGCGTTTGCTTGCTGTTGTGCAGCGTTGAGTGCAGCGTTTGCTTGCTGTTGTGCAGCATGGAGTGCAGTGTTTGTTTTCTGCTGTGCAGCGTTTGCTTGTTGTAGTGCAGCGTTTGTTTGCTGTTGTACAGCGTTTGCTTGCTGTTGTGCAGCGTTGGATATCATCAATTGTTTTAGGATTTCCTCCATGTTTAGTCACTCTAGGTACTGGCCTTTTAAGTAGTAACTTACTACAGCTGCCCGCTGAACTCCACCATATGTAACCTGGGGGACAGGTAGCAGGTACAAAGCTCCCTGGGATGAGCTGTTATTTAGGCACAGATACCAAATCCACTAGTTGTAGTGAAAACAGTGCTGGGTTTATTTGTGTTAAATACAAGTCCATACATGGACATACTGCACAGTCTTCCAGCAAACATATCAGAACAGAAATAACAAAACAAAAGTCCTAGCTGTGTCTCGGCTCTAACTATACCAAACACAGGCCCTCACTACCAGGCTGAGCAAGCCTACCGCTTGTCAGTTTTAAAGCGTTTTACCAACCTTTAGCTCCTCACAAAACATCAAATGTCTGTGTGTCCCAGGCAGAGAGCAAAGGCTGTCTGCTCAGGTGAGCTTAAATTAGCCTGGGGAAGAGGACTAAGATCCAAACTGGATCGTATCAGAGACCTCTGAATGTGTATGAGAGGAGCCTGGGAGACGTATAAATCCCGAACAAGACTTCTCCTGGCTCTCTCTGGGACGCTCTGCTACAATATATATATATATATATATATATATATATATATATACTCTGACTGTATTAGACTCTATATATATATATATATATATTATATATATATAAATACACAGCCTGCACTGACTGTATATATAGTCTACACCGAATGCAGAGTATATATATATATATATATATATATATATATATATATAGGGATTTCCATTTTCTGGTTAAGGCAAGTCTGGCCGCAAGTAAAACATGACTTACGTAGGTGGTGTGGAAAGTTCTCTATACCCAGATTCAGGAGTGCTAAGTGAACGGTTAGGGAGTAGGGCATATGTAGATTTTCGTTGACCATGTGGGAGACAGCAGACCAATAGTAAGTTAATTAAGGGCATCCCCAAAGGATGTGAAAAAGGAAGGTAAATGAAGGTAAAGTATAATAGACTGTTTCATTGTTTTTTTATGCACCATTCCAAACCCTGCGTCTCTTCTTCTTGTTTGTGTGGAGGAAGAAAAGGTGGGAGAGAGTGACAGTTTTCAAACTAACAATACTAACCTCTCTAATTCTAAAGTTTTGACCTAGTAGGACAACATGTTAAGGATCACCACGACTCTCTTTCTTGAATGGAACCTGAGTCAACAACCGTCAGTCCGGTGAAGGAGACTCCCATGCCAGATGCTAAGAACCTTTTTGTTAATGGTTCCAAGTATTACACCCCAGATGGTAAAACACACACAGGTCATGCAGTGACTGAAGTCTGTGAAATGGTGGAAAAGGGTTAATTGAGTTGCCACATGTCTAGGTAATATCCATATGAAGTTTGCTTGGAAGTTAACCAAATACAGGGTCGTACTTTCCTCAACAGCTGTCGCCTTTACATTCCCAGCTGATGGGGTAGGTGCAGGCCCTGCAACGTAAACTTCAAAAGGTCCACCACAGGGTTCATGAGTCCCTCCTGGACCCAGACATGATGACCGGTTTACATTCTATCAAACCAGGTAACTGGGTCATTGTAAAGAAGTTGGAGGAACGGGACAACTGGATCCACGCCAGCCACTGCAAGAAGCTGCTCAACTACACCAAAGAATGAGCAATATATTTTTTTATTTATATTTTTAGCTTAGTGTATTTTAGCAAGGTTTATAATGAAAAGCCTCCCAACTTATTGTTTAAAGTGCACCTCCAACTAGCTAAGAAAGCGAACAGGAACAATTGCTGAGTCTGTTCTAAATCTCCACCGAGACTTAGTACCCCAGTGATGGCAGCGGTACATGCTATATATGATGTTTGTATTGGCATAAGGAAGACTCCAAACAGACACTTGTCAATAGAACTTAACGATACATTTCTAGAGGGTAAAATTAGTTATAGTTTTAACAATAGCTCTGGTTCTGGCCGCTCCCTGACAAAACAAGTATGAGTATTGGGACAACTAGGTAGCCCACAAGTGTGCAACTTTAGTTTTGGTAAAGGGGATAATTTTGTGGGAACCACCACCTGTAAGGAAGGGTGTGACATTCAGACTGAGGGAGAAATCCCCCAGTCTATTCTGTTACTACTCTGCGCCCATACCCGTCAGAGAAAATCCTCTTGTGCGGCTCTAACAGGCCCCTGCTACTTTTTATGCAGTTCTACAGCTTAAAGTAATTCCCCCTAATGCAAGAGGTTCATGCGTCCTGGTGAAACTCCCGTCATTATACCAAAAGAGGAAAAACAAATGATTATTTTGCAAAGCAGAACTTACCTAACACAGCGGACAAAGAAAACAAACTCCTGGCCTCCCTACAAAAATACAATGGCCGCGAAGAGCAGGAGAGCCGCCACGGTGGGTTCAGAAAATACCAGCAGGAATGCCCCTGTTCACTCCATCAGGCAGAATGACCTCTAACATATCTGTCCTTTCTTATTTCTTCATCAGCAACATTAACGGTAATACTTTTTTCTTCATCATTATCAGCACACCTGACTTTTACAGGCTGTCTTAGCCCATTACCAACTTGAGCCTGTAGGCCATTTAGCACATTACTTTCCACCTTAAACTAAACACTCTCGCCCATCAGGGCGGCTACACAGTTGTCCTGGGAAACCTTAAGCTCAGACACCATGAGCTCCTGGGAGGTCCCCTAGGGCCAAAGTCACACATACTTTAGTGGTCACCCCTGCTGCCTCAGGCACTCTGCTGACTCGGTTCCATCTCATGCACAGAACACATTTCACTGTTATGCCCCGTACACACGGTCGGATTTTCAGACGGAAAATGTCCTATCGGACAATGTTGTCAGAAATTCCGACCATGTGTAGGCTCCATCGGACTTTTTCCGTCGGATTTTCCGAAGGACAATGTTTTATCTCCTGCTCTCAAATTTTCCGACAACAAAGTCCTATCGGACTTTTTCTGATCGTGTGTAGCGAATTCCGACGGACAAAGTGCCACGCAAGCTCAGATCACATTACAAGACCAAAGCTATTGGCTA
Source organism: Lithobates sylvaticus (assembly GCA_028564925.1). Taxonomy (NCBI): domain Eukaryota; kingdom Metazoa; phylum Chordata; class Amphibia; order Anura; family Ranidae; genus Lithobates; species Lithobates sylvaticus. The sequence continues at coordinate 38,308,793 of CM053033.1, read as the reverse complement.
CTAGCCTCTACATAGTCCCATCGTAGGCAACAAACATCACCACTTTCAGAATGATCGGATTTTCTGACAACTTTGTCCGACCGTGTGTATGCTACACCAGTGTCGGACAAAATCCGTCGGAAAAATCTGATGGATTTTGTGGTCGGATTTTCCGACCGTGTGTACGGGGCATAAGACACCAACACAGGGGAATACATATCAGTTTTTTCAAACTTATTAGTAAGCAACACACCATCATAATTTGTTTTAGCACTTGCCTCCCTGCTACATCAGGCACTGCATTGAGACAAGTCCTTAATAATCCTCAATCTTGCTGCTAGTTCAGCTTTAGGGCTGGTTCGCACCACAAAAACGCACTCCATATCCATTTCAGATGCATTGTTGCATGCACGTTTTTAATGCATTTTTGACGCGTTCCGGTGCATTTTTGATGAGTTTCCGGATGCATTCCAGATGCTTTTTTTCTGCTTTTTTCCTGGGTTTTTTTCCGCTGTACTGGGGTCCAGTGCATTTTTTATGTGGTTTTGATGTATCAAATGTAGCAAGTCTCTTTCTTTACTAGAAGCAGATTTCCTCACTGTACTTACTCCCACTTTACTGGGAATAGTCTCATAACCAGTCGCTCTCTCACTTTTGTAACAGCAGCAGTCTTACCATCCCGCTTGGCAGGTTTTACAAACTTCAGTTCAGAGCAATGTCTCTTCTCAGATGTGTTCTCACAATCAAAGGTCCCTACATGGCCACAGGGTCACATTGCAGTCTTTTTGGACTCTCCAACATCCTCTGCCAGCCAAACAGGTTTCTTGTTGCCAGGGGCAACAGCAGACCCAAACACATTGTCATACCCCTTGCTGGATGCTGGATACTGTGCCCTCTTTTCTGGGCTAACCACTTCACATAAGCAGCCATAAAATTAAAAGACTGTTTTCTTGTGTTCTCTGTCATCCCCTGCAAGCTGAACAAAATTTTTGTTGCCAGGGGAAACAACAGATGCTTTTGCACAAACATCAGGGCAGGTATCCCTAGACTTAGGATACTGCACCTGGTGATCTACAGTAGCATAAGCCCTGGAACACTCAGTAACAGCATGCCCTCATTTACGGCACCACAAGCACTACGCTTGCCACCATTCCTTATCAGAGCTCTCCAGGTGGCACTTTCCTTCGCCTGAGACTTGCTGACATTTTTGTTCCTGCTTGATCGTTCTTGTTCTCAATATTTTTTTATTGAGTTTTTCATAAGTAAGAACAAGGTATGCATAATTAAATCTTTCCATCATACAGAAATGTAGAGCGAAGAATCTCTTACATCAGTGTATTGACTAGGTTTGGATAATGCCCCCCCCCCCCCCCCCCGTAAGATAGAGGTTGTTGTACAAAAGTGAGGAATCACAGTTGACCCTCTCGCCTCGACACCCCTAAAGGGATCAAGCTGTGTCATGGGGACTGGGACGCCAGGGAAACAATATATCTCATCCTTAATACCTACCCTCTTAAACGAAGCCAAGAATCTAATTCCGGTGAAATGGAGAAGGCCTGATGGCCCGACGACACGTGATTGGATTCTTAGGGTAAATGCGATCCAAAGATTAGACAGCACCGTTCTGCAGATAGGAGGTCAAGGGGAGAATGGGGAACTCAGTAATAAGTGGTCAGAGTGGAACGACTTCAGAAAATCATGGAGGTATTACATTGAGATTACCCGATAAAAGGCCCACACGATGTATGTCGGAAAAATCGGAAACACAGGATAAAAATAGGAGCAAGGAAGATAGCCTAAAAACAAGTCATACAAAGAGGAGAGGGTGGGGGGGGCGGGGAGGGGAGAAAAAGGGACTCGGATACAAAATCTGTATTGTGAAATACATGTATTTTTATTGTTATGATGTACTGATTGACCCTTGTAAAAATTAATTAAATAAAGAGTTAAAAAAAAAAAAAAAAAGCTGTGTCATGGGCTGCATAGGCAACTGCCATTTCTCGTAACATTTCTGAACAACAATGTATTTAAAACTTGGTTTAGGAGTATAATCCATTGTGAAACCTTACTGAAACCTACACGAGTGATTGCTCATGATGTAAAAAAAACTATAGAGATAGAAGGAAAGGGGAGAAGGGGGAAGGAAATAAAGAGGTGGGCAAGAGAGCCGAAGAGAGGGAGGCAGAGATAGGTAAAGAGTCAAGTGTGTCTTACGGGATGCAAGCATGGGCTGTTGAGCACTATGAAGGATGTAAAGGAGTCTGTACAGCCCAGGGTTCCCAGGTAGCTTCAAACTTCCTTACTGTATCCTGTAGTATGCTGACCATCTTCTCCTGAGCCATGATCCAGGAGATTTTCATTTTCGTCATGGTAAGGGAGACAAAGGGTTGCTTCCAGGCTCTAGCTATTGTCAGTTTATCCCCCAGGAATATGAAGTGGATCAGTCTCCCCATATTTCTAGAGGCCTTTTCTATAGGGAAATTTAATAAACCTATGTGTGAGGATTTCTCAACTGGTATGCTTGTAACTTTATGGACCATGGCAAATATTTTGTTCCAGAAACTTCTAATTTTAGAGCATTTCTACCAGTTCAGAATCATGGATCCCACATGGGAACAGTCTCTGAAACATAGGGGGAGGCTGTAGGGTAGAATTTAGCCAGCAGGAACTAAATACCACTGTGTTATGACCTTGAAGTCTTCTTCGATTAATGAAACATTTACGATTCCTCGATAGGCCCGAGAGGTTGCTGTGTACCATTCCTCTATGGTCCATTCTTGTGAGAGGTCCATTTACCATTCTGTCATGTAGTTGGGTTTAAAATTAACCCTAGCAAGTGACTCATAGATCACCAAGATCCCCCTCTCTGCTAAATGGCATAAGCACACCAGTGTTCATAGGGTGTAATGTTGGGAGGAGAAGGTCTAGACTTCCATAATGAGTGAAGGAAGTTGGAAATTTGGAAGAATCTAAATCTCTCAGAGGTGGGCATTTCTAGTTTGGTTATGCAATATTTAAGGGTGAGGGGTCCAGAGAGATTTAAAAAGGGTTCCAATTCTGTACATCCCCTTGTCCAACCACCATTGATATTATTTATCAATTGGGGGGCTGTGGAAAATTAGGGAGAGGGGAAAAATCTTGGAGATTAATTCCATGTGGCCTTTTAGGCCATCCAATAATGAGTAAGAGTGAGAAAGCGTTGGAGCCATGATTGGCTGGTGAGTTTTAGAAGGGCACCACATGAGGTAATCCAGAGTAAAGTGAGGTACTGCCTGGATTTCTATTTGCACCTAATCTGGTTTTGTAGCTCTTGAGTATATTACAGACATCTGGGCTAACTGAGCTGCCTGATAGTACCAAAGAAGGTGGGGTAAGCCAAAACCAACTTTGTTGTGAGCTCTATAGAGCACCCCTTTAGAACAATGATGTCCCTTTGAGCCACCTACAAAGGAGATAATTTTGGTTTGAAAACACCTTAAATGGTCCTTGTTAACGGGTATCAGTAGAGATCAGAAAAGATACAGAATTTGTGGGAGTATAGTCATCTTGACGGAATGGATCTGCCCTAGCCATCAGAGATTGAGCTGAGACCAATGAGGTCAGATTCCAATTTTTTAATCAGTGGAGGATACTGTATTTAGCCAAATATAATTGGTTCCCTCTCTTAGTTAGTGTGACTCATGGTTAATTTGAGAAAGTTTTTCCTCTAAATGGGACTTTTAAGGGGCAGTACTCATCTACTGGTCAAACCGTAATCGTAAAAAAATATTATTTTATTGCAATAGAGTTAAAAAGTAAGATATGCAGTACATAGAATATGCAGGATGCAGATACAGAGATATGCAATAACAAGACAGTTGGAAACAACCACTACTACATGAATACGTCTACAATTGATAAAAGAAAAGTATAAGAATATATGAATTTGTAAAAACAAGCATACCATCAAAATGTTGAGTTGCTCAATTATATGTAAAACAACTGACCCCACAACTTGCATAGAAACTCAAAGATATTGCATCCAGATTAAAAAGCTTAGGAAAATGCTGTGGCCTCAGGCCCACCGGTTCGGGTCCAGAGAGAAATGAATGCACACAAGAGACAACCCAGGGCCCAACAATAGTCACTCACAAAGGGCGCTCCAAATCGTCCCCTATTGAATCCCACATATGGCCCAGAGCGACTGATATCACTGGGGACAAAAAAGAAGGAGATTGATCTAATATTAAAAGCCACAAAGACAGGAATTTATCCTAGAATAACTTTATCTGTATCTAAAAATCAAATCATACATACCTGGCTTGTTTCTGGGTGTTGTAAGAACAGGGAAAGACCTGCAGGTAGTGAGGAACCACTTACTTCAGAAAGAATTTTATACTTCAACTGGGCCAGATGAAAATTTACAGGGCCTAAAAAGAGAAAAGGGAGGGGGGCCAAAAAACACCATCAAGTCACTCAGTGACATGCATATGTATGCACCCAAGCAATGGTGCTAATCTGCAGCTAACTATAATAGCCATAGTGCCCCCTCAGCAAAAAGGAGAAAAGGCCAAATAGCTGGTTGTTACCAAAAACAGTTACCTTTGTTGGAGCTTGATGTCGGTGTGGTCCTATCACCCCTAGGTACGTAGCATAGAGTGGTGAGAAAACAAACGCCACTTTTATGAGGATACAGGGGACCTGTTAACCAATCCTGGTAGGAATGTGGGGAGGGGCAGTCATCAAAGGGACACCCCACGAGACATTGGAGCACAGCGGCGCCTCTGCCATGTTTACCCGATGGATAGGAGGGGATATCTGGCGTTGCAAGACACCAGATGGGTCATGGTGACATCACGACATCCGGCGGTGGCCCACCTGATGTATTGGCGGTGCACATCCGGAGTCATACAACCAGGCGAAACCTGGCTCCCCAGCTCCAGTAAAGGAGATGCCGAGCACGTCATGGAAGGCGTGAACGGCCCCAGTGCGCCGAGTGAGAGACAAAATGGGCGGGTGCTATGGTGCAGCAGATCCTCTGGACCAGGGCAGTCAAGTCAAAGGTGTAACTTAGCATGTGTGAATACAGCTAAGAACTGAATAGGCACTAGGAAATCATGACTGTGTCATTTCTGTCTTAACATTTTAGTCCAGAAAATACTTTGTGACCCTAAAAAAAGATGGCAATAGCTTTCACAGGCAAAGGTAGATTAACCACTTCCCGTCCGGCCTATAGCAGATTGACGGCCTGGAAGTGGTTCTGTTATCCTGACTGGGCATCATATGACGCCCAGTCGTGATAAGGAGCCTCTTTTAGAGGCTTCTTACCATGTGATCAGCTGTTACCAATCACAGCTGATCATCGTGTGAACCAGGAAGTGCCAGTATATGGCATTCCTCGGTCTGCGCTGACAGAGAGAGCCGATTGGTGGCTCTCCCTGTCAGAGGGGGGGGGGTCTGTGCTGACAATCAGCACATTGATTATCAGCACAGCCCCATCAGATGTGCCAATCAGCTGCCAATTAGTACCCAGCAGTGCCCCGATAATAAAGTCTGCCAGTGCCCTTCACAGTGCCAATCAGTGACCACAACAGTGCCAATCAGAGCCCACCACAGTTCCAATGAGTGCCCATTACAGTGCCAATCAGTGCCCAGCAGTAACACCTGTCAGTACCTCATCATCAGGGCTGCCCATCAGTGCCACCTGTCAGTGTCAATCAGTACTGCCTAACCACAGTGCCAATCATTGCAGCCTGTCAGTGACCATCACAGCCGACTGTCAGTGCCCATCAGTGCCACCTATCAGGGCCCATCAGTGCCACCTATCAATGCCCATTAGTGCTTTGTATCAGTGCCACCTATTGGTGCCCATTAGTGCCCATCAATTCTACACATCAGTGCCTCCTCATCAGTGCCACCTTATCAGTGCCAACTCATCAGTGCCCATCAGTGCCGCCTCATAATTGCCAGTCAGTGAAGGGGAAAACAAAATTTTATGACAGAAACTGTTGGTCTTTTTTAGTTTGTTTAAAAAAATATAAAAACCCCAGAGGCGATCAAATACCACCAAAATAAAGCTCTGTTTGTGGGAGGAAAATGATAAAAATGTAGTTTGGGTGCAGGGTTGCATGACTGCACAATTGTCATTCAAATTCTGACAGCGCTGAAAGCTGAAAATTGTCCTGGGCAGGAAGGGGCAAAAGTGCCTGGTATTGAAGAGGTTAAGTTATTGTTGTGGGGGAGTAGTATAATCTTGTTTGGAGGTAATACATATCTTCATGTTTTACACTTTTACTTTACTTAGCATGCATTCAATTAATGTGAAAAATGTATTAGATGCTAGATCCACTTTAAAGTGGTTATAAAGGTTGAAGGTTTTTTTTACCTAAATACATTCTCTGCCATAAGGTAAAAGACCTTCTAATGTCAGCTTAATTTCAGCTCCCCCAAGCCCTCTAAATACTTACCTGAGCCTGATCTCGATCCATCACTGTGCCTGAGAGCAAGATCCCTGCTCTCTCTCTCTCCTTACTGGACAAGAAGGCAGCAGCCACAACCATTGGCTCTTGCTGCTGTCAATCAAATCCAGTGATAAGGAGGGGGAATGGACAAAGCTGCACTCTGTGTGTCAATGGACAAATAGAGCAAGGCTTGAGGTCGAGCCAACATGTGGGCCACCATAGTAAGCGGCATCCTATGGGGGCACACTGAGAAGAGGTGGAGCCCAAAGCACTGGTGGGGGACCCCAGAAGATGAGGATCAGGGCTGCTCTGTGCAAAACCATTGAACAGAGTAGTAATAATTATTGGATTGTTTTATCTTGATAAGTAATAGCATTTTACAGATACAAGCTACAATATTACTGGTTCCTGACCTTGAACCAGATTAAAGAGCATCAGAAACATGAGGAAATGATTGCTACATAAAAATGTTCCAACATTTAGATTGATGTGAAAAAATATTTTCCAAGCTTTTACATTAACAGTGTATACAAAAAGGCTTTTAACCACTTCGCGCCCGCGCTATAGCCGAAAGACGGCTGCAGCGCGGACGCTCCCTGCAGGGAGGACGTCCCTGGATGTCCTCCTGTTTACTTCCCTAATGCGCGCTCCTGAGAGCGCGCATCGGGGAAGTTCTGTGCTGGGCGTGTCCGTCGGACACAGCCAGTCACAGATCGCTGTAAGCGGCCAATCACAGCGGCCGTTTACAGCGCGATCGGCGCGTCCAATGAGAGATGATCTCATATGTAAACATATGAGATCATCTCTCAGCGCCGCTCTCCCTCCTCACACAGAGACCGCGTGTGAGGAGGGAGAGATGAACGGCTGCAGCAGCCGTGAGTACAACAAAAAAAAAACGAAAATAAAAATGTGCCATCTGTCCCCGCTGCCAACTGTCCCCGCTGCCATCTGTCCCCACTGCCACCTGTCCCCAGTGCCATCTGTCCCCAGTGCCACCTGTCCCCAGTGCCACCTGTCCCCAGTGCCATTTCTCCCCAGTGCCACCTGTCCCCAGTGCCACCTGTCCCCAGTGCCATGTATAAGTGCCATCTGTCATCAGTGCCACGTCAGTGCCACGTGTCATCAGTGCCACGTCAGTGACATCTGTCATCAGTGCCATATCAATGTCACGTGTCATCAGTGCCACATATTAGTGCCATCTGTCACCAGTGCCACGTATCAGTGCCATCTGTCATCAGTGCCACCTGTCAGTGTCACGTGCCATCTGTTATCAGTGTCACGTGTCAATAATGCCACGTATCAATGCCATCTCTCATCAGTGTCACGTGTCATCAGTGCCACGTTTAAGTGCCATCTGTCACCAGTGCCACATATAAGTGCCATCTGTCAGTGTCACGTGTCATCAGTGCCCCATATTAGTGCCATCTGTCATCAGTGTCACGTGTCATCAGTGCCCCGTATTAGTGCCATCTGTCATCAGTGCCACATCAGTGTCACGTGTCATCAGTGCCACGTATCAGTGCCACCTGTCATCAGTGCCACGTCAGTGTCACGTGTCATTGTCCTGGTGCTCCAGGGCTTTCAAAAGTGTAATAGGTAGTCAACAAGTTAGATGTGTAATTTATGCTCCTAGAACACGTGATGGCGCTCCCTGCATTTTGGGCCTCTCTAAGTGGCTAGGCTGTGTAAAAGTCCCACACATGTGGTATCGTAATACTCAGGAGGAGTAGCAGAATTTATTTTGGGGTGTCATTTGTGGTATACACATGCCATGTGAGAGAAATAACCTATTACAATGACAATTTTGTGGGAAAAAAATCATTTTGCAAAGAATTGTGGGAAAAAAATGACAACATCAAAAAGCTCACCATGCCTCTTACTAAATACCTTGGAATGTCTACTTTCAAAAAAGGGGTCATTTGGGGGGTATTTGTACTTTCCTGGCTTGTTCGGGTCACAAGAAATGAGATAGGCCACCAGTACATCAGATGTGATCAATTCTGTATGGGATGGGATCAATTTTATCACAGAAACAAAGAAAAATGCTTTTTTTTTTCAAATTTTTTTTTTTCATTTATAGCGCAAAAAATATAAAATCCAGAGGTGATAAAATACCACCAAAAGAAAGCTCTATTTGTGGGAAAAAAAGGACAAAAAAAGTATTTGGGTACAGTATTGCATGACTGAGTAACTGTCATTCAAAGTGTGAGAGCACCAAAAGCTGAAAATTGGTCTGGCAGGAAGGGTGTTTAAGTGCCAGTAAGCAAGTGGTTAATTGGCCATGCTAACCTCTATAATGTAAACATTGAGTATATCGGTATGCTTTTTCTTACAAACAAAGGTTAACTAACTACACGGAAAATGTAAAGCTTCCACACTACAGGGTGGTAAACAACATTTTTACTTTTCTATCTTTTTTTAGAGATCTTAAAGAAAGTTTGAGACTGAGTACATGACTGCATTAAACTGTAGCAAAAACATGTCCCTTGATAACTTTAATGTAGGATATTGTGCAGAATATAAAACAAAGCAAAGAAAGGTATCTTGAATCTGACATCCTGTGCTCATTACAGCCAAACGATTTAGAACTTGCAAGCTTTAACTTGTGTGGTGCTGTTCCTATTATGCGTGTTTCTTATAATTTATTACAGAGCATGTTGAGACCTTAAGGGAATAACAATTTGTTGAAAATAAGGGAATTCACATGAATGCTGCTGCATAGCAGTGCATGGCGCAAAAACAACCACCACTAACCTAAAGAACGTTTGGTTAGCTAGAAGGTAATTGCGCTTGAGCTGGCTTAAGATTGCAGGTTTTCTTTATAGATTATTATTAAACATATTGGTTTATGGCATATCTAGTATTTATATTACCTCAGTTATTTTAGTTTTCAAAAATGATATAGTGATAAAAAATAATGATCACAAAACATGAGAAAAATTCTGTTGCTACAGTGATATACTATTTATCACAAACTTTAAACAGTCAAGCAATAGTCTGTCTTACAGAGGCCAGTAAAAGAATCATTCTGATTCTTATAAGTTATCTTCAGTTGCTGAGTGGAGGTGTTTTAAGTACTAAAAAAAAAAGTGCTAAATCTCCTTATATCACAAATATATAAAAAAGAGGAGAGACACCCGATGGTCCTAGCTGCTGTAAGGGCAACTCGGTGCCATAGGCATAATAAAGCAAAAGTACCAAATTAACAGCTCTCAGGATCTCTAAGTGATACATCCATTGGAGAGCCACAAGGAGTCAATTGTAAGAAGTCACTGATTGTGATACAAAGTTGTTTATTAAACCATGTTAAACATAAAAGTCATGGATGTATTAAAGGATAACATGTCAAAAACAAGCTGATCCGATTACTAGACTCTGTGGTATTGGTGGAAAACCAACAGCACCATGCTCGCTGGAGACCAAAAGCCATAGAACAGATATCCAGATAAGGAGAGCTGTCAGCGTTGAGCTGACTATGTCAACCCAACACGTTGGTAACAACATTAGCTGAGGGGCCAGTAGTGACGTCAGCTGCGGGCCGGGAGGAAGCCATGGAAGCAGGGATGAAACACAAGCTTGACCTGGCTGCAGTGATTAAGTCAAGGGACCAAAGGCAACCAGAATATTTATACTAAACTACTCCACAGACTTGAATATAAGAAAACAGTAAAATAAAAAATGAAAAATGCTAAATTTGAAAATGTGTGGATCGCTATTAATCTTACACCATTGTCTTACATTAAAAAAAAACATTTTGTTTACACAAACTGCAGAGGTTTTTACAAAGGTCATTAAGCTTTATGTACACTAGCAGCTCCTAAACTTGAGTTTGAGCAAAAAAAACAGCAAAAACTCCTAAACTCAACTCCATGAAAGCCTATGTGTCAATGTACACATAGGCTTTTAGCAGAGTTTAGGAGCTGCTGCGTTGGGTGAGGTTTAATCTCCCTCAACCCACCTCTCTTGAGCATGGAAGAATTGCGTTCAGCAGGAAAACACAAAATGAGGCAAAATCACGGCAAAAAATGAGGTGCGATTTTACAACCAAGTGTACATGAAACCTTACAAAGGTGACACATAATCAGTAAATAATTAAAATCTCTAGAGCCATTATTAAAGCTTTACATTAATACTAATGGCAAAGGAAAATATATATAATAAAAATATTAATAGTAGAAATATTATTATTACATATAGTAAATTAAGCAAATGAATAGTCACTCAATAGACCATAGTATATGAAAAATTATTTATAACGTTTAGCGAAACAACCGCAACAAACACACTAAAGAATAATAATAACAAAAATAATGAATGGTCTGGTGAACCAAAGAGAATTACATATTAAAAATACCAATCTGAAAATTAAAAACTCATAAAAAGGAAAAAAAACTATCTTCACCTATATATCAAACTATGTTATGCACCTCGCAATCCTCACTGAGGCCATTTGGGGACATGGAACCTAGCTTAAAAATCCAAAAAGTCTCCCTTTTACATAGGAGGGAGTACCTTTCATTAACTGTAAGTGAATTATTGCTGATGCATTCAATCACTTTCAGGCACCCAAAGAATTATCATAGGTCTGACGATAATGAACCTACGGTGTTCCCAATGCATTTGCATTACATGCGTTTATTATGGCCCACATACAATAAATTGCACGGACATCGTAAAACATAAATCATTAACTCTGTGGAGCAGGTAATAAACTGCTTTATTTGGAATACATTTCCCTTACTATCTATTACTTCAGACGGTCCATGGCAGATAAATTGACATGTGAGGCATCCCCTCTTTCTACACTGGAATGTGCCTACCCTGTGATCATTGTAAGATTGAATATCTTCAGATGTTTTTCGTTTGGGATAGTACCTTACTAGGAGCTATTATGTTTTTGAGGGTCCTTGCTCAAGCTGGAAGCAAAATAGGGGACAATTTGGGGACAATCTGGGGTCCAACTGGAGTATACGCCAAAAAAAATAAATAATGAATTCTTTCATCAGTTTAAGCCAATATGTATTCGTCTACATATTTTTGGTAAAAAAAAAAAAATGCAATAACTGTATATTGATTGGTTTGCACAAAAGTTATAGCGTCCAAAATAGGTTTATGGCATTGTTATTATTGTTTTACTATTTTAGCAGGACTGAAACATTTTGGTGGACAGATTGGCCACTTTTGACACTTTTTGGGGACCAGTGATATTATTACAGTGATCAGAGCTAAAAATATCCACTGATCACTGTATAAATGAAACTGCTGGAGAAGGGGTTAACACTAGGGGCGATCAAGGGGTTACGTGTGTCCTGGGGGGTGCTTCTAACTGTGGGGGGAGTGGACTGACTGGGAGTACAGAGAGATCGCTGTTCCTGATCACTGGGAACAGACAATCTCACTGTACTCTCCTGCCAGAATGGGGATCTGCTTTGTTTACATTGACAGATCCCCGCTCTGCCTCTCTGAGGAACACCTGCAGGTGGCTGGCGGACATTGCAGCCACCGAAACCCACGCATCAGCTCCCCCGCTGTGCAGCGGGAGCACGCATCGGCGGCGGTGCGTGCCTGCAGTGTCTCGTGCACAAGACGATGTACGTCTGAAAGTATGTCGTTTTGCGCAATAGGGCCTTCCTGCTGCAGTATATATTGTTCACCATGTAAAGAAGTTATTGGAGATTTGGGACTGTCTAAGGTACAAACGCAAAATAAATGATTTCATAAAGATACGATAAAATTGCTTGTTTTATTAACATAAAAGTAAAAAAAGAAAAAGAATTACATTGTTTGACTCCATGTACATCGGTATGTAAATCATAGGGTTCAAAGGTATTACATACAATTCCTAGTGGAACACCTATATTATCATACATTCAAGATACACAGGTCATAATACTTGTCCGATCGCTCGACATGTTTCGCCTAAATAGGCTTCATCAGGAGACAAGGATAAGATATATTTGTAGATGGACGAAGGTTTTTTGAAATGTTTCCGTATTCTAAGGTATGTATACAAAACAATGTATCTAGTTAGTATATACAGAGCAGTTGATAATCATTAAAACATTATATATGCTGCATAGAATGTGCGATAGCAGGAATGTCTGGTGAAGTCAATTTGCACATGCGTGATTCCCTACCTCCAATATCATAGGGGTCATAGGCACGGACAGGCTTCCAGAGAAGGGTGCCGATGGTTACACCGAAACGTCCCCCAGATGGGGATCCGAGCAGGGCAGTACCCACCGATCACCACCAGAAATTGTGGCTGGGGAACTGTTGGGGGAAAAAGAAGTCCTATTCCTTTGCCAAAAGGGTATTTATAGGGCCTGTGAAGCACAAAAGTACTTATTTAACCACAGATATATTCAAATAGGCTATAATTATTCGTAGAGTAGGAGAGTAATATGACCATGCCCAATGTCAGTTGTCAAACTTTACCTACCTCTATGGAAGCTTGTAAAAATTCGTACTTGTGAGAGGCTCGGGTCAAACTCCCCCCCCCCCCCAAAAGAAACCCCCCCACGCTTCCGGGTCGGGGATCGGCCGGAAGTTTCGATCCGGCCACTAAGTTCCAGCTTTCCACCCACAGGGACCCCATCATGCCCTATGACTGACGGAACAGCCAGGCTGCTGTCAGCAGGGCGTGCGTCACACGCCGTGCGTTTTTGGCGCCACGGGGGGAGACTATTTAAACCCAGTCTGACACCGAGTCAGACTGAGGTGGACGTGAGGCTCGGGACGCTCTGGGAACGATCTAAACAGGTAAACTGACACAACCATATCTTCTAAAATGGTGGACATTTTGTCCACTATAACCCTGAATATATGGAATTACTGTAATTACCCTTTAATATTTTTACCAATAGGCATTGGATGATATACCTAGCCCCTGTTGAGGGGCAGTACATGGGCCAATCAGCCATCAAACCTGATACGCTCTGATGCCATATATACTCCATGATAAGGTAGGGGACCGTCACCCCTTTATCTTCTGGGGGTCCATAAAATGTATTGGATATAGTTCCTATGCAATTTTACTGGGGTCTCTTTTTTCTTGTTTTGTTATATTTCAGAAATTGTCTTGGTTTAGTGGACAAGTATTCAAAACAAAGATCGAATAGTTCCCGTTCTCTCCTTTCCCCCCATTTGTTTTTCTTTCTTTTGGGGGGGGGGAGTTTGACCCGAGCCTCTCACAAGTACGAATTTTTACAAGCTTCCGTAGAGGTAGGTAAAGTTTGACAACTGACATTGGGCATGGTCATATTACTCTCCTACTCTACGAATAATTATAGCCTATTTGAATATATCTGTGGTTAAATAAGTACTTTTGTACTTCACAGGCCCTATAAATACCCTTTTGGCAAAGGAATAGGACTTCTTTTTCCCCCAACAGTTCCCCAGCCACAATTTCTGGTGGTGATCGGTGGGTACTGCCCTGCTCGGATCCCCATCTGGGGGACGTTTCGGTGTAACCATCGGCACCCTTCTCTGGAAGCCTGTCCGTGCCTATGACCCCTATGATATTGGAGGTAGGGAATCACGCATGTGCAAATTGACTTCACCAGACATTCCTGCTATCGCACATTCTATGCAGCATATATAATGTTTTAATGATTATCAACTGCTTTGTATATACTAACTAGATACATTGTTTTGTATACATACCTTAGAATACGGAAACATTTCAAAAAACCTTCGTCCATCTACAAATATATCTTATCCTTGTCTCCTGATGAAGCCTATTTAGGCGAAACATGTCGAGCGATCGGACAAGTATTATGACCTGTGTATCTTGAATGTATGATAATATAGGTGTTCCACTAGGAATTGTATGTAATACCTTTGAACCCTATGATTTACATACCGATGTACATGGAGTCAAACAATGTAATTCTTTTTCTTTTTTTACTTTTATGTTAATAAAACAAGCAATTTTATCGTATCTTTATGAAATCATTTATTTTGCGTTTGTACCTTAGACAGTCCCAAATCTCCAATAACTTCTTTACTGTATATTAATGTGGGATGATAGTACAATATTCATGTAAAATCTTAGGAGAGCATTCCAGTCTAGCGAGCTTCGAAAATTGTTCACCATGCCTAATATCATTCTGAGCAGTTTTTTTTTTAAGTCTACTAAATTGCCCCCTGGGGATTTTATTCCTCCAAGCTGGATGATGAGAACTAGAATAGTGAAGATAAGAGTTGCCACCTTACTATGGGTCTTCCCAGTGGACTTGTTCTATTCTTATGTATTTTCGGATTATAGTATATAATAGGCAATCTACATGCCGTGGGGACCAAATATTTCTTTTTATATTTGTTAAGTATCTCCTTTTATACCCCATACTGAACCAAAAAAGCCAATTCAAGATTCAACGGTTTGATAAGATTAGTTACCACTATTTGATATGTACACCTATCTCCAAGAATTTTACTAATTTCCATTTTGTATTGATCTATAGAGAGTACAACAATCCCCACATTCCCCCCCCCCCCCTCCTTATTGGCTAGGCGGATCACAATATCATTCCTCTCCTCCAGTGTTTTTAGGCCCTCTTTTATATGTCTTTGTTCATAGATTTTTTTAATTGGTAACTGTTCTAAATTTGTGGTAACCAATCTCTTAAATAAATCTATATATTTGTTGTTGGCTATTGTGGGGTTGAAAACAGATCTATTCCTTAGAATCGTAAAATTGCCTTCCATTGCTGCTCTTTCTCCTGGATTTTGTGCATAGTGTTTTTTTCACATTAAAGCGGAGTTCCACCCTAAAGTGGAACTTCCGCTCATCGTAACCCTCCCCCCTCCGGTGCCACAGTTGGCACCTTTCAGGGGGTGCAGATACCTGATTAATACAGGTATCTGCACCCACTTCCGTGAATAGACTCCTGCGGGAGTCACGCCCCTTCGTGTCACCCCTGCTGTCTCCTGGGAAACACACAGGTTCCAGGAGATAGCGGGGATCACTTATGATGCACAGCGCGACTCGTGCAATGTTCACCAGG